>OZ022263.1:135786127-136246601 GCA_963978885.1 Nemotelus pantherinus
CGTTAAACTGCAACGCCAATCGTCGAATACTGATTGATGGGTCAGTTTCCACTGCATGCAGTTTTTTTCATCGGTCCGTACAGCGATTGCAGGTGCAGGATTTGCGTTTACTCGGCTCTTCCTAACGCTGCCAGTTTTCCGAATCCTTGTGTATAGTTGTTGAAACACTCTCCGTCCAGGAATCCGTCGATGGGCATATCCCTGTCGATACAAAGATTGCACCGCTTGTGAACTTCCCCGGCATACTCCATATACGTACATAATATCTGCATATTCGTCATTAGTGTAGTGAGACATTTTGAATTTATGTTTGAAATTTAAGTGATATCTTCTAGTTCGAGTAATGTACCGAGGCTGACAAAAATTTGAAAGTGGTTCTGTTTTTATAGGGTCTTAATTTTTATACGTATTTCATAAGTAAAGGCAAAGAATTGCACCCAATTTTTAAATTAAACTAATTTTAATTTTGTTTCTTTAGTTGATAGTTTAAAAAGTAATTAATGGGCACTAAAATTACTTAAGTACAAATAACAATTTAAACTTTTCTTATCAACGAGGGCCACTTAACGGCATATTTACTTTTTAAGCGATATGTATTTTGGCTTACTACTTGCGAAATTGTAAAATCTAAGTCATAAGTATGTATGCAACTTTTGTAGCCAACAATATGGCCTATAAATATATAAAATTAAAATGGCATATTTTAATTAGGTTTTCTGAGAAAAACGGCATTGAACACAGAATTTTCGGGGTAGAAGTGCCAAAATTTTGTGTTTTGAAGTAAATATCTCAAAATCAGTAACAGTTACAATTTAAGACGTTCAAGGTAATTTAATTTCATAAAAAACAAGCCATAACATTTTGCATTAAGATTATTAGTTTTCAAGATATAACGATTTAAATGAGTCAGGGTAAAGGACCGAAAAACTTTTTTTTACCCCCCTGTAACTCCGCAGATTTGGAAAACTGGACCACTCTGTAGAACGATTTTTTGCTCAAAATATATCAAGGAATGCCTCCTTACAAAAGTGTCCACCGAGTACCAAATACCCTGTATATATACAAGTACCAAGCGTACCAAGCTTTTTGAATTTCGGTTCACAAATCGGCCATATTCTGAGGTTTTACTTTGTGAATATGCTCCTTGACATCGTTCCACAAATTCTCAATGGGATTGAGATCAGGTGATTGGGCTGGCCACTTTAGAACATCGATTCGGTTCTCTTCCAAGCATCCCTTTACTGTGCGCGAAGTGTGTTTTGGGTCATTGTCATGCATAAAACACCATCTAAGGGGCATGTTATCATCAGCAAATGGCATCATTGTGTTAACAATGAAATTTTTGTAAACATGCTAATCCATTCTTGTGTCAATTTTATGTATGGAGCCAACGCCGTACCAAGAGAAGGCAGCCCACATCATCACACTTCCACCGCCGTGCTTAACGGTCTTCAAAGTGTTCTTTCGATGATGCTGCATGTTCGAAGGACGCCATACGTACCGCTTACCGTCAGATCCGAACCGACAAAACTTTTACTCGTCACTCTCAAGCACATTTGTTCAAAAAATCAACGGTTTTTGCAAGTGGTCACGGGCAAACGCAATTCGAGATTTTATATTTTTTTTGACACAAGCGGCTTGTGCTGTGCTATGCATCCACGCAATTTTTTTTCATTGAGCCGTCGTCTTATTGTCCTTGAGGATAGGTCAATGCCAAATCCCGACGAAATATCCCTTTTTATAACGGTTGAACTGTTAAAAGGGTTCTTGATTGCGGCTCTATAAATACAAGAGTCCTCGTTAACTGTGGTTTTCCGAGCTCCCGGTCGCTGTTTTACATTTTTGGAGTTCCCATATTGTTGCATATGGTTTAATGCGTTGTAAACCATCTTTCGGGAACATCTTAAAGCACTTGCAATTAGCATAACGGTGCTTCCACTGCTCTTCATTTGATGAGCTATCTGCCGCTGAGCCTCTGTGCACCATGTACCTTTTGCCATTTCTAAACACACATTTTATGTGAACAGGAATCATTAATGAACTAAAAAATTGCAAATCTTACCAATCAATTCGATTTACCAGAAACTTAACACCGTAATTAGGGATATTTCAAGCTGTGCTAAACTCGTGTCCAGCTTAGATCACGTACCACTTGCAATTAAATGAGAATCGAGACGAAACGGAACACAGGAAACAAACGAAATTAACGTGAAATAATCATCACATCGTGGGCAAAACAAAAGAAGAAGAAATTGAATGAAAAACGTAAAACAGTAGTAGATATTTGCACTTGAAAGTCACAGATAACGAGTGTGCTAAATTCGTGGCCACCACTGTATATATATATATATATTTATATATATATAATATATATATATAATATATATATATTTATATATATATATATATATATATATATATATATATATATATATATATATATATATATATATATATATATATGTATATATATATTATTTCAACCAAACAAGACATACAAAAAAAACACTTACAATTAATATTTAACAATTTATATAAATTTGTACAGTAAACAATAATGAACGAATTTAAAAATATAACCATCTTTGGTAGGGAATTGGATAGGGCATTCATGACGTGAGCACCTTAATCAGAGCAGTTTTAAACCTAGGTCGGCAAATGGTTGGGGAATACTGTTTTGAGAAGCTATTGAATATTTTGCAGCATCTATTGATTGGCTCATTGTTGGCGTAAACTGTGTGGTGTCGGTATTCATTGAGTAAACGTGTGTGCCTCGTCTGCCTTACTGATTCGTTGAAGGTGATCTTATTGGACAGGGACACAACATTGATCAAGCCCCTAATAACATCACAAGTAAAGCAGGAGCATATGACTACCCTCCGCGAAGATAGATATATTTAAGAGATTTAGCCTGTATCTGTATGAATGTAGATTATCAAATTCGTAAAGATTATACAGATCTCTCAACGCTAATAGCAAGAACTGCTTCTGCCAATTCGAGCCTATCGCTATGGATATCAAAGGTAGGGTGCCAGACAATACATGCATATTCGAACAATGGCCGAACTAGAGCTATGTATAAAGACTTCGTGACCCATAGGTTTTTGAATTCCTTCGCACGTCTTTTGATGAATCCAAGCTGCTTATTAGCCTTGCTTAAGGCTTTGTCATAGTGAAAATTAAAACGCAGCTGTTTATCCAAAGTAACCCCGAGATCGATGACATTGTCAACATTATTGATTGCAAAATTAATGAAGCGGTAATCAAAATTTATATTACTGGTTTTGCGGGAAAAACTAATGACTTGACATTTACTGACATTAATGTCGAGATTATTTTGTTTGCCCCACTGCTCAAGAGAAAACAGCTTCGATTGAAGGAAAACTGAGTCAGATTTTGATTTAATTGTATGGTACATTTTCAGATCATCTGCATAAAAAAGGTGAGGGATGTCTGCTAAAACTTCAGAAAGATCCGATACGAAAATAATGAATAAAAGAGGCCCCAAGAGACTACCTTGTGGTACACCTGATAAAACTTCAATTTTTTTGGATAGGATACCCTGAAACTTAACGTACTGCGTCCTATTTCGAAGATAAGAGTCTAACCAGTTTAATAAGAGACCCGAGATACCAAATTTCTGTAGTTTGATTCGAAGAATATCATGATCAACACGATCAAAGGCCTTGCTGAAGTCTGTGTAGACGGTATCAATTTGCCCTTTTCCCATGGCACAGAGAACATCTGAGACGAGAATCACGAGGTTGGTAGAAGTTGACCTGCCTTTTCTAAAACCATGTTGTTGTTCATTTAGAAGAGGTTCTACTAGAGTAGTGAGCTTATCACAGACAATTTTTTCAAATAGTTTAAACAATGCTGATAGTATTGCAATACCTATGTAATTATGTAATCATCAATTGACCGCCCATCATATATATATATATATATATATATATATATATATATATATATATATATGTATATATATATATATATATATATATATATATACATATATATATATATATATATATATATATATATATATATATATATATATGTATATATATATATACACATATATATATATATATATATATATATATATATATATATATGTATATATATATATATATATATATATATATATATATATATATATATATATATATAAGAGTATTGATTCTCGTGTTTAATAATAAACAGTTTACTTTCTCTGTAAAACGAAGATTTTAATGATACAATGTTACATGCATATATACAGTTACAAATTTACCTGTAAAATGAAGAAACGACAATTTAAGTTTATTATTAACACTTCAAGAAAATCACTTCACTGCTCGTCTTCTGTCTTCAATGGTCTGTCTATCGTCAGCTGTCATTCTATACTCTTATACTCTAGTTGAATGAGTTCTATACTCTAGTTGAATGTGGAGATGAGTGTTGCGCGGTAGATTCAACAGAAGAAAGTCTACGTTCTTTACATCTCCCCTTCCCAATGTGAAAATTCTTTTGAGAATTTTTATTACATATTAGTATCTTCTATTGGTATTAATTTTGTTATGTGGAATAATCCTGTTTCTTCGTTTCTTTTTCCAGTTTTAATTTTAAATATTGTGTTTGATATTTTCTCTGTTATTGCGAATGGTCCAATCTTGAGTTCATCCAATTTTTTCCTGTTTAGTCTATTACTGTTTTCGATGTATACTAAATCACCTTTATTGAATTCGATTTCTTTTCTGTTTTTATCAAATAGTTTTTTATTATATTCATGTGACTTTATAGTATTTTGTAGAGCTAATTTTCTATCTTTTTTCCAATCTTCTACATTTTTTAATTCTTTTAATTCTTCGGGTAGCAAACTTGTGTTAGTACCATCTAAAAGATATTTCGGTGTAAAACTTGTAACTGAATGTTCTGTTATGTTGTATTTATCGACACATTCTCTAGCAATCGTTGTCCAAGCTTTCATTTTTTTGATTCATTAATTTCACATCTTATTTTATTGATTATTGTTTGGTTTAATCTTTCATTTAGGCCATTTGAAAAAGGTGCATTTAAAGCTGTGTAATTAAGTTTAATGTCTTGTTTTTTTAAAAAAATTTTGAATTCTTTTGAGTTGAGTCCGGGATATTGGTCTGTTATTATCATATCTATCTTGTCTATTTCTAGAGTGTTTTGAACTATTTTTATAAAATCATTTGCAGATTGGGTTTTTGACGTTAGTATAAATGCATATCTTGTAAAGGGACCAACTAAGAGATGAAGGTACCTTTTCGTTGATGTTTGACCACCAAATCTACCGATCGTATCGACTGATACTATCTCAAATGGTCTGGTTGCTGGACCTAATTGTGACATTAGTCCATATTTTGTTTGACCTCTAGATTTATTCTTTTTACAAATTTCACATGTTTTGCAGATGCTTTGTATATTTTCTATTAATTTTTTTGCAGTATAATATGGCCATATTCTGTTTATCATTTGTCTGATTCCAATGTGGCACCATTCTATGTGTGTAGCCCTTATTAACTTAATACTTAGATTTTCTGACAGTACTATCTTCTTTTTATTTTTACTTTGTTTATAAATTATACCATATTTATCTATGGTCTTATTTTTAAGTTCTTTTAACATAATATTTTCATTCTGATCTTTTTTAATTTCTTGAATTTTAATTATGTTTGCTATTTTTAATATTTCTTGTTTGCTCTGTATAGGTTCTAACACCGAGTTTCTACTAAGACAATCTGCTTCAGTGTTGAGTTTACCTGGTATATATATAATTTTGAAATCAAATTGAGACAGGTAATATGTTAAATCATTTAGTTCTTCGTCCGTTCTTGCTTTTATGTTAAGGTTTTCTAAAGGTTTATGATCTGAGTACACTTCAAATTTTCTCCCAATCAACCAGTGTTCCCAAAATTTACTGCTTCTTTAATTGCTAAGCATTCCAAATATATGGCTTTCTTTCTTTTTTGTGGTTCATTTAGTTTTCTCGATAAGTAGGCTACTGGCTTTTTGTTTCCATTCTTTTGCATTTGTTTTAATATTGCACCCATTCCTTTCAGTGATGCATCTGTGTATATTCTAATCGGTAAATCTTTATCAAATATTTCTATTACCGGTTGAGCACATAATAGGTTTTTTATTTCTGTGAATGATTTTTCACAATTTTCAGACCAATTAAATTTTACATCTTTTCGCAACAAATTATGTAATGGATCTAGTATAATTGAGATTTTTGGTATGTATTCGTGATAAAAATTTATTTTACCTAAGAACTGCCTGATATTTTTTTGTGTCTTAGGAGTTGGAAAATTTTGAATTGAAATCAGGTTGTCTTTAATTGGTCGGACTGTATTATTTTCTATTATGTGTCCAAGATATGTCATTGTTTTTTGACGCAAATGTGCATTTTTCAAATTTTAATCTAAATCCTTCTTTTATTATAGCCATCAAAACTTGTTCTATGTGCTTTATATGGTCTTCAAATGTCGCTGAAAATATTAGTATTTCATCTATGTAATTTTCTGTAAAATTTTTCAGGTTATTTTTTCTTAATATATTTGAAAGAATTCTTTGAAAAGTTGCCGGTGCTGTTTTTAAACTGAATGGTAGGCACGTCCATTGGTAGTGTCCTTCTTGAGTTATGAAGCCTGTTTCGTTTCTATCTTCTATTTTTTAGCGGTATTGACCAAAATGCTGAGTTTATGTCCAGTGATGTAAAGTATGTACAATTTCTAGCTTTAATTATTAGATCGTCAATCAGTGGGAACGGCTGATCTTGGGGTATGACAATTTTGTTTAAGTCTCTAAAGGCAATGCATAATCGAGTTTTTCTTTCATTTTTTTTTTAAATGCTAAGGTTACGGGTACGGCAAACGGGCTGTATGACCCTTCAATTAAATTTTTTTCTAATAATTTTGCCACTTGGCGTTCTATTTCTTTTCTATCATCAATTGTGTATCTATAAGGTCTTTTATTGCAAAATTTGTCCACTAATAGGTCTATCCTTGCTTCATAGTCTTTCACTGTTCCATTATTGTATTTGTCCTTTGCGAAAACCGCTTTATATTTTTATATTTTTCTATTAAATGCTCTATCTTAGTCTTTTATGTGCCATCTAGATGTTCTAAGTTTGTCTTGAAATCGTTTTCTTTAATATGTTCGTTGAAGTTTACTTTAACTTTTATCGTATTCTTTTTTGTGTCTTTTTTTGTCTTATTTTCTATTAATTTTTGAAAATGAAAGAAATTTTCATCTTGCATCAATTTAAACATCTTTATCATATCTAAGCCAATCAAAATATCTTCAAAGTTTTCATTTTCTATTATGAATACATCTACTTTTTCTTCTATTTCAAATATCTTAATTTTTATTGTTATCAATCCATTTGTTTATGTCACACCATTGACAGTTTTTAATGTTATTTTATTCATATTTTTTATTCTTGTTTTAATTTTATAAATTTTGAATTTATTATTGATATTTGTGATCCTGGATCATAAATTCCATATATTGTAAGTTTATCCTCTAGCAACATTTTAACTTTTATCAATGGTGTGATTATTCGTTTTTATCTTATCCTGTAAATCTACTTCTATGATTGCATTATTACTTGTTATATTTTGGTTTTTTTTACTAATTTTCGAAGAAAAGTAAAAAAAGTAAGTATATATTTATATATATATATATATATATATATATATATATATATATATATATATATATATATATATATCTATATATATATATATATATATATATATATATATATATATATCTATCTATATATATATATATATATATATATATATATATATATATATATATATATATATATATATATATATATATATATCTATATATATATATATATACCTATATATATATATATATATATATATATATATATCTATATATATATATATATATATATATATATATATATATATATATATATCTATATATATATATATATATATATATATATATATATATATATATATATATATATATATATATATATATATATATATATATATATATATATATATATATATATTGTTCAAAATTAAATTGCTAATTTTGCATTCCAGTAAATACGTAAATGAATTCATCATAATGTTCTACTTTTGTTTGTATTTATTTTCTTTGTATGTATAAACTACTCTGAATTTTATATTGAACTATTACTACTACTACTCTCATATTGTACTTAACATAACTCAGTTACTCAGTCTTCTTTGAACCTTGGATAATAAACGTGTGTTTTATAACCGTGCTGCGTTTTACTTAACCATAGTCCCGGTACTTAATAGTATTCGAGTTTTATTTCATGGTGCCGAAACCCGGGGATATACGGTGTGAACGATAAACTCCCCGGAATATACGGTGTGAACGATAAACTCCCGGGAATATATGGTGTGAACGAATCGAGAAACGTAAGTAAACGCTACGGTTGAATCAAGAAAGAAGACGTTGGATTAACGATTGTCATGGACGCCGCATCTCGAGCTGCATTTCGTGGCCAAGTGACCAAATTAACGAAAAACATTTTAGACAACCTTCAATCCCTGGGAATACCTAATGATGTTTTAGAGAAGTTAGAAACGATCCAGGAAGACTTGATTGTATATCTAGAACGTTTAAAGGCAGCGCATGAAAATTTAGAAAAAGCCAATCAGGAGTTACAGCTCCGCCGATCGCAAGTCTAACTTGTGATATGCCGGTCCCAAGCCCGGAGAAAGGAGGAGGGTTTGAGGCAATGAGGTAACTCTATCCTCAGTAAAACTTGCATAGTTGCAGCCTGATGGCTGAATTACATCTAAGCGTCTCAGGTCATTAGGGAGGTTTGGTCACGTTGTCAGACCTGCAACATAGTTGTGTGAACTCTGGCACGAGGCAAGTCTCCTGAAGTAACTATCGCCGAGGCCACCCATGGAAATGGTTGAGCGATGTGCCGACAACTCATCCTTGTAAAAACTTCCTCTGTCAAGAAACCTGGAACAAAAGCCTCGGATTGGACGGATCAACAACGACGACCACGCAAACGCACAACGGATTATTCTCTCGGAACCTGGAATGTACGCTCCCTGAACAAACCGGGGGCCGAAAAAGCCCTCCTTCATCAGGTCGAACAGTACAAACTGAGCATTACTGCAGTCCAGGAAACAAATTGGTTAGGCTGCGAGATCAACGACAAGAAATCGCACACAATTTTTACAAGCGGTAAACCAGCGGGCCGCAAGGAGTTTGGAGTAGCATTCATAGTGAATAAGCAGCTTAAGTCGCGCGTTACCGACTTCAAACCCGTAAACGAAAGGCTGTGTGCGATTCGCATCAAGGCGCGTTTTTTCAACCTCTGGCTCATCAGTGTGCACGCTCCCACCGAAGTACAAGAAGACTCTGTAAAAGACGAGTTCTATGCCTGCCTTGAAACTCTCTTCGACTCACTCCCATCAAATGATGTAAAAATGCTGCTGGGAGATTTCAATGCAAAAGTTGGGAATGAAAGTTGGCATCGGGGGACCACTGGAGGTCACAGCCTCCACGAGGAATGCAATGATAACGGCCATCGTCTAATTGACTTCGCTTGCAGCAGGAACCTTGTTGTAAGTTCAACTTGCTTTCCACATCGTCGCATTCACAAGCAGACCTGGAATTCTCCAGATGCACATACCGTCAACCAAATCGACCACGTCCTTATTAGCAAGAGATGGGCGTCAAGTGTTATGGATGTTCGGTCGTACCGCGGAGCTAACTGTGACTCCGATCATTTTCTGGTGAAAACGACATACCGGTGCAGAATTTTCTCAGTGCACCAATCGAGATTCAGCCCTCCCAAAATCTTCGCGGTTGAGAATTTGCTGAACGATTATACGGCTCAGGTATATACGACTGCGCTTGAGGAAAGAATTTCACCAATGCTGCGCGACTCCAGCAACGTAGGTGTCCATGAGTTCTGGGAAGAACTCAAAAATACAATCAAGAATGTGGCAGAAAATGTTGTGGGATACAAAGCCCGACGAGCACGAAATGAATGGTTTGACGAAGAATGCAGAAACTCACTTGACGCAAAGAACGAGGCCTACAGACAATGGGTCCAACGTGCAACCAGAGCCAGGAAGGAAAAATATGACGAGCTACGGCGAATATCCAATAGAATAATTAGGAGTAAGAAACGAAAATACTTTGACGAGCAGTTGCTGAACATTAATATAAACCTAGTTAGTAAGAACACCAGACAAGCGTACAGATTAGTAAACTTTATCAAAAACGGCTACCAACCCAGGACTAGCCTCTGTAAGGACAAGGATGGAAATATTATCAGCGACACCGAAAATATTAGCAAACGATGGGCGTCCTACTTCGAAGAGCTTCTGAATCCGCCTTCAAACATCCTGGCAGCAGAAGCTGAGCTCCATGGTGATACCGTTGGTCAACCGCCATCCACACAATCCCCTACAGTAGAAGAAGTTGATCTCGCCTTGCGTTCACTGAAAAGCAACAAAGCGCCGGGCGCTGACGAGATACCAGCTGAGCTACTCAAGTCTGGGGGGCGGGTCTATTAAGTGCGCTACATCAACTACTGCTGCGAATATGGGAGACTGAGGTGATCCCAGACGATTGGCGAAGAAGCATCATCTGTCCCATACATAATGTTAAGAATTCAATATTTCAATATTTAAAATCCAATTGTTCAGCATATATCATATGCTTCATTGCTCAATATAGATATTTCAATTCAAGTTCAATTATTCAGCATATTGTTATGTTCATCAATGTAGTTCAATTCAAATTCTGTTGTCATCATATTTTGATATTCAATTTGTACATTAACCAATTTGTATAGCGTCATCAATATTAGTCCATTAACTTTCGCTACAATTGTTAACAAGGCAATTTTGAACATATATTCTTAAGCTCAATTGTTATTGATTATGTTAGCAATAAGTTGGTATAAATATGCGTTATTTTGTTTAATAAAATCAGATTGCTACAGATTACGATCCGAGCGTTTTGACTTACTAGAACAAAGGCGTATCTTTAGCATTCTCTGTATGAGCAGTTGGCTGACAATTAATTTTCATACAATTGGTGCATCACCCGTTGTACTCGATGCTAATTAATTTCAGCCTAATCCTCATATAGACAACAGACAGTTGACTGACAAATTGGTTGAGTGGGTGTTTCACCTAATCAACTTGTTGGACTAGATTGGAATCGGTGCTACTACCGATTACAATATTTGAACGACCATACAAAACTCTTTTAACATTTGGTGACCCCGAACTCTGCGAACAATTGAGAAGCTTCTGAAGCGTCTGGACAAACCATACGATTGGTAACCAGTAACCAGAAGATTTGTTGACGATTTTGTGATCATACTTCGATCCGTTATTATACGTGGCTTAAGATTACGAAGCCAAATCGTCAAATCAGACTTAAGTGTCACAAAGCAAGACTTTGTTAATTAGCAATTTCAAATCCATAATATGGAAGAGTTGGCAAATGAGCAGTTTCAGTTGGGCTCGAAAATAGAGCAAAATTATGCGAACTTCAAGAAATCGGTTGTCAGCTCTAGAAGCCAATCGAGAGCAATTCATTACTTCGCATAGCAGAATAACTCGCTTCGAGCAAACTAATGCTAGCCATGCATATTTTGCGAAGCATTATTACGAACAAGTAATGCGAATTGTTGAAGCACACGAACAAGCGTTGCTGAATATTATAGACAGCGAGCCTACAGAAGCATTAAATCAGGGCCCAGTTAACAATAAGGCAAACTTGTTGAAGAAGCAAAAGGGGCTCATAACTTACATAAAAAAATTGATTGCCAGCATTAAAACACAAATGCTAACGAAGCAATCGCGACAATTCTATCGATACAAGGTCGAAATTTTGCAAGAGCAAAAACGAAAGCTCGATGAAAATAATCAGGCACTTTGGGTATTAAGCGAAGAATATGGAGATACGGAGGAAAATACGTATAACAGTCTTGATATAGAAATACAAGACACGATAATCGCGTTGCAGAAATGTTTGGATGAAGTTGGCCAGACAACAGATAGCGCTGTTAAATTGCCAAAAGTCACGTTGCCCAACTTCGATGGAAGTTACATGAAATGGGTACAATTCAAAGAATTGTTTGAACAAATGGTTCACACACAACCCATAAGCGAAGCGCAGAAAATGTTCTATCTGCTAAACCATTTAACTGCAGAGGCGCGTACACTTGTGCAACACCTGCCAGTTCATGGGCAGAGCTATTTGACCGCATGGAATTTATTGACGCAGCGGTACGACAATAAGAGGTTGCTTGTGAATGCCTTCCTCAACAAATTGATGGCACAGCCATCAGCCCAAAATGAGTCAGTTAGTAGTATCAAGCGACTTCACGATACTACTAAAGAGTGTCTCATGGGGTTGCAGAGTCTTGGAATCGAGATCAATTATTGGGATCCGATCATTGTTTATATACTGTTGCAGAAGACAGACAGAGCGACATCCATGTTATATGAACAGTCACTGAAGAACCCAAAGACACTAGATACAGCCTCTAATATGCTAAATTTTTTGGAAACTAGGTTTCAAGCATTGGAGACTATAAACAACAAGGCCCATGCTGGTCAAGAAAAGTTTTCTAACGAGCCAAGAATACGGTCAGCTGCAGTAAACGTCAGCATTGATACAAGGCAACAATGCGTTGTTTGCCAACAAAGCCATCCATTGTACGCATGCAAGGATTTTAAAGATAAGACGGTAGCAAAGCGCATCGAGATTGTTCAACGCTATAAATTGTGTCGCAATTGCCTCAAGTCTGGGCATAGAGCCGCAAATTGTACCAGAGGCACATGTACTAGGTGCAAGGAACATCATAATACATTGCTCCATCGAGATGAATGCCAACAGTCGCAAAGGGAGCTAGGCAAGTCAAATGAAAGCTGTGATAAGGTGCGATCAAAAACAGCTCTAGTAACACGCTCTACACAAGCCGAACAGACATTCGTTCTCTTAGGAACAGCCGAAGTAACATTGACCGCACGCAACGGGCAGTTAGTAAAATGTAGAGCCCTGTTAGATTCAGGCTCTCAAGTGAATTGCATTACGGAGCGGCTTGCAAAGAAGCTTGCACTAAAAGGAGTAATAGATCCGATTATTATACATGGCATCGGTAGCAACTCCAATGATGCCAATAAGAGGGCTTTCATACAAATTCGATCAGAAGCGACTGAGTACACTCTACGACTCGAAGTATTTATACTGCCACAGATAGTGACGAATCAACCATCACGTACATTTGATGTATCAAATTGGAAAATTCCGTATGGCGTGACATTGGCAGATCCAAATTTCTGTAAATCAGGAGAAATTGATTTACTGATTGGCGCAGAGCATTATTTCCGACTGCTGACAGACGGTCGCATCACGCTTGGTAAGGATCTTCGACTGATGCAAAATACGTTGTTTGGTTGGATAGTTGCCGGGAAAACGAATATTGCCACTGAGAAATATGCATCATGCTATATCAGTACGGTAGACTCAGCTAGCTTGGATGAACAAATTGGCAAATTCTGGGAGTTGGAAACTGTTGAGGCGGAAGAATCACAGATGACGAGCGCTGAGAACGCGTGCGAAGAATTGTTCAAGCAGACCACAACCAGAACCAAGGATGGCAGATTTGTGGTCAAACTTCCGTTTGCATCACCTGCAGCAAGCTTAGGTGATTCGAAAGAACTTGCAGTGTCCAGATTTTTCGCTGTAGAAAGGAAACTAGGAAAGTGCCCACAACTGAAGCAAGACTATTGCGCGTTCATGAGGGAATATATTCGGCTCGGGCACATGACGGTAGTACAACAGCCCGATAGCGCACATTATTACTTACCGCATCATAGTGTAATCAAGCCGGAGAGCAAGACAACCAAGCTAAGGGTTGTATTTGACGCGTCCGCCAAGACGTCCAGCAACATGTCGCTCAACAATATATTGTACACCGGTCCTAAAATACAAGAAGATCTCTTTACAGTGCTTCTTCGATTCCGATTTCCCAGATACGTGTGCACTGCGGATATTGAGAAAATGTACCGCCAGGTGAACGTAGCAGAATCTGATAGGAAGTATCAGTTGATAGTGTGGAGAGAAGATCCAAAAGATGTGCTTCAGACCTATCAACGTAATACAGTTACGTATGGGGTAACATCAGCTCCATATCTGGCGATACGGTGTTTACAGCAACTAGCCAAAGAATTTCAAGCTCACAAACCGCTGGGAGCTCGAGCAATAGCCAAGAATATGTACGTTGACGATATTATGTTTGGGGCGAATCCGCTAAGTGAAGCAATAACCATGCAAGAAGAAATAATCGAAGTCCTCGGTCATGGCGGATTCAAGCTACGGAAATGGTGTGCTAACCAAACAGCCTTTTTAAAAACCGTCCCGCGTGAGGACATTGTCTCAGAATTAGACATAACAGGAAAACCGGAGCATGAAGTAAAAGCACTAGGCCTGACTTGGCTACCGAATACTGATGAGTTCAGAATATCGATAAAATCCACGATGGAAGACAAAGAGATTGCTCGGTTGTTCGACCCACTAGGACTCATGGGTCCGGTAGTTGTGACCGCCAAATTAATGTTGCAAAAATTGTGGACTCTAAAACTAGATTGGGATGATGCAGTGCCTGACGAAGTGCATAAGGCATGGCAGCAGTTCCGTCGTGGTCTTCAAGTTCTGAATGATGTCAGAATTGCTAGGCACGTAACAGCCCATAGGCACGCTAAGTCACAGCAGCTCCACGTTTTCTGTGGTGCGTCAGAAAAAGCGTATGGAGCCGCGATATATGTGCGATCAGTGTTGACGGATGGCACGATAATCGTAAGATTATTGTGCGCAAAATCCAGGATAGCACCCACAAAAACCGTGACGTTACCTAGATTGGAGTTGTGTGCAGCCAAGTTGGGAACTGATTTACTAGGTCGCGTGAGAGGTGACCTCGAATGGAAAGAACCTGTGTATTTCTGGTCCGATTCGGAAATTGTACTGTATTAGATCAAAACGCCAGTGTCAGCACTTCAAAAATTTGTGGCAAACCGTGTGGCAGCAATTCAAGCGAATTCATTGTGCGAAGAATGGAGGCATGTTCCATCCAAGGAGAACCCAGCCGATCTGATCTCGAGAGGAACATCTCCGGAGAAACTCCAAAACTACCAACAATGGTTTTTCGGACCGTTATTTCTGCATGATCAAGAACAAGGATGGCCAAATTCAGTACCACTTAAGGAATTTGATCTTGAGAAAAAACCCAGTAAGGCAAGTCTGGCCATTTCACAAGGAGAAGGTGGAATCATAGAGTCACTCGCACATTTGAGCTCTTTCTCGCGAATCATTCGAACTACCGCCTACGTACTACGATTCGCCAACAACAGCAATCCAAGGGCTTCCCTTAGACAAGGAGAACTTACAGTTCTAGAGCTTGAAAAGGCCGAGGCAGTTCTATTGAAAGAAATACAGAAAAAGTATTTCGCAAAAGATTTGAGCCAGCTGCATAAGCACAGCGGTGTAGATACCACTAGTAACATTTCTGGATTGAACCCATTTTTGGATGAACATGGACTCATTCGTGTGGGGGGAAGACTCGAGAATGCTGACATCCCATTTAATGCAAAACATCCGATTTTACTACCACCTCAGCACGATATCACGAAGCTGATAATGAGAAATATCCATCACAAGAACAAACACGTTGGACAGCAAGGGCTTCTCGCGATGGTACGGCAAAATTACTGGCCCATAAAAGGCAAAACATTAGCCCGATCAATCGTGCAAGGTTGCGTACAATGCACTAAGCAGAGACCCAAGCTATTCAAACAAATAATGGGTGACCTACCAAAGGATCGAGTCTTACCATCACGACCATTTGTAAGGACTGGTGTCGATTTCTGCGGTCCATTTTACGTTCGAATGGAAATTAGAGGCAAGCCACCGCAAAAGGCGTATGTAGCGGTATTTTGCTGCTTTTCCACAAAAGCAGCGCATCTTGAAGTAGTCAAGAACCTAACCACAGATGCTTTTCTCCAAGCGTTAAAAAGGTTTATTGGCAGAAGGGGCAACTGCGAGACAATATACTGCGACAATGCAACTAATTTTGTAGGTGCAAACAACCAGTAACAAGAATTGCATGGCATTCTAACAAATCCGGAGGCCAGACGCAGCCTCCAGGGGTTCTGTACGTCCAGGAAAATTAATTTCAAGTTTATCCCACCAAGAGCTCCACATTTCGGAGGGCTGTGGGAGGCAGCGGTGAAATCTGCTAAAGAATTATTCTTCAGAACGGTCGCAAGCACAACATTAACATACGAAGAGCTGACAACAATAACGGTGGAGATAGAAGTCGTACTCAACTCCAGACCGTTAACGCCTATATCAGAGGATCCAAATGACTTAGCCGCTTTAACACCAGGTCACTTACTGATCGGAGAACCAATAAATGCAACTATGGATCCGTACTCTCAACTCAATTCAGCGCCACTACTAGCAAAGTGGAAAGAACTGACGAAGCTCAAGCAACAATTCTGGCAACAATGGAGCAAAGAATATCTCAGCCAGCTACAGCAGCGTTATAAATGGAAGACAGCGTGTGAAGATGTACAACCGGGAATGATGGTAATACTCAAGGAGGATAACACGCCTAGTTTCAACTGGGTCCTTGGTCGTATTATTAACCCCATCAAGGGAAAAGATGGTAGGGTACGTGTAGCAGAAGTGAAAACAGCATCTGGAATATTCAAACGACCAGTTCACAAGCTTGCTCCCCCAATCCAAAACGAAAGTGAGCGAAACACAAGCCTCCCGAATATATCAGAACAATTAGGTGAAAGAATGCCAATGGAGGAAGAAACCTCAAGCACTGAACCTACAGCAGCCAAACGACCGTGCAAAACATCGCTACTGTTAACAGCCCTACTAGTTCTTTGCTGTGTGTGCCCATCTCGAGCTACGCCAATATACAACAAGACAGCCAGTCCGTTTATAGAAGTTACTCCATTCAGCACCCAACCAGGGATATATTTCGAAAATGCTGGAACTGCGGCACTAATTACTGACGAATGGAACCTGGTAGTCTATTATGACTTGGAACCTTTTTGGAAAGAATATACGGCAATTATGAGTGGAGTTCAACAACTAAATTCATTGTGCGCTAAGATCCACGATAAACGCCTGTGTCAAGAAACTGTGGAACACTTTCAGGCGACAGCCACTGAGCTGGACAACAGCAATAACCTTTTAAGACTAGACACAGGGCATAGGGTTAAGAGAGCGCCCTTAGACATTATTGGGAACATCGCCAATTCATTGTTTGGGGTACTAGATTCCGAGTATGCCAAAGGTATGTCAGAAGTCATAAGCCGATTGAACACCAATGACCAACATCTGCTTACCTTGATCAGGAATCAAACGTCGATCATCAATTCAACCGCGAACCTTATTCAACAATCACGCGAGATCACCACGAAGCAGCTGCAACAAGTTTACTCGTATCTTCACCACACTACCGATGCAGTAAACAACATCAGCACCACATTAGATAGGCAAAAACTGCTTGAAATTTTTAATTCACTGTCTATAAGGCTACTGCTAGCAACCTTGAATTTCCAGCAAACACAATCATCTATAATTAACGTGTTAACGGACCTTCAACACGGAAAAGTCAATCCGATGTTGATTACACCTGTACAGCTTCGCGATCAAATCAACATGATCAAAGAAAATTTACCTTCACATTTACGACCGCCTGTTGACCAGCATCATCTATTAGCCCTGTATGGCATCATGACAATACAGGGGCGAATTATATCAAATCATGTTCTGTTCCGCATTAAAATTCCTTTGTTATCAGACGGCGTATATGAACTGTGGTCGGTCACACCCGTTCCAATCATGAACAACGGAAAATTCGCCGTTATAGATCAAACATCGAAATATCTACTGGTGAATTTGCACAGAGACCAGTATTACGCATTAGACGATCAAGAATTGCGTACAGCCTGCACAATGATACGACACTTTTACCACATATGCAAGCCAAACCGGTCTAAAACCAACCCAGCTTCAAGGAAAATCACATGTGCGGTGGATATTCTCTTACACAAGCCCACGTTAGCCAACTGCAGGTATCATACCACCACCGACGTGCCAAGGTGGAGTCAACTAATGCATCCGAACCAATGGCTATACACTACGCGAGATGAGATAGTGGTTAACGTTATATGCAACCACCAACTGGCGCAAAAGCACTTAAAAGGAACTGGAATCATCACAATTCCAAGCGGATGTGCGGTAAAGGACGAAGACACGACTCTCGAATCGAGCCAGCTATTAACAAACACCGTCACATCTGCTGTACTGCCAACCCGAAATATTAGCGAAATACTTATAAAGTCACACCCAAGTCCTCAGCTTCAGCACCTACAAGGCGACAATAAGACAATATTCCACAGCGTCCGACAATTACAAGAGCAGATCTCTACATTACAAAGTCAGACGTCGTTACCTCAATCAAACGTGACGAACCATGATATTCATCAGTATGGTATCTCTTATACGTGTCTTTCGATTATTCTAGCAGGTCTTGGTTACGCTATACTTCGACAACGTTGCTCACAGGCTCATAGGTCAACATCATTACCGAAGCCAGCACCACGACGCCACCGACCATTCCTTCAATCTCATCAGAGCTCACCACCATCGCCCGATTTCATGGTCCACATCGAGGATTGAACCCACTGTTCAAGGCGGGGAGTATGTTAAGAATTCAATATTTCAATATTTAAGATCCAATTGTTCAGCATATATCATATGCTTCATTGCTCAATATAGATATTTCAATTCAAGTTCAATTATTCAGCATATTGTTATATTCATCAATATAGTTCAATTCAAATTCTGTTGTCATCATATTTTGATATTCAATTTGTACATTAACCAATTTGTATAGCGTCATCAATATTAGTCCATTAACTTTCGCTACAATTGTTAACAAGGCAATTTTGAACATATATTCTTAAGCTCAATTGTTATTGATTATGTTAGCAATAAGTTGGTATAAATATGCGTTATTTTGTTTAATAAAATCAGATTGCTACAGATTACGATCCGAGCGTTTTGACTTACTAGAACAAAGGCGTATCTTTAGCATTCTCTGTATGAGCAGTTGGCTGACAATTAATTTTCATACAATTGGTGCATCACCCGTTGTACTCGATGCTAATTAATTTCAGCCTAATCCTCATATAGACAACAGACAGTTGACTGACAAATTGGTTGAGTGGGTGTTTCACCTAATCAACTTGTTGGACTAGATTGGAATCGGTGCTGCTACCGATTACAATATTTGAACGACCATACAAAACTCTTTTAACACATAAAAAGGGAGATAAACTGCGGTGTGAGAATTACAGAGGCATCTCCTTAGTCTGTACGGCCTACAAAATCCTGTCAAAAATCCTGGAGTATAGGATTAAACCGTTCGCGGAAGAAATCATTGGCGAGTATCAAGCCGGTTTCAGATCTGGTCGCTCCACAATCGACCAGCTCTTCACGGTCAAGCTAATTTTGCAAAAGTGCTGGGAATACGACGTCGACGTATACCAAATCTTTGTCGACTTTAAACAAGCATATGACAGCATCAATCGAGGAGCTCTATATAGCATCATGCTGCAATTTGGTATACCGGCCAAATTAGTGAGACTTGTAAAGATGACGATGACCAACTCCGTCTCGCAAGTCCGGATCCAGAACAGATTGACGGATCCTTTTGAAACTCTGGGTGGCCTGAAGCAGGGCGATGGTATAGCGCCCACGCTCTTCAACCTGGCACTTGAGTTCGCTATACGGGCAATGAACCTGAACACCAGCGGCACGCTGCTTTTTAAGTCGACACAATTGGCAGCGTACGCGGATGACATTAACATCATTGCTCGAAAACTGACCGATGCAGAAGAACTTCTGCTTAGACTTGACACCGCAGCAAAGGAAGTTGGACTACGAATTAACGAGGACAAAACGAAAGTTATGATGCAATCTAGGACAAGGACGCCAGCGCACACGACCATCAACGTAGGGGACCTTTGCATCAAATTCGTGGACAACTTCGTTTACCTGGGTAGCAATCTATCGAGTGACGCCAACGAAACTGACGAAATCAAGCGACGGATACAACTAGCAAATAAGACATTCTTCTCGGTCCTCCCCATTATGAAATCGAAATATGTGCACAGAAAAACTAAGCTCCGCGTTTACAAAACTATCATACGACCTGTGCTGTGCTATGGTTGCGAAACATGGACCTTGACCCAAGCCTCCGAAAATAGGATCGACACCTTCGAACGGAAAGTTCTACGGCGGATTTTCGGGGCTGTTCGCGACCGAGATGGATGGCGCATCCGGTACAACAATGAGTTGTACAAACTTTATGATGAGCTGGAAGTCTCCAAGATCGTCAATTTACAACGTTTACAGTGGGCTGGGCACGTGCAACGCATGAATGACGATCGCATGCCAAAACGTGTCATGAACGCAAGACGAGTCGACGGGAGCGAGGCCAAGAGGAAGACCAAGAGCTCGTTGGGAGAGCTCAGTGTATGCGGACGCCGAGCAATTATTGGGGCTCCAAGACTTTAGGACGCGGTCACGTGACCGAGACAATTGGAGAAGTACGATCCAGGCGGCCAAGGCCCGACGTCGGGCTGTTGTGCCACGATGATGATGATGATGATAATCAGGAGTTACGAAACACCATCACGTCGGAAGATTGTGATAACGAAGCAAAAACAGCAGCAGAATATTGTGATAAAGCTATTTCTACCATGACGCGTGTCGAAATACGCTTAAAAAAGGTGAATAGAATCCAAGAAAAACTAACGGGATCAGCTGAAAACGCTGCAGCTAAACCTGTTGCATCGATATCGAAACAATTTAATAACGCTACAAAATTGCAAAAATTACAGCTGAAAAAATTCTCAGGAGATTATAAAGACTGGCTCCCGTTCTGGGAGCAATTCAGAACGATGGTTCATGAGAATAACCTGCTCTCAGTAATTGATAAGTTCAATTATTTGGAATCAGCTCTATGTGGTAGAGCGGCTGATACAATATCGGGCTTCACTCCGTCAGAAGCATGCTATGAGAGCGCTATATTGCTGCTTAAAGAAGAATCTGGAGATACAGGAAAAATAGTTGATAATACAATGCAGGAACTGCTGGCTGTTCGTTCCATTGCCTATAAATCTGATATATCTGGGCTTAGGAAACTCTACAATACAGTGATAACAGCCACACGCTCGTTAGAAAACCTCGGTATACCAACATCTAGTTATTTCGTCATGTTAAAAGGTATTCTCTTACGTTGCTTGCCAAACGATTTAAGAGTTGAATTTCATCGCTATTACGATAACCTAGATGAGAGAATTGAAGAGTGTTGTAGCAATAAAAAAGATGAAAGTGATGCGATTTCTGTTGTTACGGCGTGTTCATCTTCGCTGAAATGTATTGGTGACAAGCAAGTGAAATCATTACTCAAATTTTTAAAAAGAGAAATTGAATCGTTGGAGGAAGCCACGGAGTTGCAGCCAAATTTACGCCACACAAAGGCTAGTTCACACACACATTCGCAAGCCAATTCGAAGCTTATTAAAACTGCAGTTGGATTGTTTGCAGGAACAAGTGAAATTTGCTTTTTTTGTAAATCTTCTGGTCATCAAACGAAAGAGTGCGATTCTCCCAAATCACTGCAGGAAAGAAAATTAATGCTTAAGCAAGACAGGCGCTGTTACCGCTGCTGCAAGCGTGGTCATAATTCGAAAAGCTGTAAAGTAAAAAATATTGTTTGCAGGAGTTGTAAAGATCGCCACGCCACAAGTATGTGTGATCCAAATTATGTCTCGAAAGGGCAAACACCAACAAATCAGAGCTCTGTTAGTGGTAGTAAAGCAGATGCTAGTTCGCTCAATTCCATCGTAGCAGCGAATGTATCGAAATTGCAACCTATTTTAAATTTATATGCTGCTACTCAGAGAATGAACACTGTATATTTGCAAACTGCATGTGTGTTTGCATCGAGGACTGAAAAATCAAAAGCAGTATTTATTCGTATGGTCATAGATGGAGGTAGCCAGCTAACTTTTATAAAACAAAGTGTTTCTAAGAAATTGAATTTGCCTGTAATCGGAACTCGTTGCTAAGTGTCATTCCATTCGGGACTGCTGTGCTAAATTCCAGCAAATCTTATAACTGTGTTAGGCTGATGTTAAAAAGTCAATATGAAGATGCTACCCCAGTAACTGTTGAAGAAGTGGAAGTGCCGGATATTTGCGCTGATGTGTTGCCGGCACCTAAAATAAAAGGCGCACTGTGTGCCGACCTATCGTTGGCCGACTCGGTTAATCACGGCGATATTGAAAATGGCATAAGTATACTTATTGGCGCTGATGTTTACTGGGAAATTGTTACTGGCAAATTTGTGCGTTTATCAAACAGGCTAACAGCTATTGAAACCAAATTTGGTTGGACATTGCAGGGCCCTGCGTTAAACGAGTCTCCGAGCTGTCAAAACCAAGTTGCTTCACTCAGTTTGTGTGTGTGTAATGAGAATGCCAAAAGATTTTGGGACTTAGAAGCAATAGGTATATCAACGATTGATAAAAGCGATTCTAATAGCTTAATCGAAGTAAAGAAAATCTACGATCGATATTCTGTGTCTCTTCCTTGGAAAAGTAATTGCGGCTCATTAAATGATAACAAAGCTGTTGCATTACTTCGATTAAAAAGTTTGATTCGAAAGCTAATCCGCGAAAATAAATTAACGGAATACGACGCATGTATGAGAGAAATGTTTCGTAATGAATTCTACGAGCCTGTTCCTAACGATAACGTATGTACGTTATGTAACCGAATATATTATTTGCCACATCGAGCGGTATACCGCGAAGACAAAGAAACAACTAAAGTAAGGATTGTGTTTGACGCATCAGCGAGTGCTCCTAATGAATTATCGCTTAATGACTGTTTGGAAGTAGGAGAAAATTTTCTGCCAGATGTGTTGAAAATTTTATTGAATTTCCGTGGCGGGAAAATAGCCTTAACAGCGGATATCGAGAAAGCTTTTATGCAAATTCTGTTGAATCCAGCTGATAGAGATAGTCACCGGTTTTTATGGTTTTCTGATGAAACATCCATTAATGGTGATCTTCCATCGATTGTGTCATATCGAATGACTCGAGTGACTTTTGGCATTACGTCTAGCCCTTTTCTGCTTGGAGCGACCATTCATAAAGTATTGCAAGACAATAAAGAAATTTATCCAAATGTAATTGAAAAACTTAAAGATTCGTTGTATGTGGATGACCTAATAATTAGTTGTGGTAATGAGCTAGAAGCTATTGAAATTTATAGAGATGCTCGTGCGATCGTTAAAAGCGCCAGTATGAACCTGCGTAAATGGTCGGGTAATAGTGAATTTGTACGTTCTCAAATGGGTGTAGCCAGTTCAGAGTCGCAACTCAAAAAGGTTTTGGGACAATGGTGGTGTCTCTCTACGGACGAGCTGATAGTCGATGTTGACAATATAAAGAGTGAGATAAAAGCTTGGGAAATGATGCTAACTAAGCGCAAATTACTTAAAATTATTTCAAAAATATTCGATCCTTTAGGACTATTAGGTCCTCGGGTTGTCAAGTTAAAAATAATGTTTCAAAATGCTTGGCGCGAGCAATATAATTGGGATGACGAATTACCTATCGAAATGCAAAATTCTATCAATGCCTGGATATCCGATACTGATGCCTTGAACGAGTTATCTATTCCACGATGTTTAAGTGATTTTGAAAACACTATCTGCTACGAAGTACACATTTTTGTGGATGCCAGTCCTCAAGCTTATGGAGCCGTGGCCTATTTACGAACTATATCGGAAGATGGACAAATAGCTTCTCAATTTATCTGTTCGAAAAACCGAATCGCACCTCTCAGAACTGATACTTCAAATGAATTAACTATTCCAAAGCTTGAACTAACTGCAGCGTTAATTGGTGCGCGATTGCTCGTATACCTACGTAAAAATTGGAGGATGAAATTCGACGAGGAAGTTTTGTGTTCTGATTCGAAAATTGCACTTTTTTGGATTTTAGGATCAAAACGCCGAAATCCGGCCTATGTTGAGCATCGAGTAAAAGAAATAAGATCCATTTCAGATATCAGATGTTGGAAATATTGTCCTGGAATTGATAATCCGGCCGATTTAGTCACGCGCGGATTAAAGGCTAAGAAGCTTGTCGATTCTTTTCCGTGGAAAAGTGGGCCTTCATGGTTAAGAAAAAATGATAGTTACTGGCCAAAAATAACTATCGATACTGAAATGACTTTATTATCTGCTTCAACTGAGGACGATTTAAGTTTAACGATAATAGCCACAGAGAAGGAAACGTTTATCGAACCAAGGAAATATAGCTCCTGGAATCGATTATTGCGGGTAACAGCATATGTATATCGAGCAATCGAGCTATTTAAGCAAAGACCATCTCATATCGGATGCTTATCAGCAGAAAAACTTCAAAGAGCATCTAATTATTGGATTATAGACACGCAAACCCAATTATGGGCACGCGAAATTGCATTGTTGCGTCAAAATGTTCCGTTAAGTTCCAATATTTTAACGTTGAATCCAATTCTGGATGAAAAGATGGGAATATTACGCGTTGGAAGCCGCCTTCGATTCCTATCAGCGAGGGAAGAAATAGTTCACCCGATAATATTACCAAAATCATCTTATATAACGTGGTTAATAGTTATGGACATACATGAAAAATCATTTCATGCTGGTGCTTCTACAACTTTAACGATTTTGCGCCAAAAATATTGGGTTGTAAAAGGTCGACAATTAGTGCGGTCAATTATGAGGAGATGTTTAATTTGTAAGGTACTGAAGGATAGAGCGGCATCTCAACCCTTTGCGCCGATTCCTCCTGAGAGAATCACTCTGTCAAGACCATTTGAAACTACTGGTTTGGATTTTGCTGGTTCTTTATATATCGTGGAGAATTCTAATCGAAAAAAGGTGTATATTTTATTGTTCACTTGTGCTGCTGTACGTGCTATCCATTTGGAAGTTACCTGCGATTTAACAACGGAAAGTGTCTGAGAGCAATTAGGCGATTCATAGCCAGACGCGGTGTATCTTTAGTGATTTATTCTGACAACGCAACTACATTTAAGAAAGCGGCAGCCGAAAATAAAAAGCTATGCATGGCAACTAACAATGAACGTTTTCATTGGTTTCTCAGTGATAAGGGGATAACTTGGAAGTTCATAGTGGAACGTGCTCCTTGGTGGGGCGGTTTTTGGGAACGAATGATAGGTGTCGCCAAAAATGCATTGAAGGCAGCAGTAGGTCGATCAACAATGAACTTGGAGCAACTGCAGACTTTAACAACGGAGGTAGAAGGCGTTGTAAATTCGCGACCTTTAACATATTTATCAGAAGATCCATTTGATTTATCCCCGTTAACGCCTGCCCACTTTATCCTATGCTCCTACTATGATGACGATGAAGATAAAAATCAACCACATGAGCTTTCTGCCAATAAGCTTCGGCAATACTGGAAGGAGCGATTACGCAGCATATCGATTTTCAAGAAAAGATGGTATAAGGAATATGTACTACAGTTAAGAAGTTTACATCTCCAGAGCCCAAAGAAGTCGTCAAATTTAGTAGTCGGTGACGTCGTTTTATTGCAGGATGTAGCGCTTCCGCGTACATTGTGGCACTTAGCTATAATAGAAGAATTATTTCCTGGACGCGATAATAAAGTACGACCGTGCCGAGTCAGATTGTCGAACGGATCCAGCTTCAAGAGACCTACCCAGCTTCTCTACCCACTAGAAATATCTTCACATTACCGGCCGCCGGAAGATGTTCAAAATTAAATTGCTAATTTTGTATTCCAGTAAATACGTAAATGAATTCATCATAATGTTCTACTTTTGTTTGTATTAATTTCTTTGTATGTATAAAATACTCTGAATTTTATATTGAACTATTACTACTACTACTCTCATATTGTACTTAACATAACTCAGTTACTCAGTCTTCTTTGAACCTTGGATGATAGACGTGTGTTTTATAACCGTGCTGCGTTTTACTTAACCATAGTCCCGGTACTTAATAGTATTCGATATATATATATATATATATATATATATATATATATATATATATATATATATATACATATATATATATATATATATATATATATATATATATATATATATATATATATATATATATATATATATACATATATATATATATATATATATATATATATATCTATATATATATACATATACATATATATATATATGTATTTATGTATATATATATATATATATATATATATATATATACATATACATATATATATATGTATGTATGTATACATATATATATATATATATATATATATATATATATATATATATATATATATATATGTATGTATATATATATATATATATATCTATATATATATATATATGTATGTATATGTATGTATATATATATATATATATATATATATATATATATATATATATATATATATATATATATATATATATATATATATATAGATATATATATATATATATATATATATATATATATATATATATATATATATATATATATATATATACATATATATATATATATATATATATATATATATATATATATATATATATATATATATATGTATATATATATATATATATATATATATATATATATATATATATATATATATATATATATATATATATATATATATATATATATATATATATATATATATATATATATATATATATATATATATATATATATATATATATATATATATATATATATATATATATATATATATATATATATATATATATATATATATATATATATATATATATATATATATATATATATATATGTAGGAGCTCGCGTCCACAGCGACGTGGAATCGTATTGCGGCAGGATTTTTAAATTTGTATTTTTTAATCAAAGCTAGCCACATGAGGCATAATGTATATGAAACAAAGGAATGTTTGAGTTTGAGTTGTCAGAGAGATAATAAAATATTGTTTGATGTTCGAATTCAGAATAATTGAGAATTAAGTTATTTTTTTTATACAAGTTGAAGTCTCTGATTCAATCAGAGATAATACCAGTAGTCAGAGACTCAACACTGGTGACCCCGACGAAGAAAAAGAAGTAAGTAATGTCTCTAGAACAGAGGCGTCCAAACTTTTTGCTGCGAGGGCCAGTTTGGTATTTAAATTCATTATCGGGGGCCAAGCATCGTAAATATGTGAATTAAAAAACCTTATTACAAGTAAAGCAGCATTGAATTTTATTTTTTATAGTAAATTAAAGATATAACAATACTAAACAAACATGTCTAAATTATATTATTATAAAATTATTTCATGCAATTTTTAATGGGAATGGTGGAAGCCAATTGCTTTAAATTTGGAAACTCTTTTGCGTCCAAAAATTTGTAAAAATCGATGAAGTTTCCTTCCTTGTATTTGTTCTTGATTTGATCGCTAGCTTGAAGATCAATTATTTCCATTTGAAACTGACTTGAAACGTCGCCAACGTTGCAGTCATATGGATTTTGAAACAGCCGAATTTCCCTTGAATTTATGTCAAGATCAGAAAAACGCTTTTGAAATTCTAGTTTTAAATCCGCGATTACTTTTACTGCAAATATGGTGGGAAATCTTTCGTCAGTTTCTGTACTAAATTTTTCGCAGCACGTGAAATGGGAAAAATTACATTCATTCATATGACTTTCGAGCAATATCAGCTTGGCTCTGAATGCTTTGATTTGCTCGAATAAATCACAAATTAAGTTGTTTTTACCTTGGAGCTTTAAATTCAAGTTATTTACGTTTGTCACGACATCTGCAAAAATTGCCAACTTCCAGAGCTACTCTGCATCCGATAAAAGCGGTTCAAGGTGATTCTTTTCAGCAAGAAAAATTTTAATTTCCTTTCTGAGCTTGAAGAACTGCAATAACACTTTTCCACAGCTAAACCATCGAACTGCTGTATAATACGACAAGTCAACAGACTCAGATTCAATTTCTTCGAGGAAAGATCGAAATTGGCGATGATTGAGTGCACGTGATCGAATAACGTTTACGACAGAAACAACTGGTTTCAAAACGCAGCTCATGTCGACATGTTTTACACATAGGGCTTGTTGGTGGATGATACAGTGCAGAAAAATTGGTACTGTTGCTCCTGCGCTTTCACAAGCTTTTCTTATTAGCCCAACCACCCCAATATTTGCACCAGACATGTTTCTTCCTCCGTCAATTTTCACACCTTGGAGTCGATTCCAGTCCAAGTTATATTTGGTCAAGCTCAAATTTTTCAGTACGCTGCTTGTCCTTAAGTTGTGAGTAAGCTGAAGCATGTTTTGTTTCATAATGTCGACGTAAATTGTATTCCTTCATTACAGCAACAGTGTCATTGCAAATTACACAAATAGCTTTGCCATTCTTTGACTGCGATTGCACAAAGAAATATTTGAATCCCCACTCTTCTTTAAAAACGCGGCACTCGTCATCTACTTTTCTTCTTTTTGTTTCCATGTTCAACTTTAAAAAATAATATTAACATAATAATTAAGTTATAATATATTAAATATAAATCTAAACATACCAATTTACAATATATCAACTGTAAAGATTGTAAATAAGCTCCGCGGCCGACGAATTTTTGGTTTGTCGTGGCCAATCTCGTAGCTTTGCAGGCACTGCAGTTGAGTGCAGTCTGCCGCTCCGCGCCGCCTACGTACAGTCAGAGTACAAAATCATTCATGTAGTCGAGCGGCCGAGTCGTATCACAGAATACAGAAAAAACTTGAATACCAGACTGTACTTTTTCGAGCGTGATACCGTGCTCATTCTAACCGAACGCGCTCTTCATCTGCGCGAGATCTAATACCGACGCGCCACGCTACATTTATATTTTACGAAATTTTTCAAAATCCTTGGCGGGCCGGATAAAATCGCCTGCCGGGCCGGGTTTGGCCCGCGGGCCGTAGTTTGGACACCTCTGCTCTAGAAGAAAGCAGAAATTTTTCAGACGGAGACAGCAGCCAGCCTCAGCAATATGCGGAGCCACATGCGAATTCGGGCTGTCAAGCCAATAGCATCGGAATTAAACTCCCACCTTTCTGGTACACACAACCCAAACTATGGTTTCTACGAGTCGAAGCACAATTTCGCTCAGGAAGAATCACGAGCGATGCAACAAAGTTTGATCGAGTTTTGAGTGAGCTCGACGAAAGTGTGCTGAATCAAGTTGCCGATATCCTCGATGACCCTCCAGCTACAGACAAATTCTTAGCACTCAAGAATCGCCTGATAGCCACCTATGAAAATTCAGAGGACGAAAAAACTCGCACTCTTCTTTATTCCCTTGAATTAGGGGATCAGCGCCCATCCCAGCTGCTGCGCCAAATGAAACGCCTAGCAGGAACTCGCATCAGCGAATCATTTTTAAAATCTCTTTGGGTTCAAAGGCTGCCCACAAATATCCAGACTGCGATAGCCGTAGCTCACAACCAAGAGTTAGAGCAGCTCGCTACAACAGCTGATCATATCGCAAAAATCCGGGAAGGAAGTTCGGTGTCGTCAATTGCACATGAACCAGTAACGGTCACTGATGGACCAGGCGACTGTCAGTGACATATTTACCAGTCGCCTATATGTCTACGATAAGAAGTGGAAAACGCGTTTTTTAGTTGACACGGGTGCCGACATTTCCATAATCCCGCGACCTCGAAATAAACGAGTCCGACCATCAAGCATAAAACTATTCGCCGCCAATGGCACAAAAATAAATACATTTGGTTATCGAGTCCTAACACTAAATTTAGGCTTACGTCGAAATTTCATTTGGAGGTTTTGTATTGCAGATATCTCACGCCCTATAATAGGCGCAGATTTCTTAAAATTCCATGGACTCTGGGTTGATCTAAAAAATAAGCGCCTTATTGATTCAAAAACGCAGTTTCAGGACAAATCAATACGACAAAAGTAGCATCCATATCAACAGTCGGGACCACATCTCAGTACATGGAACTGCTAAAAAAATTCCCCTCGATTACGAACCCAGCGGAACTAAAGGTGAATACTCATCACAACGTCCGACACTACATTCCGACGGAAGGACCACCAGTATATGACCGCCCTCGACGGCTTCCTCTTGATAAGCTAAAAATAGCCCAACAGGAATTCAAATATATGATGGACAAAGGATTTTGTCGACCGTCATCAAGTGCCTGGGCAAGCCCGTTACATTTGGCACCAAAAAAAGATGGCTGGCGCCCCTGCGGGGATTACCGACGTCGCAACGCAGTGACTCGTCCCGAAAGATACCCTTTACGACGTATCGAAGACATTGTTTCAAGCTTGAATAAAAAAACTATATTTACAAAGCTTGACCTGGTCCGTGCGTTTCACCAGATTCCTGTAGCAGAAAACGATATATCAAAAACCGCGGTTATAACACCTTTCGGACTATTCGAGTTTACGGTCATGACCTTTGGGCTAAGGAACGCCGCTCAATCATTTCAGAGGTTCATGGACGAAGTCTTAAAAGGTTTAGACTTCTGCATCTGCTACGTGGATGACATTTTAATTGCATCAGAAAGCTCCGATCAGCATATGCAGCACTTGCAAACGGTGTTCGAGCGTTTGAGTGCATATGGCATCGTACTGAATGTCTCGAAATGCGTTTTTGGAAAAAATGAGATAGATTATTTAGGACACACTATCAACAAACATGGGACTCAGCCACCTCGGTCTAGGATAGAAGCCATCCTGAAGATTAAAAAACCTGAAAATATCAAGGAGCTTCGCCGGTTCTTAGGAACAATAAACTTTTACAGACGGTTCCTAAAAAATGCAGCAGAGCTACAATCGCCTCTGCACAGCTACTTGCACAACACCAAACGAAACGACAAAACAAAAATAAATTGGACTACAGAAACAGAAAATGCTTTTTACGCCTGTAGAAGTTCGTTGGCAGACGCTACGCTCCTCGTGCACTATAAAATAAATCAACCTTTAAAATTAACAACTGATGCTTGGGACGTTGCAATTGGAGGAGTCCTTGGATAATTTGACAAGAAGCAATGGCTACCTTTGGTATATTTCCAAAGAAAACTCACGAATACTGAGAGGCGATACAGCACCTATGACCGGGAGCTCCTGGCCATTTATGCAAGCATAAAACATCTTAAACATTACCTAGAGGGATCTGAATTCACTATTCAGACGGATCATAAGCCACTAACTTACGCGTTTGAACAAAAAGCAGACAAAGCTTCTCCTCGTCAAGCTAGGCATCTTAATTATATATCGCAGTTTTCAACCAAAATAATACATATAAAAGGAGAGAAAAACAACATCGCCGACACACTCTCTCGAATAGAAACAATAATAATGCCCAAACATATCGATATAACTGAGTTCATAGAGGAACAACAAAAGGACGTGGAACTAAAATCGCTGTTGAAAAATAATACAACATCGTTGGAATTACAGCCTATAAAGGCCGAGGAAGGCAAGTTAATTTGTGACACAGGAACACTAAGTACACGGCCATTGGTACCGACGTCCTTACGAAAACGCATTTTTGATTTGTATCACCAGCCATCACACCCAAGCGGCAGGGCAACAAGCAAGATAATCGCAAAAAAAATTGTATGGACTAGAATGAAAAAAGACATACACCGATGGGCCAGGTGTTGTATCCCGTGTCAACGCGCGAAAGTCAGTCGACATGGCAGAAATGCCATTCAAGATTTCAAAGTTCCTGATAAAAGATTCAACCACATACATCTGGACATTATCGGTCCATTGACTCCATGCCAAGGTTTTAGATACCTTCTAACAATAATCGATCGTTTCACAAGGTGGCCGGAGGCTATACCACTTGCGGATCAAACGGCCGAGTCGGTTGCAAAAGCTTTTTACGGCCAATGGATAGCACGTTTCGGTGTTCCACACACGGTGACTATAGATCAAGGAAGACAATTTGAGTCGGCACTTTTCAAAGCGCTAGCCAAACGAATCTGTTGCAAACGAAACAGGACATCTCCATATCACCCAGAGTCGAATGGCCTAATCGAACGTTGGCACCGATCGTTGAAAGCTTCCATCATGTGCATTACAGCAAACACAAACTGGGTGGACGCGCTCCCAACAGTCTTATTAGGCCTTCGAAATTGCTACAAGGAAGACCTAAAAACTTCAGGTGCGGAAATGGTGTATGGCACAATATTAACAATTCCAGGGGAATTTATTGTAAATAACAACGAGCAAAGTGAACCGTTTTCGTTCATAGAAAACCTACGGAATTCGATGCAACAATTACGACCGATAGAAACTTCTCACCGAAATCAGCGAACAACATTCCACCACAAAAATTTGCAAACTTGCACGCATGTCTTCATGCGGGTTGATGCCGTTCGAAAGCCACTGGTACCGCCATACACTGGTCCACATATGGTTCTGAAACGACTATCAACGGCATTGTTTCAGATAGAAGTAAGTGGAAGAAAGGTCAACGTATCCACAAATCGACTTAAACCGGCATTTTTGGAGGAGATGCCAACTTCCCATTCAGCGACGACACCCAATCAAGAGCAGCGTACACCGCAACAACAGCGTGGATTTCAGCAACAACAGGAGCCAAGAACTTCATCACCCAGGTCAGAACGGAGGCTTCAATGGAAACCAAAAATTCTAACTCCCAGCAACATAACCCGCACTTATCGACCCAGCAAAATCAAAACAATGAAATGACGTTTCACACTGGGAGGAGAGTATGTAGGAGCTCGCGTTCGCAGCGACGTGGAATCGTATTGCGGCAGGATTTTTAAATTTGTATTTTTTAATCAAAGCTAGCCACATGAGGCATAATGTATATGAAACAAAGGAATGTTTGAGTTTGAGTTGTCAGAGAGATAATAAAATATTGTTTGATGTTCGAATTCAGAATAATTGAGAATTAAGTTATTTTTTTTATACAAGTTGAAGTCTCTGATTCAATCAGAGATAATATCAGTAGTCAGAGACTCAACATATATATATATATATATATATATATATATATATATATATATATATATATATATATATATATATCTATATATATGTATATATATATATATGTATATATATATATATGTATATATATATGTATATATATATATATATATATATATATATATATATATATGTATATATATATATATATATATATATATATATATATATATATATATATATATATATATATATATATATATATATATATATAATACTCTGGTTCATTCTAAAACTGAATTAGATTCAGTTTAAGTTTTTAGTTTCAGCTTCCAGCCGCAGCGTAGCTTAAGCGAGGTCAAAGTGAAGAAGAACCGGGTTAAAAGTTGCACTTTTTTTAAATGTCCATAATTTGTTTAATTTTTTCTCCCAATTCATTCTCATTAGGTATGACATAGAGATTTCCATAAATTTTAATGACTTTGAGCTATGACTGATATCATGCATGCACTACGAGAGGCTGTAGACTTGAAGTTATAGGACTCTACCCCGCGTGCAGAGGCAGACGAGAGCCGCCATTTTGGAGCCACCACATTGAATTTCATCGTAATAAAAATTTGAACGATTTTAGAATGATCAACAAATAAAATAATCAAAACCAGAACTTCGTGTTTTTTCATTATCCCTCGAAAAATTCTCAAAATTTGCCTTATTTTTGACCGAATCTGAAAGAATCTTCCCTTAAACTTTATACCGATTTTATATTACAAAAGCTCTCAAAAGCTTTTGATTCTGTTGATCACGGAATTCTTCTTGCTAAGTTTCGAAGTTATGGGATGTCAGGTTCCCTTTTGTCTTGGTTTTCATCTTATGTTTCTGGTCGCTCTTGTGCTGTATCTGTGCAATCCTCCACCTCTTCCCCTTTTTGTCCACTTTCCGGTGTGCCTCAGGGCTCTATTCTTGGTCAATTATTATTCCTAGTCTTTATAAATGATCTTCCTTCTTTTATTCGTTCTCCCTGCCTCTTGTTTGCTGATGACTTCAAGATTTTCAAAGTAATCGAATCAACGACTGCCTCCAACTCCAAAACGATCTCTATTCTCTTTGCGACTGGTGCTCTACTAATTACCTTACTTTGAACATATCCAAATGTCATCAAATGTCCTATACGTTTAAAATGTCACCCGTAATATATTCCTACACACTGTACGGATCTTCCATTACGGCTGTTGATAATTTTAAGGATCTTGGTGTGTACTTTGATTCAAAGCTCAGATTTGACTTACACATTGCCTATATAACCGCCTAGGCTTCTCGTGTGTCCGGTTTCATTCTTAGATGCTCTTCTTCGTTTACTAGCATCGCTACCTCTTTCCATCTGTTTTTTTTCACTTGTTCGTAGGATTCTAGAGTATTGTTGTCAAGTGTGGTCTCCCCGTCATAAATATCTTAACGAGGCAGTGGAATACGTTCAGCGTAGGTTTACTCGCTCCCTGTTGTTTAAATTCAATATCCCTTACTGTGGGTATACTGATCGTCTATCCTTATTCCAAATTCCTTCACTAGATTCCCGAGGATTGTTCCTTGACGAGTGCTTGCTTTTCAAGCTACTCCATTGCCCTATGCTCTCCGATCTTGGTCGTATGCTGTGTATGCGGAACGTCAATCGATCGGATAGATTTCAATTAATATTCTCTCTTCCCTTCGCGCGATCTGATGTTTATTTTAACTCGCCGCTAGTGCGTATCCCCAGGAAGCACAATGATCTTCAGCTTGGTCCCTTTCCGCTAACGCTCGCTCAATTTAAATCACAAATTAAAGATTTAATTCTTTAAGTTCCTTATAATGTTTGATTTTCTTTTACATTTTTTTTACCGTTTCGCACTTTTTTCATGTAACCTTGCATATTGGCATTAATTTTTTGTAGTTTCAAAAATGTATTTATTTAATATTTTCAACTATTTGTTAATTTTTGTTTTTGCTTTTTTAATATCTTTTTGGCTTTGTCTAATATTTCTATTTTTATAATTGGGCAGCAGACTTTTAAAATGTATTTGAATAAATAAATTATATTTTTCATTTAGAATTTATAAAACTAGATTTAGAAATAATAATGATTGGTTCACTAGTTGGTTTACTTGGTGGCCTTCATAAATCAGGATGATTTCGACTGTCAAAACCGAGCCAAATCTATGGCAAATCATGTAAATTTGGTCCTAAATCGATCAGCTGATTGCGTGATTCAGCCTCAGTGTGAACGGGTTATTACAAATTATTTTGAAAATCAATGATCGTAAACAAAAACTTAAAAAATCAGTGCCTGGGATCTCTCATCTCGTCTTCGCTTTGCTCTCCTGTAGAATTTGGATAGGTAGTAGGAACTAGGAAATTTCACGGGCTGCAATATGCTACTTGCTTTTGTGCAATACAAGAGCGCTTGACCGTTAAATATATATAATAAATACTTTTTTCATCGATCTATAAATTTTCATAATTTTCAATACTTGGAAAACATTTTTAGGACAAAAAAAATAATTTTCACGGCAGTATATAAAAAATTAATAATGACTTACCGGCAACATACTCCTTCCCTCGCTAAATGTCAGCACAGGCACATTCACATCAAACGTTATTTCGAAAAATTGAAAATTCGCCTTTATCTGCTGAAACTTTATCAAATCGGCTAGACTTTGAACGCCACGAACACCATTATCTTCTAATTTGCCAGGTTCTAGACGAGTTTCATCGAGAATCAAATGCGTTTGAGGAGCCAATTGCAACAATCCACTAACTAGCTTATTTGTAGAATAGTCTTTCCTGTATTAGGAAAATATAATTTCCATATGCTTTGGTAAATTTCTTTAGTTAAAACTAAGATACGCTTACTTTGGAAGAAATTGCTGAGCATTCATATTGGCAAGTGTCATGGGAAAATAATAGCTGGCAGGTAATAATGATTGTAGAATGTCGTAGAGTGATGTTGTGTAGTTTGGCAAACAGCTGTTGGGAATTCCACAAATATTTAGACTGAACTGTCCCAGAGCTTGCAGACCGACGCGAAGGAATCTGCACGAATGAAAAATATATATTTGACATTTTATGTTATTTATTTTCAGTCTTCTTAATAATATTTAAGCTTTATTTCATATAAAGATGTTACTGAATGTTTTATTTTCATTGAAGTGTAACTTTGAATAACAAGGAATTTATATTTTTGACTACTTTAGAAATAAACTAATTTAATTTTCATTTAAGTGTTAGTAATTTCAAAGCACGCTAAAAGCTATTTTAATCTATATATGGTTTATTCAACTTACATCGTCGAAATCATATACGATAGCAAAAAATCTCCTGCAACCGAGTCCCCAAACAAACATTGCGTCAAGATTAATTGTAACTCTTTCTGAACCATTCCTGCAGCTTCAAGAGGGTCTATTACAGAAATAATACTAAGGTTTTACACATACCACAATCGAATTTCTAGTCTCACCATGGGATTGTAGGAAGGATTCATCCAATAGTGGATTCATATGTGTCAAAGACTTCACTGCAATCGCATGAAGTCTAGGAATCAGTAAAGGTGGTGGATTGGCTGCATGCACCTCATTCATATTCTCATACTCATCTAGTAAACGAGTAGAACTATCCAGAATGGGATCAACCGACAGAAACCCAACCACGTCCACAATACTATTCAAAATAAAGTCGTCGTAATTCGAATACACTTTCACCATAACTGCTTTACTCGGTCTATCTGGCAAGGGTGAATTCAAAAGATACTCAGCCGATAGCATATTATTGGACACAGCTTTCAACTTTCCAAGTGAATTCTGCTCGGAGCACACTCGTTTCGTTCCTATTGTATCTCCGACTACATCATTGTCCATACTTTCATTTTCATCCGGAGCACGTTTTTGTCCCCCACTGGTCGTTGGCGAGGTGTTCTCCTTCATAAATAATGTGTTATTAATGGTTCTTTCATGCTCCACTGCCCAATCGTTCATACCAGGCACGGATATAACAAAAATTGTTCTCCTATCACCATGAACATTCTTATTTGATTCCATATTCACTTCTTCTTCCGGCCCGTAAACTAAACAATCACGATATTTTCCATTTCGAAGTCTACTCATTTCCAAATTTTTTACACGAACTTCATATTTCTCCAGATATATTTCCGGATCAGACATATCTTGAATCATTCCTCGGAAGCGTACTAACGATAGATCGGCCAATTTATGCAATGGCGTGTGATTGAGAGATGGAATTTGAAACCAGTTTTTTGTGTCTTTCAGCAACTGCAAACACGATTTTTCGTTTGCCAGGAAAGTATCTGGATTGACAGAGCGAATTTCCATTTTTGGAATTTTCCTATACGATACTAGTGCTAGATTAATAAATTTGCAGCCAGAAAATACTACGACCCCGACAACCCCGACTGCAATTACCATTGATATAAAAGTATAGAGGATATGCGAATAGCATATACGTATACTGTCCGTGACTGTTGCCAGAAACAATTGTATTAATATGGGTGAGAATGCAGTGTTCTGACAATCTCAGGTGTTCCAGCATCGTTCCAGTTACTGGGACTGTCAATTTTCGTTTCATAAAATCGATTGTCTTCAAGCCGCGCATTTATAAAACGCTTTATAATTCGTGATCGGGAGCTGCATTCAAAAAAATATTGCATTTAGTGTCGTGCGCATATGAGTGGCAGTGTCGAGTGATTATTTCATTAAGCTAATGTGTATACAGAATTAGGTAAAGCAGGTTTTATGTTGTGCGGTTTGGTTGTGGTGAAAGAAAATAAAGTTAATGAGTGAACGGTTTAATATTTTTAAAATATAGCTTTTGTTAGAGAATGCGTGAAGTGTTTAAATTTCAAATACGCCTGTTTATTTCGTTTGCGTGAGTGATAGCTTGGCAATTGTCGCGAGAACGAAAACATCACCCGGTTTGTTTACATTTTAAGCAGTGTGACATGTTGACTTTGTAAGTAGGTCAAAGCGGGTACTAAACTAAATAATGAAGGGGGCATTTTCAGCATATGCTCAGGTACATGAAAATAGAAAATGAAATAGTAAAATTGTAGTTTCTGAAGCCAATAAATAACAGTTAATTATGTAACGAGCATTGTAAATCTGCCATAGCCGGTCCCAAGCCCGGTTGAGAAAAGAGGAGGGAGGTGCGAAGCTGTGAGAATAGCTGAGTTTTTGCACCTCTATCGCAAATATGTGCAAATATATACATAAATAAGTATATATATATATATATATATATATATATATATATATATATATATATATATATATATATATATATATACATATGCATATACATATACATTTATGTATATAGATATACATATATATATATATATATATATATATATATATATATATATATATATATATATATATATATATATATTATATATATATATATATATATATATATATATATATATATATATTTATATATATATATATATATATATATATATATATATATATATATATATATATATATATATATATATATATATATTTATATATATTTATATATATATATATATATATATATATATATATATATATATATATATATATTTATATATATATATATATATATATATATATATATATATATATATATATATATATATATATATATATATTATATATATATATAGATATGCAAAGATCATGCACACGTAAATGTATTGTAATGTCCTTTAGTACTCTTATAAATGGTCTATATTTAAATGAATGTTTTGAAATTGTTGTTTGCAGAATATGTATTCAAAATCGTAGCCTTAACTGTCTTGGATACCGCAATTGCATCATTATAAAAAGTGCAAATTGCATTAGTAAGTGGAAGTGATAAATGTTCTGGGGAATAAGTTATATTGTGTTTTTTTCCCAGATAATGGAAACTACGATTGAATTTTTAAAATATTTTACAATCTGCTGTATTTGAAATTAACTAGCAAAAACTTGCGCGAAATCATATTGAAGGAAAATCATATTGAAGATTCTAATAGGTCTGTTCACGTACCTGAATCTATTATAATATAGGTGCGTTTTTTTGCACACCCGAGCAGATCAATATCTGTTAAGTGTATTGAATACAACAACAAAATTGTTATTGCATTCAATATACTTAACAAATTTGGATCTGCTCGGGTGTGCAAAAAAACGCACCTTATATTAAAATAGATTCACAGCAAGTCGTTTTAGCACTCTTGCTGCCACCCAAATTTTGCCACAGAAAGAAGCCAGCTGCAAAAATATGTTGCTGCTGCAGTACGCGAACAGATCTAATCTCTCACATATTTTCGAATGTAACTATTCTCTATGCTTCTAAATAATAACCCGGATTATATTATGAATTAAATTATCCAAGGGAAGCCGTAAATCCGCCAACGCCGGTCCAAAGCCCGGTTGCAAAAGGAGGAGGGGGGCTGGTAACTTAAGATTTGGTTCTGTGGTAAGATTCGTATTTTAAAATGCATTTTAAATATTCTGAGTTTATGGTTGATAAATGATTTGAACAGAAGTTATTATTATCAATAACATTGGTTTATAAATTTAATAACGCGCACTGATTTGTGTTGCATTTTCTCGGGATAAAATTCAGAAATTTATTCAAATCATTGATTCAATTTCTTTTATTTGAATTCATCACAAATGTTAATAAATAAAATTTCCACGTATTTCATCATTAACCGTTCATAGATATTGTGAATGTATTTTACTATTAAATTCTTCCAGTTAAATCGAAACACCATTTTAATATATTTAAAATATATTTGCCCCTTTAATTATACGAAATCGTATAATCACTACACCTTTGTATTTTTATGCCAGATGCATGTATTCACTACAACTATCAAACAATCCAAAAAATGGCAACAAAAATTTCGCTATGCCCATATCCTCTATACTTTTATATCAATGGCAATTACCAACATGTGGACGGCATTTGACAGCTCGTCACGAATCGCCTTGGCTCGTGCCAAAGATATAGAAGAAGTGGATTGGAACTGTAGATTTCCAACCGGCACCAGTTTATTTTAGTATGCGACATTCTCTCACACAAACATATATAGCAAAGGTCGTAGGTGATTTAAAATTTGTAATAAATATGGGGGCAGGCAATTGGCGCGCTAGTTTGAATCGCCATTTTTATAATGAATTAATTTGATATAGGTCTGTTCGCGTACCTGAATCTATTATAATATATTTTTAAAAAAAATCGCAGCAAGTCGTTTTTGTACTGTTTCTGCAAGCCAAATTTTGCCACAAAAAAAAGCCAGGTGCAAAAATATGTTGTGTGGACAACACTTCACTGCACACTTCATGTCTAGTTTTTAAATATTTGTCTTATAGTCACAATTACTAGCGCTCTTAAATGTATGATACCATCTCTAAGCTCACGTGGTTTAGACAGGGCTAAATAACCAGGATAAAATTAAAATTTACAATAAGTATTTCATACATAATGATTACAATTAATTTAAATACCACATCACTTGAATGGTTATACTGTCTTTTCGTACAAAATTGCTACGAATAGCGCTAAACTTAGCGAAATAGAATACGCAGTCACTTGCACAGATAGCTTGTATAATTTGGACAACTTGAATATTTCAACAGCCGAAAAATGAAACAAGCAGGGTGGAGGTAGATTAAACACGTTAATCGTGGAGATGCACATGTTCACCGTGCGAGTAGGAATGAAACTAATTGTTGATATGATTTTTGAAATTCGTACTTTTTGCAATCTTGCGTATTTGATTCTTGTAAAAGTCGTAATATTTGAGAAAAACATGAAATTATTAAAGTTTCTTAAATTTTGTGTTAAAGTATCACAAGAGAGCGTTTTGCAAGTGTTTTCTTAAAAACCGCTTCCTTAACAACCGGGCTTGGGACTGGCTTCGATCGAATCAAAGCTCTATCTTGAAAGACGCAAAAATATACAAGTATAGGTGCTATGATTGTTTTATTACAATAATAAATTTGTTAATGCACCTCCCATAATTATATTATCGTAATCTGTTTTCATTTTCACCCACAAACATGTATTCATCTTAATTTGGAAAAATATATTCAAAAATATTTGTGACTCCCAACAACCAAACTAATTGGTACGCCTTTGACGCTCCCAACTCATAAAAATTTAATGTGCCAAATAGATATTGGCCGAGCCCAGGCGAGCCGAGAGTGTGGACGGTCCAGACAAGCGACTTTGACAGGTGTCAGAAGCGCTCGTGCGACATCCGATCGGAGTCAGTTTTTTGGGCACGAGTCAAAGGGATTTCATCACGTGCCCTGCACGTGCCGGTAAATGCCGTCCACGTGTTGACTACGAGCTGTCAAAGGCTCAGTCTTCGATTGTCTGTGGAAGTGTCGGTAGCGATAGTTAATTTGAAATATAAAAGTGGATACCGTGTGAAATAGAATAGTGAATACCGTGTGAAAAAGAATAGTGGATACTGAGAATTGAACTGTGGCATTGTGATTTGTGAATTGAATTGTGTGTAAATAGAAATTGGGGTGAAATTTATATTTAATCGTTTTCGTTTATTTCAGTGCGAAATGGCAGCTTGGAGTAACGACGAAATTTTCAAATTTATTGATGCGTATCGAAGTGAAGAATCGATCTGGAATCCAAAATCCGATTCGCACAAAGACAAAATTAAGGTAAGTGTGAAATCTAATATTATTGATGTAAAGTTAATATTTATCATGCAAAAAGGTCGCCGCTTGAAGGTATCTGGAATGGATGCTGGCTGTTTTTTTGCCGAATATTTCTAATAAAAATTGTAAGTTTGCATTTAAAGTTTCATATTTGACCAAATTAAACTTTTAATATTGCGAAAATTTTTTAACACAAGAATTTCATAAAATAAATCTAAGAACGAGGGCAAAATTCGACTGTGTGCCCCCATTGCGATTAGAACATTTTCTGAAACATAGAATTAAAATGATAAAAATATGCAAAAATCTTCCGAATATTGCCAAATCATTCAAAAAACAAAGCCTAAAATGCACATAACTGGCAGATTTTTTCTTTTGTTACCTGTTTCAATTCAAATATATCATACAAAATACAGGTGGGAAGCAGTACTAGCAATTCTGATACACACGGGCCGCCTATACTAATGAAAACATATAGCTAGTGCAAGAAAAGAGTAAAAACCCAGTTACGTGAAACACTGGGGAATGACTTTGCGCACAATACTCACACTATTTTGGGAAAAAAAACCTACACCTTTTTCTTTTGCTAAAAGGCATATTCATTAATAGGCAATAAAAGGGTTCTCAGCATATTTTACTTTGAACCAATTTGCACTGGCAAAAATGGGTTTTTTCGCACATGATGCGCGTGCAAACTTACAGTATTTGCGACTACCATGCACGAAAAAGGCCTATGTTTGCCGTGAAAATATGTATTTTCCACCCAGATCGGGTTTGTTCATTTTTTTAACTATTTTGTTGTTTATGAAATATATGCGTTCAATCAACCGAAACTAAGAATCGAGAACTGACTTATGTCTTTATTTTTTTTAACAAAGCAAAACATGTATTACGCGGTAAAACTCGACTACGGGCTCCCCATAGTTGTTACACAATTTCAGTTATTATTTTGATTATGGGTGGTATTTTTTGTGGTTGTGTTTGTTTTTTAGGCATTTTTATTTATCTTCAACATGCTCTTTTATCGTGTATGTTTTTTTTAGTTATTCTTCAATTTGTGATCCCTGCTCATTTTCTAATGGCAGCAGGGCGAAAAATTTTAAGAAGAATACTCAAAAACATACAGAGAATAGACGAGAAGACAACACGATAATGATAAAGAAGAAAAAAAAAACATTCAAAAACAAACACACAACGACAAAAACATAAACATATCAGCCTAACTTCAAATTAATTTCATATTCATGAGCATATTTCAGTGATGTCTTCTCCATATTTGCATGCATTTTCAGCCCTTTTCAATGCATACTTCATCCTTTGCCTATACATAACTATTCGAGCTCTACTCATCATATTATTTTGTTGCCAGGTTAATGATGCATGGATAAGACTGTCCCATATTATGAATATGACAGTAGATACACTGAAAAAAAAGAAGGAGTCATTAATGGCCACATTTCGGCAGCACTTGAGGCGGAAAAAGTCTTCATTCACTACGGGGTCCGGAGCGGATGACATATATCACCCTATATGGATGTTTTACGATGCGATGGAAGAATTTTTAGGGGATATATATACATGCTCCAGCCAGATAAATACCTTAAATCTTGTAAGTACTCAATATTAACATGAAATTCTTTAAAAAAAAAATTTATTAATATATTATATAAAACAAGTGTAATTACTTGCTCTTCAGTGGCAAGTATGCATACAGAGTTTTCCAGTAAGAGTTTTCCAATTTTGTACTCAAAGAAAACATAGATTATTTTCGATACTAGGCTAAAATCTATTCTAAGTGTACGCATGTGTTTCCATGTGAAAAAAATTGTCATTTATTACATTTGCAATATTAACTGAATTTTCTAAATTCTTTACATAAATAGTACAATCAATAAAATTTAGTAAATATTAGAATTTTCATGAACGCAGATTTATTTAACCTGGAAATACCTCGCACACTTAGAATACATTTTAGCCCGATATCCAAATTATTTTATGTTTTCTTTAAATACAAAATTATTATGCCTTTATTTAAATTGTTATGGCCTCTGGGTATATTTTAATGTGATTTCAAAAACACCAAGTATGGTTAAAAAAAACTTGTATTTCAGAAATTTATCTGTCATAATGTCAATAATACCCTTGCAAATATCTAACAACAGATGAATTTTACTATCCCAAATTCATAAAAATATTAGGTAATGCTTCATGCTTCCAGTTCTTCCCCTGAACAGGTAATTTATATGAGCAACTAACATACATTTTCATCGAAAACTTTTAATGAATAGGATGGCGGACTTAATCATTTGTTTTCATTGTAGCTGCTGATTTGAGTATTTTTTCCTTCTCAAACATATATTGTGTAGCTATTAAATAAAAAATGTATAAATTATTGCCTAAAAGATCGTAGACTATTAAATAAACCGTAATATTTTCAGTAAAAAATTGAATACCTTTATATGAAGTATTTGTATAAAAGAGAATAATTTTATTATGCGATCAGTTATGCCAAAAACAGTAAAATTCAGTAAACAAAAGCAAATAAAACGTCTACATTTGTATAATTTCCATCAAAGCAATGTTTTCCTATAGTCAAATTTCTATAAATAATGTAGACGTGTGATGTAAACAACATGAGTTTTGTAAAAGGGGAGAGGGGATAGCATTCTGCAAGAAGAGCTGGTGCCATACACGTACGCTCATGTACGTATATACCGCCCATCCATTTCTTCTATATCTTTGGCTCGTGCCCAAAACCCTTAAGCCTGAATTACATTGGATTGCAGTGCAGTGCAGTGCAGTACACTGAAATTTAGAACTCATGTAATTGCATGTGGCAATTTACATTAACTGCAGTGCAGTGCAGTGCAGCGGACTGCACTGCATCGTTTAGGCTAATTTCTAAAACACTGCAGACTGCATCAGCTGACATTCGTTTGAGAGTAGTTGACCGAGCAAAAACTATTTAAATTGAGGCGGAAATTCCGTTCCAGGTATTAAATTGTAAATGGATGAGAAACAGATGCAGAAAACCTAAATATCAAACCTCCCCAAATTGATTTGACATAATTTATCAGAGCACTGCACTGCTTTCAATGTGCTTTGCAATGCGTGCACTGCTGCGAAACTGCGCTGCGCTGTGCTGCACTGCACTGCACTGCATTCCAATGTAATTCAAGCTTTAGAGTATAAAGATATTAAGAGTAGCAGAAACACTGTAAACGCCTGTAGGTGTGTGTCGCGAGTTTGTGCCTTCCCCCTTGCCTTTCACTCTATCACTACATGGGAGCACAAAATCCGGCTGCTGTCAAATTTTGCTAGCCACGTAAAGCAAATGTAAACAATCTACCGCCACGCAATAGAAATCGATGTGAAACAACTAATGAAAAGAGACTTTTTACAAAACGAGCTATGATACGTGATTGGGAAAGTATGCAAAAGCATCAGAGTATTGGAAATAGAAGCGACATTGACTAAAGTTATTAAAAAAAGGCAAAGACAACTGAGCAGCGAGACATCGCTCAAACAAATAGCACTATCTCACTTTTGAAATGTTGATTCACAAGAAACTTTCCACTATAGCACTTGTTGTAAGGTTCTGAACGAAATCCGACAACTTCCAATTATAAATAATACGCTGAATAGAAATTATTGCCGATATCCCGATTGACTCCGCGAGTTAGCGTCTTCGAACGCGACACTTTGACAGCAGCCGGATTTTACTTTTTCAAGATGGCGCGAGGACTGTCGAAGGTCAATGGCGTAAGTAAGAAGATGATGCATAGGCGCATATGATTTGTAAATTAAATTTGTTTGAAAATTTCGAGAGGCAATTTAGATATGGGTAGAACGCTAGTTAGAAATGTAAAGAATTATAATAATATAAACAATTATTTTATGTGCAGGTATTATTTGGACATGTTTTAACTGCACAAAAAATATTGCAAAAAAATTCAAATACGCGCTTCGAAAGCAATTCATAAAGAGCAGCCTGGTAAAAAAAACTCCGAATAGCCCGATAAAAAAAATTCGGACTGCTGTCTAATTAATACTATTCAACAAACACACACACACACACACACACACACACACACACACACATATATATATATATATATATATATATATATATATACATATATATATATATATGTATATATATATATATATATATATATATATATATATATATATATATATGTATATATATATATATATATATATATATATATATATATATATATATATATATATATATATATATATATATATATATATATATATATTTATATATATATACACATATATAAATATATGTATATATTATATGTATATTTACATATGTGTATATAAGTATAAATTTATATAATTTATATATATATATATATATATATATATATATATATATATATATATATAAATAAATATATATATATATATATATATATATATATATATATATATATATATATATGTATATATATATATATATATATATATATATGAATATATATAATTATTTATATGTATATATGTATATATAATTATATATATATATATAATTATACATATATATATACATATATATATATATATATATATATATATATATATATATATATATATATATATATATATATATATATATATATATATATATATATATATATATATATATATATATACATATATTAGTAAATTCTTTATTTATTTACTATAAAGAATATTGAAGCTTGAATATTCATACGCACAACATTTATATATTTTCAAATTTCCGCGCCAAGCCCCTACACCCGAAACGAGCCATTCATCTACGCCCCGAACAATTCGTCCGAATGTTCGTAAATTTTCATAGTATGGGTGAAATCTTGGTAAAATGAAGACAGTCTGCTTGCGTTATTGGGACTCTTAATATCTTTATACTCTAAGCCAAAACCCATTCCGATCGGAAGTCGCACGAGCGCCTTTGACACCTGTCAAAGTCGCTTGTCTGGGCCGTCCACACACTCGGCTCGCCTGGGCTCGGCCAATATCTATTTGGCACATTATTTGGTGTGCCAAATAGATATTCAGCCTATATACAGCGAACGTTTAGTCCGCGGACTAAACACCAAATTCCACCTAAATTTTTTAGTCCACGTGGTGTATACACTCGCGGACCGACCTAAATTTAGGTCGGTCCACGATTTCAAGCGACCTGACCTAATAAGCCGTTCACACTACACTCTAAATCAAGTAGATTTAGAAGCTGTGAAAGTTAATCAGGTAAGCGTTCACACTACCCGAAGTGATTTAGAATGAGGAGATTTAGAGAGCGAACTGTCATTCGAATTTGTGTGTACAATTTTTTTTGCATGAAAGTTGTTCAAAATGGTGCAGAAACATGCAAGAGCATTTTCTTTTCATTTTGTACAACTCACATTTTCCTTTTTTGTCCAATTTTTGCTATATTTGAACGAAATTCGAATGACTTTTCGTTGAAATCTACTCTCCCTCTCACGGATGGAATTAAGCACGCTCTGAGAACAATTCAGCCCGGAAAAATTCACAATAGTACCTGATTTGTACTTGATTAACTCTAAATCTACTTGATTAACTCGGTCGGAAGCCGAAAAAAATGTATGGGTAATGAGGTAGATTTAAGTTGATTTAGCTCTAAAGCGATCAGCTGATCGAAATCGCCTGATTTAGAGCCTAGTGTGAACGGGCTATAAATATAGGTCGTGGACTATATCGCTGTAAACACACGCGACCTAAACATTGATTTTTGCGCGACTATTAATAATGTATGTATGTTGAATATAAGCTCATAACATTCCCCTTTGACACAAAATCGTTGAAATAAACATGTTTGAGAGACAAATGAAACGATAAATACAGTGCATGAAGGAAAATTAAATTAAATGACAGCTGTCATATACGAACGAGGACTAAATTCCACCTAAGCAAATTTTAGGTCAGATCGGTATATACACCTGAGGACTAAGTTCATTTAGTCCGCGCTTTAGGTCAGGTCACTTTTGGTCCGCCTGCTGTAAACCGCACTATTGGCCGAGCCCAGGCGAGCCGAGTGTGTGGGCGGTCCAGACGAGCGACTTTGACAGGTGTCACAGGCGCTCGTGCCACATCCGATCGGAATGGATGTTGAGCACGAGCCAATGCGATTCGAGACGAGCTGTCAAATGCCGTCCACATGTTGGCGGCCTCGTCTGACTTCGGCTCGCCTGGCCTCGGCCAATATCTATTTGCTACATGGGAAATACATATTGGCCGAGGCCAGGCGAGCCGAAGTCAGACGAGACCGCCAACATGTGGACGGCATTTGACAGCTCGTCCGACATCGCTTTGACTCGTGCTCAAAATCCATTCCGATCGGATGTGGCACGAGCGCCGGCGAGCCCTGTCAAAGTCGCTCGTGTGGACCGTCCACACACTCGGGCTCGCCAGATCTCGCCTGGGTCCAGGCAATGCCTTCTAGATGTACGGGCCGTAATGCAGAATGATGACGTCAGAGCATCGGGACAAATGTCGCGAAAAACACACGTAGTCTTATGGGGCGTCCGCGGGAAAATGTTAATTATACGGGTTATGTTAAAGTGCGTTAAATGAAAACTAAAGTGGTATATGCGGAACAGTGCTAGTGAACAGCTAAAACACAAATTAATGCGTGCGGTATAATGTGGAAAATTCGCTACGAAATGTTTATCGGTTGGTGTTAGGTTATGTGATGGTTCGTGTCGATTTACTGTCGCGATACAATTAATTGGTACAAAGTGTACCTTATGACTAAATATTATTATTATAACGCGTCCACGCACAAAAAAGTAACGTTTTATTTATATTTTAACCAAAATCCGCAAGTGAAATCCCTGTGTACATCGGCACTGCCTCGTGGAAATGTCAAATTTCCTAAACTCATTACGTCACGGCGAGAACGATTACGTAGCCTGACGGCCTGTACTTCTAGAAGGCATTGATTGGTCCAGGCAAGCGACTTTGACAGTACTCGCCGGCGCTCGTGCCACATCCGATCGGAATGGATTTTGATGTGCCAAATAGATATTGGCCGAGCCCAGGCGAGATCTGGCGAGCCCGAGTGTGTGGACGGTCCAGACGAGCGACTTTGACAGGGCTCGCCGGCGCTCGTGCCACATCCGATCGGAATGGATGTTGAGCACGAGTGAAAGCGATTTCGGACGAGCTGTCAAATGCCGTCCACATGTTTGCGGTCTCGTCTGACTTAGGCTCGCCTGGCCTCGGCCAATATGATTTTCTCCCATGAGCATGAGTCAAAGCGATTTCGGACGAGCTGTCAAATGCCGTCCACATGTTGGCGGTCTCGTCTGACTTCGGCTCGCCTGGCCTTGGCCAATATGTATTTTCCACATTATGTGGAAAATACATATTGGCCGAGCCCAGGCGTGTTTGTGTTTAACGATTAATTTTATTAAAATGCATATATATTCGTATGTATATATATATGTATGTATATATATATGTATATAAATATAAATATATATAGATATATATATATATATATATATATATATATATATATATATATATATATATATATATATGTATATATATATATATATATATACATATATATATATATATATATATATATATATATATATATATATATATATATATATATATATATAATAATAAATAATATAAATATAATAATAATAATAATATATATATATATATATATATATATATATATCCATATATATACATTTATATATATTATATAATATAAATATGGATATATATATATATATATATATATATATATATATATATATATATATATATATATCCATATATATACATTTATATATGTATATATATATATATATATATATATATATATATATATATATATATATATATATATATATATATATATATATATATATATATACATATATATTAACATATGCATGTACAAATGAGTTAAACGGTAGTTATTATTATCATCAATAACATTGGTTTATAACGCACACTGATTTGTGTTGCATTTTCTCCTCATAAAATTCAGAAATCTATCCAAATCATCGATTTAATTTCTTCTATTTGAATGCATCATAAATGTTAATAAATAAAATTTCCCCGTGCAATTATTCACAAGCTTTGACAGCCAAATGTTTTGTATTTCATCACTTACCTTTCATAGATATTGTGAATGTATTTTACTATTAAATCCTTCCACTTAAATCTAAACACCGTTTTAATATATCTAAAATAAATTGGCCCCTTTCATTATACGAAATCGTGTAATCACTACACCTTTGGATTTTTAAGCCCCTTGCATGTATTCACTACAACTATTAAACAATCCAAAAAATGGCAACATAAATTTCGTTATGCCCATATCCTCTATACTTTTATATCAATGGGCACGAGCCAAGGCGATTCGTGACGTGCTGTCAAATGCCGCCACATGTTGGCGGATTCGTCTGATTTCGGCTCGCCTGGCCTCGGCCAATATCTATTCCCTACATTAGATAGCGAGTGAGAGTCATGGATATAGTAGACAAAGGATTGGCCCTTCACATTTGATGTAGGAAATACATATTGGCCCAAGCCAGACCAACAAAGCCTATGGCCAATATGTGTACACCATCTTGGTTTGAGATGGCTACGATTGGTCGATATTGGCCCGTAACTCGATCTGATGTAGTAAATAAATATTGGCCCATGCCAGACCAACAAAGCCTATGGCCAATATGTGTACACCATCTTGGTTTGAGATGGCTACGATTGGTCGATATTAGCCCGCATTCCGATCTGAGTGGAATTTGGGCACTAACTTGCACCAACCAAACGGATTTGACAGGCTGAATAGACAACTGACGCTCACCAGCTCTGACCATGGTGTCGACAGCAGCATCTGTTCTCGAATTGGCCTGTGGTGGCCCAGCCCGAGATGCTCTAGCTTGGGCCAATATGTATTTGAAGCATGAAGCAACAAATACATATTGGCCCATCTATCGGCAAAATTCATGTAACAGCTGTGTGGGGCTAGGGACACGATATCGAAAGAAAGTATCGATACTTTTACTTTAAAGTAGTATCAGAACCAAGTATTGATATAAGTCCCGTACTCATTGCGACAGTACTGATATGAGTAAATATCAAATGATACCTACTATAGTCAGTCAGTTTAGACTTCCAACGAAGCCAGAGATTTCAATTATAATGATAGGGCCGATTAATCATCCCGCAAAAACATTTCCAATTTGATTCTGCTTTCGGAGGCTGATTCCGCAAAACGATCGAAGTTTCCCGTTTCAATATATATATATTCGATGCTGTAGAAATGATATACGTTGTCTACGCTGATTTATAGACAAGAAGGGAACCGTGATCAAATTCAATTACCTTTACTAAGTAAAATTATATCCATGGATATAAGTCGGAGATGTTAAAATTTGTCACAACTAGCATAAATAAAAATGTAATGATTTCCACCTGCAAGTGGTCACGCCAGTCAAATATGCACTGTGTGCTGGTGTCTGATGAGAAGCAGTGCATACTTTCGAAACCACTTTGTCAAAATAGAATTTTCAATGTAGATTAAAATTTTTAATGTTAATAAAAAGTTGTTCAATGTTAATCATCCCGCAAAAACATTTCCAATTTGATTAAATCTGCCTTAAAACTTTTTCAAATTTCTTGCAACAATTTATTGTTTTTTATCTCTTGAGTTTCAAATAGCTACTGTACGAAGACATAATTCGTAGCTCAGTTTAGAAAGATGGGTCGATTTCCATATCAAAATTTTTCAGTCACATGTCGATACGATACTACCATCAAAGTATTGATATGAGTAAAATATCGAACAGTTTCGATTCAAGTAAAATTTTACTTGGTATCAAACGAAAGTATCGATACCGTACTAATATCAGTACTTTCATCGTGTCCCTATGTGGGGCATCAGGTCGAGTTTTACCCAGCCCCTGGACACGGACGGTATAACTTTCCACCATTAGCCCCTTCAATCCCCTCGCGCACAACACAAAGCATGTTAAAGTTGCCTTTACGCCATTTCGCTCTCATTGTCAAATTGGAGGGGAACTATTTGGTTTTGACCTGATTTGACAATGAGCAGACAAAAAATTACTACCATCTCCTTCAATGTAAATCTTATGGGCATGTCCACTCCATTTCTACTACCTCACAGGTTTTACCTACAGCAGCAGTAACAGAATTTGGCAGCTGGCTTCTCTTTGTTGCAAAATTTGGCTTGCAGCAAGAGTACAAAAACGACTTTCTGCGAATCTATTTTAATATATTATAATAGATTCAGGTACGCGAACAGACCTTATGAAACATGAGAGTAGAGAACTAATGAGGAGAGGAACATCAGTAAAACTAAAAGGGCAAAAATCGCAAACACAAAAACGTAAAAATGAATACGGTGTCATTCATAGAGGTATACAAAGGAGATGGCTCAAGCTCCATGAGTTGAAGCCGGAAAGTCAGTTGATGCAATGCCTTCTAGAAGTACGGGCCGTCAGGCTACGTAATCGTTGTCGATGTGACGTCATGGCGTCAAACCATTTTACATTTCCACGAGGCAGTGCCGACACACACCGAGATTTCACATGCGGTTTTTTAGCTAAAATACGAATAAAACGTTAGTTTTTTGTGCGTGGACGCGTTATAATAATAATATTTAGCCATAACTTTCATTTTGTATCGACCAATTGTATCGCGATAGTAAATCGACACGGAACATCACATAACCTAACAACACCTGATAAACATTTCGTCGCGAATTTTTCTAATTATGCCGCACGCACCGCATTAATATGTGTTTAAGCTGTTCACTAGCACTGTTTCGCATGTTACCACTTAGTTTTCATTAAACTCACTTTAGCATAACCCGTACAATTAACATTTTCCCGCGGACGTCCCATAAGACTACGTGTGTTTTTCGCCACATTTGGTCGGATGCTCTGACGTCATCATTCTGCATTACGGCCCGTACATATAGAAGGCATTGGTTGATGGCATTTGTGTGATATTTCAGCGTCTCACACAACTTCGGAAATGGGGGCTTGTGAGAATTTCGTCATCTGCTCAAAATGCTGTTGCATACAATTGCGCCGTAGACGTGAATGTACTTCCATGTTTATTAACATATATATATATACATATATATATATATATATATATATATATATATATATATATATATATATATATATATATATATATATATATATATATATATATATATACACATATATATATATATTTATATATATATATATATATATATATATATATATATATATATATATATATATATATATATGTATATATATATTTATATATATATATACTACATATATATATATATATATATATATATATATATATATATATATATATATATATATGTATATATATATATATATATATATATATATATATATATATATATATATAGATATATATATATATATATATATATCTATATATCTATATATATATATATATATATATATATATATATATATATATATATATATATATAATTATATATTGTAGTAAAGAATATGCCTCCACTACAAACACCACCGTGAATGTACCATTATCCAGCACTAGTACCACACGGGTCAAGTCCAAAGTGAAGTGGGCTACGCCATTGTGTGTGTGGATCAATGTTGGTCGTGACGACCAGTCTTTGTTTAGACACCAAGCCGGGTAGATCATTGTAACAAAGTGATAGTTGAAATAAAATAAATTGTTTGACTAAAACTTTGTTTCCTCGTATCCTTCTTAAAACTCAGGTGTGGGGTAATGTCTACAAGGAAATCAAGCAAGAAAATCGTGGCATTAGTCACTAAAGGCCGGTACTGAGTTCGAGTTCACGTGAAATTTTGACATGTCTCCATTATCTGGTCATTCTTTCGAGCGAAAAATTTGACAATGTAGACTAGTGGAGACGAACGTGTGACAGTGGCAGTAGTGACAGTTTAAATTGTCATCAGTTGCCACCCGTCAAGAATATGGCTTTTCAGAAATATTCGAACATGGAGCAGTCGTTGTTCACGAGATTAGTGCGATTAAGTGGGTGAGTGAATACATCAAATCGGGAGATGAATATCAAAGTGCCAATAGTGGTTTCGTATATGACTATCAGCTGATTAATGTAGACGACTTCAATGGAGTTCGTGAGTCGGCTGAAGCCAAAGCAGCTATAGCAAGAATATTGAACACACTCCCCCGCTTTAAACCCCACCATTCAAGCATCTGGAAGGATAAATTCAAAAAAAAATCGTTAGTAGTGATTGAGTCGACCGATAAAGCAGGAGAAAAAAGTTTAGCGTTTCAATGTCTTCCTTTTCATTTTGTTCGCGAAAGAATTAAACATAGATTTTTAGTATTATGTTGCCAAAATTCAATGCAAAACCGACCTTCTATTCAGTTATTTATGGGCTACTATTCAATCCGAAAATATTATTGGATTGTAATGTAAGAAAATCTATCAAGCTTTACGTACAGTAGTGCTACTGCGGATAGAAATTTTTCTCACGAATTCAGTTCATTAAAAATGAAACTTAATTTTAATTACGAATATTTTTTCTTTCAGAATTGGAAGCTCCAGATTGTCTAATTTATATGACATATCCTGTCAATATCAATGAATTCATTTTTAAAGTAAGAGCTCCAAACAATGCTCACATAGGTTTTGCAAGTGATCGTATTTTTACAAAACGAAAAAAGGAGTTGATTATCGGAGGGTGAAAATCTTGTTGAAATCGATACACCAGGAATATTGCATCCTGAAGAGTATAGACGCTTTTGGATTCGGTGGCAAAATCAAGTACATATTTTTAACTTTTATTCCAGCACTAATTTCTAACCATTAATCAACTTTTTCCAGATTTTGTCAATTGGCCGAGAAGGCGAAAATGCACCATTTATTTCATATGAAATACGTTCACGTATTGTCATAAAGAGTGTTGGTGTATGCACAGGATGGGGTGCATCCGGTTCATGGATAATTGAAAGTATACAGTCTATTTTCTTCGATAACTAGATAGTGCTATGATTGTCGCTACCTAGCCAGCATATTTCGATCCTTCAAGAGGGAAAATAACAAATTTTTTATAGCTCCACCGTCAGCTGAATTTCCTCAAGAACAAATGTATCCGTCGCCGCCGTGCAATGGTCCTGGAAGGTGGATTCAAGTGATAAAGGGAAGAAAACCTGCGTATGCTACACCATGCAGCGAAGATAGTGAACCACTATATATTGGCCGAGGGATTCATCAGCGTGCCTTAACTCCTGGAAAAGTTCGAAAACAATGTAATACAGTAATCAAAACAATAACTTATACTAAATTTATTTAGGTAGTCCCTTCAGAACACGTTCTTCGCATTGCTTGGGGCGGAAGTGAACATTCTTTGAGGGTGTATGAAGTTTTATGCGGAACTGGTTATCAATGGATGTCTGCGTCTGGAGGAAGTATACCTCCGCAAGCTATTATTGCTGGTCAAAGTGAGAGTGGTGAAGCTTTTTTTGTTGGACGTGTCATACATAATGGAAAAACTATACCTGGAAAAGTTCACCCATCACATGGCTCTTGCTATATTGCATACGAAGGCCGAGACATTGGATACGATGATTATGAGATTTTGGTTTCAAATTGAGAGCTGTTTGTAACGAAACAGGTGTAAACGCCGTAATTTTTGGACTAAAGTGTGAATAGTTCTGATTAAATAATGAAATATTATTTAAGAGAAAAATAATGCACATGGATCGTGCACGCTGATTGATGTATGATCAGGCTGGAACGAAGGAGGTGAACAATATTTATTTGGTATTTACTCAATATAGATAAAAAATATTCTGCATTTTTCAATAATCTTGCATAAAAATCCTGCTTAAAATTATGTTAAAATGTAAATTTAGAATGTAACCAAATAATATATGAAACTATTTACGAAAATAAATTCCTATCCAGTTTTGAAAATTATTTGTTTTTTTTTTATTATTTGGCTGAAATACATGATTGTTTTGCTGATATAACCTAGTTTCAGTTTATTTAATGTGAAAATTTAACAGAAGATACTATTTTGCAAGGGAAATATGTTTTTCAAGACATTAATCTCTCCACACATTTTGTCATGGCAGGCATTGAAATAAAATTACTTTTAATCAAACTTATTTGTAAACTTTTGTTTCCGATTTCACAAAAAAACATATAATTTCAGAAATGCCTTCTTCCTGCTGCGTTCCAAACTGTCGGTCTACTTATAAGACCAACAGTATTTTTAGCTTTCCTAGGGACACTAACGCCACAAAGAGGTGGCCAGCTAAAAGCCCTAGGAAAGACCTTAAAGTTGGGAAACATACAGTGATATGCGACGTGCATTTCGAAGACTGGCAAATCATCCGTGAAGGTACGCTTCAAAAAGATGCTTTGCCAGTATTAAGAGGGAGATGTCAATTACGTAAAGATGCTATCCCTACACTTTTCCCGGGGCTACCAACGTATCTTTGCTCATTTTCAACTCCTCGAAACGATCCGGCTATAAATCGAGCCTTGCTGCTTAATGAAGAAGCACATATAAAATGGCTTCAACAGGATAGCATTTTGTCAATCAATAATATTGTTTATAATTTAGATAAATTGTCCTTAAAAGATTGGCATACATCAGTGGAGGATTGCACAATTTACTTCTATAAAATAAATTTTAAAGAAAGAGTACCGCACATTGAAAAATATTTCTCAATTAATGAAGTTTTTCAAGTGCGATTATTTTCAAAAGACAAAGAAATTAGTTTACAACCTATTAAACACGTATTAGGTAGCAGTTTAAAATGTGACCTATATTGAAAAATTAACAATATTTTAAATTTCGTTAATAATATTGATTTGAACACAATAAATGTTACAGACCGCGTAAATGATATTGTTGAACATATAAATGATTTAGCTCAATATGAGTAAATATCCGAGGAAGATAAAATTACTTTTTGTTTCCTCTCCAGATAACTTAAATTAAATTTTGCATCGCGAAAACTGTACTCTTCAGATGATATCATATCTTTCAGTCTATTTTTTTCACTTTCCCTGCCGCGTATAAATATGTGCGGGAAATGAAATTATTGGTAATGCCCCATCATAATTATATAAAAACATTTGCAACAGGAAATTTATATTCAGGCGTTGCCACAAAATATCTCACAGATAAATTTAAAATGCTGGAAACCCACGAGAAATATGTCAATCTTTTACTGGATGAAATATATGTAAAGCCGGTTATTTGTTTTAAAGGGGGCAAAGTATAAGGAATCGCTCATAACACGAAAAATGACATTGCAGATCTGCGCCCTGCTACAACTGTCTAGGCATTTATGTTAACTTCACTTTTATCCAAAAATAAGGATGTAGTAGGCCTATATCCAGTTAAAGACATAAGTGCTTCTTTTCTCTTCGAAACTACTCAAACTATTTTGAAAATTTTGCACGAAATCGGCTATGAGGTAGTGTGTGTGCTAGCTGACAATAATCAAGTAAATAGAAAACTTTTTAAACAATTTTCTCCCCACAAAGAATTACAGCCTTTTATTAATTCCCCATTTATTCCTGGCAAAAAAAAAATTTTCGCTTTCGATTCCGTTCATATATTCAAATGTGTAAGAAACAATTGGATAAATGAAAAATCGCAAAGTCTTAAGTTTCCTTCAATCGAAGATGCCAATGAAATCGCTGACGCCGATTTCTCATGTTTAAAAAAAATTCATGACCAGGAAAAGTTTTCAACATTAAAATTAGCTCCTTCCTTATCATATAAGGCACTTAATCCTAATAGCTTTGAACGGCAAATGTTTCCCTTGTTATGAGAATTTTCAATGAGAAAACCATTGAGGCTGTTAAAACTTTTTTCCCCAAATCCACTGGGACAATTGAGTTTCTAGAGAATATATTTACTTGGTGGACATTTGTCAATTTTAAGACCTAAAAAAAAGACATAATTCAAGGCAAAAATATGCGGAGCCCATTACAAGTTCTACTGGCGATAATTATGTTTTCCTTGTTTCTTGCTTGCATTGGCTAATTTCATGGGACGATTTTAATGAGCGCAGCATAAGAGGCAAACTTTCTACCGAAACACATTCAGCAATCATTCACACAACGGCGTCATTACTTCATCTTTGCAATTATTTGCTAAATGATTTAAATTTCCGATACGTTTTGCTAGGTAAATTCCAAACAGATTCCCTCGAAGAAAGATTTGGAAAATATCGAAGAATGAGCGGTTGCAACTATAACGTGTCTCTTCAGCAAATCTTTGAATCAAAAAAAAAATTACGCGTCATAAGCTTGTTAAAATTGCATTCACATATAAAAATTAAAGACATTTTCGTCGACGATGACACGTTCAATATTAATTTAATTAACGCAACATTGATTAATGACATTCTGTCTTCGTGTGACATCGTTGAAATCGACGAAAATATACGGTCCATAATCGTTTTTATTGCCGGATACGTGGGCAGGAAAGTCAGTGAAGCAGTAAAATGCATCGATTGCACAAATTTTTTTTTTATCTGATAAAGACATATGTGTCACATTTTCCAGTAATACTGATTATCTTTGTAATCTTAATCGTGGTGGTTTAAAATTTCCAACACATGTTTCATTAAATATGGGCGCTGCTGCATTTCAGCTATTCGAAACTTTAATTTCAAAAGATTTCGAACATTTGTTTTTAAAGCAAAACCACCATAAGCAGTTCGTGTTCTCGTTAATTTTTAAATATATCGAATGTACTTTAAATGAAATTAGATATTGTCCGTGCGGAGAGAATTCAATAAGCTTAGCAAAAAAATAGCGTCAATCTGGGCAAACATTTGCTTAAATAACTATACTAAAAATTTGAATGATGGGTTTTACTGCTTGACTGACCGAGCCCAGTGGCGCAATTTGAAAACGGTTCGAGCACTACAATAAAACCGCTTTCTTGCTTTAATGAAATAATTATTATTTATTATTTTAATTAGAATCGTTTCAATTCCATCGAAGAAGATCAATTGGCGGCAACAAAGGAAATCGATTTCCGCACCTTTTTTTATAATAGTTTTATGTATATTTATATATTATTGATATTTGAAGTTGAAACAAATGAATTATGTTAAATTAATTTTAAGCAATGCTTTAGCCTGAAGTTATGTAATTTTTTTTAATTTTTTTCCTATTTTTTTATTCTTTCGGGGGATGATGAATATTTAATAGCTTGTTTCTTGACTAAGCGGTTTACAACTGCTATGAAGAAGAGACTCTGCAATGAAACTGACCCCATTTTTATTATTAAAAAACATAAGTATGCAATATAAAATTTAACAGAAGCTTTGCTTGAAATTATTTATTTATGATGTAGCAATAAATTATCTATAAAATATATATGAATGTAAATATTCCCTTTAGATTCTTCATTTAATAAAAAATATTTTTTTTGTAGCAGATGTATGCATTAGTTATTTCCATTTTTATTTTACTTCCAATTTATATGATTTCGGATACCTTGTTTTGCACAAAGTTATTTCGAAACTTTTGCAATCTGTTTACAATATTATTTCTTATCGTTAAAACTTATCTTCTATGAAGCATATGCATCACTAGATTTTCTTTTGAGTGAGCTTTTAAAATCGCCTTGGCTCGTTCGTAAATATTGCTGTGATCTACCGTTAAACACCTTCCGTGAGTTCGATATTCTTCACATTCGTGAAATAAAAAAGTTTCTTTAAAAACACTAATTACGCTTTTATTATAAACACTATTAATTATTCACACTTTATATTTGCACTACTATAATCTCGCGTTACAATTTAACACTTTTCCAATTTAATTATCGCACTATAATTACTCGCACTTTATCGCTTTTAATTAATCGCGCCCGGATACACTAAACTGCTGTATCGCGCCTTTACGCTGTCTTCGCTATCTACTGAATCGTTGTACCAAATTCTCACTCGCGTGTACAAACTTTCGCTTTGTACCGAAACTCACTATCAACTCGCGTATACAAACTTTCCCTTCCAACTGTAACAGCCTTTCCGCTGTCTTCGCTATCTATCAACTGATCGCCAGCTCCTCTCGCGGCGGTATTTATATTCATATCTGATCATTATTCTACATCTGGGATTTTCTAGAGCTGTGTCTTGGGTTCTAGATCCGTCTTCGAAATTACTAATGGGAAATTCCGTCGCCATGTGACATGGGAAATGGGTCCGTGTATTAGGTTCTCGAAGTTTCTCAAACTGCCTTCTAGAGAGTTATTTAAAGATCTTGACTGTGTGGAAGATGAGTCATGGGAATTTCCGTTGCCAGGCGAGATCTGACTCATGGGTTTGAGGCTCTGGAATGTTCCCTTTTTACGTTCTAGACTATTATTCTACGTTTTATCCATCGATTGTTATTGTGTATTGGCTATTTATAGATTGTTTACGATTTTGGGCTATTTATAGATTGTTTACGATTTTTGGCTATTTCCTAGCCGTTTTTAGCATTTTCTGGCGCCACTACAACTTGTTTGGCGGGCATGCAACAATATCACTAAGAATTTTCTTAATTTCTACATCGACAACTTCAATCGTATTTGCTCCTAAATTTTCGCTTGGCATCAGGCCTTTTGCTCCTTCTATAGTCCGCAAGCCAGCACGTTTTGACATGCCCCAGTCTTTAACCATATGTGAAGCGATTGATGTTGCTTGCACCTGGTGATCAAATTAAAGGTAAACGTAATAACTATTTTACGTGATAAATAAATCAACATACCCGATGTAATTTAATCAGTTCCGAAAATAAGTTCTTCTGCTGCACGTCCACCCATCATTGTATCCATCATAGCCAGAAGCTGTGCCTTTGTCACATGATATCGTTCCTTTTCAGGAATATATGCAGTATGACCGAGAGACGGGCCTCTTGGCATGATTGTCACTTTGTGCAGTGGATGTACCTCTTTCATAAAATATGACACGATAGCATGTCCACCTTCATTGCTTCTTCGTCCGGTAAACGAGACTTTCTTTCAGGTCTAATCAGTACTTTATCTCTTGCTGCTTCTAAATGCTTCATTGTGACATTGTTCGTTCCATCGATTGCAGCTCTTTACATATATTTAATGTTTAAATATACGTATATTAAATGTATGTATTTAAAAAAATGTATTACATTACCTAAGAGCGGCCTGATTGACCATGTTTTGCAAGTCAGCTCCTGTGAAGGCAGTAGTTCCCCTCGCCAACATATCAATGTCAATGTCATCGTATAAATCGTGTAAATATAAATGTAATATTTCCTTACGTCCGGAAAAGACTGGTGTCGGGACAACCACCTAGAAAACAAAACATCCTTGACAAACTGCACTGAAAACCGACTTTTGCGATTTACCTGAACCTCGAAGCGACCGGGTCTTAACAGGGCTTGGTCTAAATCATCTCGTCGGTTTGTTGCTCCTAAAACAATGACTCCTTCGTTTTGATGGAAACCATCCATTTCGGATAGTATCAGATTGTATATGGATGCAGCACAGAATTAGTTCGTTTCGCCTCCACTCAATCGATTTAATCAACAAAGATGGCACATGGTGCTTTTTCTTTGGCCGCTTCTGTAATACGATTAAAATGAAAATTAAAATGGAAAAATAAGAAGCCATAAATTAAAAGGCCTAGCAAAATTGTAGCGACAGAGAATTGACATAAAACATCACATAACCTAACTGATATTTTTTTTTTTTTTTTTTTTTAAATATGTGGTTCACACTTCTATGAACCAGGGGTTGGCCTTGTCCTATCGGCACTGGCCATCGGGTTCGTCTTTTTTAAACACGTGGTTTTTGTTCAATTTATTAATTTGCAACTTTTTTTAAACACTCGGTTTTTAATGCGATTTATTATTTTGAATCAGTTAACACGATTTGTTTTCAATTTCACGAGACAACCAAACATAAAACACAAATATGCCCCAACAACGCGACGACACGAACACGCAGTTTAAGACACGTTGATTCGCGTCTTGTCAATTCCAGAGAAAGACGGTCCTTCGGAGAAAAACAATCACTGCAGTTCTCCGGCTACAACCTTCCACCACAAGAGACAACACACGAATGAACCTAACTGATAAACATTTCGCATTTTTCCGATTTGTAGGGGATTTTTGACATCGAATGTCACTTTTACGCCCGAAAAGAATGAACTGCACATACTAGTACTGTATACAGCGGACGTTTAGTCCGCGGACTAAACACCAAATTCCACCTAAATTTTTTAGTCCACGTGCTGTATACACTCGTGGACCGACCTAAATTTAGGTCGGTCCACGATTTCAAGCGACCTGACCTAAATATAGGTCGTGGACTATAATCGTTGTAAACACACGCGACCTAAACATTGATTTTTGCGCAACTATTAATAATGTATGTATGTTGAATATAAGCTCATAACATTCCCCTTTGACACAAAATCATTGAAATAAACATGTTTGAGAGACAAATGAAACGATAAAAACAGTGCATGAAGGAAAATTAAACTAAATGACAGCTGTCATATACGAACGAGGACTAAATTCCACCTAAGCAAATTTTAGGTCGGGTTCGTTGTAAACATCTGAGGACTAAGTTCATTTAGTCCGCGCTTTAGGTCAGGTCACTTTTGGTCCGACCGGTGTAAACCGGTACACTAAATAGGCGTGAAATGATTGGAGACATGTGTCAATGCCATCTATATTTTCAAAGCGAAAGCAACATCGAAGTAACTTTTCATGCGAAGAACACAGTACCAAACTTGCTTATTTTCAAGCGAAATTTTCGCCGAAGCAGATTTCACGTGAAATTTTGTATGAAGATTTCACGTGAAATCGAACTCAGTACTATGCTTAACGACGAAAAAACGGAGGAGGCCGTTTCTGTGCACGTGGTTCGCGAGTGCGAGACGCTGCTCTCGGAAAAATAATGTTCGTCGCCATATTCGGAATTAGATGATCGAAAATGGATCGATGAAGGCTCGGTGCAGGAGTTGAAGCGGTTAGAGGACGAGGAAGTGATAATTGAACGCCGTACGCGTTTGCTGAAGAAAAGGCATGAATTTGCCCTGCTGCAACGAAAAATTATAGAAATGGAGGATGAAAATGCCGCTTGACAGAAGGCCAAGATGGCTGCCAGGGACGCCGCTGACGTAGATGCAAATACCGAGGAAGATGATGTTGTCAAAGTTTCTAATAAAACTACTGCTGCTATCACCATGGACGCCCCGTTTGTAAGCAACGTTGGAAATGTTGCCGGCGCCGGCCAAATTATTGATGCCGCCACCATAACTGCTGCTATCCAAGCAGCCATTAGTGCTGTTATGCTTTTTTTCCCCTAGTGTAGACGGCAAAAAAAAAATCTGCTTATCAAATCCCCGGGTGACCTTTCACTACGGGGTATGTGAGGTTTGACACACTAAAAAAAAAGACCATCTACAAGCCCACGAAGTTCCGAGTCGGGACCCGCCTGAGCACTGCTTCGACCCGGTCGTGCTCACTCACCCATTGGTAACCACGGACTTCAAGAACTACCACAGCTTATGGTTCGGTAAGACAACCCTCCTCCCGCTTCATACGCATCACTTTCTCAAAGTATGTTGAGACTGCGCGCCAGTTCTCCTCGTTTCGCAGCATTGCATCCACGATCGTCTCAGGCGCTACCAGGCAGATCGTGAACTCAATGGTGCGCCTCAAACTTGCGAAGCGACTGCACATAAAGAATGTGGGCTGAGCATCATCGAGCTCAGTCACACAGTACCGGCAGTACGGTGTGACCACCTTACCCATTCTGTTTAGGTATTTCCTGAAGTAACCGTGCCCTGTCAAAAACTGACAAAGGTAAAAGTTTACCTCTCCATGGCTCCGGTTAAGCCAAGGCTCAATAAGACCAATTAGCTTAGCCGTCCAGCATCCTTTATCACTTTCACTCCAAAGTTGTTGCCAAAGTTGGAGGGTCAGTGTACGCGCGTGCGTCAAAGCCTCTGTTCTGTCCAGCTATGAGCGAAAGAGGTACCCTTCCTTGCGTTCTCGCGCTAGCAGATCGATCGGGATTACTCCCGATACAATCATCACAGCCTCTTCCGAGACCGTGCGGTAGCTACAGGCGATTCGCAGGGCACCCCTGCGCTGGACACTGGCAATGCACTTTCGGAACTTCCTAGTTCGAAGCGCATCTCCCCAAATTTCGGCGCCATAAAGCAAGATGGAATTGGTCCATCAGCAGTCTCCGTCTCGTCTCACTGGGTCCGCCAACGTTGGCCATTAGCCTACTCAGCGAAGTGACGACCACTAGAGCCCTATCACATGCCCTGCGGATATGATGCCAATACGTCAGCTTGGTGTCCAGGGTCACTCCCAGATACCTGGCCGACTTGCTGGTCTGGACCTCAACGGAGCCAACTGTCGTGGGTATGACAGTTGGTATCCTCCGCTTCGTCAGCATGACATCAGCGTAACCTAATAGGAACACATCCGCAGGCATTTCCAGGCGCAGCAGATCATCGTACATGATGTTCCAGAGGTCAGATCCTACGATCGACCCCTGTGCCGCACCTTAGGTGACAGGCCTCCTTCTGACTCTGTCCTCTGTGTCGTAGAGCAACCATCGGTCCTCGAGGTAGTCCCGCATCATGGCCAGCAAGTAGCCAGGGATACTGAACCTCCCCTCAAGGGACCGAAAGATGTCTGTCCACCTCGCCGAGTTGAAGGCGTTTTGCACGTCAAGCGTTAGCAGCAAGACGACCGGTCTGGATTGATGACATGCCTCTTCCGCTCTTGCTACAGCCCCAACAATCTCTGAGATGGCATCGATTGTTGAATGCCCTTTCCGGAAGCCGTGCTGCTTGCAAGAAAGATCACCAGCTCATCTCACTGCTGACAGCAATCGCGGCTTTAGTAGCCCTTCGAGAAGCTTTCCAGCAGTGTCCAGCATGCACAGCGGGCGGTCTGCCGATGGGCTGCCCAGGTTACCCTTCCCCTTGTCTACAAGTACTAGTCGAGTCACTTTCCACCGCGACGGGAAGACCCCCGCGACTAAACATAAATTATACAAATCCAATAATAGACGCGGTTGACTCTCCGCCACGACATTAAGTGCCTCGACCGGAACTCCATCAGACCCCGGGACCTTCCGGTTCTTCATCCTGGACACCGCATTGCTCAGCTCCTCGTCCGTAAAAAGAGGAACATCCGCCTGGGTGACGAGTATGGGCGCATCAATCCTTGGCGGATGCACCGGGAACAGCGAACCAACGATGCGCTCCATGGATATCGCTTCCATGAGAATGGTAGGTCGCATGCAGTCAGTGGGATAGTAGAAATGGAGTGGACATGCCCATAAGATTTACATTGAAGGGGATGGTAGTAATTTTTTGTCTGCTCATTGTCAAATCGGCTCAAATCCAAGTAGTTCCCCTCCAATTTGACAATGAGAGCGAAATGGCGTAAAGGCAGCTTTAACATGCTTTGTGCGCGAGATGATTGAAGGGGCTAATGGTGGAAAGTTATACCGTCCGTGTCCAGGGGCTGCATGCAGCCAAGTCTGCGAGTGACCAATTTGTTGCCATCTCCCCACGGGTCTGAGTTGACCTCCACACAAAGAGCCTGCCATTTGGCACGTTTACTCCTCGTGATGGCCTTCGTCAGCTCCCTTTTGCCGCAATGTGAGCAGCAGATAGCTCAGCCACTCCCGGCCTATTTCTGGCTCGCTGTGCCCTGCGCCTGCACGCCAAAGCAATGCGCCGCAGTTCGGCAATTTTTTCGTTCCACCAGTACGCATGTTGCCTCCTACGAAAGGGCTTCCGTTTAGGCATTGAAGCCTCACACGCCCTGCGAATCCACCCCATGCTGCTATTAACAGTGGCCTCTACTGCTGCACGAGTCACTGGAGTCTCAGATATTAGAGGCTCCCCTCCCAAGCTCGAAACGAGCGATGCGACCATCTCGTTCCTGTTAAGTTTAGCGGCATTCCAGCCTAGCCACTTACAGGAAGAGCCTTGGCGTCTTCGCCTACTCTCAGCAATTTGGAAGGTGATGTAATTATGATCACTTGCAGTGTAATCTTCCATCACCTTCCAATCGCTGACGAGTGCCGCGAGTCTCTCCGATGCCATGGTGACATCGGGAATGGATTCGCCAAAAACGGGCCTTCGGAATGTTGGCGTCGAACCCGTATTCAATACCGACAAACCCAACCTCGATGTCATCTCAACTATGCGCCGTCCGCGAGTGTTTTCAGGTGGCATGCCCCACTCCAATGCCCTTGCATTGAAGTCACCCCCTACGATGACTTTACCAGCGATGCCACGGAGAGAGTCTTCCAGTGAGCTAAGTTTGACTCCGAATTCCTGCATTGAGTCAAAGGTGATCCCTCCGTATGTCACCCACACGTGACCGTTCCCTGAGCCGCGGGCACCGATGCGAGCCCTCTGCCCGTCAGCGATCCAAATCGCCGCATACCCCGTAGCATCTGCCAGCCAAACGGACGAATTCCTCCCCCTATAAGGCTCGCTGATCAGTATGATCTGAGCCTTATGTTCGCGGACTAGTTGCGTTAAGAACCTTGGAGTCCGACAACATTTATTTATTTATTTATTTATTTACATATTCAACAGATAAAAATCCAATAACTGAATATAGAAACATATAATATATACAAAGAATCTACTAATGAATGAATGTAAAATAGAGAGCACAAAATAATAATAATAAAAAGATCAAATATCATAAACAAAGTAAAGGTGAAAATGAATAAATTCAAAACTAAGAAAAATAAGAAAAAAAACTACAATGTAAAAGAGAGAAAAAAAAAATGTAAGCATATATATAGACCAAAAAGAATATCGAAATAAGAAAATCAAAATTAAAATTCATGTATCATATGAGCAAGGAAAAAAGATAAAAACGTATTAAATAGAAAAAGTAACGACTTTATCCTTTAAAATAATTGTGAAACGTGACAAGGTCGGTGGCAGAGAACCTAGTCCGAGTGCATTATGCTGCCTAGGTATGCGTAAAAGCGGTGAAAAGTAGTACGTGTCAGTCCGCGCAAAAGGAACGTTAAACGTTAACTTGGATCTATTTGACCGATCCGTAACACGAACGGAAACCTGGTTGCAGAGGCCAGATGGGACAAGTTGATGGTGCAGTTTGAACACAAGGCATTCACCGAGAAAAAATCTGCGAGATTTCAGGGATGGTATTTGCAGCATGGTAAGTCTCGCACTATACCCACGGTAATCAAAATTGAATTTGTAAAGAAGAGAGCGGGTGAACCTGCGTTGTACAGATTCAACCGCATCAATCAAATATTGAAAATGTGGACACCAAATTTGATAACAGTATTCGAGGATACTGCGGACAAAGGAGACAAACAAGTGTACACAAGTAGAGATATCGGTAAAATATTTAGAAGATCTCAGTATAAAACCCGAAAGTCTGGACGTTTTGTAGGTTATGTGCATGATATGTTTATCAAATAAAAGTCAAAAATTACCCCGAGGTCTTTAAAATTTAAAACGACTTCGAGAGAGGCTCCAGAAACGTAGTAAGAAAATACTAGTGGGTAAGTTTTACGCGTGAATGATATTTGGCGACCTTTTAAAACATTCAAAGTAAGATGATTTGCATTACACCAGTTGATAAGAGTGAGCGGGTGAAGCTGTAAGCAATCTTCGAATGTATCGATTACTCTGAATATTTTTAGATCGTCTGCGTATAGAAGAGAAAAAGAGTTTAGCAGGCCCGGGAGGTCATTAATGAAAATTAAGAATAATAAGGGGCCAAGGATCGAACCCTGTGGAACACCTGAGGAGGGATATAAGGGAGTGGACGAACAGGAAATCACCATAACAATACAAGTACGCTCATGAATGTAAGTCGAAAACCAGGAAAGCAGCGGAGCATGAAAACCATATTTCTCCAATTTCAACAGAAGAAGCTCATGGTTGACAGAGTCAAACGCCTTGCAGAAATCTGTATAAAGAACATCCACCTGTCTTTGCTGATCAATGGTGGAGACAACAGTGTTGGTGAACCATAGCAAATTAGTAACAGTAGATTTGCCTTTGACAAATCCATGTTACTCGGTGGCGAGGAAAGGCACAAATAGAGGATATACTCTGTTGTAGACAACTCTTTCTAGTAGTTTACTGAAGCAAGGCAAAAGCGATATAGGGCGGTAATTCGAGATGCAAGCGGGGTCACCGGTTTTAAGTATAGGAAAAATGTTGGCAGATTTCCATAAGAAAGGAAAAACGCAAGTTGCGATGCTGAGGTTAAATATTATCGACAAGGGTGCACAAAGTGAAGAAGATAGTTACTTGGCTAGCATGTTTGGAATACCGTCAGAGCCACAACTATAGCTAAAATCGAGACAACTCATTAAGTTCTCAACTTCTAAAGGGTTTGTATGGAAAGAAGACAGCGCTTTCAGGCTATCACGATACGACGAAGGAGTTGAAAAAGAAATATGTGGAGGGAGGAATGGCTGAGGGAGGAGAGGCTGGGGAAGGAGAGACTGAGGGAGGAGAGGCTGAGGGAGGAGGGGCTAAGGAAGGAGGGGCTGAGAAAGGAGGGGCGAAGAAAGGAGGGGCTGAAGGAGGAGGGGCTTAGGAAAGGAGGCTGAGAGAGGAGGGGCTGAGGGAGGAGGGGCTAAGGGAGGAGGTGCTGAGGAAAGAAAGGCTGAGGGAGGAGGGGCTGAGGGAAGAGGGGCTGAGGGAAAAGGGGCTGAGTAAGGAAGCGCTGAAGAAGGAGGGGCTGAGGGAGGAGGGGCTGAGGGAGGAGGGGCTGAGGGAGGAGGGGCTGAGGGAGGAGTGACTGAGGGAGGAGGGGCTGAGAAAGGATCGAAAAAAAAAAAATGAGAAAGGAGGGGCTGATGGAGGAGGGGCTGAGGAAGGAGGGGCTGAGAGAGGACGGGCAGAGAAAGAAGGGGCTGAAGGAGGAGGGGCTGAAGAAGGAGGGGCTGAGGGAGGGGGGGCTGAGAGAGGAGGGCTGAGGGAGGAGAGGCTAAGGGAGGAGGGCCTGTGGGAGGAAGGGCTGAGGGAAGAGGGGCTGAGGGAAGAAGGGCTGAGGAAGGAGGCGCTGAGGGAGGGGCTGAGGGAGGAGGGGCTAAGGAAGGAGGGGCTGACGGAAGAGGGGCTGAGGGAAGAGGGGCTGAGGGAAGAGGAGCTGAGGGAGGAGGGGCTTAGGAAGGAGTGGCCGAGGCAGGAGGCGCTGAGAGAGGACGGGCTGTTAGAGAAGGTGCTGAAGGAGGCGAGGCTGAAGAAGGAGGGGCTGAGGGAGGAGGGGCTGAGGGAGGAATGGCTGAGGGAGGAGGGGCTGAGGGAAGAGGGGCTCAGGGAGGAGGGGCTGAGAGTGGAGGAGCTGATGGAAGAGGGGGTGAGGGAGGAGGGGCTGAGGAAGAAGGGCTGAGGGAGGAGAGGCTGAGGAAATAGGGGCTGAGGAAGGAGGGGCTAAGAGAGAATCGGCTGAGAAGGGAGGGGCTGAGGGAAGAGGGGCTGAGGAAGGAGGGACTGTGGGAGGAGGGGCTGAGGGAGAAGGGGCTGAGGGAAGAGGGCTGAGGGAGGAGGGGCCGAGGGAGAAGGGGCTGAAGAAGGAGGCGCTAAGGGAAGAGAGGCTGAGCGAGCAAGGGCTGAGAGAGCAAGGGCTGAGAGAGGATCGGCTGCTCTTCCCTCAGCCCCTCCTTCCCCAGCCTCTCCTTCCTCGGCCACTCCTTCCTCAGCGCCTCCTCCTTCAGCCCCTTCTCCCTCAGCCCCTTCTTCCTCAGCCCCTCCTTCCTCAGCCCCTCTTCCCTCAGCCCCTCCTACCTCAGCCCCTCCACCCTCAGCCCTTCTTCCTCAGCCCCTCCTCCCTCACCCCCTCTTCCATCAGCTCCTCCACCCTCAGCTCCTCCTCCCTCAGCCCCTCCTTTCTCAGCCGATCCTCTTTCAGCCCTTGCTCTCTCAGCCCTTGCTCTCTCAGCCCTTGCTCAATCAGCCCTTGCTCGCTCAGCCTCTCTTCCCTTAGCGCCTCCTTCTTCAGTCCCTCCTCCCTCGGCCCCTCCTCCTTCAGCCCTGTTCCCTCAGCCCCTTCTCCCTCAGCCCCTCCTCCCTCAGCCCCTGCTTCCTCAGCCCCTCCTACCTGAGCCCCTCCTCCCTCAGCCCTTCTTCCTCAGCCCCTCCTCCCTCACCCCCACTTCCATCACCTCCTCCACCCTCAGCTCCTCCTCCCTCAGCCCCTCCTTTCTCAGCCGATCCTCTCTCAGCCCTTGCTCTCTCAGCCCTTGCTCGCTCAGCCTCTCTTCCCTTAGCGCCTCCTTCTTCAGCCCCTTCTCCCTCGGCCCCTCCTCCTTCAGCCCTGTTCCCTCAGCCCCTTCTCCCTCAGCCCCTCCTCCCTCAGCCCTTCTTCCTCAGCCCCTCCTCCCTCACCCCCTCTTCCATCAGCTCCTCCACCTTCAGCTCCTCCTCCCTCAGCCTCTCCTTCTTCAGCCCCTTCTCCCTCAGCCCCTTCTTCCTCAGCCCCTCCTTCCTCAGCCCCTCTTCCCTCAGCCCCTCTTACCTCAGCCCCTCCTCCCTCAGCCCTCCTTCCTCAGCCCTTCCTCCCTCACCCCCACTTCCATCAGCTCCTCCTCCCTCAGCCCCTCCTTTCTCAGCCGATCCTCTCTCAGCCCTTGCTCTCTCAGCCCTTGCTCGCTCAGCCTCTCTTCCCTTAGCGCCTCCTTCTTCAAACCCTCCTCCCTCGGCCCCTCCTCTCTCAGCCCTCTTCCCTCAGCCCCTTCTCCCTCAGCCCCTCCTCTAACAGCCCCTCCTTCCTCAGCCCCTTTTCCCTCAGCCTCTCCCTTCTCAGTCGATCCTCTCTTAGCCCCTCCTTCCTCAGCCCCTATTTCCTCAGCCCCTCCTACCTCAGCCCCTCCTCCCTCAGCCCTTCTTCCTCAGCCCCTCCTCCCTCACCCCCTCCTTCCTCAGCCCCTCCTCCCTCACCCGCTCTTCCATCAGCTCCTCCACCCTAAGCTCCTCCTCCCTCAGCCATTCTTCCCTCAGCCTCTCCTGCTTCAGCCCCTTCTATCCCAGCCCCTCCTTCTTAAGCCCCTCCTCCTTCGGCCCCTCCCCCATAGGCCCCTCTTCCCTCAGCCCCTCTTCTATCAGCCCCTCCTTCCTCAGCCCCTCCTCCCTGAGCCTCTCCTCCCTAAGGCCCTCTTTCCTCAGCCCCTCCTTCCTCAGCCCCTCCTCTCTCAGTCCCTCCTCCTTCAGCCCCTCCTTCCTCAGGCCCTTCTATTTCAGCCCCTCTTCCCTCAGCCCCTCCTCTCTCAGCTCGTCCTCTCTCAGCCCCTCCTTCCTGGGCTCCTATTTCTTCAGGCCCTCCACCCTCAGCTCCTCCTTCTTCAGCCCCTCCTCCCTCAGCTCCTGCTCCCTCAGCCCCTCCTCTCTCAGCCCCTCCTCGCTCAGCCCCTCCTCCCTCAGCCCCTCCTCTCTCAGCCCTTGCTCGCTCAGCCCCTCTTCCCTTAGCCTTTCCTTCTTCAGCCCCTCCTCCCTCGGCGCCTCCACCCTCAGATCTCTTTTCGCAGCCCCTTCTCCCTCAGCCCCTCCTCCCTCAGCCCCTCCTTCCTCAGCCCCTCCTTCCTCAGCCCCTCCTCCCTCAGCCCCTCCTCCTTCAGCTCCTCCTCCATCAGCGCCTCCTCCCTCAGCCCCTCTTTGCTCAGCCCCTCCTCCCTCAGCCCCTCCTCCCTCAGCCCCTCCTCACTCAGCTCCTCCTGCCTCAGCCCCTCTTCCCTTAGCCCCTGCTTAATCAGCCAATCCTCTCTCAGCTCCTACCCCCACAGCCCCTCTTCCCTCAGCCCCTCCTCCCTCAGCCCCTTCTCCCTCAGCCCTCCTCCCTCAGCCCCTCGTCCGTCAGCGCCTCCTTACTCAGCCCCTTTTCCCTAAGCCCCTTTTCCCTCAGCCTCTCCTTCCTCAGCCCCTCCTCCCTCAGCCCCTCTTTTCTCAGCCACTTCTCCCTCAGCCCCTTTTCCCTCAGCCCTTATTTCCTCAGCTCCTCCTCCCTTAGCCCCTAATTCTTCAGCCCCTCCTCCCTCCGCCCCTTCTTTCTCAGCCCCTCTTCCCTCAGCCCTCCTTCCTAAGCCCCTCCTGCCTCAGCTCTCCACTCTCAGCCCTTCCACGCTCAGCCACTCTTCCCTTAGCCTTTCCTTCCTCAGCCCCTCCTCCCTCGGCCCTTCCTCCCTCAGCCCCTCTTCCCTAAGAGCCTCCTCCCTCAGCCTTTCTTCCTCAGCCCCTCCACCCTAAGCCCCTCATCCCCTAGTCCCTCCATCCTCAGCCCCTCCTCCCACCGCCACTCCTCCCTCAGCCCCTCTTTAATCAGCCCCTCTTCCCTGAACCCCTCCTCTCTCATCCCTACCTTCTTCAGCCCCTCCTCCCTCAGCCAATCCTCTCTCAGCCCCTCCTCGCTCACCCGTCTTCCCTTAGCCCCTCCTTCCTCAGCCCCTCCTCCCTCGGAACTTCCTCCCTCAGTCCCTCTTCCCTCATAACCGCCTCCCTCATCCCCTCCTTCCGCTCCTCCTCCCTGAGCCTTAGCTCTCTCAGCCCCTTATCGCTCAGTCCCTCTTCTCTTAGTTCCTCCTTCCTCAGCCTTTCTTCCCTCGGTTCCTCCTCCCTCAGTCCCTCTTCCCTCATACCCTCCTCCCTCATCCCCTCCTCCTTCAGCCCCTCTTCCCTCAGCCTCTCCTTTCTCAGCCCTTCCTCGCTCAGCCCCTTTTTCCTTTAGCCCCTCCTTCCTCAGCATATCCTCCCGTAGTCCCTCCTCCCTCAGCCCCTCTTCCCTTAGTCCCTCCTTCCTCAGCCCCTCCTCCCTCAACCACTCCTCCCTCAGCAACTCCTTCGTCAGCCCCTCTTTCCTCAACCCCTGCTCCCCTCATCCCATCCTTCTTCAGCCCCTCCTCCCTCAGCCCCTCCCCTCTCAGCCCTCCTCGCTCGGCCCCTCTTCCCTAAGCCCCTCCTTCCTCAGCCACTTCTCCCTCAGCCCCTCCTTCGTAAGCCCCCTCTTCCCTCAACCCCTCCACCCTCATCCCCTCCTTCTTCAGCCCCTATTCCCTCAGCCCCTCCTTTCTCAGCCCCTCCTCGCTAAGCCCTTCTTCACTAAGCCCCTAATTCCTCAGCCCCTCCTCCCTCGGCCACTCCTCCCTCAGTCCCTCTTCCCTCATACCCTCCTCCCTTATACCCTCCTTCCTCAGACCCTCCTCCCTCGGCCCTTCCTCCCTCAGTCCCTCTTCCCTCATACCCTCCTCCCTCATACCCTCCTTCCTCAGCCCCTCCTCCCTCAGCCACTCCTCCCTCAGCCCCTCCTTCGTCACCCCCTCTTCCCTCAGCCCCTCCTCCCACAGCCCCTCCTCTCTCAACCCACCCTCGCTTAGCCCCTATTGCCTCAGCCCCTCGTCCCTCAGCACTTCTTTCGTCAGATATTCCTGCCTCAGCCACTCCTCCCTCAGCCCCTCCTCACACAGCCCTCCCTCCCTCAGCCCCTCTTCACTCAGCCATTCCTTCCTCAGCCCCTCCTCCCTCACCTTCTTCTCTCTCAGCCCCTCCTCCGTCAGCCCCTACTCCGTCAGCCCCTCCTCTCTTAGTCCCTCCTTCCTCAGCCCCTTCTCCCTCAGCCCCTCCTCACACAGCCCTCCCTCCCTCAGCCCTCTTCACTCAGCCATTCCTTCCTCAGCCCCTCCTCTCCAGCCCCTCTTCCCTCAGTCCTCCTTCCTCAGCCCCTCCTCCCTCAGCTTCTTCTCTCTCAGCCGCTCTTTCGTAAGCCCCTCCTCCGTCAGCCCCTCCTCTCTCAGTCCCTCCTTCCTCAGCTCCTCCTTCCTCAGCCCCTCCTCCCTCAGCCCCTCCTCCCTCATCCCCTCCTTCTTCAGCCCCTATTCCCTCAGCCTCCCCTTTCTCAGCCCCTCCTCAATCAGCCCCTCTTCCCTTAGCCCCTAATTCCTCAGCCCCTCTTCCTCGGCCACTCCTCCCTCAGTCCCTCTTCCCTCATACCCTTCTCCCTCATACCCTCCTCCTTCAGCCTCTCTTCCCTCAGCCCCTCCTCTCTCAGACCTTCCTCGCTCAGCCCCTTTTCCTTTAGCCCCTCCTTCCTCAGCCAATCCTCCCTTAGCCCCTCCTCGCTCAGCCCCTCTTCCCTTAGCCCCTAATTCCTCAGCCCCTTCTTCCTCGGCCCCTCCTCCTTCATCCCCTATTTCCTCATTCCCTCCTCCCTCATCCCCTCCTCCTTCAGCCCCCCTCACTCAGCCCCTCCTCTCTCACCCCTTCCTCGCTCAGCTCCTTCTCCTTTAGCCCCTCCTTCCTCAGCCAAGCCTCCCTTAGCCCCTCCTCCCTCAGCCCCTCTTCCCTTAGTCCCTCCTTCCTCAGCCCCTCCTCCCTCGGCCCCTCCTCCCTCTGTCCCTTTTCACTCATACCCTCCTCCCTTATACCCTCCTTCCTCAGCCCCTCCTCCCTCAGCCACTCCTCCCTCAGCCCCTCCTTCGTCACCCCTCTTCCCTCAGCCCCTCCTCCCTCAGTCCCTCCTCTCTCAACCCCTCCTCGCTCAGCCCCTCTTCCCTCAGCCCCTCGTCCCTCAGCCCATTTTCCTAAGCTATTCCTCCCTCAGCCCCTCCTCCCTCAGCTCCTCCTCCCTCAGCCCCTCCTTCTTCAGCCCCTCCTCCCTCAGCCCCTTCTTTCTCAGCCTCTCTTCCCTCAGCCCTCTTTCCTCAGCTCCTCCTCCCTAGGTCCCTCCTCCCTCAGTCCCTTTTCACTCATACCCTCCTCCCTTATACCCTCCTTCCTCAGCCCCTCCTCCCTCAGCCACTCCTCCCTCAGCCCCTCCTTCGTAACCCCTCTTCCCTCAGCCCCTCCTCCCTCAGTTCTCCTCTCTCAACCCCTCCTCGCTCAGCCCCTCTTCCCTCAGCCCCTCGTCCCTCAGCTTCTCCTCTCTCAGTCCCTCCTTCCTCAGCTCTTCCTCACACAGCCCTCCCTCCCTCAGCCCCTCTTCACTAAGCCATTCCTTTTTCAGCCCCTCCTCCCTCAGCCCTTCCTCCCTCAGCCCCTCCTCCCTCAGCCCCTCCTCCCTCAGCCCCTCCTTCCTCAGCCCCTCCTCCCTTAGCCCTCTTCCCTCAGCCCCTTCTCCCTCAGCCCATCTACCCGTAGCCCCTTCTTCCGCAGCCCCTCCTTCCTCAGCCCCTCCTCCCTCGGCCCCTCCTCCCTCAGTCCCTCTTCCCTCATGCCCTCCTCCCTTATACCCTCCTTCCTCAGCCTCTCCTCCCTCAGCCCATCTACCCATAGCCCCTTCTTCCTCAGCCCCTCCTTCCTCAGCCCCTCTTCCCTCAGCCTCTCCTACCTCAGCCCCTGCTCCCTCAGCCCTTCTTCCTCAGCCCCTCCTCCCTCACCCCCTCTTCCATCAGCTCCTCCACCCTCAGCTCCTATTCCCTGAGCCCCTCCTCCCTAAGCCCCTCCTCCCTCAGCCCCTCCTCCCTCAGCCCCTCCTTTCTCAGCCGATCCTCTCTCAGCCCTTGCTCTTTCAGCCCTTGCTCGCTCACCCTCTCTTCCCTTAGCGCCTCCTTCTTCGGCCCCTCCTCCCTCGGCCCCTCCTCCCTCAGCCCTGTTCCTTCAGCCCCTTCTCCCTCAGCCCCTCCTCCCTCAGCCCCTGCTCCTTCAGCCCTTCTTCCTTAGCCCCTCCTCCCTCACCCCCTCTTCTATTAGCTCCTCCACCCTCTTCTTCAGCCCCTTCTCCCTCGGCCCCTCCTCCTTCAGCACTGTACCCTCAGCCCCTTCTCCCTCAGCCCCTCCTCCCTCAGCCCCCGCTTCCTCAGCCCCTCTTCCCTCAGCCCCTCCCTTGTCAGCCGATCCTCTCTTAGCCCCTCCTTCCTACACCCCTATTTCCTCAGCCCCCTCTTCCCGTAGCCCCTCTTCCCTCAGCCCCTCCTTCCGCAGCCTCTACTCCCTCAGCCATTCCTCCCTCAGCCTCTCCTCCTTCAGCCCCTTCTCCCTCAGCCCCTTCTTCCTCAGCCCCTTCTTCCTCAGCCCCTCTTACATCAGGTCCTCCACCCTCAGCCCCTCTTTCCTCAGCCCCTCCTTCCTCAGCCCCTCCTTCCTCAGCCCCTCCTCCCTCAGCCTCTCCTCCCTCAGCCCCTCCTCTCTCAGCCCCTCCTTTCTCAGCCCCTCTTCCCTCAGCCCCTCCCTTCTCAGCCGATCCTCTCTTAGCCCCTCCTTTCTCAGCCCCTATTTTCTCAGCCCCTCCTCTCTCAGCCCCGCTTCCCTCAGCCCCTCCTTCACCAGCCTCTCCTCCCTCAGCCATTCCTCCCTCAGCCTCTCCTACCTCAGCCCCTCCTCCCTCAGCCCTTCTTCCTCAGCCCCTTCTCCCTCACCCCCTCTAACATCAGCTCCTCCCCCCTCAGCCCCTCCACTCTCAGCCCCTCTTTCCTCAGCCCCTCCTTCCTCAGCCCCTCCTTCCTCAGCCCCTCCTCCCTCAGCCTCTCCTCCCTCAGCCCCTCCTCTCTCAGCCGAAACTTTCTCAGCCCCTCCTTCCTCAGTCACTCCTCCCTCAGCCCCTCCTCCCTCAGCTCCTCCTTCTTCAGCCCCTCCTCCTTCAGCCCCTCCTCTATCAGCCCGTCCTTTCTCAGCCCCTCCTTCCTCGGCCACTCCTTCCTCAGCGCCTCCTTCCTCGGCCACTCCTTCCTAAGCCCCTCCTCCCTCAGCTCCTCTTCCCCCAGCCCCTCTTCCCTCAGCCCCTCCTTCCTCAGCCCCTCCTCCCTCAGCCCCTCCCTCAGCGCCTCCTTCCTCAGCCCTTCTTCCCTCAGCCCCTCTTCCCTCAGCCCTTCCTCCTACAGGCCCTCCTCCCTTAGCATCTCCTCCCTCAGCCCTCCTCTCTCAGGCCCTCCTCCCTCAGCCCCTCCTCCCTTAGCTCTCCTCCCGCAGCCCCTCCTTCTTCAGCTCCTCCTCCTTCAGTCCTCCTCTCTAAGCCCGTCCTCTCTCAGCCCCATCTTCCTCAGCCCCTCCTCCATCAGCCCCTCCTCCCTCAGCCCCTCCTCAATAAGCGCTTCCTTACTCAGCCCCTTTTCCCTCAGCCCCTCTTCCCTCAGCCCCTCCTCCCTCAGCCTTTCCTCCCTCATCACCTCCACCCTTAGCCCCTCCTCCCTCAGCCCCTCCTCTCTCAGCCTCTTTTCCTAAGCCCCTCATCCCTAAGCCCATCCTTTCTTAGCCCCTCCTTTCTCAGCCTCTCCTCGCTCAGCCCCTCCTTCCTCAGCCCTCCTCTCTCCGCCCCTCGTCGCTCAGCCCCTTCTCCCTCAGCCCCTCCTCCCTCAACCCCCCCTCCATCAGCCTCTCCTCCGTCAGTCCCTCCTCCCTCAGCGCCTCCTTACTCAGCCCCTTTTCCCTCAGCCCCTCTTCCCTCAGCCCCTCCTCCCTCAGCCCCTCCTCCCTCAGCCTTTCCTCCCTAAGCACCTCCTCCCTCAGCCCCTCCTCCTTCAGCCCCTTTTTCCTAAGCCCCTTCTCCCTCAGCCCATCATCCCGTAGCCCCTTCTTCCTCAGCCCCTCCTTCCTCAGCCCTTCTTCCCTCAGCCCCTCCTACCTTAGCCCCTCCCCCCTCAGCCCTTCTTCCTCAGCCCCTCCTCCCTCACCCCCTCTTCCATCAGCTCCTCCACCCTCAGCTCCTCCTCCCTCAGCCCCTCCTCCCTCAGCCCCTCCTTTCTCAGCCGATCCTCTCTCAGCCCTTGCTCTCTCAGCCCTTGCTCAATCAGCCCTTGCTCGCTCAGCCTCTCTTCCCTTAGCGCCTCCTTCTTCAGTCCCTCCTCCCTCGACCCCTCCTCCTTCAGCCCTGTTCCCTCAGCCCCTTCTCCCTCAGCCCCTCCTCCCTCAGCCCCTGCTTCCTCAGCCCCTCCTACCTGAGCCCCTCCTCCCTCAGCCCTTCTTCCTCAGCCCCTCCTCCCTCACCCCCACTTCCATCACCTCCTCCACCCTCAGCTCCTCCTCCCTCAGCCCCTCCTTTCTCAGCCGATCCTCTCTCAGCCCTTGCTCTCTCAGCCCTTGCTCGCTCAGCCTCTCTTCCCTTAGCGCCTCCTTCTTCAGCCCCTTCTCCCTCGGCCCCTCCTCCTTCAGCCCTGTTCCCTCAGCCCCTTCTCCCTCAGCCCCTCCTCCCTCAGCCCTTCTTCCTCAGCCCCTCCTCCCTCACCCCCTCTTCCATCAGCCTCTCCTCCTTCAGCCCCTCCTCCCTCAGCCCTCCTTCCTCAGCCCCTTTTCCCTCAGCCTCTCCCTTCTCAGTCGATCCTCTCTTAGCCCCTCCTTCCTCAGCCCCTATTTCCTCAGCCCCTCCTACCTCAGCCCCTCCTCCCTCAGCCCTTCTTCCTCAGCCCCTCCTCCCTCACCCCCTCCTTCCTCAGCCCCTCCTCCCTCACCCGCTCTTCCATCAGCTCCTTCACCCTAAGCTCCTCCTCCCTCAGCCATTCTTCCCTCAGCCTCTCCTGCTTCAGCCCCTTCTATCCCAGCCCCTCCTTCTTAAGCCCCTCCTCCTTCGGCCCCTCCCCCATAGGCCCCTCTTCCCTCAGCCCCTCCTCTATCAGCCCCTCCTTCCTCAGCCCCTCCTCCCTGAGCCTCTCCTCCCTAAGGCCCTCTTTCCTCAGCCCCTCCTTCCTCAGCCCCTCCTCTCTCAGCCCCTCCTCCTTCAGCCCCTCCTTCCTCAGGCCCTTCTATTTCAGCCCCTCCTCCTTCAGCCCCTCCTCTCTCAGCTCGTCCTCTCTCAGCCCCTCCTTCCATGGCTCCTATTTCTTCAGGCCCTCCACCCTCAGCTCCTCCTTCTTCAGCCCCTCCTCCCTCAGCTCCTCCTCCCTCAGCCCCTCCTCTCTCAGCCCCTCCTCGCTCAGCCCCTCCTCCCTCAGCCCCTCCTCTCTCAGCCCTTGCTCGCTCAGCCCCTCTTCCCTTAGCCTTTCCTTCTTCAGCCCCTCCTCCCTCGGCGCCTCCACCCTCGGATCTCTTTTCGCAGCCCCTTCTCCCTCAGCCCCTCCTCCCTCAGCCCCTCCTTCCTCAGCCCCTCCTTCCTCAGCCCCTCCTCCCTCAGCCCCTCCTCCTTCAGCTCCTCCTCCATCAGCGCCTCCTCCCTCAGCCCCTCTTCGCTCAGCCCCTCCTCCCTCAGCCCCTCCTCCCTCAGCCCCTCCTCACTCAGCTCCTCCTGCCTCAGCCCCTCTTCCCTTAGCCCCTGCTTAATCAGCCAATCCTCTATCAGCTCCTACCCCCACAGCCCCTCTTCCCTCAGCCCCTCCTCCCTCAGCCCCTTCTCCCTCAGCCCCTCCTCCCTCAGCCCCTCGTCCGTCAGCGCCTCCTTACTCAGCCCCTTTTCCCTAAGCCCCTTTTCCCTCAGCCTCTCCTTCCTCAGCCCCTCCTCCCTCAGCCCCTCTTTTCTCAGCAGCTTCTCCCTCAGCCCCTTTTCCCTCAGCCCTTATTTCCTCAGCTCCTCCCCCCTTAGCCCCTAATTTCTTCAGCCCCTCCTCCCTCCGCCCCTTCTTTCTCAGCCCCTCTTCCCTCAGCCCTCCTTCCTAAGCCCCTCCTGCCTCAGCTCTCCACTCTCAGCCCTTCCACGCTCAGCCACTCTTCCCTTAGCCTTTCCTTCCTCAGCCCCTCCTCCCTCGGCCCTTCCTCCCTCAGCCCCTCTTCCCTAAGACCCTCCTCCCTCAGCCTTTCTTCCTCAGCCCCTCCACCCTCAGCCCCTCATCCCCTAGTTCCTCCATTCTCAGCCCCTCCTCCCACCGCCACTCCTCCCTCAGCCCCTCTTTAATCTGCCCCTCTTCCCTGAACCCCTCCTCTCTCATCCCTTCCTTCTTCAGCCCCTCCTCCCTCAGCCAATCCTCTCTCAGCCCCTCCTCGCTCACCCGTCTTCCCTTAGCCCCTCCTTCCTCAGCCCTTCCTCCCTCGGAACTTCCTCCCTCAGTCCCTCTTCCCTCATAACCGCCTCCCTCATCCCCTCCTTCCGCTCCTCCTCCCTGAGCCTTAGCTCTCTCAGCCCCTTATCGCTCAGTCCCTCTTCTCTTAGTTCCTCCTTCCTCAGCCTTTCTTCCCTCGGTTCCTCCTCCCTCAGTCCCTCTTCCCTCATACCCTACTCCCTCATTTCCTCTCTTCTTCAGCCCCTCTTCCCTCAGCCTCTCCTTTCTCAGCCCTTCCTCGCTCAGCCCCTTTTCCTTTAGCCCCTCCTTCCTCAGCATATCCTCCCGTAGTCCCTCCTCCCTCAGCCCCTCTTCCCTTAGTCCCTCCTTCCTCAGCCCCTCCTCCCTCAACCACTCCTCCCTCAGCCACTCCTTCGTCAGCCCCTCTTTCCTCAACACCTGCTCCCCTCATCCCATCCTTCTTCAGCCCCTCCTCCCTCAGCCCCTCCCCTCTCAGCCCCTCCTCGCTCGGCCCCTCTTCCCTTAGCCCCTCCTTCCTCAGCCACTTCTCCCTCAGCCCCTCCTTCGTAAGCCCCTCTTCCCTCAACCCCTCCACCCTCATCCCCTCCTTCTTCAGCCCCTATTCCCTCAGCCCCTCCTTTCTCAGCCCCTCCTCGCTAAGCCCTTCTTCACTAAGCCCCTAATTCCTCAGCCCCTCCTCCCTCGGCCACTCCTCCCTCAGTCCCTCTTCCCTCATACCCTCCTCCCTTATACCCTCCTTCCTCAGACCCTCCTCCCTCGGCCCCTCCTCCCTCAGTCCCTCTTCCCTCATACCCTCCTCCCTCATACCCTCCTTCCTCAGCCCCTCCTCCCTCAGCCACTCCTCCCTCAGCCCCTCCTTCGTCACCCCCTCTTCCCTCAGCCCCTCCTCCCACAGCCCCTCCTCTCTCAACCCACCCTCGCTTAGCCCCTATTGCCTCAGCCCCTCGTCCCTCAGCACTTCTTTCGTCAGCTATTCCTGCCTCAGCCACTCCTCCCTCAGCCCCTCCTCACACAGCCCTCCCTCCCTCAGCCCCTCTTCACTCAGCCATTCCTTCCTCAGCCCCTCCTCCCTCAGCCCCTCCTCCCTCAGCCCCTCCTCCCTCAGCCCCTCCTCCCTCAGCTTCTTCTCTCTCAGCCGCTCTTCCGTAAGCCCCTCCTCCGTCAGCCCCTCCTCTCTCAGTCCCTCCTTCCTCAGCCCCTCCTTCCTCAGCCCCTCCTCCCTCAGCCCCTCCTCCCTCATCCTCTCCTTCTTCAGCCCCTATTCCCTCAGCCTCTCCTTTCTCAGCCCCTCCTCAATCAGCCCCTCTTCCCTTAGCCCCTAATTCCTCAGCCCCTCTTCCTCGGCCACTCCTCCCTCAGTCCCTCTTCCCTCATACCCTTCTCCCTCATACCCTCCACTTTCAGCCTCTCTTCCCTCAGCCCCTCCTCTCTCAGACCTTCCTCGCTCAGCCCCTTTTCCTTTAGCCCCTCCTTCCTCAGCCAATCCTCCCTTAGCCCCTCCTCGCTCAGCCCCTAATTCCTCAGCCCCTTCTTCCTCGGCCCCTCCTCCTTCATCCCCTATTTCCTCATTCCCTCCTCCCTCATCCCCTCCTCCTTCAGCCCCCCTCACTCAGCCCCTCCTCTCTCAGCCCTTCCTCGCTCAGCTCCTTCTCCTTTAGCCCCTCCTTCCTCAGCCAAGCCTTCCTTAGCCCCTCCTCCCTCAGCCCCTCTTCCCTTATTCCCTCCTTCCTCAGCCCCTCCTCCCTCGGCCCCTCCTCCCTCTGTCCCTTTTCACTCATACCCTCCTCCCTTATACCCTCCTTCCTCAGCCCCTCCTCCCTCAGCCACTCCTCCCTCAGCCCCTCCTTCGTCACCCCTCTTCCCTCAGCCCATCCTCCCTCAGCCCCTCCTCTCTCAACCCCTCCTCGCTCAGCCCCTCTTCCCTCAGCCCCTCGTCCCTCAGCCCATTTTCCTAAGCTATTCCTCCCTCAGCCCCTCCTCCCTCAGCTCCTCCTCCCTCAGCCCCTCCTTCTTCAGCCCCTCCTCCCTCAGCCCCTTCTTTCTCAGCCTCTCTTCCCTCAGCCCTCTTTCCTCAGCTCCTCCTCCCTCGGTCCCTCCTCCCTCAGTCCCTCTTCCCTCATACCCTCCTCCCTTATACCCTCCTTCCTCAGCCCCTCCTCCATCAGCCACTCCTCCCTCGGCCCCTCCGTCGTCACCCCCTCTTCCCTCAGCCCCTCCTCTCTCAGCCCTTCCTCACTCAGCCCCTCTTCCCTTAGTCCCTCCTTCCTCAGCCCCTCTTCTCTAAGCCCTTCTTCCCTCATACAATCTTCCCTTATACCCTCCTTCCTCAGCCCATCCTCTATCAGCCACTCCTCCCTTAGCCCCTCCTTCGTCACCCCCTCTTCCCCTGGCCCCTCCTCCCTCAGCCCATCCTCTCTCAGCCCCTCTTCTTTCGGCCACTTCCTCAGCCCCTCCTCCCTCAGCCCCCCCTCCCTCAGCCCTCTTCCCTCAGCCCCTCTCCCCTCAGCCCCTCCCTTCTCAGCCGATCCTCTCTTAGCCCCTCCTTCCTCAGCCCTTATTTCCTCAGCCCCTCCTCTCTCAGCCCTTGCTCGCTCAGCCTCTATTCCCTTAGCGCCTCCTTCTTCAGCCCCTCCTCCCTCGGCCCCTCCTCCCTCAGCCCTCTTCCCTCAGCCCCTTCTCCCTCAGCCCATCTTCCCGTAGCCCCTTCTTCCTCAGCCCCTCCTCCCTCAGCCCCTCTTTGCTCAGCCCCTCTTCACTCAGCCCCTCCCTTCACAGCTGATCCTCTCTAAGCCCATCCTTCCTCAGCCCCTATTTCCTCAGCCCCTCCTCTCTCAGCCCCTCTTCCCTCAGCCCCTCCTTTCCCAGCCTCTCCTCCCTCAGTCATTCCTCCCTCAGCCATTCCTCCCTCAGCCCCTCCTACCTCAGTTCCTCCTCCCTAAGCCCCTCCTCCCTCAGCCCTTCCTTTCTTAGCCCTCTTCTCTCAGCCCCTCCACCCTAAGCCAATCCTCCCTCAGCCCCTCTTCACACAGCCCTCCCTTCCGCAGCCCCTTTTCACTCAGCCATTCCTTCCTCAGCCCCTCCTCCCTCAGGCCCTCCTCCCTCAGCCCCTCTTCCCTCAGCCCTCCTTCCTCAGCCCCTCCTCCCTCAGCTTTTCCTCTCTCAGCCCCTCCTCCGTCAGCCCTTCCTCCGTCAGCCCCTTATCTCTCAGTCCCTCCTTCCTCAGCCGCTCCTCACACAGCCCTTTCTCCCTCAGCCCCTCTTCACTTAGCCATTCCTTCTTCAGCCCCTCCTCCCTCAGCCCCTCCTCTCTCAGCTCGTCCTCTCTCAGCCCCTCCTTCCTGAGCTCCCCTTTCTTCAGCCCCTCCGCCCTCAGCTCCTAATTCTTCAGCCCCTCCTCCCTCAGCCCCTTTTTCCTAAGCCACTTCTCCCTCAGCCCATCTTCCCGTAGCCCCTTCTTCCTCAGCCCCTCCTCCCACAGCCCCTACTTCCTCAGCCCCTCTTCCCTCAGCCCCTCCCTTCTCAGCCGATCCTCTCTTAGCCCCTCCTTCCTCAGACCCTATTTCCTCAGCCCCTGCTCTCTCAGCCCTTGCTCGCTCAGCCTCTCTTCCCTTAGCTCCTCCTTCTTCAGCCCCTCCTCCCTCGGCCCCTCCTCCCTCAGCCCTCTTCCCTCAGCCCCTTCACCCTCAGCCCCTCCTCCCACAGCCCCTACTTCCTCAGCCCCTCTTCCCTCAGCCCCTCCCTTCTCAGCCGATCCTCTCTTAGCCCCTCCTTCCTCAGCCCCTCCTACCTCAGTCCCTCCTCCCTCAGCCCCTCCTCCCTCAGCCCCTCCTCCCTTAGCCCTCTTCCCTCAGCCCCTTCTCTCTCAGCCCATCTACCCGTAGCCCCTTCTTCCTCAGCCCCTCCTTCCTCAGCCCCTCTTCCCTCAGCCTCTCCTCCCTCAGCTTCTCCTTCGTCACCCCCTCTTCCCTCAGCCCCTCCTCACTCAGCCCCTCCACCCTCAGCCCCTCCCCTCTCAGCCCTTCCTCACTCAGCCCCTCTTCCCTTAGTCCCTCCTTCCTCAGCCCCTCTTCTCTCAGCCCTTCCTCCTTCAGCCCCTCCTCCCTCAACCACTCCTCCCTCAGCCCCTCCTCACACAGCCCTCCCTCCCTCAGCCCCTCTTCGCTCAGCCATTCCTTCCTCAGCCGCTCCTCTCTCAGCCCCTTCTTTCTCAGCCCCTTCTTTCTCAGCCCCTCTTCCCTCAGCCCTCCTTCCTCAGTCCCTCCTCCCTCAGTCCCTCCTCCCTCGGCCCCTCCTCCCTCAGTCCCTCTTCCCTCATGCCCTCCTACCTTATACCCTCCTTCCTCAGCCTCTCCTCCCTCAGCCCATCTACCCATAGCCCCTTCTTCCTCAGCCCCTCCTTCCTCAGCCCCTCTTCCCTCAGCCTCTCCTACCTCAGCCCCTGCTCCCTCAGCCCTTCTTCCTCAGCCCCTCCTCCCTCACCCCCTCTTCCATCAGCTCCTCCACCCTCAGCTCCTATTCCCTGAGCCCCTCCTCCCTAAGCCCCTCCTCCCTCAGCCCCTCCTCCCTCAGCCCCTCCTTTCTCAGCCGATCCTCTCTCAGCCCTTGCTCTTTCAGCCCTTGCTCGCTCACCCTCTCTTCCCTTAGCGCCTCCTTCTTCAGCCCCTCCTCCCTCGGCCCTTCCTCCCTCAGCCCTGTTCCTTCAGCCCCTTCTCCCTCAGCCCCTCCTCCCTCAGCCCCTGCTTTCTGAGCCCCTCTTCCCTCAGCCCTTCCCTTCTCAGCCGATCCTCTCGTAGCCCCTCCTTCCTCAGCCCCTATTTCCTCAGCCCCTCCTCCCTCAGCCCCTGCTCCCTCAGCCCTTCTTCCTTAGCCCCTCCTCCCTCACCCCCTCTTCCATTAGCTCCTCCACCCTCTTCTTCAGCCCCTCCTCCCTCAGCCCCCGCTTCCTCAGCCCCTCTTCCCTCAGCCCCTCCCTTGTCAGCCGATCCTCTCTTAGCCCCTCCTTCTTCACCCCTATTTCCTCAGCCCCTCCTCCCTTAGCCCCTCTTCCCTCAGCCCCTCCTTCCGCAGCCTCTACTCCCTCAGCCATTCCTCCCTCAGCCTCTCCTCCTTCAGCCCCTCTTACATCAGCTCCTCCACCCTCAGCCCCTCTTTCCTCAGCCCCTCCTTCCTCAGCCCCTCCTTCCTCAGCCCCTCCTCCCTCAGCCTCTCCTCCCTCAGCCCCTCCTCTCTCAGCCCCTCCTTTCTCAGCCCCTCTTCCCTCAGCCCCTCCCTTCTCAGCCGATCCTCTCTTAGCCCCTTCTTTCTCAGCCCCTATTTTCTCAGCCCCTCCTCTCTCAGCCCCTCTTCCCTCAGCCCCTCCTTCACCAGCCTCTCCTCCCTCAGCCATTCCTCCCTCAGCCTCTCCTACCTCAGCCCCTCCTCCCTCAGCCCTTCTTCCTCAGCCCCTTCTCCCTCACCCCTCTTACATCAGCTCCTCCACCCTCAGCTCCTCCACCCTCAGCCCCTCCTTCCTCAGCCCCTCCTTCCTCAGCCCCTCCTCCCTCAGCCTCTCCTCCCTCAGCCCCTCCTCTCTCAGCCGATACTTTCTCAGCCCCTCCTTCCTCAGTCACTCCTCCCTCAGCCCCTCCTCCCTCAGCTCCTCCTTCTTCAGCCCCTCCTCCTTCAGCCCCTCCTCTATCAGCCCGTCCTTTCTCAGCCCCTCCTTCCTCGGCCACTCCTTCCTCAGCGCCTCCTTCCTCGGCCACTTCTTCCTAAGCCCCTCCTCCCTCAGCCCCTCTTCCCCCAGCCCCTCTTCCCTCAGCCCCTCCTTCCTCAGCCCCTCCTCCCTCAGCCCCTCCCTCAGCGCCTCCTTCCTCAGCCCTTCTTCACTCAGCCCCTCTTCCCTCAGCCCTTCCTCCTACAGGCCCTCCTCCCTTAGCATCTCCTCCCTCAGCCCTCCTCTCTCAGGCCCTCCTCCCTCAGCCCCTCCTCCCTCAGCTCTCCTCCCGCAGCCCCTCCTTCTTCAGCTCCTCCTCCTTCAGTCCTCCCCTCTAAGCCCGTCCTCTCTCAGCCCCATCTTCCTAAGCCCCTCCTCCATCAGCCCCTCCTCCCTCAGCCCCTCCTCAATAAGCGCTTCCTTACTCAGCCCCTTTTTCCTCAGCCCCTCTTCCCTCAGCCCCTCCTCCCTCAGCCTTTCCTCCCTCATCACCTCCACCCTTAGCCCCTCCTCCCTCAGCCCCTCCTCTCTCAGCCTCTTTTCCTATGCCCCTCCTCCCTAAGCCCCTAATTTCTTAGCCCCTCCTTTCTCAGCCCCTCCTCGCTCAGCCCCTCCTCCCTCAGCCCCTCCTCTCTCCGCCCCTCGTCGCTCAGCCCCTTCTCCCTCAGCCCCTTCTCCCTCAACCCCCCCTCCATCAGCCTCTCCTCCGTCAGTCCCTCCTCCCTCAGCGGCTCCTTACTCAGCCCCTTTTCCCTCAGCCCCTCTTCCCTCAGCCCCTCCTCCCTCAGCCTTTCCTCCCTAAGCACCTCCTCCCTCAGCCCCTCCTCCTTCAGCCCCTTTTTCCTAAGCCCCTTCTCCCTCAGCCCATCTTCCCGTAGCCCCTTCTTCCTCAGCCCCTCCTTCCTCAGCCCCTCTTCCCTCAGCCCCTCCTACCTCAGCCCCTCCCCCCTCAGCCCTTCTTCCTCAGCCCCTCCTCCCTCACCCCCTATTCCATCGGCTCCTCCACCCTCAGCTCCTCCTCCCTCAGCCCCTCCTCCCTCAGCCCCTCCTTTCTCAGCCGATCCTCTCTCAGCCCTTGCTCTCTCAGCCCTTGCTCAATCAGCCCTTGCTCGCTCAGCCTCTCTTCCCTTAGCGCCTCCTTCTTCAGTCCCTCCTCCCTCGGCCCCTCCTCCTTCAGCCCTGTTCCCTCAGCCCCTTCTCCCTCAGCCCCTCCTCCCTCAGCCCCTGCTTCCTCAACCCCTCCTACCTGAGCCCCTCCTCCCTCAGCCGTTCTTCCTCAGCCCCTCCTCCCTCACCCCCACTTCCATCACCTCCTCCACCCTCAGCTCCTCCTCCCTCAGCCCCTCCTTTCTCAGCCGATCCTCTCTCAGCCCTTGCTCCTTCAGCCCTTGCTCGCTCAGCCTCTCTTCCCTTAGCGCCTCCTTCTTCAGCCCCTTCTCCCTCGGCCCCTCCTCCTTCAGCCCTGTTCCCTCAAACCCTTCTCCCTCAGCCCCTCCTCCCTCAGCCCTTCTTCCTCAGCCCCTCCTCCCTCACCCCCTCTTCCATCAGCTCCTCCACCTTCAGCTCCTCCTCCCTCAGCCTCTCCTCCTTCAGCCCCTTCTCCCTCAGCCCCTTCTTCCTCAGCCCCTCCTTCCTCAGCCCCTCTTCCCTCAGCCCCTCCTACCTCAGCCCCTCCTCCCTCAGCCCTCCTTCCTCAGTCCCTCCTCCCTCACCCCCACTTCCATCAGCTTCTCCACCCTCAGCTCCTCCTCCCTCAGCCCCTCCTTTTTAGCCGATTCTCTCTCAGCCCTTGCTCTCTCAGCCCTTGCTTGCTCAGCCTCTCTTCCCTTAGCGCCTCCTTCTTCAAACCCTCCTCCCTCGGCCCCTCCTCCCTCAGCCCTCTTCCCTCAGCCCCTTCTCCCTCAGCCCCTCCTCTCACAGCCCCTCCTTCCTCAGCCCCTTTTCCCTCAGCCTCTCCTTTCTCAGTCGATCCTCTCTAAGCCCCTCCTTCCTCAGCCCCTATTTCCTCAGCCCCTCCTACCTCAGCCCCTCCTCCCTCAGCCCTTCTTCCTCAGCCCCTCCTCCCTCACCCCCTCCTTCCTCAGCCCCTCCTCCCTCACCCGCTCTTCCATCAGCTCCTCCACCCTAAGCTCCTCCTCCCTCAGCCATTCTTCCCTCAGCCTCTCCTGCTTCAGCCCCTTCTATCCCAGCCCCTCCTTCTTCAGCCCCTCCTCCTTCGGCCCCTCCCCCATAGGCCCCTCTTCCCTCAGCCCCTCCTCTATCAGCCCCTCCTTCCTCAGCCCCTCCTCCCTGAGCCTCTCCTCCCTAAGGCCCTCTTTCCTCAGCCCCTCCTTCCTCAGCCCCTCCTCTCTCAGCCCCTCTTCCTTCAGCCCCTCCTTCCTCAGGCCCTTCTATTTCAGCCCCTCCTCCCTCAGCCCCTCCTCTCTCAGCTCGTCCTCTCTCAGCCCCTCCTTCCTGGGCTCCTATTTGTTCAGTCCCTCCACCCTCAGCTCCTCCTTCTTCAGCCCCTCCTCCCTCAGCTCCTCCTCCCTCAGCCCTTCCTCTCTCAGCCCCTCCTCGCTCAGTTCCTCCTCCCTCAGCCCCTCCTCTCTCAGCCTTTGCTCGCTCAGCCCCTCTTCCCTTAGCCTTTCCTTCTTCAGCCCCTCCTCCCTCGGCGCCTCCACCCTCGGATCTCTTTTCGCAGAACCTTCTCCCTCAGCCCCTCCTCCCTCAGCCCCTCCTTCCTCAGCCCCTCCTTCCTCAGCCCCTCCTCCCTCAGCCCCTCCTCCTTCAGCTCCTCCTCCATCGGCGCCTCCTCCCTCAGCCCCTCTTCGCTCAGCCCCTCCTCCCTCAGCCCCTCCTCCCTCAGCCCCTCCTCACTCAGCTCCTCCTGCCTCAGCCCCTCTTCCCTTAGCCCCTGCTTTCTCAGCCCATCCTCTCTCAGCCCCTACCCCCACAGCCCCTCTTCCCTCAGCCCCTCCTCCCTCAGCCCCTTCTCCCTCAGCCCCTCCTCCCTCAGCCCCTCGTCCGTCAGCGCCTCCTTACTCAGCCCCTTTTCCCAAAGCCCCTTTTCCCTCAGCCTCTCCTTCCTCAGCCCCTCCTCCCTCAGCCCCTCTTTTCTCAGCCACTTCTCCCTCAGCCTCTTTTCCCTCAGCCCTTATTTCCTCAGCTCCTCCTCCCTAAGCCCCTAATTCTTCAGCCCCTCCTCCCTCCGCCCCTTCTTTCTCAGCCCCTCTTCCCTCAGCCCTCCTTCCTAAGCCCCTCCTGCCTCAGCTTTCCACTCTCAGCCCTTCCACGCTCAGCCACTCTTCCCTTAGCCTTTCCTTCCTCAGCCCCTCCTCCCTCGGCCCTTCCTCCCTCAGCCCCTCTTCCCTAATACCCTCCTCCCTCAGCCTTTCTTCCTCAGCCCCTCCACCCTCAGCCCCTCATCCCCTAGTCCCTCCATCCTCAGCCCCTCCTCCCACCGCCACTCCTCCCTCAGCCCCTCTTTAATCAGCCCCTCTTCCCTGAACCCCTCCTCTCTCATCCCTTCCTTCTTCAGCCCCTCCTCCCTCAGCCAATCCTCTCTCAGCCCCTCCTCGCTCACCCCTCTTCCCTTAGCCCCTCCTTCCTCAGCCCCTCCTCCCTCGGCCCTTCCTCCCTCAGTCCCTCTTCCCTCATAACCGCCTCCCTCATCCCCTCCTTCCGCTCCTCCTCCCTGAGCCTTAGCTCTCTCAGCCCCTTATCGCTCAGTCCCTCTTCTCTTAGTTCCTCCTTCCTCAGCCTTTCTTCCCTCGGTTCCTCCTCCCTCAGTCCCTCTTCCCTCATACCCTCCTCCCTCATCCCCTCCTCCTTCAGCCCCTCTTCCCTCAGCCTCTCCTTTCTCAGCCCTTCCTCGCTCAGCCCCTTTTCCTTTAGCCCCTCCTTCCTCAGCATATCCTCCCGTAGTCCCTCCTCCCTCAGCCCCTCTTCCCTTAGTCCCTCCTTCCTCAGCCCCTCCTCCCTCAACCACTCCTCCCTCAGCCACTCCTTCGTCAGCCCCTCTTTCCTCAACCCCTGCTCCCCTCATCCCATCCTTCTTCAGCCCCTCCTCCCTCAGCCCCTCCCCTCTCAGCCCCTCCTCGCTCGGCCCCTCTTCCCTTAGCCCCTCCTTCCTCAGCCACTTCTCCCTCAGCCCCTCCTTCGTAAGCCCCTCTTCCCTCAACCCCTCCTCCCTCATCCCCTCCTTCTTCAGCCCCTATTCCCTCAGCCCCTCCTTTCTCAGCCCCTCCTCGCTAAGCCCTTCTTCACTAAGCCCCTAATTCCTCAGCCCCTCCTCCCTCGGCCACTCCTCCCTCAGTCCCTCTTCCCTCATACCCTCCTCCCTTATACCCTCCTTCCTCAGACCCTCCTCCCTCGGCCCCTCCTCCCTCAGTCCCTCTTCCCTCATACCCTCCTCCCTCATACCCTCCTTCCTCAGCCCCTCCTCCCTCAGCCACTCCTCCCTCAGCCCCTCCTTCGTCACCCCCTCTTCCCTCAGCCCCTCCTCCCACAGCCCCTCCTCTCTCAACCCACCCTCGCTTAGCCCCTATTCCCTCAGCCCCTCGTCCCTCAGCCCTTCTTTCGTCAGCTATTCCTGCCTCAGCCACTCCTCCCTCAGCCCCTCCTCACACAGCCCTCCCTCCCTCAGCCCCTCTTCACTCAGCCATTCCTTCCTCAGCCCCTCCTCCCTCAGCCCCTCCTCCCTCAACCCCTCTTACCTCAGCCCTCCTTCCTTAGCCCCTCCTCCCTCACCTTCTTCTCTCTCAGCCCCTCCTCCGTCAGCCCCTTCTCCCTCAGCCCCTCCTCACACAGCCCTCCCTCCCTCAGCCCTCTTCACACAGCCATTCCTTCCTCAGCCCCTCCTCTCCAGCCCCTCTTCCCTCAGTCCTCCTTCCTCAGCCCCTCCTCCCTCAGCTTCTTCTCTCTCAGCCGCTCTTCCATAAGCCCCTCCTCCGTCAGCCCCTCCTCTCTCAGTCCCTCCTTCCTCAGCCCCTCCTTCCTCAGCCCCTCCTCCCTCAGACCTTCCTCGCTCAGCCCCTTTTCCTTTAGCCCCTCCTTCCTCAGCCAATCCTCCCTTAGCCCCTCCTCGCTCAGCCCCTCTTCCCTTAGCCCTTAATTCCTCAGCCCCTTCTTCCACGGCCCCTCCTCCTTCATCCCCTATTTCCTCATTCCCTCCTCCCTCATCCCCTCCTCCTTCAGCCCCCCCTCACTCAGCCCCTCCTCTCTCAGCCCTTCCTCGCTCAGCTCCTTCTCCTTTAGCCCCTCCTTCCTCAGCCAATCCTCCCTTAGCCCCTCCTCGCTCAGCCCCTCTTCCCTTAGCCCCTCATTCCTCAGCCCCTCTTCCTCGGCCACTCCTCCCTCAGTCCCTCTTCCCTCATACCCTTCTCCCTCATACCCTCCTCCTTCAGCCTCTCTTCCCTCAGCCCCTCCTCTCTCAGACCTTCCTCGCTCAGCCCCTTTTCCTTTAGCCCCTCCTTCCTCAGCCAATCCTCCCTTAGCCCCTCCTCGCTCAGCCCCTTTTCCCTTAGCCCCTAATTCCTCAGCCCCTCCTTCCACGGCCCCTCCTCCTTCATCCCCTATTTCCTCATTCCCTCCTCCCTCATCCCCTCCTCCTTCAGCCCCCCCTCACTCAGCCCCTCCTCTCTCAGCCCTTCCTCGCTCAGCTCCTTCTCCTTTAGCCCCTCCTTCCTCAGCCAAGCCTCCCTTAGCCCCTCCTCCCTCAGCCCCTCTTCCCTTAGTCCCTCCTTCCTCAGCCCCTCCTCCCTCGGCCCCTCCTCCCTCTGTCCCTTTTCACTCATACCCTCCTCCCTTATACCCTCCTTCCTCAGCCCCTCCTCCCTCAGCCACTCCTCCCTCAGCCCCTCCTTCGTCACCCCTCTTCCCTCAGCCCCTCCTCCCTCAGCCCCTCCTCTCTCAACCCCTCCTCGCTCAGCCCCTCTTCCCTCAGCCCCTCGTCCCTCAGCCCATTTTCCTAAGCTATTCCTCCCTCAGCCCCTCCTCCCTCAGCTCCTCCTCCCTCAGCTCCTCCTCCCTCAGCCCCTCCTTCTTCAGCCCCTCCTCCCGCAGCCCCTTCTTTCTCAGCCTCTCTTCCCTCAGCCCTCTTTCCTCAGCTCCTTCTCCCTCGGTCCCTCCTCCCTCAGTCCCTCTTCCCTCATACCCTCCTCCCTTATACCCTCCTTCCTCAGCCCCTCCTCCATCAGCCACTCCTCCCGCAGCCCCTCCGTCGTCACCCCCTCTTCCCTCAGCCCCTCCTCTCTCAGCTCTTCCTCACTCAGCCCCTCTTCCCTTAGTCCCTCCTTCCTCAGCCCCTCTTCTCTAAGCCCTTCTTCCCTCATACCCTCTTTCCTTATACCCTCCTTCCTCAGCCCCTCCTCTATCAGCCACTCCTCCCTCAGCCCCTCCTTCGTCACCCCCTCTTCCCTCAGCCCCTCCTCCCTCAGCCCATCCTCTCTCAGCCCCTCTTCTTTCGGCCACTTCCTCAGCCCCTCCTCCCTCAGCTTCTCCTCTCTCAGTCCCTCCTTCCTCAGCCCCTCCTCACACAGCCCTCCCTCCCTCAGCCCCTCTTCACTAAGCCATTCCTTTTTCAGCCCCTCCTCCTTCAGCCCCTCCTCCCTCAGCCCCTCCTCCCTCAGCCCTCTTCCCTCAGCCCCTTCTCCCTCAGCCCCTCCTCCCACAGCCCCTACTTCCTCAGCCCCTCTCCCCTCAGCCCCCCCCTTCTCAGCCGATCCTCTCTTAGCCCCTCCTTCCTCAGCCCCTATTTCCTCAGCCCCTCCTCTCTCAGCCCTTGCTCGCTCAGCCTCTATTCCCTTAGCGCCTCCTTCTTCAGCACCTCGTCCCTCGGCCCCTCCTCCCTCAGCCCTCTTCCCTCAGCCCCTTCTCCCTCAGCCCATCTTCCCGTAGCCCCTTCTTCCTCAGCTCCTCCTCCCTCAGCCCCTCTTTGCTCAGCCCCTCTTCACTCAGCCCTTCCCTTCACAGCTGATCCTCTCTTAGCCCCTCCTTCCTCAGCCCCTATTTCCTCAGCCCCTTCTCCCTCAGCCCCTCTTTGCTCAGCCCCTCTTCACTCAGCCCCTCCCTTCACAGCTGATCCTCTCTTAGCCCCTCCTTCCTCAGCCCCTATTTCCTCAGCCCCTCCTCCCTCAGCCCCTCTTCCCTCAGCCCCTCCTTTCCCAGCCTCTCCTCCCTCAGTCATTCCTCCCTCAGCCATTCCTCCCTCAGCCCCTCCTACCTCAGTTCCTCCTCCCTGAGCCCCACCTCCCTCAGCCCTTCCTTTCTTAGCCCTCTTCCCTCAGCCCCTCCACCCTCAGCCAATCCTCCCTCAGCCCCTCTTCACACAGCCCTCCCTTCCTCAGCCCCTTTTCACTCAGCCATTCCTTCCTCAGCCCCTCCTCCCTCAGCCGCTCCTCCCTCAGCCCCTCTTCCCTCAGCCCTCCTTCCTCAGCCCCTTCCCTCAGCTTCTCCTCTCTCAGCCCCTCCTCCGTCAGCCCTTCCTCCGTCAGCCCCTTATCTCTCAGTCCCTCCTTCCTCAGCCGCTCCTCACACAGCCCTTTCTCCCTCAGCCCCTCTTCACTTAGCCATTCTTTCTTCAGCCCCTCCTTCCTCAGCCGCTCCTCACACAGCCCTTTCTCCCTCAGCCCCTCTTCACTTAGCCATTCCTTCTTCAGCCCCTCCTCCCTCAGCCCCTCCTCTCTCAGCTCGTCCTCTCTCAGCCCCTCCTTCCTGAGCTCCCCTTTCTTCAGCCCCTCCGCCCTCAGCTCCTAATTCTTCAGCCCCTCCTCCCTCAGCCCCTTTTTCCTAAGCCACTTCTCCCTCAGCCCATCTTCCCGTAGCCCCTTCTTCCTCAGCCCCTCCTCCCACAGCCCCTACTTCCTCAGCCCCTCTTCCCTCAGCTCCTCCCTTCTCAGCCGATCCTCTCTTAGCCCCTCCTTCCTCAGCCCCTATTTCCTCAGCCCCTCCTCTCTCAGCCCTTGCTCGCTCAGCCTCTCTTCCCTTAGCGCCTCCTTCTTCAGCACCTCCTCCCTCGGCCCCTCCTCCCTCAGCCCTCTTCCCTCAGCCCCTTCTCCCTCAGCCCCTCCTCCCACAGCCCCTACTTCCTCAGCCCCTCTTCCCTCAGCCCCTCCCTTCTCAGCCGATCCTCTCTTAGCCCTTCCTTCCTCAGCCCCTCCTACCTCAGTCCCTCCTCCCTCAGCCCCTCCTCCCTCAGCCCCTCCTCCCTTAGCCCTCTTCCCTCAGCTCCTTCTCCCTCAGCCCATCTACCCGTAGCCCCTTCTTCCTCAGCCCCTCCTTCCTCAGCCCCTCTTCCCTCAGCCCCTTTTACCATAGCCCCTGCTCCCTCAGCCCTTCTTCCTCAGCCTCTCCTCCCTCACCCCCTCTTCCATCAGCTCCTCCACCCTCAGCTCCTCCTCCCTCAGCCCCTCCTTTCTCAGCCGATCCTCTCTCAGCCCTTGCTCTCTCAGCCCTTGCTCGCTCAGCTTCTCTTCCCTTAGCGCCTCCTTCTTCAGCCCCTCCTCCCTCGGCCCATCCTCCCTCAGCCCTCTTCCCTCAGCCCTTTCTCCCTCAGCCCATCTACCCGTAGCCCCTTCTTCCTCAGCCCCTCCTTCCTCAGCCCCTCTTCCCTCAGCCCCTTTTACCTCAGCCCATGCTCCCTCAGCCCTTCTTCCTCAGCCCCTCCTCCCTCACCCCCTCTTCCATCAGCTCCTCCACCCTCACCTCCTCCTCCCTCAGCCCCTCCTCCCTCAGCCCCTCCTTTCTCAGCCGATCTTCTCTCAGCCCTTGTTCTCTCAGCCCGTGCTCGCTCAGCCTCTCTTCCGTTAGCGCCTCCTTCTTCAGCCCCTCCTCCCTCAGCCCCTCCTCCCTCAGCCCCTTTTTCCTAAGCCCCTTCTCCCTCGGCCCATCTTCCCGTAGCCCCTTCTTCCTCAGCCCCTCCTTCCTCAGCCCCTCTTCCCTCAGCCCCTCCTTTCTCAGCCCCTCCCCCCTCAGCTCTTCTTCCTCAGCCCTCCTCCCTCACCCCCTCTTCCATCAGCTCCTCCACCCTCAGCTCCTCCTCCCTCAGCCCCTCCTCCCTCAGCCCCTCCTTTCTCAGCCGATTCTCTCTCAGCCCTTGCTCTCTCAGCTCTTGCTCGCTCAGCCTCTCTTCCCTTAGCGCCTCCTTCTTCAGCCCCTCCTCCCTCGGCCCCTCCTCCCTCAGGGCTCTTCCCTAAGCCCCTTCTTCCTCAGCCCCGCCTCCCTCAGCCCCTCCTTCCGGAGCCCCTCTTCCCTCAGCCCCTCCCTTCTCAGCCGATCCTCTCTTAGCCCCTCCTTCCTCAGCCCCTATTTCCTCAGCCCCTCCTCCCTCAGCCCCTCTTCCCTCAGCCCCTCCTTCCATAGTTTCTCCTCCCTCAGCCATTCCTCCCTCAGCCTCTCCTATCTCAGCCCCTCTTCCCTCAGCCCTTCTTCCTCAGCCCCTCCTCCCTTACCCCCTCATCCATCAGCTCCTCCACCCTCAGCCCCTCCTCCCTTACCCCTCTTCCATCAGCTCCTCCACCCTCAGCTCCTCCTCCCTCAGCCCTTCCCCCCTCAGCCCTTCCTTTCTCAGCCGATCCTCTCTCAGCCCTTGCTCTCTCAGCCCTTGCTCGCTAAGCCTCTTTTCCCTTAGCGCATCCTTCTTCAGCCCCTCCTCCCTCGGCCCCTCCTCCCTCAGCCCTCTTCCCTCAGCCCCTTCTCCCTCAGCGCATCTACCCGTAGCCCCTTCTTCCTCAGCCCCTCCTTCCTCAGCCCCTCTTCCCTCAGCCTCTCCTACCTCAGCCCCTGCTCCCTCAGCCCTTCTTCGTCAGCCCCTCCTCCCTCAGCCCCTCCTTTCTCAGCCGATCCTCTCTCAGCCCTTGCTCTCTCAGCCCTTGCTCTCTCAGCCCTTGCTCGCTCAGCCTCTCTTCCCTTAGCGCCTCCTTCTTCAGCCCCTTCTCCCTCGGCCCCTCCTCCTTCAGCCCTGTTCCCTCAGCCCCTTCTCATTCAGCTACTCCTCCCTCAGCCCTTCTTCCTCAGCCCCTCCTCCCTCACCCCCTCTTCCATCAGCTCCTCCACCCTCAGCTTCTCCTCCCTCAGCCTCTCCTCCTTCAGCCCCTTCTCCCTCAGCCCCTTCTTCCTCAGCCCCTCCTTTCTCAGCCCCTCTTCCCTCAGCCCCTCCTACCTCAGCCCCTCCTCCCTCAGCCCTTCTTCCTCAGCCCCTCCTCCCTCACCCCCTCCTTCCTCATCACCTCTTCCCTCAGCCCCTCCTACCTCAGCCCCTCCTCCCTCAGCCCTTCTTCCTCAGCCCCTCCTCCCTCACCCCCTCTTCCATCAGCTCCTCCACCCTCAGCTCCTCCTCCCTCAGCCATTCCTCCCTCAGCCTCTCCTGCTTCAGCCCCTTCTATCTCAGCCCCTCCTTCTTCAGCCACTCCTCCCTCAGGCCCTTCTATTTCAGCCCCTCCTCCCTCAGCCCCTCCTCTCTCAGCTCGTCCTCTCTCAGCCCCTCCTTCCTGAGCTCCAATTTCTTCAGGCCCGCCACCATCAGCTCCTCCTTCTTCAGCCCCTCCTCCCTCAGCCCCTCCTCCCTCAGCCCCCCTCTCTCAGCCCCTCCTCGCTCAGCCCCTCCTCCCTCAGCCCCTCCTCCCACAGACCCTCCTTTCTCAGCCCCTCCTCTCTCAGCCCTTGCTCGCTCAGCCCCTCTTCCCTTAGCCTTTCCTTCTTCAGCCCCTCCTCCCTCGGCGCCTCCACCCTCAGCCCTCTTCCCGCAGCCCCTTCTCCCTCAGCCCCTCCTCCCTCAGCCCCTCCTTCCTCAGCTCTTCTTCCCTCAGCCCCTCCTCCCTCAGCTCCTCGTCCGTCAGCGCCTCCTAACTCAGCCCCTCGTCCGTCAGCGCCTCCTTACTCAGCCCCTTTTCCCTAAGCCCCTTTTCCCTCAGCCTCTCCTTCCTCAGCCCCTCCTCCCTCAGCCCCTCTTTTCTCAGCCACTCCTCTCTCAGCCCTTCCTCGCTCAAACCCTCCTCTCTTAACCCCTCTTCCGTCAGCCCTTCCTCCCTCAGGCCCTCTAACCCTTCGCCCCTCCTCCTTCAGCCCCTCCTTCCTCAGCCCCTCCTCACACAGCCCTTCCTCCCTCAGCCCCTTTTCCCTCAGCCATTCCTTCCTCAGCCCCTCCTCCCTCAGCCCCTCCTCTCTCAGCCCCTCTTCCCTCAGCCCCCCTTCCTCAGCCCCTCCTCCTTCAGCTTCCCCTCTCTCAACCCCTCCTCCGTCAGCCCTCCCTCCCTCAGACCCTCTTCCCTCAGCACCTCCTTCTTCAGCCCCTCCTTCCTCAGCCCCTCCTCCCTCACCACCTCCTCTCTCAGCCCCTCGTCGCTCAGCCCTCCTCCCTCAGCCCCTCCTCGCTCAGCCCCTCCTCTCTCAGTTCTTCCTTCCTCAGCCCCTTCTCACTCAGCCACTCTTCCCTCAGCCCCTTCTCCCTCAGTCCCTCCTCCCTCAGCCCCTCTTTAATCAGCCCTTCCTCCCTCGGCCTTTCCTCCCCCAGTCCCTCTTCCCTCATAACCGCCTCCCTCATCCCCTCCTCCTTCAGACCCTCCTCCCTCAGCCTCTCCTTTCTCAGCCCTTCCTCGCTCAGCCCCTTTTCCTTTAGCCTCTTCTTCCTCAGCCAATCCTCCCGTAGTCCCTCCTCCCTCAGCCCCTCTTCCCTTAGTCCCTCCTTCCTCAGCCCCTCCTCCCTCAGCCACTCCTCCCTCAGCCACTCCTTCGTCATCCCCTCTTCCCTGAACCCCTCCTCCCTCATCCCTTCCCTCTTCAGCCCCTCCTCCCTCAGCCAATCCTCTCTCAGCCCCTCCTTGCTCACCCCTCTTCCCTTAGCCCCTCCTTCCTCAGCCCCTCCCCCCTCGGCTTTTCCTCCCTCAGTCCCCCTTCCCTCATAACCGCCTCCCTCATCCCCTCCTTCCGCTCCTCCTCCCTTAGCCCTATCTCTCTCAGCCCCTTATCGCTCAGTCCCTCTTCTATTAGTTCCTCCTTCCTCAGCCCCTCCTCCCTCGGTTCCTCCTCCCTCAGTCCCTCTTCCCTCATACCCTCCTCCCTCATCCCCTCCTCCTTCAGCCCCTCCTCCCTCAGCCTCTCCTTTCTCAGCCCTTCCGCGCTCAGCCCCTTTTCCTTTAGCCCCTTCTTCCTCAGCCAATCCTCCCGTAGTCCCTCCTCCCTCAGCCCCTCCTCGCTCAGCCCCTCGTCCCTTAGCCCCTCCTTCCTCAGCCACTCCTCCCTCAGCCCCTCCTTCGTAAGCCCCTCTTCCCTCAACCCCTCCTCCCTCATCCCCTCCTTCTTCAGCCCCTATTCCCTCAGCCCCTCCTTACTCAGCCCCTTTTCCCTCAGCCCCTCTTCCCTCAGCCCCTCCTCCCTCAGCCTTTCCTCCCTAAGCACCTCCTCTCTCAGCCCCTCCTCCCTCAGCCCCTTGTTCCTAAGCCCCTTCTCCCTCAGCCCATCTTCCCGTAGCCCCTTCTTCCTCAGCCCCTCCTTCCTCAGCCCCTCTTCCCTCAGCACCTCCTACCTCAGTCCCTCCTCCCTTAGCCCTTCTTCCTTAGCCCCTCCTCCCTCACCCCCTCTTCCATCAGCTCCTCTACCCTCAGCTCCTCCTTTCTCAGCCCCTCCTCCCTCAGCCCCTCCATTCTCAGCCGATCCTCTCTCAGCCCCTCCTTTTTCAGCCCCTCCTTCTTCAGCCCCGCCACGTTTAGCACCTTCTCTAGCAGCCTGTCCTCTCTCAGCCCCTCCTTCCTCGGCCACTCCTTCCTAAGCCCCTCCTTCCTCAGCCCCTCTTCCCTTAGCCCCTCCTACCTCAGTCCCTCCTCCCTTAGCCCTTTTTCCTTAGCCCCTCCTCCCTCACCCCCTCTTCCATCAGCTCCTCTACCCTCAGCTCCTCCTTTCTCAGCCCCTCCTCCCTCAGCCCCTCCTTTCTCAGCCGATCCTCTCTCAGCCCCTCCTTTTTCAGCCCCTCCTTCTTCTGCCCCGCCACGTTTAGCAGCTTCTCTAGCAGCCCGTCCTCTCTCAGCCCCTCCTTCCTCGGCCACTCCTTCCTTAGCCCCTCCTCCCTCACCCCCTCTTCCATCAGCTCCTCTACCCTCAACTCCTCCTTTCTCAGCCCCTCCTCCCTCAGCCCCTCCTTTCTCAGCCCCTCCTCACTTAGCCCCTCCTTTTTCAGCCCCTCCTTCTTCAGCCCCGCCACGTTTAGCACCTTCTCTAGCAGCCCGTCCTCTCTCAGCCCCTCCTTCCTCGGCCACTCCTTCCTAAGCCCCTCCTCCCTCAGCCCCTCTTCCCTCAGCCCCTCTTCCCTCAGCCCCTCCTTCCTCAGCCTTTCTTCCCTCAGCATCTCCTCCCTTAGCCCCTCCTCCCTCAGCCCCTCCTCTCTCAGCCTCTTTTCCTAAGCCCCTCCTCCCTCAGCCCCTCCTTTCTTAGCCCCTCCTTTCTCAGCCCCTCCTCGCTCAGCCCCTCCTCCCTCAGCTCCTCCTCCCTCAACCCCCCTCCCTCAGCCCCTCCTCCGTCAGTCCCTCCTCCCTCAGCGCCTCCGTACTCAGCCCCTTTTCCCTCAGATCCTCTTCCCTCAGCCCCTCCTCCGTCAGCCTTTCCTCCCTAAGCACCTCCTCTCTCAGCCCCTCCTCCCTCAGCCCCTTGTTCCTAAGCCCCTTCTCCCTCAGCCCATCTTCCCGTAGCCCCTTCTTCCTCAGCCCCTCCTCCCTCAGCCCCTCTTCCCTCAGCCCCTCCTACCTCAGTCCCTCCTCCCTTAGCCCTTCTTCCTTTGCCCCTCCTCCCTCACCCCCTCTTCCATCAGCTCCTCTACCCTCAGTTCCTCCTTTCTCAGCCCCTCCTCCCTCAGCCCCTCCTTTCTCAGCCGATCCTCTCTCAGCCCTTGCTCGCTCAGCCTCTCTTCCCTTAGCGCCTCCTTCTTCAGCCCCTCCTCCTTCGGCCCCTCTTCCCTCAGCCCTTTTCCCTCACCCCCTCTTCCATTAGCTCCTCCACTCTCAGCTCCTCCTCCCTCAGCCCCTCCTCCCTCAGCGCTTCCTTTCTCAGCCAATCTTCTCTCAGCCCTTGCCCTCTCAGCCCTTGCTCGCTCAGCCTCTCTTCCCTTAGCGCTTCCTTCTTCAGCCCCTCCTCCCTCGGCCCCTCCTACCTCAGCCCTGTTCCCTCAGCCCCTTCTCACTCAGCCCCTCCTCCCTCAGCCCCTCCTTCCTCAGCCCCTCTTCCCTCAGCCCCTCCCTTCTCAGCCGATCCTCTCTTAGCCATTCCTTCCTCAGCCCCTATTTCCTCAGCCCCTCCTCCCTCAGCCCCTCCTTTCTCAGCGGATCCTCTCTCAGCCCTTGCTCTCTCAGCCTTTGCTCGCTCAGCGTCTCTTCCCTTAGCGCCTCCTTCAGCCCCTCCTCCCTCGGCCCCTCCTCCCTCAGCCCTCTTCCCTCAGCCCCTTCTCCCTCAGCCCATCTTCCCGTAGCCCCTTCTTCCTCAGCCCCTCCTTCCTCAGCCCCTCCTCCATCAGCCCCTCCTTTCTCAGCCGATCCTTTTTCAGCCCCTCCTTCCTCAGTCACTCCTCCCTCAGCCCCTCCTCCGTCAGCGCCTCCTTCTTCAGCCCCTCCTCCTTCAGCCCCTCCTCTATCAGCCCGTCCTCTCTCAGCCCCTCCTTCCTCGGCCACTCCTTCTTCAGCGCCTCCTTCCTCAGCCCCTCTTCCCTCAGCCCCTCTTCCCTCAGCCCTTCCTCCCACAGCCCCTCCTTCCTAAGCCCCTCCTTCCTCAGCCCCCCTTCCCTCAGCCCCTCCTTCCTCAGCCCCTCCTCCCTCAGCCCCTCCTCCTTCAGCCCCTCCTCACTTAGCCCCTCCTTTCTCAGCCCCTCCTTTCTCAGCCCCTCCTCCCTCAGCCCCTCCTTCTTCAGCCCCGCCTCCTTCAGCACCTTCTCTAACAGCCCGTTATCTCTCAGCGCCTCCTTTCTCCCTCAGCCCATCTTCCCGTAGCCCCTTCTTCCTCAGCCCTTCCTTCCTCAGCCCCTCTTCCCTCAGCCCTTCCTTCCTCAGCCCCTCTTCCCTCAGCCCCTCCTCCCTCGGCCCCTCCTCCCTCAGCTCTCTTCCCTCAGCCCCTTCTCCCTCAGCCCCTCCTTTCTCAGCCCCTCTTCCCTCAGCCCCTCCCTTCTCAGCCGATCTTCTCTTAGCCCCTCCTTCTTCAGCCCCTATTTCCTCAGCCCCTCCTCCCTCAGCCCCTCTTCCCTGTGCCCCTCCTTCCATAGCCTCTCCTCCCTCAGCCATTCCTCCCTCAGCCTCCCCTACCTCAGCCCCTCCTCCCTCAGCCTTTCTTCCTCAGCCCCTCCTCCCTTACCCCCTCTTCCATCAGCTCCTGAACCCTCAGCTCCTCCTCCCTCAGCCCCTCCCCCCTCGGCCCCTCCTTTCTCAGCCGATCCTCTCTCAGCCCTTAATCTCTCAGCCCTTGTTCGCTCAGCCTCTCTTCCCTTAGCGCCTCCTCCTTCAGCCCCTCCTCCCTCGGCCCTCTCTCCCTCGGCCACTCCTCCGTCGGCCCCTCCTCCCACAGCCCTCTTCCCTCAGCCCCTTCTCCCTCAGCCCCTCCTCCCTCAGCCCCTCCTTCTTCAGCCCCTCCTCCCTCGGCCAATCCTAACTCAGCCCTCTTCCCTCAGCCCCTTCTCCCTCAGCCCATCTACCCGTAGCCCCTTCTTCATCAGCCCCTCCTTCCTCAGCCCCTCTTCCCTCAGGCCCACCTACCTAAGCCCCTGCTCCCTCAGCCCCTCTTCCTCAGCCCCTCCTCACTCACCCCCTCTTCCATCAGCTCCTCCACCCTCAGCTCCTCCTCCCTCGGCCCCTCCTCCCTCAGCCCCTCCTTTCTCGACCGATCCTCTCTCAACCCTTGCTCTCTCAGCCCTTGCTCGCCTAGCTAGGCTTCCGCTAGGGGAATAGAGACTGAGCGAGCAAGGGCTGAGAGAGCAAGGGCTGAGAGAGGATCGGCTGAGAAAGGAGGGGCTGAGGGAGGAGAGGCTGAGGGAGGAGGAGCTGAGGGTGGAGGAGCTGATTGAAGAGGGGGTGAGGGAGGAGGGGCTGAGGAAGAAGGGCTGAGGGAGCAGGGGCTGAGGTAGGAGGGGCTGAGGGAAGAGGGGCTGAGGAAGGAGGGGCTGAGGAAGAAGGGGCTACGGGTAGATGGGCTGAGGGAGAAGGCGCTGTGGGAAGAGGGCTGAGGGAGGAGGGGCCGAGGGAAGAGTTGATGAGGGAGGAGGGGCTTAGGAAGGAGGGGCTGTGGGAGGAAGGGCTGAGGGAAGAGGGGCTGAGGGAAGAGGGGCTGAGGAAGGAGGAGCTGAGGAAGGAGTGGCCGAGGAAGGAGGGGCTGAGAGAGGACGGGCTGATAGAGGAGGAGCTGAAGGAGGAGGGGCTGAAGAAGGAGGGGCTGACGGAGGAGGGGCTGAGGGAGGAGTGACTGAGGAAGGAGGGGCTGAGAAAGGATCGGCTGAGAAAGGAGGGGCCGATGGAGGAGCGGCTGAGGAAGGAGGGGCTGCGAGAGGACGGGCTGAGAGAGAAGGGGCTGAAGGAGGAGGGGCTGAGGGAGGAATGGCTGAGGGAGGAGGAGCTGAGGGTGGAGGAGCTGATGGAAGAGGGGGTGAGGGAAGAGGGGCTGAGGAAGAAGGGCTGAGGGAGGAGGGGCTTAGGTAGGAGGGGCTGAGGGAAGAGGGGCTGAGGAAGGAGAGGCTCAGGGAGGAGGGGCTGAGGAAGGAGGGGCTGAGAGAGTAGGGGCTGAGGGAAGAGCAGCTGAGGGAAGAGGGGCTGAGGGAGGAGGGGCTGATGGAGGAGAGACCGAAGGAGGAGGGGCTGAAGAAGGAGAGGCTGAGGGAGAAGGGGCTGAAGAGGAGAGGCTGAGGGAAGAATGGCTGAGGGAGGAGAGGCTGGGGAAGGAGGGGCTGAGGGAAGAGGGGCTGAGGGAGGAGGGGCTGAGGAAATAGGTTCTGAGGAAGGAGGGGCTAAGAGAGGATCGGCTGAGAAGGGAGGGGCTGAGGGAAGAGGGGCTGAGGAAGGAGGGGCTGTGGGAGGAGGGGCTGAGGGACGAGGGGCTGAGGGAAGAGGGGCTGAGGGAAAATGGGCTGAGTAAGGAGGCGCTGAGGGAGGAGGGACTGACGGAGGAGGGACTGAGGGAGGGGGGGTTGAGGGAGGAGAGGCTGAGGGAGGAGGGGCTGAGTGACGAGGGACGGAGAGAGGAGGGGCTGAGGGAGGAGGGGCTGAGCGAGGAGGGGCTGAGAAAGGAGGGGCTAAGAAAGGAGGGGCTGAGGGAAGAGAGGCTTAGGAAAAGAGGCTGAGAGAGGAGGGGCTGAGGGAGGAGGGGCTAAGGGAGGCGGTGCTGAGGGAGGAAATGCTGAGGGAGGCGGTGCTGAGGGAAGAGGGGCTGAGGGAAAAGGGGCTGAGTAAGGAGGCGCTGAGGGAGGAGGGGCTGAGGGAGGAGGGACTGAGGGATGGAGTGGCTGAGGGAGGAGGGGCAGAAAGAGGAGGGGCCGAGGAAGGAGAGGCTGAAGGAGGAGGGGCTGAAGAAGAAGGGGCTGAGGGAGGCGGGGCTGAGGGAGGAAAGGCTGAGGGAGGAGGGGCTGAGAGAGGAGTGGCTGAGGAAGGAGAGGCTGAGGGAGGTGGGGATGAGGAAAGAGGGGCTGAGGGAAAAAGGGCTGAGAAAATAGGGGCCAAGGGAGAAGGGGCTGAGGGAGGAGGGGCTGAGGGAGGAAAGGCTGAGGGAGGAGGGGCTGAGAGAGGAGTGGCTGAGGGAGGAGAGGCTGAGGGACGAGGGGCTGAGGGACGAGGGGCTGGGAGAGGAAGGGCTGAGGGAAGAGGGGCTGATGAAGGAGGGGCTGAGGAAAGAGGGGCTGAGGAAGGAGGGGCTGAGGGAGGAGGCACTGAGGAAGGAGGGGCTGAGAGAGGACGGGCTGAGAGAGGAGGGGCTGAGGGAGGAGGGGCTGAGGGACGAGGGGCTGAGGCAGGAGGGGCTAAGGAAAGAGCGGCTGGGGGAGGGGGGGCTGAGAGAGGATCGCCTGAGAAAGGAGCTGCTGAGGGAAGAGGGGCTGAGGAAGGAGGAGCTGAGGGAAGACGGGCTGTGGGAGAAGGGGCTGATAGAGGAGGGGCTGAGAAAGGAGGGGCTGAGGAAGGAGGGGCTGAGAGAGAGTCAGCTGAGCATATCTCAGCCTTTTCTTCCTAAGCTCCTCCTCCCTCAGCCCTTCCTCCTTAAGCCGCTCCTCTCCAGGCCCCTCCCTCGGCACCTCCTCCCTCAGTCCCTCCTTTTTCAGCTCCTCCCCTCAGCCCCTCCTTCCTCAGCTGTCCTGCCTTAGCCCCTCCTCCCTCAGCCCCTCCTCTGTCAGCCCCGCCTCCCTCTGCCCCCGTTCACTCAGCCCCTCCTTCCTCAGCCACTCCCCCTCAGCCCCTCTCCCCTCAGCCCCTCCTTCCTCAGCTGTCCTCCCTCAGCCCCTCTTCTGTCAGCCCCGCCTCCCTTAGAACCTCCTCCCTCAGCATCCCTCCCTCAGCCCTTCCTCCCTCAGCCCTTCCTCCCTCAGCCCTTCTTCCCTCAGCCCCAACTCCCTCAGCACCTCCTCCCTCAGCCCTTCCTCCCTCAGCCCCTCCTCCCTCAGCTCCTCTTTCCTCAGCCCCTCCCCCCTAAGCCCCTCCTCCCTCAATCTCTCCTCCCTCAGCCCCAACTCCCTCAGCACCTCCTCCCTCAGCCCTTCCTCCCTCAGCCCCTCCTCCCTCAGCTCCTCTTCCCTCAGCCTCTCCCTCCTCAGCCCCTCCTCCCTCAGCCTCTCCTCCCTCAGCCCCTCCTCCCTCAGCCCCTCCTTCCTCAGCCCCTCCTCCCTCAGCCCCTCCTCCCTCAGCCCCTCTTCCCTAAGCCCCTCCCTCCTCAGCCCCTCCTCCCTCAGCCCCTCCTCCCTCAGCCCCTCCTCTGTAAGCCTCGCCTCCCTCTGCCCCTCTTCACTCAGCCCCTCCTTCCTCAGCCACTCCCCCTTCAGCCCCTCTTCCCTCAGCCCCTCCTACCTCAGCCCTTCCTCTACCAGCCTCTCCTTCCTCGGCCCCTCTTCGCTCAGCCCCTCCTTCCTCAGCCCCTCCTCCCACAGCCCTTCCTCCTTAAGCCGCTCCTCTCCAAGCCCCTCCTCCCTCGGCACCTCTTCTCTCAGTCCCTCCTTCTTCAGCTCCTCCCCCTCAGCCCCTCCTTCCTCAGTTGTCCTCCCTCAGCCCCTCCTCCTTCAGCCCCTCCTCTGTCAGCCCCGCCTCCCTCAGCCCCTCCTCCCTCAGCACCTCCACCCTCAGCCCTTCGTCCCACAGCCCTTCTTCCCTCAGCCCCAACTCCCTCAGCACCTCCTCCCTCAGCCCTTCCTCCCTCAGCACCTCCTCCCTCAGCCCCTCTTCCCTCAGCCCCTCCTCCTCAGCCCCTCCTCCCTCAGCCTCTACTCCCTCAGCCCCTCCTTCCTCAGACCCTACTCCCTCAGCTCCTCCTCTCTCAGCCCCTCCTCCCTCAGCCCCTCTTCCCTCAGCCCCTCCTTCCACAGCCCCTCCTCTCCCAGCCCCTCTTCCCTAAGCGCCTCCTTCCTCAGCCCCTCTTCCCTCAGCCTATCTTCCCTCAGCCCATCCTCCCACAGCCCATCCTCCCTTGGCCTCTCCTCCCTCAGCCCCTCCTTTCTCAGCCCCTCCTTTCTCAGCTGATCCTCTCTCAGCCCCTCCTTCCTCAGCCCCTCCTCCCTCAGCCCTTCCTCCTTAAGCCGCTCCTCTCCAAGCCCCTCCCTCGGCACATCCTCCCTCAGTCCTCCTTCTTCAGCTCCTCCCCCTCAGCCCCTCCTTCCTCAGCTGTCCTCCCTCAGCCCCTCCTCCCTCAGCCCCTCCTCTGTAAGCCTCGCCTCCCTCTGCCCCTCTTCACTCAGCCCCTCCTTCCTCAGCCACTCTCCCCTCAGCCCCTCTTCCCTCAGCCCTTCCTTCCTCAGCCCCTCCTCTATCAGCCTCTCCTTCCTCTGCCCCTCTTCGCTCAGCCCCTCCTTCCTCAGCCCTACTTTTCTCAGCTGATCCTCTCTCAGCCCCTCCTTCCTCAGCCCCTCCTACCTCAGCCCTTCCTCCTTAAGCCGCTCCTCTCCAAGCCTCTCCTTCCTCGGCAGGGGCTGAGGAAGGAGGGCTGAGGGAAGAGGGGCTAAGGGAAGAGAGGCTGAGGGAGAAGAGGCTCAGGGAGGACGGACTGAGGAAGGAGGGGCTGAATGAGGAGTGGCTGAGGCAGGAGTGGCCGAGGGAGGAGGAACTGAGGAAGGAGCGGCTGAGGGAGGAAGGGCTGAGGAAAGAAGGGCTGTGGAGAGAAGGGCTGAGGGAGGAGAGGCTCAGGGAGGAGGGGCTGACTGTAGGGAATGAGGGAAGAGAAGCTGGAGGAGGAGAGGCTCAGAGAGGAGGGGCTGAAGAAGAAGGGGCTGAGGGAAGAGGGGCTGAGAGAGGAAGGGCTGAGGGAAGAGGGGCTGAGGGTGGCGGGACTAAAGGTTGAAGGGGCTGAGGGAGGAGGGGCTTAGGAAGGTGTTGCTGAGAGAGTACGGGCTGAGTAAGGAGGGGCTGAATGAGGAGGGGCTGAAGAAGGACGGGCTGAAGGAAGAGGGGCTGAGGGAGGAGTGGCTGAGGGAGGAGGGGCTGAGGGAAGCGGTACTGAGGGTGAAGGGGCTGAAGAAGGAGGGGCTGAGGGAGGAGGCACTGAGGAAGGAGGGGCTGAGAGAGGACGGGCTGAGAGAGGACGGGCTGAGAGAGGACGGGCTGAGAGAGGAGGGGCTGAAGGAGGAGGGGCTGAGAGAGGAGGGGCTGATGGAGGAGAGGCTAAGGGAGGAGGGGCTGTGGGAGGAGGGGCAGTGGGAGGAGGGGCTGAGGAGGAGAGGCTGTGGGAGGAGGGGGTGAGGGAAGAGGGGCTGAGGGAAGAGGGGCTGAGGAAGGAGGGGCTGTGGAAGGAGGGGCTGTGGAAGGAGGGGCTGCGGGAAGAGGGGCTGAGGGAGGATGGGCTGACAGAGGAGGGGCTGAGGCAGGAGGGGCTAAGGAAGGAGGGGCTGAGAGAGGGTCAGCTGAGCCCCTCTCAGCCCCTTCTTCCTCAGCCCCTTCTCCCTGAGCCTCTCCTCCTCCAGCTTCTTTTCCCTAAGCCCCTCCTATCTCAGCCCCTCCTCCCTCAGCCCCTCTTCCCTCAGCCCCTTCTTCCTCAGCCCTTCCTCCTTCAGCCCCTCCTTTCTCAGCTGATCCTCTCTCAGCCCCTCCTTCCTCAGCCCCTCCTCCCGCAGCCCTTCCTCCTTAAGCCGCTCCTCTCCAAGCCCCTCCTCCCTCGGCAGGGGCTGAGGAAGGAGGGCTGAGGGAAGAGTTACTAAGGGAAGAGAGGCTGAGGGAGAAGAGGTTCAGGGAGGACGGACTGAGGAAGGAGGGGCTGTGGAAAGAGGGGCTGAGGAAGGAGAGTCTGAGGGAGGAGAGACTGAGAGAGGAGCGGCTGAGAAAGGAGGGGCTGAGGGAGGAGGGGCTGAGGGAAGAGGGGCTGAGGGAGGAGGAGCTGACTGGAGGGGCTGAGGGAAGAGAAGCTGGAGGAGGAGGGGCTGAGGAAGGAGGGCTGAGGGAAGAGGGGCTAACGGAAGAGATGCTGAGGGAGGAGAGGCTCAGGGTGGACGGACTGAGGGAGGAGGGGCTGAAGAAGGAGGGGCTGAGGATGGAGGGGCTTAGGAAGGAGGGGCTGAGGAAGGAGGGGCTGACAGAGGATCAGCTGAGGAAGGAGGGGCTGAGGGAAGAGGGGCTGAGTAAGAAGGGGCTGAGGGAAGAAGGGCCGAGAGAAGAGGGGCTGAGAGAGGAAGGGCTGAGGGAAGAGAGGCTGAGGGTGGCGGGGCTAAAGGTTGAAGGGGCTGAGGGTGGAGGGGCTGAGGAAGGAGGGGCTGAGGAAGGAGGGGCTGAGAGAGCGTCGGTTGAGAAAGGAGGGGCTGAGGGAGGAGGGGCTGAGGAAAGAGGGGCTGGGAGAGGACGGGCTGAAAGAGAAGGGCCTGAAGGAGGAGGGGCTGAAGAAGGAGGGGCTGAGGAAGGAGGAGCTGAGGGAGGAGGGGCTGAGGGAGGAAGGGCCGAGAGAGGAAGGGCTGAGGGAGGAGAGGCTGAGGGAGGAGGAGCTGAGGAAGGAGGGGCTGAGGAAGGACGAGCAGAGAGAATGTTAGCTGAGAAAGGAGGTGCTGAGGGAGGAGGGGCTGAGGAAGGAGGGGCTGAGAGAGGACGTGCTGAGAGAGGAGGGGCTGAAGGAAGAGGGGCTGAAGAAAGAAGGGCTGAGGGAAGAGGGGCTGAGGAAGGAGGGGCTGAGAGAGGAAGGGCTGAGGGAGGAGGAGCTGAGGGAGGAGGGGCTGAGAAAGGAGGGGCTGAAGAAGGACGGGCTGAGGGAAGAGGGGCTGAGAGAGGAGGGGCTGAGGAAGGAGGAGCTGAGGGAGGAGTGGCTGAGAGAGGAGGGGCTGAGCAAAGAGGGGCTGAGCGAAGAGTGGCTGAGGGTGGAGAGGCTGAGGGAGGAGGGGCCGAGGAAGAAAGAGCCGAGGGAAGAGGGGCTGAGGGAGGAGGGGCTGAGGAAGGAGGGGCTAAATGAGGACGGGCTGAGAGAGGAGGGTCTTAAGGAGGAGGGGCTGAGGGAGGAAGGGCTGAGGGAAGAGGGGCTGGGAGAGGAAAAGCTGAGTGAAGTGGGGCTGAGGGTTGAGGGGCTGAGGGTGTAGGAACTGAGGAAGGAGGGGCTGAGGAGCGAAAGGCAGAGAGGTTTGGCTGAGAAAGGAGGGGCTGAGGGAGGAGGGGCTGAGGGAGGAGGGGCTGAGGAAGGTGTTGCTGAGAGAGGACGGGCTGAGTAAGGAGGGGCTGAAGGAGGAGGGGCTGAAGGAGGAGGGGCTGAAGAAGGAAGGGCTGAGGGAAGAGGGGCTGAGGGAGGAGGGGCTGAGAAAGGAGGGACTGAGGAAGGAGGGGCTGAGAGAAGCGGGGCTGAGGGTGAAGGGGCTGAGGAAAGAGGGGCTGAGGAAGGAGGGGCTGAGAATGGGTCGGCTGAGAAAGGATGGGCTGAGGGAGGAGGCACTGAGGAAGGAGGGGCTGAGAGAGGACGGGCTGAAAGAGGACGGGCTGAGAGAGGAGGGGCTGAAGGAGGAGGGGCTGAGGGAGGAGGGGCTGTGGGAGAAGGGGCTGAGGAAGGAGGGGCTGATGAAGGAGGGGCTGAAAGAGGGTCAGCTGAGAAAGGAGAGGCTGAGGGAGGAGGGGCTGAAGAAGGAGGGGCTGAGAGAGGACGGGCTGAGAGAGGAGGGGCTGAAGGAGGAGGGGCTGAAGAAGGAGGGGCTGAGGGAGGAGGAGCTGAGAGAGGAGGGGCTGAGGGAGGAGGGGCTGAGTTAGGAGGGACTGAGAGAGGCTCGCCTGAGAAAGGAGCTGCTGAGGGAAGAGGGGCTGAGGAAGGAGGAGCTGAGGGAGGAGGGGCTGTGGGAGAAGGGGCTGAGGAAGGAGAGGCTGATGAAGAAGGGGCTGAAAGAGGGTCAGCTGAGAAAGGAGGGGCTGAGGGAGGAGGGGCTGAAGAAGGAGGGGCTGAGAGAGGACGGGCTGAGAGAGGAGGGGCTGAAGGAGGAGGGGCTGATGAAGGAGGGGCTGAGGGAGGAGGAGCTGAGAGAGGAGGAGCTGAGGGAGGAGAGGCTAAGGGAGGATTTGCTGTGGGGGGAGTGGCTGAGGGAAGATGGGCTGAGGGAAGAGGGCCTGAGGGAAGAGGGGCTGAGGAAGGAGGCGCTTAGGGAAGAGGGGCTGAGGGAGGAGGGGCTGTGGAAGGAGGGGCTGAGGGAAGAGGGGCTGAGGGAGGAGGGGCTAAGGGAAGAGTGGCTGAATGAGGAGAAGCTGAGGGAGGACGGGCTGAGGAAGGAGGCGTTGAGGGAGGACCGGCTGAGAGAGAGGGGCTGAGGGAGGAGGGGCTGAGGGAGGAGGGGCTGAGGGAGGAGGGGCTGAGAGAAGAGGGGCTGAGGAAGGAGGGGCTGAGGAAAGAGGGCCTTAGGGAGGAGAGACTCAGGGAGGAGGGGCTGAGGAAGGAGGGGCTGAGAGAGGAGGGGCTGAGGGAGGAGGGGCTGAGCGACGAGGGGCTGAGAGAATAGGCTGTGAATTAAAAAGGGCTGAGGAAGGAGGGGCTGAGGGAAGAGGGGCTGAGAAGGAGGCGCTGATAGAGGAGGGGCTGAAGGAGGAGGGGCTGAAGAAGGAGGGGCTGATTGAGGAGGGACTGAGGGAGGAGGGGCTGAGGGAGGAGGGGCTGAAGGAGGAGGGGCTGAGAGAAGAGGGGCTGAGGAAGGAGGGGCTGAGGAAAGAGGGCCTTATGGAGGAGAGGCCCAGGGAGGAGGGGCTGAGGAAGGAGGGGCTGATAGAGGAGGGGCTGAGGGAAGAGGGGCTGAGGGAAAAGGGGCTGAGGGAGGAGGGGCTGAGGGAGGAGGGGCTGATGGAGGGGCCGAAGGAGGAGGGGCTGAGGGAGAAGGGGCTGAAGGAGGAGAGGGTGAGGGAGGAATGGCTGAGGGGGGAGGAGCTGAGGGTGGAGGTGCTGATGGAAGAGGGGGTGAGGGAGGAGGGGCTGAGGAAGAGGGGCTGAGGGAGGAGGGGCTGAGGTAGGAGGGGCTGAGGGAAGAGGGGCTGAGGAAGGAGGGGCTGATGGAGGAGGGGCTAAGGGAAGAGGGGCTGAGGGAAAAGGGGCTGAGTAAGGAGGCGCTGAGGGAGGAGGGACTGACGGAGGAGGGGCTGAGGGAGGGGGGGGTTGAGGGAGGAGAGGCTGAGGGAGGAGGGGCTGAGCGACGAGGGACGGAGAGAGGAGGGGCTGAGGGAGGAGGGGCTGAGCGAGGAGGGGCTGAGAAAGGAGGGGCTAAGAAAGGAGGGCTAAGGGAAGAGGGGCTTAGGAAAAGAAGCTGGGAGTGGAGGGGCTGAGGGAGGAGGGGCTAAGGGAGGCGGTGCTGAGGGAGGAAATGCTGAGGGAGGAGGTGCTGAGGGAAGAGGGGCTGAGGGAAAAGGGGCTGAGTAAGGAGGCGCTGAGGGAGGAGGGGCTGAGGGAGGAGGGGCTGAGGGAAGGAGTGGCTGAGGGAGGAGGGGCAGAAAGAGGAGGGGCCGAGGGAGGAGAGGCTGAAGGAGGAGGGGCTGAAGAAGAAGGGGCTGAGGGAGGAGGGGCTGAGGGAGTAGGGGCTGAGGGAGGATGGGCTGAGGGAGGAGGGGCTGAGGGAGGAGGGGCTGAGGAGGGAGGGGCTGAGGAAGAAGAGGCTGCGGGAGGAGGGGCCGAGGAAGGAGGGGCAAAGGGAAGAGGGGCTAAGGGAAAAAGGGCTGACGAAGGAGGGGCTGATGGAGGAGGGGCTGAGGGAGGAGGGGCTGAGGGAGCAGGGGCTGAGGGAGGAGAGGCTGAGGGAGGAGGGGCTGAGGAGGGAGGGGCTGAGGGAAGAGGGGCTGAGGGAAGAGGGGCTGAGGGAGGAGGGGCTGAGGGAGGAGGAACTGAGGAAGGAAGGGCTGAGGAGCGAGAGGCAGAGAGGTTGGGTTGAGAAAGGAGGGGCTGAGGGAGGAGGGGCTTAGGAAAGTGTTGCTGAGAGAGGGGCCGAGGGAGGAGGGGCTGAGGAAGGAGGGGCTAATAGAGGATCGGCTGTGAAGGGAGGGGCTGAGGAAAGAGAGGCTAAGAGAGGATCGGCTGTGAAGGGAGGGGCACAGGAAAGAGGGGCTGAGGAAGGAGGGGCTGAGGGAGGAGGGGCTGACGGAGAAGGAGCTGAGGGAAGGAGGGGCTGAAGGAGGAGGGGCTGAGGGACGAGGGGCTGAGGGAGGAGGGGCTGAGGGAGGAGAGATTGAGGGAGGAGGGGCTGAGGGAAGAGGGGCTGAGAGAAGAGGGGCTGAGGGAGGAAGGGCTGAGGGAGGAGGTGCTGAGGGAGTTGGGGCTGAGGGAAGAAGGGCTGAGGGAGGAAGTGCTGAGGGAGGAGTAGCTGAGGGAGGAGGGGCTGAAGGAGGTGGGGCTGACAGAAGACGGGCTGAGGGAGGAGGGGCTGAGAGAGGAGGGGCTGAGAGAGGAGGAGCTGAGGAAGGAGGGACTGACGAAGGACGAGCTTAGAAATGAGGGACTGAGGGAGGAGGGACTGAGGAAGGAGGAGCTGAGAGAGAAGGGGCTGAGGGAGGAGGAGCTGAGGTAGGAGGGGCTGAGAGAGGAGGGGCTGAGGAAGGAGGGGCTAAGGGAAGGGGAGCTGAGAGAGGAGGGGCTTAGGGAAGAGGAGCTGAGAGAGGAGGGGCTGAGAGAGGAGGGGCTGTGGAAGGAGGTGCTGAGGGAAGAGGGGCTGAGGGAGGATAGGCTGAGGGAGGGGGAACCGAGGAAGGAGGGGCCGAGAGAAGAGGGGCTGAGGGAGGAGGGGCTGCGGGAGGAGGGGCTGAGAGAGGATCGGCTGAGAAAGGAGGGGCTGAGGGAAGAGGGGCTGAGGGAGGAAGGGCTGAGGGAAGAGGGGCTGATAGAAGGGGAGCTGAAGAAGTAGGGGCTGAGGGGGGAGTGACTGAGGAAGGAGTGGCCGATGGAGGAAGGGCTGAGGGAGGAGGGGCTGAGTAGTGAGGGGCTGAGGGAAGAGGGGCTGAGGGAGGAGGGGCTGAGGAAGAAAGTGCTGAGTGAGAAGGGGCTGAGGAAGGAGTGGCTGAGCGAAGAGGGGCGGAGGGAAGAGGGGCTGATAGAGGAGGGGCTGAAGAAGGAGGGGCTGAGGGGGGAGTGACTGAGGAAGGAGTGGCCGAGGGAGGAATTGCTGAGGGAAGAGGGAGTGAAGAAGGGGGGGCTGAGGAAAGAGAGTTTGAAGGAGGAGCGGCTGAGGGAGGAGGGGCTGAGGGAAGAGGGGCTGAGCGAGGAGGAGCTGAGAGAGGCCGGGCTGAGGGAGGAGGGGCTGAAGAAGGAGGGGCTGAGGTAGGACGGGCTGAGGGAAGAGGGGCTGAGCGAGGAGGGGCTGAGAGAGGAAGGGCTGAGGTAAGAGGGGCTGAGGGAGGAGGGGCTGAGGGAGAAGAGGCTGCGGGAGGAGGGGCCGAGGAAGGAGGGGCAAAGGGAAGAGGGGCTGAGGGAAAAAGGGCTGACGAAGGAGGGGCTGATGGAGGAGGGGCTGAGGGAGGAGGGGCTGAGGGAGCAGGGGCTGAGGAAGGAGAGGCTGAGGGAGGAGGGGCTGCGGAGGGAGGGGCTGAGGAAAGAGGGGCTGAGGGAGGAGGGGCTGAGGGAGGAGGAACTGAGGAAGGAAGGGCTGAGGAGCGAGAGGCAGAGAGGTTGGGCTGAGAAAGGAGGGGCTGAGGGAGGAGGGGCTTAGGAAAGTGTTGCTGAGAGAGGGGCCGAGGGAGGAGGGGCTGAGGAAGGAGGGGCTAAGAGAAGATCGGCTGTGAAGGGAGGGGCTGAGGAAAGAGGGGCTAAGAGAGGATCGGCTGTGAAGGGAGGGGCACAGGAAAGAGGGGCTGAGGAAGGAGGGGCTGAGGGAGGAGGGGCTGACGGAGAAGGAGCTGAGGGAAGGAGGGGCTGAAGGAGGAGGGGCTGAGGGAGGAGGGGCTGAGGGAGGAGGGGCTGAGGGAGGAGAGATTGAGGGAGGAGGGGCTGAGGGAAGAGGGGCTGAGAGAAGAGGGGCTGAGGGAGGAAGGGCTGAGGGAGGAGGTGCTGAGGGAGTTGGGGCTGAGGGAAGAAGGGCTGAGGGAGGAAGTGCTGCGGGAGGAGTAGCTGAGGGAGGAGGGGCTGAAGGAGGTGGGGCTGACAGAAGACGGGCTGAGGGAGGAGGGGCTGAGAGAGGAGGGGCTGAGAGAGGAGGAGCTGAGGAAGGAGGGACTGACGAAGGACGAGCTTAGAAATGAGGGACTGAGGGAGGAGGGACTGAGGAAGGAGGAGCTGAGAGAGAAGGGGCTGAGGGTGGAGGAGCTGAGGTAGGAGGGGCTGAGAGAGGAGGGGCTGAGGAAGGAGGGGCTAAAGGAAGGGGAGCTGAGAGAGGAGGGGCTTAGGGAAGAGGAGCTGAGAGAGGAGGGGCTGAGAGAGGAGGGGCTGAGAGAGGAGGGGCTGTGGAAGGAGGTGCTGAGGGACGAGGGGCTGAGGGAGGATAGGCTGAGGGAGGGGGAACCGAAGAAGGAGGGGCGGAGAGAAGAGGGGCTGAGGGAGGAGGGGCTGAGGGAGGAGGGGCTGAGAGAGGATCGGCTGAGAAAGGAGGGGCTGAGGGAAGAGGGGCTGAGGGAAGAGGGGCTGATAGAAGGGGAGCTGAAGAAGTAGGGGCTGAGGGGGGAGTGACTGAGGAAAGAGTGGCCGATGGAGGAAGGGCTGAGGGAGTAGGGGCTGAGTAGTGACGGGCTGAGGGAAGAGGGGCTGAGGGAGGAGGGGCTGAGGAAGAAAGGGCTGAGTGAGAAGGGGCTGAGGAAGGAGTGGCTGAGCGAAGAGGGGCGGAGGGAAGAGGGGCTGATAGAGGAGGGGCTGAAGAAGGAGGGGCTGAGGGGGGAGTGACTGAGGAAGTAGTGGCCGAGGGAGGAATTGCTGAGGGAGGAGGGACTGAAGAAGGGGGGGCTGAGGAAAGAGAGTTTGAAGGAGGAGCGGCTGAGGGAGGAGGGAATGAGGAAGGAGCGGCTGCGATCGGAATGGCTGAGAGAGGAGGGGCTGAGGGGCTGAGAGAGGAGGGGCTGAGGGGCTGAGAGAGGAGGGGCTGAGAGAGGATTGGCTGAGGAAGGAGAGGCTGAGGGAGGAGGGGCTGAGGGCAGAGGGGCTGCGGGAGGAAGGGCTGAAACAGGAGGGGCTGCGATCGGAATGGCTGAGAGAGGAGGGGCTGAGGGGCTGAGGGGCTGAGGGGCTGAGGGGCTGAGAGAGAAGGGGCTGAGAAAGGATTGGCTGAGGAAGGAGGGGCTGAGGGAGGAGGGGCTGAGGAATATGGGCTGAGGAAAGAGGTGCTGAGGGAGGAGGGGTTGAAGGAGGAGGGGCTGAAAAGGGACTGGCTGAGGGAGGAGAAGCTGAGCGAAGAGGGGCTGAGAGAGGCGAGGCTGAGGGAGGAAGGGCTGAAGAAGGAGGGGCTGAGGAAGGACGGGCTGAGGGAAGAGGGGCTGAGCGAGGAGGAGCTGAGAGAGGAATGGCTGAAGGAGGAGGGGCAAAAAAGGGAGTGGCTGAGGGAGGAGAAGCTGAACGAGGAGAGGCTGAGGGAGGAGGGGCTGAAGAAGGCGTGGCTGAGTGAGTAGGGGCTGAGGGAAGAGGGGCTGAACCAGGAGCGGCTGAGGGAGGAGGGGCCTCTGAAGGAGATGCTGAGGGAGGAGGGGCTGAGGGAAGAGGGGTTGAGCGAGGAGGAGCTGAAAGAGGCCGGGCTGAGGGAGGAGGGGCTGAGGTAGGACGGGCTGAGGGAAGAGGGGCTGAGCGAGGAGGGGCTGAGAGAGGAAGGGCTGAGGTAAGAGGGGCTGAGGGAGGAGGGGCTGAGGGAAAAAGGGCTGACGAAGGAGGGGCTGAGGGAGGAGGGGCTGAGGGAAGCGTGGCTGAGGGAAGAGGGGCTGAGCGAGGAGGGGCTGAGAGAGGAAGGGTTGAGGGAGGATGGGCAAAAGAGGGAGTGGCTGAGGGAGGAGGAGCTGAGCGAGGAGGGGCTGAGGGAGGAGGGGCTAAGAAAGGAGGGCTGAGATAAGAGGGGCTGAGGGAGGAGGGGCTGAGGGAAGAGAGGGTGACGAAGGAGGGGCTGAGGGAGGAGTGGCTGAGGGAGGAGTGGCTGAGGGAGGAGGGGCTGAGGAAGGAGGGTATAAGCGAGAAGGGTATGAGGGAAGAGGGACTGAGGCAGGAAGGACCGTGGGAGGAGGGGCTGAGGAAGGAGGGCTGAGGGAAAAGGGGCTGAGAAAGAAGGGGCTGAGGGAGGAGGGGCTGAAGAAGGAGGGGCTGAGGGAGGAGGAGCTAAGGGAGGAGGGGCTGACGGAGGAATAGCTCAGGAAAGAAGGGCTGAGGGACGAGGGGCTGAGGGAATAGGGGCTGAGCGAGGAGGGGTTGAGAGAGGAGGGGCTGTGGGAGGAGGGGCTTAGGGAAGAGGGGGTGACGAAGGAGGGGCTGAGGGAGGAGTGGCTGAGGGAATAGGGGCTGAGGAAGGAGGGTATAAGGGAGGAGGGTATGAGGGAAGAGGGACTGAGGGAGGAGGGGCCGAGGGAGGAGGGGCTGAGGAAGGAGGGGCTAAGGGAAGAGTGGCTGAGCGAAGAGGGGCTCAGAGAGGAGGGGCTGAGGGAGGAGGGACTGAAGAAGAACTGGATGAGGGAGGAGGGTATGAAGAGTAAGGGGCTGAGGAAGGAGGGGCTGAGGATGTAGGGGCTGAGGAAAGAGGGGCTGAGGGAGGAGGATCTGAGGGAGGAGGGGCTGAGAGAAGACGGGCTAAGGGAGAAGGGGCTGAGGAAGGAGCGACTGAGAGAGGAGGGGCTGACGGAGGAGAGCCTTACGGAGGTGGGGCTGAGGAAGGAGGGACTGAGGGAGGAGGGGCTGAGGAAGGAGGGCTGAGGGAAGAGGGGCTGAAAAAGAAGGGGCTGAGGGAGGAGGGGCTGAGGAAGGAATGGCTGAGCGAAGAGGGGCTGAGGGAGGGAGGGCTGTGTGAGGAGGGGCTGAAGGAGGAGTGGCTGAGGGAGGAGGGGCTAAAGAAGGAAGGGCTGAGAGAAGAGGGGCTGAGGAAGGAGGGACTAAGGGAAGAGGGGCTGAGTGAGGAAGGGCTGAGAGAATAGGGGCTGAGGGCGGAGGGGCTGAGTGAGGAGGGGCTTAGGGAAGAGGGGGTGACGAAAGAGGAGCTGAGGAAGGAGGGTATAACTGAGGAGGGTATGAGGGAAGAGGGGCTGAAAAAGAGGGGGCTGAAGGAGGAGGGGCTGAAGAAGGAGGGGCTGAGGGAGGAGGAGCTGAGAGAGGAGGGGCTGAGGGAGGAGTGGCTGAGGGAGAAGGGGCTGAGGAAGGAGGGTATAAGGGAGGAGGGTATGAGTGAAGAGGGACTGAGGGAGGAGGGGCCGAGGGAGGAGGGGCTGAGGAAGGAGGAGCTAAGGGAAGAGGGGCTGAGCGAAGAGGGGCTGAGAGAGGAGGGGCTGAGGGAGGAGGGACTGAAGAAGAACTGGCTGAGGGAGGAGGGTATGCAGGAGGAGGGGCTGAGGAAGGAGGGCCTGAGGGAGGAGGGGCTGAGGAAAGAGGTGCTGAGGGAGGAGGGGCTTAGAAAAGAAGGGCCGAGGGAGGAGGGGCTGAGGAATTAGGGGCTAAGGGAAGAGGGGCTGAGCGAGGAGGGGCTGAGAGAGGAGGGTTTGAGGAAGGAGGGACTAAGGGAAGAGGGGCTGAGGGAGGAGGGGCTAAGTGAGGATTGGCTGAGGAAGGAGGGGCTAAAGGAGAAGGAGCTGAGCGAGGAAGGGCTGAGAGAGGAGGGACTGAGGGAAGAGGGGCTGAAGGAGGAGTAGATGAGGGAGGAGGGTATGAGGGAAGAGGGACTGAGGGAGGAGGGGCCGAGGGAGGAGGGACTGAGGAATTAGGGGCTAAGGGAAGAGGGGCTGAGCGAAGAGGGGCTAAGGGAGGATTGGCTGAGGAAGGAGGGGCTAAAGGAAAAGGGGCTGAGGGAGGAGGGGCTGAAGGAGGAGGGGATGAGAGAAGAGGGTATGAGGGAAGAGGGACTGAAGGAGGAGGGGATGAGGGAGGAGGGGCTGAGGAATTAGGGGCTAAGGGAAGAGGGGCTGAGCGAGGAGGGGCTAAGGAAGGATTGGCTGAGGAAAGAGAGGCTAAAGGAAAAGGGGCTGAGCGGGGAAGGGCTGAGAGAGGAGGGGCTGAGGGAACAGGGGCTGAAGGAGGAGGGTATGAGGGAGGAGGGTATTAGTGAAGAGGGACTGAGGGAGATGTGGCCGAGGGAGGAGAGGCTGAGAAATTAGGGGCTAAGGGAAGAGGGGCTTAGCGATGAGGGGCTTAGAAAGGAGGGGCTGAGATAATAGTGGCTGAAGAAGGAGGGGATGAGGGAGGAGGGGTTGAGGGAAGAGGGGCTTACGAAGGAGGGGCTGAGGGAGAAGTGGCTGAGGAAGGAGGGGCGAAGGGAAGAGGGGTTGAGCGAGGAGGGGCTGAGAGGGGAGGGGCTGAGGGAGGAGGGGCTGAAGAAAGAGGGGATGAGGGAGGAGGGGTTGAGGAAAGAGGGGCTGACGAAGCAGTGGCTGAGGGAGGAGTGGCTGAGAGAGGAGGGGCTGAGGAAGGAGGGACTAAGGGAAGAGGTGCTGAGGGAGGAGGGACTACGGGAGGATTGGCTGAGGAAGGAGGGGATAGAGAAAAAGGGGCTGAGCGAGGAAGGGCTGAGAAAGGAGGGGCTGAGATAATAGTGGCTGAAGAAGGAGGGGATGAGGGAGGAGGGGTTGAGGGAAGAGGGGCTTACGAAGGAGGGGCTGAGGGAGAAGTGGCTGAGGAAGGAGGGGCGAAGGGAAGAGGGGTTGAGCGAGGAGGGGCTGAGAGGGGAGGGGCTGAAGAAAGAGGGGATGAGGGAGGAGGGGTTGAGGAAAGAGGGGCTGACGAAGGAGTGGCTGAGGGAGGAGTGGCTGAGGGAGGAGGGGCTGAGGAAGGAGGGACTAAGGGAAGAGGGGCTGAGGGAAAAGGGACTACGGCAGGATTGGCTGAGGAAGGAGGGGCTAAAGGAAAAGGGGCTGAGCGAAGAAGGGCTGAGAAAGGAGAGGCTGAGGGAGGAGGAGCTGAAGGAGGAGGGGATGAGGGAGGACGGTATGAGGGAAGAGGGGCTGAGGGAAGAGGGGCTGAAGAAAGAGGGGATGAGGGAGGAGGGGTTGAGGAAAGAAGGGCTGACGAAGGAGTGGCTGAGGGAGGAGTGGCTTAGGGAGGAGGGGCTGAGGAAGGAGAGACTAAGGGAAGAGGGGCTGAGGGAGGAGGGACTACGGGAGGATAGCTGAGGAAGGAGGGGCTAAAGGAAAAGGGGCTGAGCGAGGAAGGGCTGAGAAAGGATAGGCTGAGGGAGGAGGGGCTGAAGGAGGAGGGTATGAGGGAGGAGGGTATTAGGGAAGAGGGACTGAGGGAGGAGTGGCCGAGGGCGGAGGGGATGAGCAATTAGGATCTAAGGGAAGAGGGGCTTAGCGATGAGGGGCTGAGAAAGGAGGGGCTGAGTGAATAGGGGCTGAAGAAGGAGGGGCTTAGGGAAGAGGGGTGAGCGAGGGGGGGCTGAGAGAGGATTGGCTGAGCGAGGAGGGGCTGAAGAAGGAAGGAATGAGGGAGAAGGGGTTCAGGGAAGAGGGGCTGATGAAGGAGGGGCTGAGGGAGGAGTGGCTGTGGGAGGAGGGGCTGAGGTAGGAGGGACTAAGGGATGAAGGGCTGAGGGTGGAGGGGCTGAGGAAGAAAGGCTGAGGGAGGAGGGTATTAGGGAAGAGGGGCTGAGGGAGGAAGGGCCGAGGGAGGAGGGGCTGAGGACAGAAAGGCTAAGGGAAGAGTTGCTGAGCGAGGAAGCGCTGAGAGTGGAGAGCTGAGGGAGGAGGGGCTTAGGAAGGAGGGCTGAGGGAAGAGGGGCTGAGAAAGATGGGGCGGAGGGAGGAGAGGCTGAAGAAGGAGGGGCTGAGGGAGGAGGAGCTGAGGAAATAAGGGCTGAGGGAAGAGGGGCTGAGGGAGGAGGGGCTGAGGAATGAGGGGCTTAGGGAGGAGGGGCTGAGAGAGGAGGGGCTGAGGAAGGAGGGGCTGACGGAAGAGGGGCTAAGGGAGGAGTAGCTCGGGGAGGAGGGGCTGCGGAAGGAGGGGCTGAGGGAAGAGGGGCTGAGGGAGGAGGGGCTGAGGAAAGAGGGACTGAGGAAGGAGGCGCTGAGAGAGGACATGCTGAGAGAGGAGGGGCTGAGGAAGGAGAAATTGAGAGAGGAGGGGCTGACGGAGGAGGGGCTGAGGAAGGAGGGGCTGAAGAAGGAGGGGCTGAAAGAAGAGGGTCTGAGGGAGGGAGGGCTGACGGAGCAGGAGTTGAGAACGGAGACGCTGAAGGACGAGGGGCTGAGGAAGGAGGGCTGAGAGAAGAGGGGCTGAGGGAGGAGAGGCTTAGAGAGTAAGGGCTGAGGAAGGACGGGCTGCGGGAGGAGGGGCTGAGAAAGGATGGGCTGAGGGACGAGGGCATGAGGGAGGAGGGGCTGAGAGAAGAGGGGCTGCGGGAGGAGAGGCTAAGGGAGGAAGGACTGAGGAAGGAGGAGCTGAGGGAGGAGCGGCTGAGAGATGAGGGGCTGAGGGTGGATAGGCTAAGGGTGGAGGGGCTTAGAGAACAGGGGCTGAAGGAGGAGAGGCTAAGGGAGGAAGGGCTGAGGAAGGAGGGGCTGAGAGAGGAGGGGCTGAGGAAGGAAGGGCTGAGAGAAGAGGGGTGTAGGGAAGAGGCGCTGAGAGATGAGGGGCTGAGAGAGGAGGGGCTGAGGGTGGATAGGCTAAAGGAGGAGGGGCTGAGAGAACAGGGGCTGAAGGAGGAGAGGCTAAGCGAGGAAGGGCTGAGGAAGGAGTTGCTGAGGGAGGAGGGGCTGAGAGAGGATGGGCTGAGGGAGGAGGGCCTGAGGGAGGAAGGGCTGAGAGAGGAGCGGCTGAGAAAAAAGGGGCTGAGGGAGGAGGTGCTGAGGAAGGAGGGGCTGGGTGAAGAGGGGCTGAGGGAGGAGGGGCTGAGAAAGGAGGGGCTAAGGGAGGAGGGGCTGAGGGAAGATGGGCTGATGGAGGAGGGGCTGAGGGACGAGGGCCTGAGGGACGAGGGGCTGAGAGAAGAGGGGCTGAGGGAAGAGAAGCTGAGGGAGGAAGGGCTGAGGAAGGAGGGGCTGAGGGAGGAGGGGCTGAGAAAGGAGGGGCTGAGGGAGGAAGGGGTGAGGTGGGAAGGCTGAGGGAAGAGGTGCTGAGGGAAGAGGGGTTGAGAGATGACGGGCTGAGAGAAAAGGGGCTGAGGGAGGAGGGGTTGAGAGGAAACGCTGAGGGAAGAGGGATTGAGGGAGGAGGTACTGAGGGAGGAGGGGCTGAGGGAGGAGGGGCTGAGAGAGGAGGGGCTGAGGGAGGAGGGGCTGAGAGAGGAGGGGCTGAGGGAGGAGGAGCTGACGGAGGAGCGGCTGAGGAAGGAAGGGCAGAGGTAGGAGGAGCTGAGGGAGGAGAGGCTGAGGGTTGAGGGGCTGAGAGAGGAGGGGCTGAGGGAGGAGAGGCTGAGAGCGGAGAGGCTGAGGAAGGAGGGGCTGAGGGAAGAGGGGTTGAGGAAGGAGGGGCTGAGGAAGGAGGGGCTGAGGGAGAAGGGGCTGAGGGAAGAGGGCTGAGGGAGGAGTGGCCGAGGGAGGGGGGGACTGAAGAACAAGGGGCTAAAGGAAGAGGGGCTGAGCGAGGAAGGGCTGAGGGAGGAGGGGCCGAGAAAGGAGTTGCTGAGGGAGGAGAGGTTGAGCGAAGAGGGGCTGAGAGAGGAGGCTCCGAGGGAGGAGGGGCTGAAGAAGGAGGGACTGAAGAAGGAGGGGCTGAGGGAGGATGGCCTGAGGGAGGAAGGGCTGAGGGAGAAGGAGCTAAGGAAGGACGGGCTGAGGGGAGAGGGGCTAAGAGAGGAGCGGCTGAGAAAGGAGAGTCTGAATGAGGAGAACCTGAGGAAGGAGGGGCTGAGGGAGGAAGGTCTAAGGGAGGATGGGCTGAGGGAGGAGGGGCTGAGGGAGGAGGGGCTGAGGAAGGAGGGCTGAGGGAAGAGGGGCTGGAGAGGAGGGGCTGAGGAAGGAATGGCTGAGTGAAGAGGGGCTGACGGAGGGAGGGCTGAGGAAGGAATGGCTGAGTGAAAAGGGGCTGTGGGAGGGAGGGCTGTGTGAGGAGGGGCTGAGGGAGGAGGGGCTGAGGGAGGAGGGGCTGAGGGAGGAGGGGCTCAGGAAGGAGGGGCTGAGGAAGGAGGGACTGAGAGAGGAGGGGCTGACGGAGGAGGGAATGACGCAAGAGGGGCTGAGAGAGGAGAAGCTGATGGAGGAGGGGCTGAGGAAGGAGGGCTGTGGGAAGAGGGGCTGAGGGAGGGAGGGCTGAGGAAGGAATGGCTGAGGGAAGAGGGGCTGGAGAGGAGGGGCTGAGGAAGGAATGGCTGAGTGAAGAGGGGCTGACGGAGGGAGGGCTGAGGAAGGAATGGCTGAGTGAAAAGGGGCTGAGGGAGGGAGGGCTGTGTGAGGAGGGGCTGAGAAAGGAGGGGCAGAGGGAAGAGCGGCTGAGGCAGGAGGGGCTGAGGGAGGAGGGATTGAGGAAGGAGGGACTAAGAGAGGAGGGGCTGACGGAGTAGGGGCTGACGGAGGAGGGGCTGAGAGAGAAAAAGGTGAGGGAGGAGGGGCTAAGTAGGGAGGGCTGAGGTAAGAGGGGCTGAGGGAGGAGGGGCTGAGGGAGGAGGGGCTGAGGAAGGAATGGCTGAGTGAAGATGGGCTAAGGGAGGGAGGGCTGTGTGAGGAGGGGCTGAGGGCGGAGAAGCTGAGGGAGGAGGGATTGAGGGAAGAGAGGGTGACGAAGGAGGGGCTGAGGGAGGAGTTGCTGAGGGAGGAGGGGCTGAGGAAGGAGGGTATAAGGGAGAAGGGTATGAGGGAAGAGGGACTGAGGGAGGAAGGACCGAGGGAGGAGGGGCTGAGGAAGGAGGGGCTAAGGGAAGAGGGGCTGAGCGAACAGGGGCTGAGAGAGGAGGGGCTGAATGAGGAGAAGCTGAGGGAGGAAGGGCTGAGGAAGCAGGGCTGAGGGAAGAGGGGCTGAGAAAGAAGGGGCTGAGGGAGGAGGGGCTGAAGAAGGAGGGGCTGAGGGAGGAGGAGCTAAGGGAGGAGGGGCTGAGCGAAGAGGGCTCAGAGAGGAGGGGCTGAAGGAGGAGGGACTGAAGAAGAACTGGATGAGGGAGGAGGGTATGAAGGAGGAGGGGCTGAGGAAGGAGGGGCTGATGATGGAGGGGCTGAGGAAAGAGGGGCTGAGGGAGGAGGATCTGAGGGAGGAGGGGCTGAGAGAAGACGGGCTGAGGGAGAAGGGGCTGAGGAAGGAGGGACTGAAGGAGGAGGGGCTGAGGAAGGAGGGCTGAGGGAAGAGGGGCTGAGAAAGAAGGGGCTGCGGGAGGAGGGGCTGAGGAAGGAATGGCTGAGCGAAGAGGGGCTGAGGAAGGGAGGGCTGTGTGAGGAGGGGCTGAAGGAGGAGTGGCTGAGGGAGGAGGGGCTGAAGAAGGAGGGGCTGATAGAAGAGGGGCTGAGGAAGGAGGGACTAAGGGAAGAGGGGCTGAGTGAGGAAGGGCTGAGAGAGGAGGGGCTGAGGGCGGAGGGGCTGAGTGAGGAGGGGCTTAGGGAAGAGGGGGTGACGAGGGAGGAGCTGAGGGAGGAGTGGCTGAGGGAAGGGGCTGAGGAAGGAGGGTATAAGGGAGGAGGGTATGAGGGAAGAGGAACTGAGAAAGGGGGACCGAGGGAGGAGGGGCTGAGGAACTAGGGGCTAAGGGAAGAGGGGCTGAGCGAAGAGGGGCTGAGAGAGGAGTGGCTGAGAGAGGAGAAGCTGAGGGAGGAGGGGCTGAGGAATTAGGGCTGAGGGAAGAGGCGCTGGGAAAAAAAGGGCTGAAGGAGGAGGGGCTGAAGAAGGAGAGGCTGAGGGAAGAGGAGCTGAGGGAGGAGGGGCTGAGGGAGGAATAGCTGAGGAAAGAAGGGCTGAGGGACGAGTGGCTGGGGGAAGAGGGGCTGAGCGAGGAGGGATTGAGAGAGGAGGGGCTGAGGGAGGAGGGGCTGAGGGAAGAGGGGTGACGAAGGAGGGGCTGAGGGAGGAGTGGCTGAGGGAGGAGGGGCTGAAGAAGGAGAGGCTGAGGGAGGAGGAGCTGAGGGAGGAGGGACTGAGGGAGGAGGGGCTGAGGGAGGAATAGCTGAGGAAAGAAGGGCTGAGGGACGAGTGGCTGGGGGAAGAGGGGCTGAGCGAGGAGGGATTGAGAGAGGAGGGGCCGAGGGAATAGGGGCTGAGGAAGGAGGAGCTAAGGGAAGAGGGGCTGAGCGAAGAGGGGCTGAGAGAGGAGGGCCTGAGGGAGGAGGGGCTGAGGAAAGAGGGGCTGAGGGAGGAGGGGCTTAGAGAGGAAGGGCCGAGGGAGGAGGGGCTGAGGAATTAGGGGCTAAGGGAAGAGGGGCTGAGCGAGGAGGGGCTGAGAAAGGAGGGGCTGAGGGAGGAGGGGCTGAAGAAGGAGGGGAAGAAGGAGGAGGGGTTGAGGGAAGAGGGGCCGACGAAGGAGGGGCTGAGGGAGGAGTGGCTGAGGGAGGAGGGGCTGAGGAAGGAGGGACTTAGGGAAGAGGGGCTGAGGGAGGAGGGGCTTAGGGAGGATTGGCTGAGGAAGGAGGGGCTAAAGGAGAAGGAGCTGAGCGAGGAAGGGCTGAGAGAGGAGGGACTGAGTGAAGAGGGGCTGAAGGAGTAGTAGATGAGGGAGGAGGGTATGAGGGAAGAGGGACTGAGGGAGGAGGGGCCAAGGGAGGAGGGACTGAAGAATTAGGGGCTAAGGAAAGAGGGGCTGAGCGAGGAGGGGCTCAGGGAGGATTGGCTGAGGAAGGAGGGGCTAAAGGAAAAGGGGCTGAGCGAGGAAGGGCTGAGAGGGAGGGGCTGAGGGAGGAGGGGCTGAAGGAGGAGGGGATGAGGAAAGAGGGTATGAGGGAAGAGGGACTGAAGGAGGAGGGGCCGAGGGAGGAGGGGCCGAGGGAGGAGGGGCTGAGGAAAGAGGGGCTGACGGAAGAGGGGCTAAGGGAGGAGAGGCTCGGGGAGGAGGGGCTGCGGAAGGAGGGGCTGAGGGAAGAGGGGCTGAGGGAGGAGGGGCTGAGGAAAGGGGGACTGAGGAAGGAGGCGCTGAGAGAGGAAGGTGCTGAGAGAGGACGGGCTGAGGAAGGAGAAATTGAGAGAGGAGGGGCTGACGGAGGAGGGGCTGAGGAAGGAGGGGCTGAAGAAGGGGGGGCTGAAAGAAGAGGGTCTGAGAGAGGGAGGGCTGACGGAGGAGGAGTTGAGAAAGGAGAAGCTGAAGGAGGAGGGGCTGAGGAAGGAGGGCTGAGAGAAGAGGGGCTGAGGGAGGAGAGGCTAAGAGAGTAAGATCTAAGGAAGGAAGGGCTGAGGGAGGAGGGGCTTAGAAAGGATGGGCTGAGGGACGAGGGCATGAGGGAGGAGGGACTGAGAGAAGAGGGGCTGCGGGAGGAGAGGCTTAGGGAGGAAGGACTGAGGAAGGAGGGGCTGAGAGAGGAGGGGCTGAGGGGGGAGGTGCTGAGGAAGGAGGGGCTGGGTGAAGAGGGGCTGAGGGAGGAGGGGCTGAGAAAGGAGGGGCTGAGGGAGGAGGGGCTGAGGGAAGAGGGGCTGATGGAGGAGGGGCTGAGGGACGAAGGCCTGAGGGACGAGGGGCTGAGAGAAGAGGGGCTGAGCGAGGAGAGGCTAAGGGAGGAAGGGCTGAGGAAGGAGGGGCTGAGGGAGGAGGGGCTGAGAAAGGAGGGGCTGAGGGAGGAAGGGGTGAGGTTGGAAGGCTGAGGGAAGAGGTGCTGAAGGAAGAGGTACTGAGAGAGGAGGGGCTGAGGGAGGAGGGGCTGAGAGAATAGGGGCTGAGGGAGGAGGAGCTGACGGAGGAGCGGCTGAGGAAGGAGGGGCAGAGGTAGGAGGAGCTGAGGGAGGAGGGGCTGAGGGAGGAAGGGCTGAGGGTTGAGGGGCTGAGAGAGGGGGGGCTGAGGGAGGAGAGGCTGAGAGCGGAGAGGCTGAGGAAGGAGGGGCTGAGGGAAGAGGGGTTGAGGAAGGAGGGGCTTAGGAAGGAGGGGCTGAGGGAGAAGGGGCTGAGGGAAGAGGGCTGAGGCAGGAGTGGCCGAGGGAGGGGGGGACTGAAGAAGGAGGGGCTAAGGGAAGAGGGGCTGAGCGAGGAAGGGCTGAGGGAGGAGGGGCAGAGGTAGGAGGAGCTGAGGGAGGAGGGGCTGAGAGAGGAGGGGCTGAGGGAGGAGGGGCTGAGAGAATAGGGGCTGAGGGAGGAGGAGCTGACGGAGGAGCGGCTGAGGAAGGAGGGGCAGAGGTAGGAGGAGCTGAGGGAGGAGGGGCTGAGGGAGGAGGGGCTGAGGGAGGAGGGGCTGAGGGTTGAGGGACTGAGAGGAGGGGCTGAGGGAGGAGAGGCTGAGAGCGGAGAGGCTGAGGAAGGAGGGGCTGAGGGAAGAGTGGTTGAGGAAGGAGGGGCTGAGGAAGGAGGGGCTGAGGGAGAAGGGGCTGAGGGAAGAGGGCTGAGGGAAGAGGGCTGAGGGAGGAGTGGCCGAGGGAGGGGGGGACTGAAGAAAGAGGGGCTAAGGGAAGAGGGGCTGAGCGAGGAAGGGCTGAGGGAGGAGGGGCCGAGGGAGGAGGGGCTGAGGGAGGAGGGGTTGAGCGAAGAGGGGCTGAGAGAGGAGGCTCTGAGGGAGGAGGGGCTGAAGAAGGAGGGGCTGAAGAAGGAGGGGCTGAGGGAGGATGGGCTGATTGAGGAAGGGCTGAGAGAGAAGGGGCTAAGGAAGGACGGGCTGAGGGGAGAGGGGCTAAGAGAGGAGCGGCTGAGAAAGGAGGGTCTGAATGAGGAGAAGCTGAGGAAGGAGGGGCTGAGGGAGGAAGGTCTATGGGAGGATGGGCTGAGGGAAGAGGGGCTGAGGGAGGAGGGGCTGAGGGAAGAGGGGTTGAGGAAGAAGGGGCTGAGGGAGGAGGGGCTGAGAGAGGATGGGCTGAGGGAGGAGGGCCTGAGGGAGGAGGGGCTGAATGAGGAGCGGCTGAGAAAGGTGAAGCTGAGGTAGGAGGGGCTGAGGAAGGAGAAGCTATGGGAAGAGGGGCTGAGGGAGGAAGGGCTGAGGAAGGAGGGGCTGGGGGAAGAGGGGCTGAGGGAGGAGGGGTTGAGGAAGGAAGGGCTGAATGAAGAGGGGCTGAGGGAAGATTGGCTTAGGGACGAGGGGCTGAGAGAGGAGGGCCTGAGGTTGGAGAAGCTGAGGGAGGAAGGGCTGAGGGAGGAGAAGCTGAGGGAGGAGGGGCTGTGAAAGGAAGGGCTGAGGGAAGACGGGCTGAGAGAGGAGCGGCTGAGAAAGGAGGGTCTGAATGAGGAGGGGCTGAGGAAGGAGGGGCTGAGGGAGGAAGTTCAAAGGGAGGATGTGCTTAGGGAGGAGGGGCTGAGGGAGGAGGGGCTGAGGGGAGAATGCCTGAGAAAGGAACGGCTGAGGGAGGAGGGGCTGAGGGAAGAGGGGCTGAGGGAGTCTGAGGGAAGAGGGGCTGAGCGAGGATGGGCTGAGAGAGGTTGGGCTGAGGGAAGAGGGGCTGAGGGAGGGAGGGCTGTGTTGGCTGAGGGAGGAGGGGCTGAGGGAGGAGGGGCTGAGGAAAGAGGCGCTGAGGGAGGAGGAGCTGAGGATAGAGGGGGCTGAGGGAGGAGGGGCTGAGGGAGGAGTTTCTGAGGGAGGAGGGGCTAAATGAGGAAGGGCCGAGAGAGGAGGGGCTGAGGAAGGTGGGACTAAGGAAAGAGGGGCTGAGTGAGGAAGGGCTGAGAGAGGAGGGGCTGAGGGCGGAGGGGCTGAGTGAGGAGGGGCCGAGGGAGAAGGGTTAGAGGAAGGGCGGGCTCAGGAAGGAGGGGCTGAGAGAGGACGGGCTGAGAGAGGAGGGGCTGAAGAAGGTGGTGCTGAGGGACGAGTAGCTGAGGCAGGAAGGGCTGAGGGAGGAGGGGCTGAGGGAGAAGGGGCTCTGAGAGAAGGGGCTGAGGGAGGAGAGGCTGAGAGAGGAGGGGCTAATAAAGGAGGGGCTGAGCGACGAGGGGCTGAGATTGAAGGCGGTGAGGGAGGAGGGACTGAGGAAGGAGGGGCTGAAGAAGGAGGGGCTGAGGGAAGAGGGGCTGAGGGAGGAAGTTCAAAGGGGGGATAAGCTTAGGGAGGAGGGGCTGAGGGATGAGGGGCTGAGGGAAAAGGGGCTGTGAGAGAAGGGGCTGAGGGAGGAGAGGCTGAGGGAAAAGGGGCTTAGGAAGGAGGGGCTGAAGAAGGAGGGGCTGAGGGAAGAGGGGCTGAGGGAGAGAGGGCTGACGGAGGAGGGGTTGAGAGCGGAGAAGCTGAGGAGGAGGGGCTGAGGAAAGGGGGCTGAGGGAAGAAGGGCTGAGGACGGAGGGGCTGAGGAAAGAGGGGCTGAGGGAGGAGGGGCTGAGGGAGGAGGGGCTGTGAGAGAAGGATCTGAGGGAAGAGAGGCTGAGGGAGGAAGGGCTTAGGAAAAACGGGCTGAGCGACGAGGGGCTGAGAGAGGAGGCGGTGAGGGAGGAGGGGCTGAGGAAGGAGGGACTGAGAGAGGACGGGCTGAGGGAGGCGGGGCTGAGGGAAGAGGGGCTGAAGAAGTTGGTGCTGAGGGAGGAGGGGCTGAGGGAGGAGGGGCTGAGGGAGGAGGGGCTGAGGGAGGAGGGGCTGAGGGAGGGAGGGCTGAGGGAGGAGGGGCTGAGGGAGGAGGGGCTGTGAGAGAAGGATCTGAGGGAGGAGAGGCTGAGGGAGGAAGGGCTTAGGAAAAAGGGGCTGAGCGACGAGGGGATGAGAGAGGAGGCGGTGAGGGAGGAGGGAATGAGGAAAGAGGGGCTGAAGAAGGAGGGGCTGAGGGAAGAGGGGCTGAGGGAGGGAGGGCTGACGGAGCAGGGGTTGAGAGCGGAGAAGCTGAAGGAGGAGGGGCTGAGGAGAGAAGGCTGAGGGAAGAGGGGCTGAGGGAGGAGGGGCTGAGGATAGAGGGGCTGAGGGAGGAGGGGCTGAGGGAGGAAGGGCTGAGGGAGGAGGGGCTGAGGGAGGAGGGGCTGTGAGAGAAGGATCTGAGGGAGGAGAGGCTGAGGGAGGAAGGGCTTAGGAAAAAGGGGCTGAGCGACGAGGGGATGAGAGAGGAGGCGGTGAGGGAGGAGGGAATGAGGAAGGAGGGGCTGAGGAAGGAGGGGCTGAGGGAAGAGGGGCTGAGGGAGGGAGAGCTGACGGAGGAGGGGTTGAGAGCGGAGAAGCTGAAGGAGGAGGGGCTGAGGAAAGAGGGCTTAGGGAAGAGGGGCTGAGGGACGACGGGCTGAGGATAGAGGTGCTGAGGGAGGAGGGGCTAAGGGAGGGAGGGCTGAGGGAGGAGGGGCTGAGGGAGGAGGGGCTGAGGGAGGAGGGGCTGTGAGAGAAGGATCTGAGGCAGGAGAGGCTGAGGGAGGAAGGGCTTAGGGAAAAGGGGCTGAGCGACGAAGGGGTTGAGAGAGGAGGCGGTGAGGGAGGGGGGGCTCAGGAAGGAGAAGCTGAGAGAGGACGGGCTGAGAGAGGAGGGGCTGAAAGAAGAGGGGCTGAAGAAAGTGGTGCTGAGTTAGGAGGGGCTGAGGGAGGAAGGGCTGAGGGAGGAGGGGCTGAGGGAGGAGGGGCTGTGAGAGGAGAGGCTGAGGGAGGAGGGGCTGAGAAAGGAAGGGCTGAGGGAAGAGGGGCTGAGAGAGGAGCGGCTGAGAAAGGAGGGTTTGAATGAGGAGGGGCTGAGGAAGGAGGGGCTGAGGGAGGAAGTTCAAAGGGGGGCAAGCTTAGGGAGGAGAGGCTGAGGGAGGAGGGGCTGAGGGAGGAGGGGCTTAGGAAGGAGGGGCTGAGAGACGAGGGGCTGAGAAAGGGGGCGGTGAGGGAGGAGGGGCTGAGGAAGGAGGGGCTTAGGGAGGACGGGCTGAGAGAGGAGGGGCTGAGGGAAGAGGGGCTGAAGAAGGTGGTGCTGAGAGAGTAGGGGCTAAGGGGGAAGGGCTGAGGGAGGAGGGGCTGAGGGAGGAGGGGCTCTGAGTGAAGGGGCTGAGGGAGGAGAGGCTGAGGGAGGAGGGGCTGAAGAAGGAGGGGCTGAGGGAAGAGGGGCTGAGGGAGGGAGGGCTGATGGAGGAGGGGTTGAGAGCGGAGAAGCTGAAGGAGGAGGGGCTGAGGGAAGAGGGGCTGAGGGAGGAGGAGCTGAGGATAGAGGGGCTGAGGGAGGAGGGGCTGAGGGAGGGAGGGCTGAGGGAGGGGGGGCTGAGGGAGGAATGCCTGTGAGAGAAGGATCTGAGGGAGGAGAGGCTGAGGGAGGAAGGGCTAAGGAAAAAGGGGCTGAGCGACGAGGGGCTGAGAGAGGAGGCGGTGAGGGAGGAGGGGCTGAGGAAGGAGGGGCTGAAAAAGGAGGGGCTGAAGGAAGAGGGGCTGAGAGAGGGAGGGCTGACGGCGGAGGGGTTGAGAGCGGAGAAGCTGAAGGAGGAGGGGCTGAGGAAAGAGGGCTGAGGGAAGAGGGGCTGAGGGAGGACGGGCTGAGGATAGAGGTGCTGAGGGAGGAGGGGGCTGAGGGAGGGAGGGCTGAGGAAGGAGGGGCTGAGGGAGGAGGGGCTGTGAGAGAAGGGGCTGAGGGAGGAGAGGCTGAGGGAGGAGGAGCTTAGGAAGAAGGGGCTGAGCGACGAGGGGCTGAGAGAGGAAGCGGTGAGGGAAGAGGGGCTGAGGAAGGAGGGGCTGAAGAAGGAGGGGCTGAGGGAAGAGGGGCTGAGGGAGGGAGGGCTGACGGAGGAGGGGTTGAGAGCGGAGAAGCTGAAGTAGGAGGGGCTGAGGAAAGAGGGCTGAGGGAAGAGGGGCTTAGGGAGGAGGGGCTGAGGATAGAGGGGCTTAGGGAGGAGGGGCTGAGGATAGAGGGGCTGAGGGAGGAGGGGCTGTGAGAGAAGGATCTGAGGGAGGAGAGGCTGAGGGAGGAAGGGCTTAGGAAAAAGGGGCTGAGCGACGAGGGGCTGAGAGAGGAGGCGGTGAGGGAGAAGGGGCTGAGGAAGGAGGGGCTGAAGAAGGAGGGGCTGAGGGAAGAGGGGCTGAGGGAGGGAGGGCTGACGGAGGAGGTTTTGAGAGCGGAGAAGCTGAAGGAGGAGAGGCTGTGGAAAGGGCTGAGGGAAGAGGGGCTGACGGAGGAGGGGTTGAGAGCGGAGAAGCTGAAGGAATAGGGGCTGAGGGAAGAGGGGCTGACGGAGGAGGGTCTGAGGGAGGAGTGAATGAGGGAGGAGGGGCTGAGAGAGGACGGGCTGAGAGAGGAGGGGCTGAGGGAAGAGAAGCTGAAGAAGGTGGTGCTGAGGGAGGAGGGGCTGAGGGAGGAAGCGCTGAGGGAGGAAGGGCTGAGAGAGGAGGGGCTGAGGAAGGAGGGACTAAGAGAAGAGGGGCTGAGTGAGGAAGGGCTGAGAGAGGAGGGGCTGAGGGCGGAGGGACTGAGGAAGGATGGGCTGAGGGAGGAAGGGCTGAGGGAGGAGGGGCTAAGGAAGGACGGGCTGAGGAGAGAAGGGCTGAGAGAGGAGCGGCTGAGAAAGGAGGGTCTGAATGAGGAGGGGCTGAGGAAGGAGGGGCTGAGGGAGGAAGATCTAAGAGAGGATGGGCTTAGGGAGGAGGGGCTGAGCGAGGAAGGGCTGAGGGGAGAGGGGCTAATGGAGGAGGGGCTGAGGGAGGAGTGCCTGAGGGAGAAGGTTCTGAGAGAAGAGGGGCTGAGTGAGTAGAGGCTAAGGGAGGAAGGGCTGAGGAAGGAGGGGCTGAGGAAGGAGGGGCTGAGAGAGGATGGGCTGAGGGAAAAGGGCCTGAGGGAGGAGGGGCAGAGAGAGGAGCGGCTGAGAAAGGAGGGGCTGGGGTAGGAGGGGCTGAGGAAGGAGGGGCTGGGGGAAGAGGGCCTGAGGGAAGAAGGGCTGAGAAAGGAGGGGCTGAGGGAGGAGGGGCTGAGGGAAGAGGGGCTGATGAAGGAGCGGCTAAGTGAGGAATCCCTGAGGGAGAAGGGGCTGAGAGAAGATTGGCTGAGGGAGGAGAAGCTACGCGAGGAAGGGCTGAGGAAGGAGGGGCTGAGGGAAGAGTGGCTGAGAATGGAGGGGCTGAGGGAGGAGGGGCTGAGGAAGAAAGGGCTGAGCGAAGAGGGGCTGAGGGAAAAGGGGCTGAGGGATGAGGGGCTGAGGGCGGAGGGCCTGAGGGAGGAGGGGCTGAGAGAAGAGGGGCTGAGGGAGGAGAGGTTAAGGGAGGAAGGGCTGAGGAAGGAAGGGCTGAGGGAGGAGGGGCTGAGAAAGGATTGGCTTGCGGAGAAGGGCCTGAGGGAGGAGGGGTTGAGGAAGGAGGGGCTTGGGGATGAGGGACTGAAAGAGGGGGGGCTGAGAAAGGAGTGGCTGAGGGAGGAGGGGCTGAATGAAGAGGGGCTGAGGGAAGAGGGGCTGAACGAGGAGGGGCGTAGGGACGAGGGCCTTAGGGAGGAGGGGCTGAGAGAAGAGGGGCTGCGGGAGGAGAAGCTAAGGGAGGAAGGACTGAGGAAGGAGGGGCTAAGGGAGGAGGGGCTGAGGGAGGAGGGGCTGGGGGAGGAGGCGCTGAGGAAGGAAGGGCTGAGGGAAGAGGGGTTGAGGGAAGAGGGGCTAAGGGAGGCAGGGCTGAGGAAGGAGGGGCTGAGGGAGGAGGGGCTGAGAGAAGATGGGCTGAGAGAGGATGGGCTGAGATAGGAGGGCCTGAGGGAGGCAGGGCTGAGGAAGGAGGGGCTGAGGGAGGAGGGGCTGAGAGAAGATGGGCTGAGAGAGGATGGGCTGAGATAGGAGGGCCTGAGGGAGGAAGGGCTGAGAGAGGAGCGGCTGAGAAAAGAGGGGCTGAGGGAGAAGGGCTGAGGAAGGAGGGGCTGGGTGAAAAGGGGCTGAGGGAGGAGGGGCTGAGAGAGCAGGGGCTGAGGGAGGAGGGGCTGAGGGAAGAAGGGCTGATGGAGGAGGGGCTGAGGAAGGAAGAGCAGAGGGAGGAGGGGCTGAGAAAGGATGGGCTGAGGGAGGAGGGCCTGAGGGAAGAGGGGCTGAGAGAGGAGCTGCTGACAAAAGAGGGGCTGAGGGAGGAGGGGTTGTTGAAGGAGGGGCTGGGGGATTAGGGACTGAAAGAGGAGGGGCTGAGAAAGGAGGGGCTGAGGGAGGAGAGGATAAGGGAGGAAGGACTGAGGAAGGAGGGGCTTAGGAAGGAAGGCTGTGGGAAGAGGTGCTGAGGGAAGAGGGGCTGAGAGATGACGGGCATAGAGAGGAGGGGCTGAGGGAGGAGGGGTTGAGAGAGGAGGGGCTGAGGGAAGAGGAATTGAGGGAGGAGGGGCTGAGGGAGGAAGGGTTGAGGGAGGAGGGGCTGAGGGAGGATGGGCTGAGAGAGGAGGGGCTGAGGGAGGAGGAGCTGGGGGAGGAGCGGCTTAGGAAGGAGGAGCTGAGGGAGGAGAAGCTGAAGGAGGAAGGGCTGAGGGAGCAGGGGCTGAAGAAGGAGGGGCTGAGGGAGGAGGGGCTGAGAGAGGAGGGGCTGAGGGAGGAGAGGCTGAGGGAGGAGGGGCTGATGGAGAAGGGGCTGAGGGAGGAGGGCTGAGGGAAGAGGGGCCTAGGGAGGAGGGGCTGAAGAAGGAGGGGCTAAGGGAAGAGGGGCTGAGCGAGGAAGGGCTGAGAGAGGAAGGGCTGAGGGTGAAGGGGCTGAGGGAGAAGGGGCTGAGGGAGGAGGGTTTGAGCGAAGAGGGACTGAGAGAGGAGGTTCTGAGGGATGAGAAGCTGAAAAAGGAGGGGCTGAGGAAGGAGGGGCTGAGGAAGGAGGGGCTGAGGGAAGAGGGGCTAAGGGAAGAGTGGCTGAGGGAGGAGGGGCTGAGAGAAGAGGGGCTGAGGGAGGAGGGGCTGAGGGGAGATGGGCTGAGGAAGAATGGGCTGAGGAACGAGGGGCTGAGAGAGGACCGGTTGAGAGAGGAGGGGCTGAAGGAGGAGGGGCTGAAGAAGGAGGGGCTGAGGGAGGAGGGAATGGGGGAGGAGGGGCTGAGAGTGAGGGGCTGAGGGAGATGGGCTGAGAGAGGAGCGGCTGAGAAAAGAGGGGCTGAGGGAGGAGGGGCTGAGGGAGAAGGGGCTGAAGGAAGAAGTGCTGAGAGAGGAGGGGCTGAGGAAGGAGGGACTAAGGGAAGAGGGCTGAGTGAGGAAGAGCTGTGAGAGGAGGGGCTGAGGGCGGAGGGGCTGAGTGAGGAGGGGCTTAGCAAGGAGGGGCTCAGAAAGAAGGGGCTGAGGGAGGAGGGGCTGAAGGAGGAGGGGCTGTGGGAGGAGGGGCTGAGGGAGGAGTGGCTGAGGGAGGAATGGCTGAAGGAGGAAGTGCTTAGAGGAGGGGCTGAGGAAGGAGGGACTAAGGGAAGAGGGCTGAGTGAGGAAGAGCTGAGAGAAAAGGGGCTGAGGGCGGAGGTGCTAAGTGAGGAGGGACTGAGCAAGGAGGGGCTGAGAAAGAAGGGGCTGAGGGAGGAGGGGCTGAAGCAGGAGGGGCCGAGGGAAAAAGAGCTGAGTGAGGAGGGGCTGAGGGAGGAGGGGCTGAGGGAGGAGGGGCTGATAATTGAGGGGCTGAGAGGAGGGGCTGAGGGAGGCGAGGCTGAGAGCGGAGAGGCTGAGGAAGGAGGGGCTGAGGGAAGAGGGGTTGAGGAAGGAGGGGCTGAGGAAGGAGGGGCTGAGGGAGAAGGGGCTGAGGGAAGAGGGCTGAGGGAGGAGTGGCCGAGGGAGGGGGGGACTGAAGAAAGAGGGGCTAAGGGAAGAGGGGCTGAGCGAGGAAGGGCTGAGGGAGGAGGGGCCGAGGGAGGAGGGGCTGAGGGAGGAGGGGTTGAGCGAAGAGGGGCTGAGAGAGGAGGCTCTGAGGGAGGAGGGGCTGAAGAAGGAGGGGCTGAAGAAGGAGGGGCTGAGGGAGGATGGGCTGAGGGAGGAAGGGCTGAGGGAGAAGGGGCTAAGGAAGGACGGGCTGAGGGGAGAGGGGCTAAGAGAGGAGCGGCTGAGAAAGGAGGGTCTGAATGACGAGAAGCTGAGGAAGGAGGGGCTGAGGGAGGAAGGTCTAAGGGAGGATGGGCTGAGGGAGGAGGGGCTGAGGGAGAAGGGGCTGAGGGAAGAGGGGTTGAGGAAGGAGGGGCTAAGGGGGGAGGGGCTGAGAGAGGATGGGCTGAGGGAGGAGGGCCTGAGGGAGGAGGGGCTGAATGAGGAGCGGCTGAGAAAGGTGGGCTGAGGTAGGAGGGGCTGAGGAAGGAGAAGCTATGGGAAGAGGGGCTGAGGGAGGAAGGGCTGAGGAAGGAGGGGCTGAGCGAAGAGGGGCTGAGGGAGGAGGGGCTGTGAGAGAAGGATCTGAGGGAAGAGAGGCTGAGGGAGGAAGGGCTTAGGAAAAAGGGGCTGAGCGACGAGGGGCTGAGAGAGGAGGCGGTGAGGGAGGAGGGGCTGAGGAAGGAGGGACTGAGAGAGGAGGGGCTGAGGGAAGAGGGGCTGAAGAAGGTGGTGCTGAGGGAGGAGGGGCTAAGGGAGGAGGGGCTGAGGGAGGAGGGGCTGTGAGAGAAGGGGTTGAGGGAGGAGAGGCTGAGGGAGGAGGGGCTTAGGAAGGAGAGGCTGAGCGACGAGGGGCTGAGAGAGGAGGCGGTGAGGGAGGAGGGGCTGAGGAAGGAGGGGCTGAAGAAGGAGGGGCTGAGGGAAGAGGGGCTAAGGGAGGGAGGGCTGACGGAGGAGGGGTTGAGAGCGGAGAAGCTGAAGGAGGAGGGGCTGAGGAGAGAAGGCTGAGGGAAGAGGGGCTGAGGGAGGAGGGGCTGTGAGAGAAGGATCTGAGGGAAGAGAGGCTGAGGGAGGAAGGGCTTAGGAAAAAGGGGCTGAGCGACGAGGGGCTGAGAGAGGAGGCGGTGAGGGAGGAGGGGCTGAGGAAGGAGGGACTGAGAGAGGAGGGGCTGAGGGAAGAGGGGCTGAAGAAGGTGGTGCTGAGGGAGGAGGGGCTAAGGGAGGAGGGGCTGAGGGAGGAGGGGCTGTGAGAGAAGGGGTTGAGGGAGGGAGGGCTGAGGGAGGAGGGGCTGTTAGAGAAGGATCTGAGGGAGGAGAGGCTGAGGGAGGAAGGGCTTAGGAAAAAGGGGCTGAGCGACGAGGGGCTGAGAGAGGAGGCGGTGAGGGAGGAAGGAATGAGGAAGGAGGGGCTGAAGAAGGAGGGGCTGTGGGAAGAGGGGCTGAAGGAGGGAGGGCTGACGGAGGAGGGGTTGAGAGCGGAGAAGCTGAAGGAGGAGGGGCTGAGGGAGGACGGGCTGAGGATAGAGGTGCTGAGGGGGGAGGGGCTAAGGGAGGGAGGGCTGAGGGAGGAGGGGCTGAGGGAGGAGGGGCTGAGGGAGGAGGGGCTGTGAGAGAAGGATCTGAGGCAGGAGAGGCTGAGGGAGGATGGGCTTAGGGAAAAGGGGCTGAGCGACGAGGGGTTGAGAGAGGAGGCGGTGAGGGAGGAGGGGCTCAGGAAGGAGAAGCTGAGAGAGGACGGGCTGAGAGAGGAGGGGCTGAGGGAAGAGGGGCTGAAGAAAGTGGTGCTGAGTTAGGAGGGGCTGAGGGTGGAAGGGCTGAGGGAAGAGGGGCTGAGGGAGGAGGGGCTGTGAGAAGAGAGGCTGATGGAGGAGGGGGTAAGGAAGGAGGGGCTGAGCGATGAGGGGCTGAGAGAGGAAGCGGTGAGGGAGGAGGAGCTGAGAAAGTTGGGGCTGAAGAAGGAGGGGCTGAGGGAAGAGGGGCTGAGGGAGGGAGGGCTGACGGAGGAGGGGTTGAGAGCGGAGAAGCTGAGGAGGAGGGGCTGAGGATAGAGGGCTGAGGGAAGAAGGGCTGAGGAAGGAGGGGCTGAGGATAGAGGGGCTGAGGGAGGAGGGGCTGAGGGAGGGAGGGCTGAGGGAGGAGGGGCTGAGGGAGGAGGGGCTGTGAGAGAAGGATCTGAGGGAGGAGAGGCTAAAGGAGGAAGGGCTTAGGAAAAAGGGGCTGAGCGACGAGGGGCTGAGATGGGAGGCGGTTAGGGAGGAGGGGCTGAGGAAGGAGGGGCTGAAGAAGGAGTGGCTGAGGGAAGAGGGGCTGAGGGAGGGAGGGCTGACGGAGGAGGGGTTGAGAGCGGAGAAGCTGAAGGAGGAGGGGCTGAGGAAAGAGGGCTGAGGGAAGAGGGGCTGACGGAGGAGGGGCTGAGGGAGGAGTGAATGAGGGAGGAGGGGCTGAGAGAGGACGGGCTGAGAGAGGAGGGGCTGAGGGAAGAGGGGCTGAAGAAGGTGGTGCTGAGGGAGGAGGGGCTGAAGGAGGAAGGGCTGAGGGAAGAGGGGCTGAGGAAGGAGGGGCTGTGAGAGTAGGGCTGAGGGAGGAGAGGCTGAGGGAGGAGGGGCTTAGGAAGGAGGGGCTGAGAGACGAGGGGCTGAGAAAGGGGGCGAAGAGGGAGGAGGGGCTGAGGAAGGAGGGGCTGAGGGGAGACGGGCTGAGAGAGGAGTTGCTGAGGGAAGAGGGGCTGAAGAAGGTGGTGCTGAGGGAGGAGGGGCTGAGGGAGGAAGGGCTGAGGGAGGAGGGGCTGAGGGAGGAGGGGCTGTGAGAGAAGGGGCTGAGGGAGGAGAGGCTGAGGGAGGAGGGGCTGAAGAAGGAGGGGCTGAAGGAAGAGGAGCTGAGGGAGGGAGGGCTGACGGAGGAGGGGTTGAGAGCGGAGAAGCTGAAGGAGGAGGGGCTGAGGAAAGAGGGCTGAGGGAAGAGGGGCTGAGGGAGGAGGAGCTGAGGATAGAGGGGCTGAGGGAGGAGGGGCTGAGGGAGGGGGGGCTAAGGGAGGAGGGGCTGAGGGAGGAATGGCTGTGAGAGAAGGATCTGAGGGAGGAGAGGCTGAGGGAGGAAGGGCTTAGGAAAAAGGGGCTGAGCGACGAGGGGCTGAGAGAGGAGGCGGTGAGGGAGGAGGGGCTGAGGAAGGAGGGGCTGAAGAAGGAGGGGAAGAGGGGCTGAGGGAGGGAGGGCTGACGGAGGAGGGGTTGAGAGCGGAGAAGCTGAAGGAGGAGAGGCTGTGGAAAGAGGGCTGAGGGAAGAGGGGCTGACGGAGGAGGGGTTGAGAGCGGAGAAGCTGAAGGAGGAGGGGCTGTGGAAAGAGGGCTGAGGGAAGAGGGGCTGACGGAGGAGGGTCTGAGGGAGGAGTGAATGAGGGAGGAGGGGCTGAGAGAGGACGGGCTGAGAGAGGAGGGGCTGAGGGAAGAGGGGCTGAAGAAGGTGGTGCTGAGTGAGGAGGGGCTGAGGGAGGAAGGGCTGAGGGAGGAAGGGCTGAGAGAGGAGGGGCTGAGGAAGGAGGGACAAAGAGAAGAGGGGCTGAGTGAGGAAGTGCTGAGAGAGGAGGGGCTGAGGGCGGAGGGGCTGAGGAAGGATGGGCTGAGGGAGGAAGGGCTGAGGGAGGAGGGGCTTAGGAAGGACGGGCTGAGGAGAGAAGGGCTGAGAGAGGAGGGGCTGCGGAAGAAGGGGCTGAGGGAGGAGAGGCTGAGGGAGGAGGGGTCTAGGAAGGAGGGGCTGAGGAAGGAGGGGCTAAGAGAGGACCGGTTGAGAGAGGAGGGGCTGAAGGAGGAGGGGCCGAAGAAGGAGGGGCTGAGGGAGGAGGGAATGGGAGAGGAGGGGCTGAGAGTGAGGGGCTGAGGGAGATGGGCTGAGAGAGGAGCGGCTGAGAAAAGAGGGGCTGAGGGAGGAGGGGCTGAAGAAGGAGGGGCTAGGGGAAGAGGGGCTGAGAGAGGAGCGGCTGAGGGAAGAGGGACTGAGGGAGGAGGGGCTGAGGGAGGAGGGGCTGAGGGAGGAGGGGCTGAGAGAGAAGGGGCTGAGGGAGGAGGGGCTGAGAGTGGAGGGGCTAAGAGAGGAGGAGCTGAGGGAGGAGCGGCTGAGGAAGGAGGAACTGAGGGAAGAGGGGCTGAGGGAGGAAGTGCTGAGAGAGGAGGGGCTGAGGAAGGAGGGGCTGTGGGAGGAGGGGCTGAGGGAGGAGTGGCTGAGGGAGAAGGGGCTGAAGGAAGAAGTGCTGAGAGAGGAGGGGCTGAGGAAGGAGGGACTAAGGGAAGAGGGCTGACTGAGGAAGAGCTGATAGAGGAGGGGCTGAGGGCGGAGGGGCTGAGTGAGGAGGGGCTTAGCAAGGAGGGGCTCAGAAAGAAGGGGCTGAGGGAGGAGGGGCTGAGGAAGGAGGGGCTGAGGGAGGAGGGGCTGTGGGAGGAGGGGCTGAGGGAGGAGTGGCTGCGGGAGGAATGGCTGAAGGAGGAAGTGCTGAGAGAGGAGGGGCTGAGGAAGGAGGAACTAAGGGAAGAGGGCTGAGTGAGGAAAAGCTGAGAGAAAAGGGGCTGAGGGCGGAGTTGCTAAGTGAGGAGGGGCTGAGCAAGGAGGGGCTGAGAAAGAAGGGGCTGAGGGAGGAGGGGCTGAAGAAGGAGGGGCCGAGGAAGGAAGAGCTGAGTGAGGAGGGGCTGAGGGAGGAGGGGCTTAGGGAGGAGGGGCTGAGGAACGAAGGACTTAAGAAGGAGGAGCTCATAGAGGACGGGCTGAGAGAGGAGGGGCTGAGGAAGGAGGAGTTGAGAAAGGGGTGGCTGAAGGAGGAGGGGCTGAGGAAGGAGGGGCTGAGGGAAGCGGGGCTGAGGGAAGAGGGGCTGAGGGAGGAGAGGCTCAGGGAGGAGGGGCTGAGGGAGGAGGGGCTGAGGGAGGGGCGGCTGAGGGAGGAAGGGCTGAGGAAAGAGGGACTGAAAGAGGCGATTCTGAGGGAGGAGGGACCAAGAGAGGAGCGGCTGAGAATGGAAGGGCTGAGGGAGGAGGGGCTGAGGAAAGAGGGGCTGGGGAAGAGGGGCTGAGGGAGGAGGAGCTGAGAAAGGAGAGACTGAGGGAGGAGAAGCTGAGGAAGGAAGGGCTGAGGAAAGAGGGGCTGAGGGATGAGGGACTGAGAGAGGAGGGGCTGAGGAAGGAGGGACTAAGGGAAAAGGGGCTGAGTGAGGAAGGGCTGAGAGAAGAGGGGCTGAGGGCGGAGGGGCTGAATGAGGAGGGGCTGAGGGAAGAGGGGGTGACGACGGAGGGGCTGAGGGAGGAGTGGCTGATGGAGGAGGGGCTGAGGAAGGAGGGTATAAGGGAGGAGGGTATGAGGGAAGAGGGACTGAGGGAGGAGGGACCGAGGGAGGAGGGGCTGAGGAAGGAGGGGCTAAGGGAAGAGGGGCTGAGCGAAGAGGGGCTGAGAGAGGAGGGGCTGAGAGAGGAGAAGTTGACGGAGGAGGGGCTGAGGAAGGAGGGCTGAGGGAAGAGAAGCTGAGAAAGAAGGGGCTGAGGTAGAAGGGGCTGAGGGAAGAGGGGTGACGAAGGAGGGGCTAAGGGAGGAGTGGCTGAGGGAGGAGGGGCTGAGGAAGGAGTGTATAAGGGAGGAGGGTATGAGTGAAAAGGGACTGAGCGAGGAGGGGCCGAGGGAGGAGGGGCTGAGGAACTAGGGGCTAAGAAAAGAGGGGCTGAGCGAAGAGGGGCTGAGGGAGGAGGGGCTTAAAGAGGAAGGGCCGAGGGAGGAGGGGCTGAGGAAGGAGGAATTGAGAAAGGGGGGGCTGACGGAGGAGGGGCTGAGGAAGGAGGGGCTGAGGGAAGCGGGGCTGAGGGAGGAGGGGCTGAGGGAGGAGGGGCTGAGGGAGGAAGTGATGAGGAAAGAGAGACTGAGGGAGGAGATTCTGAGGGAGGAGGGACCAAGAGAGGAGCGGCTGAGAAAGGAAGGGCCGAGGGGGAGGGGCTGAGGAATTAGGGGCTAAGGGAAGAGGGGCTGAGCGAGGAGGGGCTAAGGGAGGATTGGCTGTGGAGAGAGGGGCTAAAGGAGAAGGGGCTGAGCGAGGAAGAGCTGAGAGAGGAAGGGCTGAGGGAGGAGGGGCTGAAGGAGGAGGGGATGAGGAAGGAGGGGATGACGGAAAAGGGACTGAAGGAGGAGGGGCCGAGGAAGAAGGGGCTGAGGAATTTGGGGCTAAGGGAAGAGGGGCTGAGCGAGGAAGGGCTAAGGGAAGATTGGCTGAGGAAGGAGGGGCTAAAGGAAAAGGGTTTGGGCGAGGAAGGTCTGAGAGAGGAGGGGCTGAGGGAAGAGAGGCTGAAGGAGGATGGTATGAGGGAGGAGGGTATGAGGGAAGAGGGACGTAGGGAGGAGTGGCCGAGGGAGGGGGGGCTGAGGAATTAGGGGCTAAGGGAAGAGGGCCTGAGCGAGGAGGGGCTGAGAGAGGAGAGGCTGAGGGAATAGGGGCTGAATAAGGAGGGATGAGGGAGGAGCAGCTGAGGGAGGAGGGGCTGAGGAAGGAGGGGCTGAGGAAGGAGGGGCTGAGGAAGGAGGGACTGAGAGAGGAGGGGCTGACGGAGGAGGGGCTGAGGGAAGAGGGGCTGAGAGAGGAGAAGCTTGGGGAGGAGTGGCTGAGGAAGGAGGGCAGAGTGAAGAGGGGATTGAGAGGAGGGGCTGAGGAAGGAATGGCTGAGTGAAGAAGGGCTGAGGGAGGGAGGGCTGAGGAAGGAATGGCTGAGTGAAAAGGGGCTGAGGGAGGGAGGGCTGTGTGAGGAGGGGCTGAGGGAGGAGGGGCTGAGGGAGGAGGGGCTGAGGGAGGAGGGGCTGAGGAAGGAGGGACTAAGAAAGGCGGGTCTGACGGATTAGGGGCTGACGGAGGAGGGGCTGAGAGAGAAGAAGGTGAGGGAGGAGGGGCTAAGGAAGGAGGGCTGAGGTAAGAGGGCTGAGGGAGGAGGGGCTGAGGAAGGAGGGGCTGAGGAAGGAATGGCTGAGTGAAGAGAAGCTGAGGGAGGGAGGGCTGTGTGAGGAGGAGCTGAGGGCGGAGGGGCTGAGGGAGGAGGGGCTGAGGGAAGAGAGGGTGACGAAGGAGGGGCTGACGGAGGAGTGGCTGAGGAGGGAGGGACTGAGGAAGGAGGGTATAAGGGAGAAGGGTATGAGGGAAGAGGGACTGAGGGAGGAAGGACCGATGGAGGAGGGGCTGAGGAAGGATGGCCTAAGGGAAGAGGGGCTGAGCGAACAGGGGCTGAGAGAGGAGGGGCTGAGAGAGGAGAAGCTGAGGTAGGAGGGGCTGAGGAAGGAGGGCTGAGGGAAGAGGGGCTGAGAAAGAAGGGGCTGAGGGAGGAGGGGCTGAAGAAGGAGGGGCTGAGGGAGGAGGAGCTAAGGGAGGAGGGGCTGAGAGAGGAATAGCTCAGGAAAGAAGGGCTGAGGGACGAGGGGCTGAGGGAATAGGGGCTGAGCGAGGAGGGGTTGAGAGAGGAGGGGCTGTGGGAGGAGGGGCTGAGGGAAGAGGGGGTGACGAAAAGGGGCTGAGGGAGGAGTGGCTGAGGGTGGAGGAGCTGAGGAAGGAGGGTATAAGGGAGGAGGGCATGAGGGAACAGGGACTGAGGGAGGAGGGGCCGAGGGAGGAGGGGCTGAGGGAGGGAGGGCTGAGGAAGGAATGGCTGAGTGAAAAGGGGCTGATGGAGGGAGGGCTGTGTGAAGAGGGGCTGAGGGAAGAGGGGGTGACGAAGGAGGGGCTGAGGGAGGAGTGGCTGAGGGTGGAGGGGCTGAGGAAGGAGGGTATAAGGGAGGAGGGTATGAGGGAAGAGGGACTGAGGGAGGAGGGGCCGAGGGAGGAGGGGCTGAGGGAGGGAGGGCTGAGGAAGGAATGGCTGAGTGGAAAGGGGCTGAGGGAGGGAGGGCTGTGTGAGGAGGGGCTGAGGGAGAAGCGACTGAGAGAGGAGGTGCTGACGGAGGAGGGGCTTACGGAGGAGGGGCTGAGGAAGGAGGGACTGAGGGAGGAGGGGCTGAGGAAGGAGGGCTGAGGGAAGAGGGGCTGAGAAAGAAGGGGCTGAGGGAGGACGGGCTGAGGAAGGAATGGCTGAGCGAAGAGGGGCTGAGGGAGGGAGGGCTGTGTGAGGAGGGGCTGAGGGAGGAGTGGCTGAGGGAGGAGGGGTTGAAGAAGGAAGGGCTGAGAGAATAGGGGCTGAGGAAAGAGGGACTAAGGGAAGAGGGGCTGAGTGAGGAAGGGCTGAGAGAGGAGGGGCTGAGGGCGGAGGGGCTGAGTGAGGAGGGGCTAAGGGAAGAGGGGGTGACGAAGGAGGGGCTGAGGGAGGAGTGGCTGAGGGAAGAAAAGCTAAGGAAGGAGGGTATAAGGGAGGAGGGTATGAGGGAAGAGGGACTGATGGAGGAGGGACCGAGGGAGGAGGGGCTGAGGAAGGAGGGGCTAACGGAACAGGGGCTGAGTGAAGAGGGGCTGAGAGAGGAGGGGCTGAGAGAGGAGAAGCTGAGGGAGGAGGGGCTGAGGAAGGTGGGCTGAGGGAAGAGGGGCTGAGAAAGAAGGGGCTGAAGGAGGAGGGGCTGAAGAAGGAGGGGCTGAGGGAGGAGGAGCTGAGGGAGGAGGGGCTGATTGAGGAATAGCTGAGGAAAGAAGGGCTGAGGGACGAGGGCTGAGGGAAGAGGGGCTGAGCGAGGAGGGATTGAGAGAGGAGGAGCTGAGGGAGGAGGGGCTGAGGGAAGAGGGGTGACGAAGGAGGAGCTAAGGGAAGAGGGGCTGAGCGAAGAGGGGCTGAGATAGGAGGGGCTGAGGGAGGAGGGACTGAAGAAGAACTGGCTGAGGGAGGAGGTAATGCAGGACGAGGGGCTGAGGAAGGAGGGCCTGAGGGAGGAGGGGCTGAGGAAAGAGGGGCTGAGGGAGGAGAAGCTTAGAGAGGAAGGGCCGAGGGAGGAGGGGCTGAGGAATAAGGGGCTAAGGGAAGAGGGGCTGAGCGAGGAGGGGCTGAGAAAGGAGGGGCTGAGGGAGGAGGGGCTGAAGAAGGAGGGGATGAAGGAGGAGGGGTTGAGGGAAGAGGGGCCGACGAAGGAGGGGCTGAGGGAGGAGTGGCTGAGGAAGGAGGGGCTGAGGAAGGACGGACTTAGGGAAGAAAGGCTGAGGGAGGAGGGGCTAAGGGAGGATTGCCTGAGGAAGGAGGGGCTAAAGGAGAAGGAGCTGAGCGATAAAGGGCTGAGAGAGGAGGGACTGAGTGAAAAGGGGCTGAAGGAGGAGTAGATGAGGGAGGAGGGTATGAGGAAAGAGGGACTGAGGGAGGAGGGGCCGAGGGAGGAGGGACTGAGGAATTAGGGGCTAAGGGAAGAGATGCTGAGCGAGGAGGGGCTAAGGGAGGATTGGCTGAGGAAGAAGAGGCTAAAGGAAAAGGGGCTGAGCGAGGAAGGTCTGAGAGAGGAGGGGCTGAGGAAAGAGGGGCTGAAGGAGGAGGGTATGAGGGAGGAGGGTATTAGGGAAGAGGGACTGAGGGAGGAGTGGCCGAGGGAGGAGGGGCTGAAAAATTAGGGGCTAAGGGAAGAGGGGCTTAGCGATGAGGGGCTGAGAAAAGAGGGGCTGAGAAAAGAGGGGCTGAGAGAATAGGGGCTGAAGAAGGAGGGGATGAGGGAGGAGGGGTTGAGGGAGGAGGGTCTGAGCATAGAGGGGCTGAGGGAGGAGTGGCTGAGGGAGGGAGGGCTGAGGGAGGAGGGGCTGAGGGAGGAGGGGCTGTGAGAGAAGGATCTGAGGGAAGAGAGGCTGAGGGAGGAAGGGCTTAGGAAAAAGGGGCTGAGCGACGAGGGGCTGAGAGAGGAGGCGGTGAGGGAGGAGGGGCTGAGGAAAGAGGGGCTGAAGAAGGAGGGGCTGAGGGAAGAGGGGCTAAGGGAGGGAGGGCTGACGGAGGAGGGGTTGAGAGCGGAGAAGCTGAAGGAGGAGGGGCTGAGGAGAGAAGGCTGAGGGAAGAGGGGCTGAGGGAGGAGGGGCTGAGGAAGAGGGGCTGAGGGAGGAGGGGCTGAGGGAGGGAGGGCTGAGGGAGGAGGGGCTGTTAGAGAAGGATCTGAGGGAGGAGAGGCTGAGGGAAGAAGGGCTTAGGAAAAAGGGGCTGAGCGACGAGGGGCTGAGAGAGGAGGCGGTGAGGGAGGAAGGAATGAGGAAGGAGGGGCTGAAGAAGGAGGGGCTGAGGGAAGAGGGGCTGAGGGAGGGAGGGCTGACGGAGGAGGGGTTGAGAGCGGAGAAGCTGAAGGAGGAGGGGCTGAGGAAAGAGGGCTTAGGGAAGAGGGGCTGAGGGAGGACGGGCTGAGGATAGAGGTGCTGAGGGAGGAGGGGCTAAGGGAGGGAGGGCTGAGGGAGGAGGGGCTGAGGGAGGAGGGGCTGAGGGAGGAGGGGCTGTGAGAGAAGGATCTGAGGCAGGAGAGGCTGAGGGAGGATGGGCTTAGGGAAAAGGGGCTGAGCGACGAGGGGTTGAGAGAGGAGGCGGTGAGGGAGGAGGGGCTCAGGAAGGAGAAGCTGAGAGAGGACGGGCTGAGAGAGGAGGGGCTGAGGGAAGAGGGGCTGAAGAAAGTGGTGCTGAGTTAGGAGGGGCTGAGGGTGGAAGGGCTGAGGGAAGAGGGGCTGAGGGAGGAGGGGCTGTGAGAGGAGAGGCTGATGGAGGAGGGGCTGAAGAAGGAGGGGCTGAGGGAAGAGGAGCTGAGGGAGGGAGGGCTGACGGAGGAGGGGTTGAGAGCGGAGAAGCTGAAGGAGGAGGGGCTGAGGAAAGAGGGCTGAGGGAAGAGGGGCTGAGGGAGGAGGAGCTGAGGATAGAGGGGCTGAGGGAGGAGGGGCTGAGGGAGGGGGGGCTGAGGGAGGAGGGGCTGAGGGAGGAATGGCTGTGAGAGAAGGATCTGAGGGAGGAGAGGCTGAGGGAGGAAGGGCTTAGGAAAAAGGGGCTGAGCGACGAGGGGTTGAGAGAGGAGGCGGTGAGGGAGGAGGGGCTCAGGAAGGAGAAGCTGAGAGAGGACGGGCTGAGAGAGGAGGGGTTGAGGGAAGAGGGGCTGAAGAAAGTGGTGCTGAGTTAGGAGGGGCTGAGGGTGGAAGGGCTGAGGGAAGAGGGGCTGACGGAGGAGGGGCTGAGGGAGGAGAGGCTGAGGGAGGAGGGGCTGAAGAAGGAGGGGCTGAGGGAAGAGGAGCTGAGGGAGGGAGGGCTGACGGAGGAGGGGTTGAGAGCGGAGAAGCTGAAGGAGGAGGGGCTGAGGAAAGAGGGCTGAGGGAAGAGGGGCTGAGGGAGGAGGAGCTGAGGATAGAGGGGCTGAGGGAGGAGGGGCTGAGGGAGGGGGGGCTGAGGGAGGAGGGGCTGAGGGAGGAATGGCTGTGAGAGAAGGATCTGAGGGAGGAGAGGCTGAGGGAGGAAGGGCTTAGGAAAAAGGGGCTGAGCGACGAGGGGCTGAGAGAGGAGGCGGTGAGGGAGGAGGGGCTGAGGAAGGAGGGGCTGAAGAAGGAGGGGAAGAGGGGCTGAGGGAGGGAGGGCTGACGGAGGAGGGGTTGAGAGCGGAGAAGCTGAAGGAGGAGAGGCTGTGGAAAGAGGGCTGAGGGAAGAGGGGCTGACGGAGGAGGGTCTGAGGGAGGAGTGAATGAGGGAGGAGGGGCTGAGAGAGGACGGGCTGAGAGAGGAGGGGCTGAGGGAAGAGGGGCTGAAGAAGGTGGTGCTGAGTGAGGAGGGGCTGAGGGAGGAAGGGCTGAGCGAGGAAGGGCTGAGAGAGGAGGGGCTGAGGAAGGAGGGACAAAGAGAAGAGGGGCTGAGTGAGGAAGGGCTTAGAGAGGAGGGGCTGAGGGTGGAGGGGCTGAGGAAGGATGGGCTGAGGGAGGAAGGGCTGAGGGAGGTGGGGCTAAGGAAGGACGGGCTGAGGAGAGAAGGGCTGAGAGAGGAGCGGCTGAGAAAGGAGGGTCTGATTGAGGAGGGGCTGAGGAAGGAGGGGCTGAGGGAGGAAGGTCTAAGAGAGGATGGGCTTAGGGAGGAGGGGCTGAGCGAGGAAGGGCTGAGGGGAGAGGGGCTAATGGAGGAGGGGCTGAGGGAGGAGTGCCTGAGGGAGAAGGTTCTTAGAGAAGAGGGGCTGAGTGAGAAGAGGCTAAGGGAGGAAGCGCTGAGGAAGGAGGGGCTGAGGAAGGAGGGGCTGAGAGAGGATGGGCTGAGGGAGAAGGGCCTGAGGGAGGAGGGGCAGAGAGAGGAGCGGCTGAGAAAGGAGGGGCTGAGGTAGGAGGGGCTGGGGAACGAGGGGCTGGGGGAAGAGGGCCTGAGGGAGGAGGGGCTGAGGGAAGAGGGGCTGATAAAGGAGCGGCTGTGAGGAATGCCTGAGGGAGGAGGGGCTGAGAGAAGAGGGGCTGAGGGAGAAGAGGCTACGGGAGGAAGGGCTGAGGAAGGAGGGGCTGAGGGAAGAGTGGCTGAGAAAGGACGGGCTGAGGGAGGAGGGGCTGAGGAAGGAAGGGCTGAGGGAGGAGGGGCTGAGAAAGGATGGGCTGAGGGAGGAGGGCCTGAGGGATGAGGGGCTGAGAGAGGAGCTGCTGAGAAAAGAGGGGCTGAGGGAGGAGGGGTTGAGGAAGGAGGGGCTTGGGGATGAGGGACTGAAAGAGGAGGGGCTGAGAAAGGAGGGGCTGAGGGAGGAGAGGATAAGGGAGGAAGGACTGAGGAAGGAGGGGCTTAGGAAGGAAGGCTGAGGGAAGAGGTGCTGAGGGAAGAGGGGCTGAGAGATGAGGGGCATAGAGAGGAGGGGCTGAGGGAGGAGGGGTTGAGGGAAGAGGGGCTGAGAGATGAGGGGCTGAGAGAGGAGGGGCTGAGGGTGGATAGGCTAAGGGAGGAGGGGCTGAGAGAAAAGGGGCTGAGGGAGGAGAGGCTAAGGGAGGCAGGGCTGAGGAAGGAGGGGCTGAGGGAGGAGGGGCAGAGAGAAGATGGGCTGAGAGAGGATGCGCTGAGATAAGAGGGCCTGAGGGAGGAAGGGCTGAGAGAGGAGCGGCTGAGAAAAGAGGGGCTGAGGGAGGAGGGGCTGAGGAAGGAGGGGCTGGGTTAAAAGGGGCTGAGGGAGGAGGGGCTGAGAGAGGAGGGGCTGAGGGAGGAGGGGCTGAGGGAAGAGGGGCTGATGGAGGAGGAGCTGAGGGACGAGGGCCTGAGGGAGGAGAGGCTGAGAGAAGAGGGGCTGAGGGAGGAGAGGCTAAGGGAGGAAGGGCTGAGGAAGGAAGGGCTGAGGGAGAAGGGGCTGAGAAAGGATGGGCTGAGGGAGCAGGGCCTGAGGGAGGAGGGGCTGAGAGAGGAGCTGCTGAGAAAAGAGGGGCTGAGGGAGGAGGGGTTGAGGAAGGAGGGGCTTGGGGATGAGGGACTGAAAGAGGAGGGGCTGAGAAAGGAGGGGCTGAGGGAGGAGAGGATAAGGGAGGAAGGACTGAGGAAGGAGGGGCTTAGGAAGGAAGGCTGAGGGAAGAGGTGCTGAGGGAAGAGGGGCTCAGAGATGAGGGGCATAGAGAGGAGGGGCTGAGGGAGGAAGGGTTGAGGGAGGAGGGGCTGAGGGAGCATGGGCTGAGAGGAGAGGGGCTTAGGGAGGAGGAGCTGAGGGAGGAGCGGCTAAGGAAGGAGGGGCTGAGGGAGGAGGGGCTGAAGGAGGAGGGGCTGAGGGAGCAGGGGCTGAAGAAGGAGGGGCTGAGAGAGGAGGGGCTGAGAGGGGAGGGGCTGAGGGAGGAGAGGCTAAGAGCGGAGAGGCTGAGGAAGGAGGGGTTGAGGGAAGAGGGGTTGCGGAAGGAGGGGCTGAGGGAGGAGGGGCTGAGGGAGGAGGGGCTGAGGGAGAAGGGGTTGAGGGAAGAGGGCTGAGGGAGGAGGGGCCTAGGGAGGAGGGGCTGAAGAAGGAGGGGCTAAGGGAAGAGGGGCTGAGTGAGGAAGTGTTGAGAGAGGAAGGGCTGAGGGAGGAGGAGCTGAGCGAGGAGGGGCTGAGCGAGGAGGGGTTGACGGAGGAGTGGCTGAGGGAGGATGGGCTGAGGGAGGAGGGGCTGAAGGAGGAGGGGCTGCGGAAGAAGGGGCTGAGGGAGGAGAGGCTGAGGGAGGCGGGGTCTAGGAAGGAGGGGCTGAGTGACGAGGGGCTGAGAGAGGAGGCGGTGAGGGAGCAGGGGCTGAGGATGGAGGGGCTGAAGAAGGAGGGGCTGAGGGAAGAGGGGCTAAGGGAAGAGTGGCTGAGGAAGGGGGGGCTGAGAGAAGAGGGGCTGAGGGAGGAGGGGCTGAGGGGAGATGGGCTGAGGAAGAAGGGGCTGAGGAAGGAGGGGCTGAGAGAGGACCGGTTGAGAGAGGAGGGGCTGAAGGAGGAGGGGCCGAAGAAGGAGGGGCTGAGGGAGGAGGGAATGGGAGAGGAGGGGCTGAGAGTGAGGGGCTGAGGGAGATGGGCTGAGAGAGGAGCGGCTGAGAAAAGAGGGGCTGAGGGAGGAGGGGCTGAAGAAGGAGGGGCTAGGGGAAGAGGGGCTGAGAGAGGAGCGGCTGAGGGAAGAGGGACTGAGGGAGGAGGGGCTGAGGGAGGAGGGGCTGAGGGAGGAGGGGCTGAGAGAGAAGGGGCTGAGGGAGGAGGGGCTGAGAGTGGAGGGGCTAAGGGAGGAGGAGCTGAGGGAGGAGCGGCTGAGGAAGGAGGAACTGAGGGAGGAACTGAGGGGCTGACGAGGGGCTGAGGGAATAGGGGCTGAGCGAGGAGGGGTTGAGAGAGGAGGGGCTGTGGGAGGAGGGGCTGAGGGAAGAGGGGGTGACGAAGGAGGGGCTGAGGGAGGAGTGGCTGAGGGTGGAAGGGCTGAGGAAGGAGGGTATAAGGGAGGAGGGTATGAGGGAAGAGGGACTGAGGGAGGAGGGGCCGAGGGAGGAGGGGCTGAGGGAGGGAGGGCTGAGGAAGGAATGGCTGAGTGAAAAGGGGCTGAGGGAGGGAGGGCTGTGTGAGGAGGGGCTGAGGGAGGAGGGGCTGAGGGAGGAGGGGCTGAGGGAGGAGTGACTGAAGAAGAACTGGATGAGGGAGGAGGGTATTTAGGAGGAGGGGCTGAGGAAGGAGGGGCTGAGGATGGAGGGGCTGGGGAAAGAGGGGCTGAGGGAGGAAGATCTGGGGGAAGAGGGTCTGAGAGAAGACGGGCTGAGAGAGAAGGGGCTGAGGAAGGAGCGACTGAGAGAGAAGGTGCTGACGGAGGAGGGGCTTACGGAGGAGGGGCTGAGGAAGGAGGGACTGAGGGAGGAGGGGCTGAGGAAGGAGGGCTGAGGGAAGAGGGGCTGAGAAAGAAGGGGCGGAGGGAGGACGGGCTGAGGAAGGAATGGCTGAGCGAAGAGGGGCTGAGGGAGGGAGGGCTGTGTGAGGAGGGGCTGAGGGAGGAGTGGCTGAGGGAGGAGGGGCTGAAAAAGGAAGGGCTGAGAGAAGAGGGGCTGAGGAAGGAGGGACTTAGGGAAGAGGGGCTGAGTGAGGAAGGGCTGAGAGAGGAGGGGCTGAGGGCGGAGGGGCTGAGTGAGGAGGGGCTAAGGGAAGAGGGGGTGACGAAGGAGGTGCTGAGGGAGGAGTGGCTGAGGGAAGAAAAGCTGAGGAAGGAGGGTATAAGGGAGGAGGGTATGAGGGCAGAGGGACTGATGGAGGAGGGACCGAGGAAGGAGGGGCTGAGGAAGGAGGGGCTAACGGAAGAGGGGCTGAGTGAAGAGGGGCTGAGAGAGGAGGGGCTGAGAGAGGAGAAGCTGAGGGAGGAGGGGCTGAGGAAGGAGGGCTGAGGGAAGAGGGGCTGAGAAAGAAGGGGCTGAAGGAGTAGGGGCTAAAGAAGGAGTGGCTGAGGGAGGAGGAGCTGAGGGAGGAGGGGCTGAGGGAGGAATAGCTGAGGAAAGAAGGGTTGAGGGACGAGGGGCTGAGGGAAGAGGGGCTGAGCGAGGAGGGATTGAGAGAGGAGGGGCTGAGGGAGGAGGGGCTGAGGGAAGAGGGGTGACGAAGGAGGAGCTAAGGGAAGAGGGGCTGAGCGAAGAGGGGCTGAGCTAGGAGGGGCTGAGGGAGGAGGGACTGAAGAAGAACTGGCTGAGGGAGGAGGTAATGCAGGAGGAGGGGCTGAGGAAGGAGGGCCTGAGGGAGGAGGGGCTGAGGAAAGAGGGGCTGAGGGAGGAGGGGCTTAGAGAGGAAGGGCCGAGGGGGGAGGGGCTGAGGAATTAGGGGCTAAGGGAAGAGGGGCTGACCGAGGAGGGGCTTAGAAAGGAGGGGCTGAGGGAGGAGGGGCTGAAGAAGGAGGGGATGAAGGAGGAGGGGTTGAGGGAAGAGGGGCCGACGAAGGAGGGGCTGAGGGAGGAGTGGCTGAGGGAGGAGGGGCTGACGAAGGAGGGACTTAGGGAAGAGGGGCTGAGGGAGGAGGGGCTAAGGGAGGATTGGCTGAGGAAGGAGGGGCTAAAGGAGAAGGAGCTGAGCGATAAAGGGCTGAGAGAGGAGGGACTGAGGGAAAAGGGGCTGAAGGAGGAGTAGATGAGGGAGGAGGGTATGAGGGAAGAGGGACTTAGGGAGGAGCGGCCGAGGGAGGAGGGACTGAGGAATTAGGGGCTAAGGGAAGAGGGCTGAGCGAGGAGGGGCTAAGGGAGGATTGGCTGAGGAAGAAGAGGCTAAAGGAAAAGGGGCTGAGCGAGGAAGGTCTGAGAGAGGAGGGGCTGAGGGAAGAGGGGCTGAGGGAGGAGTGGCTGAGGGAGGAGGGGCTGAAAAAGGAAGGGCTGAGAGAAGAGGGGCTGAGGAAGGAGGGACTTAGGGAAGAGGGGCTGAGTGAGGAAGGGCTGAGAGAGGAGGGGCTGAGGGCGGAGGGGCTGAGTGAGGAGGGGCTAAGGGAAGAGGGGGTGACGAAGGAGGTGCTGAGGGAGGAGTGGCTGAGGGAAGAAAAGCTGAGGAAGGAGGGTATAAGGGAGGAGGGTATGAGGGCAGAGGGACTGATGGAGGAGGGACCGAGGAAGGAGGGGCTGAGGAAGGAGGGGCTAACGGAAGAGGGGCTGAGTGAAGAGGGGCTGAGAGAGGAGGGGCTGAGAGAGGAGAAGCTGAGGGAGGAGGGGCTGAGGAAGGAGGGCTGAGGGAAGAGGGGCTGAGAAAGAAGGGGCTGAAGGAGGAGGGGCTAAAGAAGGAGGGGCTGAGGGAGGAGGAGCTGATAGAGGAGGGGCTGAGGGAGGAATAGCTGAGGAAAGAAGGGTTGAGGGACGAGGGGCTGAGGGAAGAGGGGCTGAGCGAGGAGGGATTGAGAGAGGAGGGGCTGAGGGAGGAGGGGCTGAGGGAAGAGGGGTGACGAAGGAGGAGCTAAGAGAAGAGGGGCTGAGCGAAGAGGGGCTGAGCTAGGAGGGGCTGAGGGAGGAGGGACTGAAGAAGAACTGGCTGAGGGAGGAGGTAATTCAGGAGGAGGGGCTGAGGAAGGAGGGCCTGAGGGAGGAGGGGCTGAGGAAAGAGGGGCTGAGGGAGGAGGGGCTTAGAGAGGAAGGGCCGAGGGGGGAGGGGCTGAGGAATTAGGGGCTAAGGGAAGAGGGGCTGAGCGAGGAGGGGCTTAGAAAGGAGGGGCTGAGGGAGGAGGGGCTGAAGAAGGAGGGGATGAAGGAGGAGGGGTTGAGGGAAGAGGGGCCGACGAAGGAGGGGCTGAGGGAGGAGTGGCTGAGGGAGGAGGGGCTGAGGAAGGAGGGACTTAGGGAAGAGGGGCTGAGGGAGGAGGGGCTAAGGGAGGATTGGCTGAGGAAGGAGGGGCTAAAGGAGAAGGAGCTGAGCGATAAAGGGCTGAGAGAGGAGGGACTGAGGGAAAAGGGGCTGAAGGAGGAGTAGATGAGGGAGGAGGGCATGAGGGAAGAGGGACTTAGGGAGGAGCGGACGAGGGAGGAGGGACTGAGGAATTAGGGGCTAAGGGAAGAGGGCTGAGCGAGGAGGGGCTAAGGGAGGATTGGCTGAGGAAGAAGAGGCTAAAGGAAAAGGGGCTGAGCGAGGAAGGTCTGAGAGAGGAGGGGCTGAAGAAGGAGGGGATGAGGGAGGAGGGGTTGAGGGAAGCGGGGCTTACGAAAGAGGGGCTGAGGGAGGAGAGGCTGAGGACGGAGGGGCTAAGGGAAGAGGGGCTGAGCGAAAAGGGGCTGAGAGGGGAGAGGCTGAGGGAGGAGGGGCTGAAGAAAGAGGGGACTAGGGAGGAGGGGTTGAGGAAAGAGGGGCTGACGAAGGAGTGGCTGAGGGAGGAGTTGCTGAGGGAGGAGGGGCTGAGGAAGGAAAAACTAAGGGAAGAGGGGCTGAGGGAGGAGGGAATACGGAAGGATTGGCTGAGGAAGGAGGGGCTAAAGAAAAAGGTGCTGAGCGAGGAAGGGCTGAGAAAGGAGAGGCTGAGGGAGGAGGGGCTGAAGGAAGAGGGGTTAAGGGAGGAGGGTATGAGGGAAGAGGGGCTGAGGGAGGAGGGGCTGAAGAAAGAGGGGATGAGGGAGGAGGGGTGGAGGAAAGAGGGGCTGACGAAGAAGTGGCTGAGGGAGGAGTGGCTGTGGGAGGAGGGGCTGAGGAAGGAGGGACTAAGGGAAGAGGGGCTGAGGGAGGAGGGTCTACGGGAGGATTGGCTGAGGAAGGAGGGGCTAAAGGAAAAGGGGCGGAGCGAGGAAGGGCTGAGAAAGGAGAGGCTGAGGGAGGAGGGGCTGAAGGAGGAGGGGATGAGGGAGAAGGGTATGAGGGAAGAGGGACTGAGGGAGGGGGAACCGAGGGAGGAGGGGGCTGAAGGAGGAGGGGATGTGAGAGGAGGGGCTGACGGAGGAGGGGCTGACGGAGGAGGGGCTGAGAGAGGAGAAGCTGAGGAAGGAGGGGCTGAGGAAGGAGGGCTGAGGGAAGAGGGGCTGAGGGAGGAGTGGCTGAGGGAGGAAGGGCTGAAGGAATAAGGGCTGAGATAAGAGGGGCTGAGGAAGGAGGGACTAAGGGAAGAGGGGCTGAGTGAGGAAGGGCTGAGAGAGGAGGGGCTGAGGGCGGAGGGGCTGAGTGAGGAGGGGCTGAGGGAGGAGTGGCTGAGGGAGGAGTGGCTGATAGAGGAGGGGCTAAGGAAGGAGGGAATAAGGGAGGAGGGTATGAGGGAAGAAGGGCTGAGAGAAGAGGGGCTGAAAAAGGAAGGGACTAAGGGAAGAGGGGCTGAGTTAGGAAGGGCTGAGAGAGGAGGGGCTGAGGGCGGAGGGGCTGAGTTAGGAGGGGCTGAGGGAAGAGGGGCTGACGACGGAGTGGCTGATGGAGGAGGATCTGAGGAAGGAGGGTATAAGGGAGGAGGGTATGACGGAAGAGGGACTGAGGGAGGAGGGACCGAGGGAGGAGGGGCTGAGGGAGGAGGGGCTGAGGGAGGAGGGGCTGAAGGAGGAGGGGCTGAAGAAGGAATGGCTAAGTGAAGAGAGGCTGAGGGAGGGAGGGCTGTGTGAGGAGGGGCTGAGGAAGGAGGGACTGAGAGAGGAGGGGCTGACGGATTAGGGGCTGATGGAGGAGGGGCTGAGAGAGGCGAAGCTGAGGGAGGAGGGGCTGAGGAAGGAGGGCTGAGGGAAGAGGGGCTTACGAAGGAGGGGCTGAGGGAGGAGAGGCTGAGGAAGGAGGGGCTAAGGGAAGAGGGGCTGAGCGAAAAGGGGTTGAGAGGGGAGAGGCTGAGGGAGGAGGGGCTGAAGAAAGAGGGGATGAGGGAGGAGGGGTTGAGGAAAGAGGGGCTGACGAAGGAGTGGTTGAGGGAGGAGTTGCTGAGGGAGGAAGGGCTGAGGAAGGAAAGACTAAGGGAAGAGGGGCTGAGGGAGGAGGGAATACGGAAGGATTGGCTGAGGAAGGAGGGGCTAAAGAAAAAGGTGCTGAGCGAGGAAGGGCTGCGAAAGGAGAGGCTGAGGTGGGAGGGGCTGAAGGAGGAGGGTTTAAGGGAGGAGGGTATGAGGGAAGAGGGGCTGAGGGAGGAGGGGCTGAAGAAAGAGGGGATGAGGGAGGAGGGGTTGAGGAAAGAGGGGCTGACGAAGAAGTGGCTGAGGGAGGAGTGGCTGAGGGAGGAGTGGCTGAGGGAGGAGGGGCTGAGGAAGGAGGGACTAAGGGAAGAGGGGCTGAGCAAGGAGGGGCTAAGGGAGGATTGGCTGAGGAAGGAGGGGCTAAAGGAAAAGGGGCTGGGCGTGGAAGGTCTGAGAGAGGAGGGGCTGAGGGAAGAGAGGCTGAAGGAGGATGGTATGAGGGCGGGAGTATGAGGGAAGAGGGACTGAGGGAGGAGTGGCCGAGGGAGGAGGGGCTGAGGAATTAGGGGCTAAGGAAAGAGGGGCTGAGCGAGGAGGGGCTGAGAAAGGAGAGGCTGAGGGAATAGGGGCTGAATAAGGAGGGATGAGGGAGGTGGGGCTGAGGGAGGAGGGGCTGAGGAAGGAGGGGCTGAGGAAGGAGGGACTGAGAGAGGAGGGGCTGACGGAGGAGGGGCTGACGGAAGAGGGGCTGAGAGAGGAGAAGCTGAGGGAGGAGGGGCTGAGGAAGGAGGGCTTAGGGAAGAGGGGCTGGAAAGGAGGGGCTGAGGAAGGAATGGCTGAGTGAAGAGGGGCTGAGGGAGGGAGGGCTGAGGAAGGAATGGCTGAGTGAAAAGGGGCTGAGGGAGGGAGGGCTGTGTGAGGAGGGGCTGAGGGAGGAGGGGCTGAGGGAGGAGGGGCTGAGGGAGGAGGGGCTGAGATAGGAGGGGCTGAGGAAGGAGGGGCTGAGGAAGGAGGGACTGAGAGAGGAGGGGCTGACGGAGGAGGGAATGACGGAAGAGGGGCTGAGAGAGGAGAAGCTGAGGGAGGAGGGGTTGAGGAAGGAGGGCTGAGGGAAGAGGGGCTGAGGGAATGAGGGCTGAGGAAGGAATGGCTGAGTGAAGAGGGGCTTAGGGAGGGAGGGCTGAGGAAGGAATGGCTGAGTGAAAAGGGGCTGAGGGAGGGAGAGCTGTGTGAGGAGGGGCTGAGGGAAGAGGGGCTGAGGGAGGGAGGGCTGAGGAAGGAATGGCTGAGTGAAAAGGGGCTGAGGGAGGGAGGGCTGTGTGAGGAGGGGCTGAGGGAGGAGGGGCTGAGGGAGGAGGGGCTGAGGGAGGAGGGGCTGAGATAGGAGGGGCTGAGGAAGGAGGGGCTTAGGAAGGAGGGGCTGAGGAAGGAGGGACAAAGGGAAGAGGGGATGAGGGAGGAGGGACTACGGGAGGATTGGCTGAGGAAGGAGGGGCTAAAGGAAAAGGGGCGGAGCGAGGAAGGGCTGAGAAAGGAGAGGCTGAGGGAGGAGGGGATGAAGGAGGAGGGGTTGAGGGAAGAGATGCCGACGAAGGAGGGGCTGAGGGAGGAGTGGCAGAGGGAGGAGGGGCTGAGGAAGGAGGGACTTAGGGAAGAGGGGCTGAGGGAGGAGGGGCTAAGGGAGGATTGGCTGAGGAAGGAGGGGCTAAAGGAGAAGGAGCTGAGCGAGGAAGGGCTGAGAGAGGAGGGACTGAGGGAAGAGGGGCTGAAGGAGGAGTAGATGAGGGAGGAGGGTATGAGGGAAGAGGGACTGAGGGAGGAGGGGCCGAGGGAGGAGGGACTGAGGAATTAGGGGCTTAGGGAAGAGGGGCTGAGCGAGGAAGGGCTAAGGGAGGATTGGCTGAGGAAGGAGGGGCTAAAGGAAAAGGGGCTGAGCGAGGAAGGGCTGAGAGAGGAGGGGCTGAAAGAGGAGGGGCTGAAGGAAGAGGGGATGAGGAAAGAGGGTATGAGGGAAGAGGGACTGAAGGAGGAGGGGCCGAGGGAGGAGGGGCTGAGGAATAAGGGGCAAAGGGAAGAGGGGCTGAGCGAGGAGGAGCTAAGGTAGGATTGGCTGAGGAAGAAGAGGCTAAAGGAAAAGGGGCTGAGCGAGGAAGGTCTGAGAGAGGAGGGGCTGAGGGAAGAGGGGCTGAAGGAGGAGGGTATGAGGGAGGAGGGTATTAGGGAAGAGGGACTGAGGGAGGAGTGGCCGAGGGAGGAGGGGCTGAGAAATTAGTGGCTTTGGGAAGAGGGGCTTAGCGATGAGGGGCTGAGAAAGGAGGGGCTGAGAGAATAGGGGCTGAAGAAGGACGGGATGAGGGAGGAGGGGTTGAGGGAAGAGGGGCTGATGAAGGAGGGGCTGAGGAGGAGTGGCTGAGGAAGGAGGGGCTAAGGGAAGAGGGGCTGAGCGAAAAGGGGCTGAGAGGGGAGGGGCTGAGGGAGGAGGGGCTGAAGAAAGAGGGGATGAGGGAGGAAGGGTTGAGGAAAGAGGGGCTGACGAAGGAGTGGCTGAGGGAGGAGTGGCTGAGGGAGGAGGGGCTGAGGAAGGAGGGACTAAGGGAAGAGGGGATGAGGGAGGAGGGACTACGGGAGGATTGGCTGAGGAAGGAGGGGCTAAAGGAAAAGGGGCGGAGCGAGGAAGGGCTGAGAAAGGAGAGGCTGAGGGAGGAGGGGCTGAAGGAGGAGGGGATGAGGGAGGAGGGTATGAGGGAAGAGGGACTGAGGGAGGAGGAACCGAGGGAGGAGGGGCTGAAGGAGGAGGGGATGAGGAAAGAGGGTATGAGGGAAGAGGGACTGAAGGAGGAGGGGCCGAGGGAGGAGGGGCTGAGGAATTAGGGGCTAAGGGAAGAGGGGCTGAGCGAGGAGGGGCTAAGGGAGGATTGGCTGAGGAAGGAGAGGCTTAGGGAAAAGGGGCTGAGCGGGGAAGGTCTGAGAGAGGAGGGGCTGAGGGAAGAGGGGCTGAGGGAAGATGGGCTGAGGGAGGAGGGGCCTAGGAAGGAGTGGCCGAGGAAGGAGGGGCTGAGAGAGGACGGGCTGTTAGAGAAGGTGCTGAAGGAGGCGGGGCTGAAGAAGGAGGGGCTGAGGGAGGAGGGGCTGAGAAAGGAGGGGCTAAGTGAGGAGGGGCTGAGGAAGGAGGGGCAGAGGGAGGAGGGGCTGAGGGAAGAGGGGCTGAGGAAGGAGGCGCTGAGGAAAAAGGGGCAGAGAAAGGAGGGGCTAAGAAAGGAGGGGCTAAGAAAGGAGGGGCTGAGGGAGGAGGGGTTTAGGAAAAGAGGCTGAGAGAGGAAGGGCTGAGGGAGGAGGGGCTAAGGGAGGAGGTGCTGAGGATGGAAAGGCTGAGAGAGGAGGGAATGAGGGAAGAGGGGCTGAATGTAAAGGGGCTGAGTAAGGAAGCGCTGAGGGAGGAAGGGCTGAGGGAGGAGGGGCTGATGGAGGAAGGGCTGAGGGATGACGGGCTTGGAGAGGAGGGCTGAAGGAGGAGGAGCTGAAGAAGGAGGGGCTGCGGGAGGAGAGCTAAGGAAGGAGGGGCTGAGGGAGGAGAGGCTGAGGAAGGAGGGGCTTAGGAAGGAGGAAGGGCTGAGGGAAGAGGGGCTGAGGGAAGAAGGGCTGAGGAAGGAGGCGGTGAGGGAGGGGCTGAGGGAGGAGGGGCTGAAAAAGGAAGGGCTGAGAGAAGAGGGGCTGAGGAAGGAGGGACTTAGGGAAGAGGGGCTGAGTGAGGAAGGGCTGAGAGAGGAGGGGCTGAGGGCGGAGGGGCTGAGTGAGGAGGGGCTAAGGGAAGAGGGGGTGACGAAGGAGGTGCTGAGGGAGGAGTGGCTGAGGGAAGAAAAGCTGAGGAAGGAGGGTATAAGGGAGGAGGGTATGAGGGCAGAGGGACTGATGGAGGAGGGACCGAGGAAGGAGGGGCTGAGGAAGGAGGGGCTAACGGAAGAGGGGCTGAGTGAAGAGGGGCTGAGAGAGGAGGGGCTGAGAGAGGAGAAGCTGAGGGAGGAGGGGCTGAGGAAGGAGGGCTGAGGGAAGAGGGGCTGAGAAAGAAGGGGCTGAAGGAGGAGGGGCTAAAGAAGGAGGGGCTGAGGGAGGAGGAGCTGATAGAGGAGGGGCTGAGGGAGGAATAGCTGAGGAAAGAAGGGTTGAGGGACGAGGGGCTGAGGGAAGAGGGGCTGAGCGAGGAGGGATTGAGAGAGGAGGGGCTGAGGGAGGAGGGGCTGAGGGAAGAGGGGTGACGAAGGAGGAGCTAAGAGAAGAGGGGCTGAGCGAAGAGGGGCTGAGCTAGGAGGGGCTGAGGGAGGAGGGACTGAAGAAGAACTGGCTGAGGGAGGAGGTAATTCAGGAGGAGGGGCTGAGGAAGGAGGGCCTGAGGGAGGAGGGGCTGAGGAAAGAGGGGCTGAGGGAGGAGGGGCTTAGAGAGGAAGGGCCGAGGGGGGAGGGGCTGAGGAATTAGGGGCTAAGGGAAGAGGGGCTGAGCGAGGAGGGGCTTAGAAAGGAGGGGCTGAGGGAGGAGGGGCTGAAGAAGGAGGGGATGAAGGAGGAGGGGTTGAGGGAAGAGGGGCCGACGAAGGAGGGGCTGAGGGAGGAGTGGCTGAGGGAGGAGGGGCTGAGGAAGGAGGGACTTAGGGAAGAGGGGCTGAGGGAGGAGGGGCTAAGGGAGGATTGGCTGAGGAAGGAGGGGCTAAAGGAGAAGGAGCTGAGCGATAAAGGGCTGAGAGAGGAGGGACTGAGGGAAAAGGGGCTGAAGGAGGAGTAGATGAGGGAGGAGGGTATGAGGGAAGAGGGACTTAGGGAGGAGCGGCCGAGGGAGGAGGGACTGAGGAATTAGGGGCTAAGGGAAGAGGGCTGAGCGAGGAGGGGCTAAGGGAGGATTGGCTGAGGAAGAAGAGGCTAAAGGAAAAGGGGCTGAGCGAGGAAGGTCTGAGAGAGGAGGGGCTGAAGAAGGAGGGGATGAGGGAGGAGGGGTTGAGGGAAGCGGGGCTTACGAAGGAGGGGCTGAGGGAGGAGAGGCTGAGGACGGAGGGGCTAAGGGAAGAGGGGCTGAGCGAAAAGGGGCTGAGAGGGGAGAGGCTGAGGGAGGAGGGGCTGAAGAAAGAGGGGACTAGGGAGGAGGGGTTGAGGAAAGAGGGGCTGACGAAGGAGTGGCTGAGGGAGGAGTTGCTGAGGGAGGAGGGGCTGAGGAAGGAAAAACTAAGGGAAGAGGGGCTGAGGGAGGAGGGAATACGGAAGGATTGGCTGAGGAAGGAGGGGCTAAAGAAAAAGGTGCTGAGCGAGGAAGGGCTGAGAAAGGAGAGGCTGAGGGAGGAGGGGCTGAAGGAAGAGGGGTTAAGGGAGGAGGGTATGAGGGAAGAGGGGCTGAGGGAGGAGGGGCTGAAGAAAGAGGGGATGAGGGAGGAGGGGTGGAGGAAAGAGGGGCTGACGAAGAAGTGGCTGAGGGAGGAGTGGCTGTGGGAGGAGGGGCTGAGGAAGGAGGGACTAAGGGAAGAGGGGCTGAGGGAGGAGGGTCTACGGGAGGATTGGCTGAGGAAGGAGGGGCTAAAGGAAAAGGGGCGGAGCGAGGAAGGGCTGAGAAAGGAGAGGCTGAGGGAGGAGGGGCTGAAGGAGGAGGGGCTGAGGGCGGAGGGGCTGAGTGAGGAGGGGCTGAGGGAGGAGTGGCTGAGGGAGGAGTGGCTGATAGAGGAGGGGCTAAGGAAGGAGGGAATAAGGGAGGAGGGTATGAGGGAAGAAGGGCTGAGAGAAGAGGGGCTGAAAAAGGAAGGGACTAAGGGAAGAGGGGCTGAGTTAGGAAGGGCTGAGAGAGGAGGGGCTGAGGGCGGAGGGGCTGAGTTAGGAGGGGCTGAGGGAAGAGGGGCTGACGACGGAGTGGCTGATGGAGGAGGATCTGAGGAAGGAGGGTATAAGGGAGGAGGGTATGACGGAAGAGGGACTGAGGGAGGAGGGACCGAGGGAGGAGGGGCTGAGGGAGGAGGGGCTGAGGGAGGAGGGGCTGAAGGAGGAGGGGCTGAAGAAGGAATGGCTAAGTGAAGAGAGGCTGAGGGAGGGAGGGCTGTGTGAGGAGGGGCTGAGGAAGGAGGGACTGAGAGAGGAGGGGCTGAGAGAGGCGAAGCTGAGGGAGGAGGGGCTGAGGAAGGAGGGCTGAGGGAAGAGGGGCTTACGAAGGAGGGGCTGAGGGAGGAGAGGCTGAGGAAGGAGGGGCTAAGGGAAGAGGGGCTGAGCGAAAAGGGGTTGAGAGGGGAGAGGCTGAGGGAGGAGGGGCTGAAGAAAGAGGGGATGAGGGAGGAGGGGTTGAGGAAAGAGGGGCTGACGAAGGAGTGGTTGAGGGAGGAGTTGCTGAGGGAGGAAGGGCTGAGGAAGGAAAGACTAAGGGAAGAGGGGCTGAGGGAGGAGGGAATACGGAAGGATTGGCTGAGGAAGGAGGGGCTAAAGAAAAAGGTGCTGAGCGAGGAAGGGCTGCGAAAGGAGAGGCTGAGGTGGGAGGGGCTGAAGGAGGAGGGGTTAAGGGAGGAGGGTATGAGGGAAGAGGGGCTGAGGGAGGAGGGGCTGAAGAAAGAGGGGATGAGGGAGGAGGGGTTGAGGAAAGAGGGGCTGACGAAGAAGTGGCTGAGGGAGGAGTGGCTGAGGGAGGAGTGGCTGAGGGAGGAGGGGCTGAGGAAGGAGGGACTAAGGGAAGAGGGGCTGAGCAAGGAGGGGCTAAGGGAGGATTGGCTGAGGAAGGAGGGGCTAAAGGAAAAGGGGCTGGGCTTGGAAGGTCTGAGAGAGGAGGGGCTGAGGGAAGAGAGGCTGAAGGAGGATGGTATGAGGGCGGGAGTATGAGGGAAGAGGGACTGAGGGAGGAGTGGCCGAGGGAGGAGGGGCTGAGGAATTAGGGGCTAAGGGAAGAGGGGCTGAGCGAGGAGGGGCTGAGAAAGGAGAGGCTGAGGGAATAGGGGCTGAATAAGGAGGGATGAGGGAGGTGGGGCTGAGGGAGGAGGGGCTGAGGAAGGAGGGGCTGAGGAAGGAGGGACTGAGAGAGGAGGGGCTGACGGAGGAGGGGCTGACGGAAGAGGGGCTGAGAGAGGAGAAGCTGAGGGAGGAGGGGCTGAGGAAGGAGGGCTTAGGGAAGAGGGGCTGGAAAGGAGGGGCTGAGGAAGGAATGGCTGAGTGAAGAGGGGCTGAGGGAGGGAGGGCTGAGGAAGGAATGGCTGAGTGAAAAGGGGCTGAGGGAGGGAGGGCTGTGTGAGGAGGGGCTGAGGGAGGAGGGGCTGAGGGAGGAGGGGCTGAGGGAGGAGGGGCTGAGATAGGAGGGGCTGAGGAAGGAGGGGCTGAGGAAGGAGGGACTGAGAGAGGAGGGGCTGACGGAGGAGGGAATGACGGAAGAGGGGCTGAGAGAGGAGAAGCTGAGGGAGGAGGGGTTGAGGAAGGAGGGCTGAGGGAAGAGGGGCTGAGGGAATGAGGGCTGAGGAAGGAATGGCTGAGTGAAGAGGGGCTTAGGGAGGGAGGGCTGAGGAAGGAATGGCTGAGTGAAAAGGGGCTGAGGGAGGGAGAGCTGTGTGAGGAGGGGCTGAGGGAAGAGGGGCTGAGGGAGGGAGGGCTGAGGAAGGAATGGCTGAGTGAAAAGGGGCTGAAGGAGGGAGGGCTGTGTGAGGAGGGGCTGAGGGAGGAGGGGCTGAGGGAGGAGGGGCTGAGGGAGGAGGGGCTGAGGGAGGAGGGGCTGAGATAGGAGGGGCTGAGGAAGGAGGGGCTTAGGAAGGAGGGGCTGAGGAAGGAGGGACTAAGGGAAGAGGGGATGAGGGAGGAGGGACTACGGGAGGATTGGCTGAGGAAGGAGGGGCTAAAGGAAAAGGGGCGGAGCGAGGAAGGGCTGAGAAAGGAGAGGCTGAGGGAGGAGGGGATGAAGGAGGAGGGGTTGAGGGAAGAGATGCCGACGAAGGAGGGGCTGAGGGAGGAGTGGCAGAGGGAGGAGGGGCTGAGGAAGGAGGGACTTAGGGAAGAGGGGCTGAGGGAGGAGGGGCTAAGGGAGGATTGGCTGAGGAAGGAGGGGCTAAAGGAGAAGGAGCTGAGCGAGGAAGGGCTGAGAGAGGAGGGACTGAGGGAAGAGGGGCTGAAGGAGGAGTAGATGAGGGAGGAGGGTATGAGGGAAGAGGGACTGAGGGAGGAGGGGCCGAGGGAGGAGGGACTGAGGAATAAGGGGCTTAGGGAAGAGGGGCTGAGCGAGGAAGGGCTAAGGGAGGATTGGCTGAGGAAGGAGGGGCTAAAAGAAAAGGGGCTGAGCGAGGAAGGGCTGAGAGAGGAGGGGCTGAAAGAGGAGGGGCTGAAGGAAGAGGGGATGAGGAAAGAGGGTATGAGGGAAGAGGGACTGAAGGAGGAGGGGCCGAGGGAGGAGGGGCTGAGGAATAAGGGGCAAAGGGAAGAGGGGCTGAGCGAGGAGGAGCTAAGGTAGGATTGGCTGAGGAAGAAGAGGCTAAAGGAAAAGGGGCTGAGCGAGGAAGGTCTGAGAGAGGAGGGGCTGAGGGAAGAGGGGCTGAAGGAGGAGGGTATGAGGGAGGAGGGTATTAGGGAAGAGGGACTGAGGGAGGAGTGGCCGAGGGAGGAGGGGCTGAGAAATTAGTGGCTTTGGGAAGAGGGGCTTAGCGATGAGGGGCTGAGAAAGGAGGGGCTGAGAGAATAGGGGCTGAAGAAGGACGGGATGAGGGAGGAGGGGTTGAGGGAAGAGGGGCTGATGAAGGAGGGGCTGAGGAGGAGTGGCTGAGGAAGGAGGGGCTAAGGGAAGAGGGGCTGAGCGAAAAGGGGCTGAGAGGGGAGGGGCTGAGGGAGGAGGGGCTGAAGAAAGAGGGGATGAGGGAGGAAGGGTTGAGGAAAGAGGGGCTGACGAAGGAGTGGCTGAGGGAGGAGTGGCTGAGGGAGGAGGGGCTGAGGAAGGAGGGACTAAGGGAAGAGGGGATGAGGGAGGAGGGACTACGGGAGGATTGGCTGAGGAAGGAGGGGCTAAAGGAAAAGGGGCGGAGCGAGGAAGGGCTGAGAAAGGAGAGGCTGAGGGAGGAGGGGCTGAAGGAGGAGGGGATGAGGGAGGAGGGTATGAGGGAAGAGGGACTGAGGGAGGAGGAACCGAGGGAGGAGGGGCTGAAGGAGGAGGGGATGAGGAAAGAGGGTATGAGGGAAGAGGGACTGAAGGAGGAGGGGCCGAGGGAGGAGGGGCTGAGGAATTAGGGGCTAAGGGAAGTGGGGCTGAGCGAGGAGGGGCTAAGGGAGGATTGGCTGAGGAAGGAGAGGCTTAGGGAAAAGGGGCTGAGCGGGGAAGGTCTGAGAGAGGAGGGGCTGAGGGAAGAGGGGCTGAGGGAAGATGGGCTGAGGGAGGAGGGGCCTAGGAAGGAGTGGCCGAGGAAGGAGGGGCTGAGAGAGGACGGGCTGTTAGAGAAGGTGCTGAAGGAGGCGGGGCTGAAGAAGGAGGGGCTGAGGGAGGAGGGGCTGAGAAAGGAGGGGCTAAGTGAGGAGGGGCTGAGGAAGGAGGGGCAGAGGGAGGAGGGGCTGAGGGAAGAGGGGCTGAGGAAGGAGGCGCTGAGGAAAAAGGGGCAGAGAAAGGAGGGGATAAGAAAGGAGGGGCTAAGAAAGGAGGGGCTGAGGGAGGAGGGGTTTAGGAAAAGAGGCTGAGAGAGGAAGGGCTGAGGGAGGAGGGGCTAAGGGAGGAGGTGCTGAGGATGGAAAGGCTGAGAGAGGAGGGAATGAGGGAAGAGGGGCTGAGGGTAAAGGGGCTGAGTAAGGAAGCGCTGAGGGAGGAAGGGCTGAGGGAGGAGGGGCTGATGGAGGAAGGGCTGAGGGATGACGGGCTTGGAGAGGAGGGCTGAAGGAGGAGGAGCTGAAGAAGGAGGGGCTGCGGGAGGAGAGCTAAGGAAGGAGGGGCTGAGGGAGGAGAGGCTGAGGAAGGAGGGGCTTAGGAAGGAGGAAGGGCTGAGGGAAGAGGGGCTGAGGGAAGAAGGGCTGAGGAAGGAGGCGGTGAGGGAGGGGCTGAGGGAGGAGGGGCTGAGGAAGGAGGGGCTGAGGGAAGAGGGGCTGAGGGAAGAGGGGCTGATGGAGGAGGGTCTTAGGAAGAAGTGACCGAGGAAAAAGGCGCTGAGGGAGGACGGGCTGTTAGAGAAGGTGCTGAAGGAGGCGGGGCTGAAGAAGGAGGTACTGAGGGAGGAGGGGCTGAGGGAGGAGGGGCTGAGGGAGGAGGGGCTGAGGGAAGAGGAACTGAGGAAGGAGGCGCTGAGGAAAAAGGGGCAGAGAAAGGAGGGGCTAAGGGAAGAGGGGCTGAGGAAGGAGGGACTGAGGGAGGAGGGGCTGAGGGTGGAGGCGCTGAGGGAGGAGGGGCTGAGGAAGTAATGGCTGAGCGAAGAAGGGGCTGAGGGAGGGAGGGCTGTGTGAGGAGGGGCTGAGGGAGGAGTTGCTGAGGGAGGAGGCACTGAAGGAGGAAGGGCTGAGAGAAGAGGGGCTGAGGAAGGAGGGACTAAGGGAAGAGGGGCTGAGGGAGGAAGCGCTGAAGAAGGAAAGGCTGAGGGAGGTGGAGCTGAGGGAGGAGGGGCTGAGGGAGGAGGGTCTGAGGGAAGAGGGGTGACGAAAGAGGGGCTGAGGGAGGTGTGGCTGAGGGAGAAGGGGCTGAGGAAGGAGGGTATAAGGGAGGAGGGTATGAGTGAAGAGGGACTGAGGGAGGAGGGGCCGAGGGAGGAGGGGCCGAGGGAGGAGGGGCTGATCAAGGAGGAGCTAAGGGAAGAGGGGCTGAGCCAAGAGGGGCTGAGAGAGGAGGGGCTGAGCGAAGAGGGACTGAAGAAGAACTGGATGAGGGAGGAGGGTATGCAGGAGAAGGGGCTGAGGAAGGAGGGGCTGAGGGAGGAGGGGCTGAGGAAAGAGGGGCTGAGGGAGAAGGGGCTGAGGGAGAAGGGGCTGAGGAAGGAAGTAATAAGGGAGGAGGGTATGAGTGAAGAGGGACTGAGGGAGGACGGGCCGAGGGAGGAGGGGCTGAGGAATTAGGGGCTAAGGGAAGATTGGCTGAGCGAGGAGGGGCTAAGGGAGGATTGGCTGAGGAAGGAGGGGCTAAAGGAGAAGGGGCTGAGCGAGAAAGGGCTGAGAGAGTAGGGACTGAGGGAAGAGGGGCTGAAGGAGGAGAAGATGAGGGAGGAGGGTATGAGGGAAGAGGGACTGAGAGAGGAGGGGCCGAGGGAGGAGGGACTGAGGAATTAGGGGCTAAGGGAAGAGGGGCTGAGCGAGGAGAGGCTAAGGGAGGATTGGCTGAGGAAGGAGGGGCTAAAGGAAAAGGGGCTGAGCGAGGAGGGGCTGAGAGGGGAGGGGCTGAGGGAGGAGGGGCTGAAGAAGGAGGGGATTAGGGAAAAGGGGTTGAGGAAAGAGGGGTAGACGGAGGAGTGGCTGAGGGAGGAGTGGCTGAGGGAGGAGGGGTTGAGGAAGGAGGGACTAAGGGAAGAGGGGCTGAGGGAGGAGGGACTAAGGGAGGATTGGCTGAGGAAGGAGGGGCTAAAGGAAAAGGGGCTGAGCGAGGAAGGGCTGAGAAAGGAGAGGCTGAGGGAGGAGGGGCTGAAGGAGGAGGGGATGAGGGAGGAGGGTATGAGGAAAGAGGGACTGAGGGAGGAGGAACCGAGGGAGGAGGGGCTTAGGAAGGAGGGGCTAAGAGAAGAGGGACTGAGCGATAAGGGGCTGAGAGAGTTGGGGCTCAGGGAGGAGGAGCGGAGGGAAGGGATGAGGGAGGCGGTTATGAGGGAAGAGGGACTGAGGGAGGAAGGGCCGAGGGAGGAGGGGCTGAGGAAGGAGGGGCTAAGGGAAGAGGGGTGAGCGAGGAGGGGCTGAGAGAGGATTGGCTGAGGGAGGAGGGGCTGAAGAAGGAAGGGATGAGGGAGGAGGGGTTCAGGGAAGAGGGGCTGATGAAGGAGGGCTGAGGAAGGAGGGACTAAGGGCTGAGGGGCTGAGGGTGGAGGGGCTGAGGAAGAGAGGCTGAGGAAGGAGGGTATTAGGGAAGAGGGGCTGAGGGAGAATGGGCCGAGGGAGAAGGGGCTGAGGAAGGAAAGGCTAAGGGAAGAGTGGCTGAGCGAGGAAGGGCTGAGAGAGGAGAGCTGAGGGAGGAGGGAGAAGATGGGCTTAGGGAGGAGGGGCTTAGGAAGGAGTGGCCGAGGAAGGAGGGGCTGAGAGAGGACGGGCTGTTAGAGAAGGTGCTGAAGGAGGCGGGGCTGAAGAAGGAGGGGCTGAGGGAGGAGGGGCTGAGAAAGGAGGGGCTAAGTGAGGAGGGGCTGAGGAAGGAGGGGCAGAGGGAGGAGGGGCTGAGGGAAGAGGGGCTGAGGAAGGAGGCGCTGAGGAAGGAGGGGCAGAGAAAGGAGGGGCTAAGGGAAGAGGGGCTGAGGAAGGAGGGACTGAGGGAGGAGGGGCTGAGGGTGGAGGCGCTGAGGGAGGAGGGGCTGAGGAAGGAATGGCTGAGCGAAGAGGGGCTGAGGGAGGGAGGGCTGTGTGAGGAGGGGCTGAGGGAGGAGTTGCTGAGGGAGGAGGGACTGAAGGAGGAAGGGCTGAGAAAGAGGGGCTGAGGAAGGAGGGACGAAGGGAAGAGGGGCTGAGGGAGGAGGCGCTGAAGAAGGAAAAGCTGAGGGAGGTGAAGCTGAGGGAGGAGGGGCTGAGGGAGGAATAGCTGAGGAAAGAAGGGCTGAGGGACGAGGGGCTGAGGGGAGAGGGAAGAGTGGCTGAGCGAGGAGGGGTTGAGGGAGGAGGGGCTGAGGGAGGAGGGGCTGAGGGAAGAGGGGTGACGAAGGAGGGACTGAGGGAGGAGGGGCCGAGGGAGGAGGGGCTGAGGAAGGAGGAGCTAAGGGAAGAGGGGCTGAGCCAAGAGGGGCTTAGGAAGGAGGGGCTGAGGGAGGAGGGGCTGAGGAAAGTGGGGCTGAGGGAGAAGGGGCTGAGGAAGGAAGTAATAAGGGAGGAGGGTAAGAGTGAAGAGGGACTGAGGGAGGAGGGGCCGAGGGAGGAGGGGCTGAGGAATTAGGGGCTAAGGGAAGATTGGCTGAGCGAGGAGGGGCTAAGGGAGGATTGGCTGAGGAAGGAGGGGCTAAAGGAGAAGGGGCTGAGCGAGGAAGGGCTGAGAGAGTAGGGACTGAGGGAAGAGGGGTTGAAGGAGGAGTAGATGAGGGGGGAATATATGAGGGAAGAGGGACTGAGAGAGGAGGGGCCGAGGGAGAGGGACTGAGGAATTAGGGGCTAAGGGAAGAGGGGCTTAGCGAGGAGAGGCTAAGGGAGGATTGGCTGAGGAAGGAGGGGCTAAAGGAAAAAGGGCTGAGCGAGGAAGGGCTGAGAAAGGAGGGGCTAAGGGAGGAGGGGCTTACGAAGGAGGGGCTGAGGGAGGAGTGGCTGAGGAAGGAGGGGCTAAGGGAAGAGGGGCTGAGCGAGGAGGGGCTGCGAGGGGAGGGGCTGAGGGAGGAGGGGCTGAAGAAGGAGGGGATTAGGGAAAAGGGGTTGAGGAAAGAGGTGTAGACGGAGGAGTGGCTGAGGGAGGAGTGGCTGAGGGAGAAGGGGCTGAGGAAGGAGGAACTAAGGGAAGAGGGGCTGAGGGAGGAGGGACTAAGGGAGGATTGGCTGAGGAAGGAGGGGCTAAAGGAAAAGGGGCTGAGCGAGGAAGGAATGAGAAAGGAGAGGCTGAGGGAGGAGGGGCTGAAGGAGGAGGGGATGAGGGAGGAGGGTATGACGAAAGAGGGACTGAGGGAGGAGGAACCGAGGGAGGAGGGGCTTAGGAAGGAGGGGCTAAGAGAAGAGGGACTGAGCGATAAGGGGCTGAGAGAGTTGGGGCTCAGGGAGGAGGAGCGGAAGGAGGGGATGAGGGAGGCGGTTATGAGGGAAGAGGGACTGAGGGAGGAAGGGCCGAGGGAGGAGGAGCTGAGGAAGGAGAAGCTAAGGGAAGAGGGGTGAGCGAGGAGGGGCTGAGAGAGGATTGGCTGAGGGAGGAGGGGCTGAAGAAGGAAGGGATGAGGGAGGAGTGGTTCAGGGAAGAGTCGCTGATGAAGGAGGGCTGAGGGAGGAGTGGCTGTGGGCGGAGGGGCTGAGGAAGGAGGGACTAAGGGCTGAGGGGCTGAGGGTGGAGGGGCTGAGGAAGAGAGGCTGAGGGAGGAGGGCATTAGGGAAGAGGGGCTGAGGGAGGAGGGGCTGAGGAAATAGGGGCTGAGCAAGGAGGGGCTAAGAGAGGATCGGCTGAGAAGGGAGGGGCTGAGGGAAGAGGGGCTGAGGAAGGTGGGGCTGAGGAAGGAGGGGCTGAGGGAGGAGGGGCTGAGGGAGAAGGGGCTGAGGGAGGTGGGGCCGACGGAGGAGGGGCTGAAGAAGGATTCGCTAAGGGAAGAGAGGCTGAGCGAGCAAGGGCTGAAAGAGCAAGGGCTTAGAGAGGATCGGCTGAGAAAGGAGGGGCTGAGGGAGGAGGGGCTGAGGGAGGAGGAGCTGAGGGTGGAGGAGCTGATGGAAGAGGGGTTCAGGGAGGAGGGGCTGAGGAAGGAGGGGCTGAGGAAGAAGGGCCTACGGGAAGACCGGCTGAGGGAGAAGTGGCTTAGGAAAAAGGGGCTGAGGGAGGAGGGGCTGAGGGAGAAGATGCTTAGGGAGGAAAGGCTGAGGGAGGACGGGCTGAAGGAAGAGGGGCTGAAGAAGGAGGAGCTGAGGGCGGAGGGGCTGAAGAAGGGGGAGCTCAGGAAGGAGGGGCTGAGAGAGGATCGGCTGAGAAAGGAGGGGCTGAGGGAGGACGGGCTGAGGGAGGAGGAGCTGAGGGTGGAGGAGCTGATGGAAGAGGGGGTGAGGGAGGAGGGGCTGAGGAAGAAGGGCTGAGGGAGGAGGTGCTGAGGTAGGATAGGCTGAGGGAGGAATGGCTGAGGGAGGAGAGGCTTGGGAAGGAGGGGCTCAGGGAAGAGGGGCTGAGGGAGGAGGGGCTGAGGAAATAGGGGCTGAGGAAGGAGGGGCTAAGAGTGGATCGGCTGAGAAGGGAGGGGCTGAGGAAGGAGCGGCTGTGGGAGGAGGGGCTGAGGGAGAAGGGGCTGAGGGAAGAGGGCTGAGGGAGGAGGGGCCGAGGGCGGAGGGGCTGAAGAAGGAGGAGCTAAGGGAAGAGAGGCTGAGCGAGCAAGGGCTGAGAGAGCAAGGGCTGAGAGAGGATCGGCTGAGAAAGGAGGATCTGAGGGAGGAGGGGTTGAGGGAGGAGGAGCTGAGGGTGGAGCAGCTGATGGAAGAGGGGGTGAGGGAGGAGGGGCTGAGCAAGAAGGGCTGAGGGAGGAGGGGTTGAGGTAGGAGGGGCTGAGGGAAGAGGGGCTGAGGAAGGAGGGGCTGAGGAAGAAGGGGCTACGGGAAGATGGGCTGAGGGAGAAGGGGCTTAGAAAAAGGGGCTGAGGGAGGAGGGGCTGAGGGAGGAGGGGCTTAGGGAGGAGGTGCTTTGGAAGGAAAGGCTGAGGGAGGAGGGGCTGAGGGAGGAGTGGCTGAGGAACGAGGGGCTGGGAAGGGTTCGGCTGAGAAATGAGGGGCTGAGGAAGGAGGGGCTGAGGGAGGAAGGGCTGAGAAAGGAGGGACTGGGGAAGAAGGGGACGAAGGGGAGGAAGGAGGGGCTGAGGAAGAAGGGGCTACGGGAAGATGGGCTGAGGGAGAAGGGGCTTAGAAAAAGGGGCTGAGGGAGGAAGGGCTGAGGGAGGAGGTGCTTAGGGAGGAAAGGCTGAGAGAGGAGGGGCTGAGGGAGGAGGGGCTGAGGGAGGAGGGGCTGAAGAAAAAGGGGCTGAGGGAGGAGGGGCTGAAGAAGGAGGAGCTAAGGGAAGAGAAGCTGAGCGAGCAAGGGCTGAGAGAGCAAGGCCTGAGAGAGGATCGGCTTAGAAAGGAAGGGCTGAGGGAGGAGGGGCTGAGGGAGGAGCTGTGGGTGGAGGAGCTGATGGAAGAGGGGGTCAGGGAGGAGGGGCTGAGGAAGGAGGGGCTGAGGAAGAAGGGCCTACGGGAGGATGGGCTGAGGGAGAAGGGGCTGAGGGAACAGGGCTGAGGGAGGAGGGGCCGAGGGAAGAGGGGCTGAAGAAGAAGGCGCTAAGGGAAGAGAGGCTGAGCGAGCAAGGGCTGAGAGAGCAAGGGCTGAGAGAGGATCGGCTGAGAAAGGAGGGGCTGAGGGAGGAGGAGTTGAGGGTGGAGGAGCTGATGGAAGAGGGGGTGAGGGAAGAGGGGCTGAGGGAGGAGGGGCTGAGGAAATAGGGGCCGAGGAAGGAGGGGCTAAGAGAGGATCGGCTGAGATGGGAAGGGCTGAGTGAAGAGGGGTTGAGAAAGGAGGGGCTGAGGGAGGAGGGGCTGAGGGAGAAGGGGCTGAGGGAGGAGGGGCCGACGGAGGAGGGGCTGAAGAAGGATTCGCTAAGGGAAGAGAGGCTGAGCGAGCAAGGGCTGAAAGAGCAAGGGCTGAGAGAGGATCGGCTGAGAAAGGAGGGGCTGAGGGAGAAGGGGCTGAGGGAGGAGGAGCTGAAGGTAAAGGAGCTGATGGACGAGGTTGTGAGGGAGGAGGGGCTGAGGAAGCAGGGCTGAGGGAGGAGGGGCTAAAGAAAAAGGGGCTGAGGGAGGAGGGGCTGAAGCAGGAGGGGCTGAGAGAGGAGGGGCTGAGGAAGGAGGGGCTGAGGAAAGAGGGCCTTAGGGAGGAGAGACTCAGGGAGGAGGGGCTGAAGAAGGAGGAGCTGAGGGCGGAGGGGCTGAAGAAGGGGGAGCTCAGGAAGGAGGGGCTGAGAGAGGACGAGCTGAGAGAGGAGGGGCTGAGGGAGGAGGGGCTGAGGGAGGAGGGGCTAAAGAAAAAGGGGCTGAGGGAGGAGGGGCTGAAGCAGGAGGGGCTGAGAGAGGAGGGGCTGAGGAAGGAGGGGCTGAGGAAAGAGGGCCTTAGGGAGGAGAGACTCAGGGAGGAGGGGCTGAGGAAGGAGGGGCTGAGGAAGAAGGGGCTACGGGAAGATGGGCTGAGGGAGAAGGGGCTTAGAAAAAGGTGCTGAGGGAGGAGGGGCTGAAGATGGAGGAGCTAAGGGAAGAGAGGCTGAGCGAGCAAGGGCTGAGAGAGCAAGGGCTGAGAGAGGATCGGCTGAGAAAGGAGGGGCTGAGGGAGGAGGGGCTGAGGGAGGAGGAGCTGAGGGTGGAGGAGCTGATGGAAGAGGGGCTGAGGAAGGAGGGGCTGAGGAAGAAGGGCCTACGGGAAGATGGGCTGAGGGAGAAGTGGCTTAGGAAAAAGGGGCTGAGGGAGGAGGGGCTGAGGGAGAAGATGCTAAGGGAGGAAAGGCTGAAGGAGGACGGGCTGAGGGAAGAGGGGCTGAAGAAGGAGGAGCTGAGGGCGGAGGGGCTGAAGAAGGGGGAGCTCAGGGAGGAGGGGCTGAAAGAGGATCGGCTGAGAAAGGAGGGGCTGAGGGAGGACGGGCTGAGGGAGGAGGAGCTGAGGGTGGAGGAGCTGATGAAAGAGGGGGTGAGGGAGGAGGGGCTGAGGAAGAAGGGCTGAGGGAGGAGGGGCTGAGGTAGGATAGGCTGAGGGAGGAATGGCTGAGGGAGGAGAGGCTTGGGAAGGAGGGGCTGAGGGAAGAGGGGCTGAGGGAGGAGGGGCTGAGGAAATAGGGGCTGAGGAAGGAGGGGCTAAGAGTGGATCGGCTGAGAAGGGAGGGGCTGAGGGAAGAGGGGCTGAGGAAGGAGCGGCTGTGGGAGGAGAGGCTGAGGGAGAAGGGGCTGAGGGAAGAGGGTTGAGGGAGGAGGAGCCGAGGGCGGAGGGGCTGAAGAAGGAGGAGCTAAGGGAAGAGAGGCTGAGCGAGCAAGGGCTGAGAGAGCAAGGGCTGAGAGAGGATCGGCTGAGAAAGGAGGGGCTGAGGGAGGAGGAGCTGAGGGTGGAGGGGCTGATGGAAGAGGGGGTGAGGGAGGAGGGGCTGAGCAAGAAGGGCTGAGGGAGGAGGGCTGAGGTGGGAGAGGCTGAGGGAGGAATGGCTGAGGGAGAAGAGGCTGGGGAAGGAGGGGCTGAGGGAAGAGGGGCAGAGGGAGGAAGGGCTGAGGAAATAGGTGCTGAGAAAGAAGGGGCTAAGTGTGGATCGGCTGAGAAGGGAGGGGCTGAGGGAAGATGGGCTGAGGAAGGAGGGGCAGTGGGAGGAGGGGCTGAGGGAGAAGGGGCTGAGGGAAGAGGGCTGAGGGAGGAGGGGCCGAGGGCGGAGGGGCTGAAGAAGGAGGAGCTAAGGGAAGAGAGGCTGAGCGAGCAAGGGCTGAGAGAGCAAGGGCTGAGAGAGGATCGGCTGGGAGAGGAGGGGCTGAGGGAGGAGGAGCTGAGGGTGGAGGAGCTGATGGAAGAGGGGTTGAGGGAGGAGGGGCTGAGCAAGAAGGGCTGAGGGAGGAGGGCTGAGGTAGGAGAGGCTGAGGGAGGAATGGCTGAGGGAGAAGAGGCTGGGGAAGGAGGGGCTGAGGGAAGAAGGGCTGAGGGAGGAGGGGCTGAGGAAATAGGCGCCGAGGAAGGAGGGGCTAAGAGAGGATCGGCTGAGAAGGGAAGGGCTGAGTTAAGAGGGGCTGAGAAAGGAGGGGCTGAGGGAGGAGGGGCTGAGGGAGGAGGGGCTGAGGGAGAAGGGGCTGAGGAGGAGGGGCCGAGGGAGGAGGGGCTGAAGAAGGATTCGCTAAGGGAAGAGAGGCTGAGCGAGCAAGGGCTAAGAGAGAAAGGGCTGAGAGAGGATCGGCTGAGAAAGGAGGGGCTGAGGGAGGAGGGGCTGAGGGAGGAGGAGCTGAAGGTGGAGGAGCTGATGGAAGAGGGGGAGGGAAGAGGGGCTGAGGGAAGAGGGGCTGAGCGAAGAGGGGCTGAGGGAGGAGGGGCTGAGGAAATAGGGGCTGAGGAAGGAGGGGCTAAGAGAGGATCGGCTGAGAAGAGAGGGGCTGAAGTAGGAGGAGCTTAGGTAGGAGGGGCTGAGGGAAGAGGGGCTGAGGAAGGAGGGGCTGAGGAAGGAGGGGCTGAGGAAGAAGGGGCTCCGGGAAGATGGGCTGAGGGAGAAGGGGTTTAGGAAAAAAAGGCTGAGGGAGGAGGGGCTGAGGGAGGTGATGCTTAGGGAGGAAAGGCTGAGGGAGGAGGGGCTGAGGGAAGAGGGGCTGAGGGAAAAGGGGCTGAGTAAGGAGGCGCTGAGGCAGGAGGCACTGATGGAGGAGGGGCTGATGGAGGGGGGGGTGGAGGGAGGAGGGGCTGAGGGAGGAGGGGCTGAGCGAGGAGGGGCTGAGAAAGGAGGGGCTAAGAAAGGAGGGACTGAGGGAGGAGGGGCTTAGGAAACGAGGCTGAGGGAGGAGGGGCTGAGGGAGGAGTGGCTAAGGGAGGAGGTGCTGACGGAGGAAAGGCTGAGGGAGGAGGGGCTGAGGGAAGAGGGGCTGAGGGAAACGGGGCTGAGTAAGGAGGCGCTGAGGGAGGCGGGGCTGAGGGAGGAGGGGCTGAGGGAAGGAGTGGCTGACGGAGGAGGGGCAGAAAGAGGAAGGGCCGAGGGAGGAGGGGCTGAAGGAGGAGGGGCTGAAGAAGAAGGGGCTGAGGGAGGAAGGGCTGAGGGAGGAAAGGCTGAGGGAGGAGGGGCTGAGAGAGGAGTGGCTGAGGGAGGAGAGCCTGAGGGAGGAGGGGCTAAGGAAAGAGAAGCTGAGGGAAAAAGGGCTGAGGAAGGAGGGGCCAAGGGAAAAGGGGCTGAGGGAGGAGGGGCTTAGGAAGGAGTGGCCGAGGAAGGAGGCGCTGAGAGAGGACGGGCTGATAGAGAAGGTTCTGAAGGAGGCGGGGCTGAAGAAGGAGGGGCTGAGGGAGGAGGGGCTGAGGGAGGGAGGGCTGACGGAGGAGGGGTTGAGAGAGTAGAAACTGAAGGAGGAGGGGCTGAGTAAGGAGGGCTGAGCGAAGAGGGGCTGAGGGAGGAGGGGCTGAGAGAGGAGGGGCTGAGGAAGGAATGGCTGAGGGAAGAGGGGCTGAGGGAGGAAGGGCTGTGTGAGGATGGGCTTAGGGAGGAGGGGCTGAGGAAGGAAGGGCTGAGGGGAGAGGGGCTGATGGAAGATTGGCTGAAAGAGGAGGGGCTGAGGAAGGAATGGCTGAGGGCAGTGGGGCTGAGGGAGGGAGGGCTGTGGGAGGAGGGGCTGAGGGAATAGGGGCTGAGCGACGAAGGGTTGAGAGAGGAGGCGGTGCGGGAGGAGAGGCTGAGGAAGTAGGGGTTGAGAGAGTAGAAGCTGAAGGAGGAGGGGCTGAGGAAGGAAGGCTGAGGGAGGAGGGGCTGAGGGAGGAGGTGCTTAGGGAGGAAAGGCTGAGGGAGGAGGGGCTGAGGGAAGAGGGGCTGAGATAAAAGGGGCTGAGTAAGGAGGCGCTGAGGGAGGAGGGACTAACGGAGGAGGGGCTGATGGAGGGGGGGTTGAGGGAGGAGGGGCTGAGGGAGGAGGGGCTGAGCGAGGAGGGGCTGAGAAAGAAGGGGCTAAGAAAGGAGGGGCTAAGGGAGGAGGGACTTAGGAAACGTGGCTGAGGGAGGAGGGGCTGAGGGAGGAGGGGCTAAGGGAGGAGGTGCTGAGGGAGGAAAGGCTGAGGGAAGAGGGGCTGAGGGCAAAGGGGCTGAGTAAGGAGGCGCTGAGGGAGGAGGGGCTGAGGGAGGTGGGGCTTACGGAAGGAGTGGCTGAGGGAGGAGGGGCAGAAAAAGGAGGGGCCGAGGGAGGAGGGGCTGAAGGAGGAGGGGCTGAAGAAGAAGGGGCTGAGGGAGGAGGGGCTGAGGGAGGAAAGGCTGAGGGAGGAGGGGCTGAGAGAGGAGTGGCTTAGGGAGGAGAGGCTGAGGGAGGAGGGGCTGAGGAAAGAGGGGCTGAGGGAAAAAGGGCTGAGGGAGGAGGGGCTTAGGAAGGAGTGGCCAAGGAAGGAGGGGCTGAGAGAGGACGGGCTGATAGAGAAGGTTCTGAAGGAGGCGGGGCTGAAGAAGGAGGGGCTAAGGGAGGAGGGGCTGAGGGAGGGAGGGCTGACGGAGGAGGGGTTGAGAGAGTAGAAGCTGAAGGAGGAGGGGCTGAGGAAGGAGGGCTGAGGGAAGAGGGGCTGAGGGAGGAGGGGCTGAGGGAGGAGGGGCTGAGGAAGGAATGGCTGAGGGAAGAGGGGCTGAGGGAGGAAGGGCTGTGTGAGGAGGGGCTGAGGGAGGAGGGGCTGAGGGATGAAGGGCTGAAGGAGGAGGGGCAAAGGAAGGAGGGCCAAAGGAAGGAGGGGCTGAGGGGAGAGGGGCTGAGAGAGGAGCAGCTGCGAAAGGATGGTCTGAATGAGGAGGGGCTGATGAAGGAGTGGCTGAGGGAGGAAGGTCTAAGTGAGGATGGGCTTAGGGAGGAGGGGCTGAGGAAGGAAGGGCTGAGGGGAAAGGGGCTGAGGAAGGAATGGCTGAGGGCAGAGGGGCTGAGGGAGGGAGTGCTGTGGAAGGAGGGGCTGAGGGAGGAGGGGCTGAGCGACGAGGGGTTGAGAGAGGAGGGGCTGAGGGAGAAGGGGCTGAAAGAGGAGGGGCTGAGGGAAGAGGGGCTGTGGGGGGAGGGGCTGAGAGAGGATGGGCTGAGAGAGCAGGGGCTAAGGGAAGAGGGGCTGGGGCAGGACGAGCTGAGGGAGGAGGGGCTGTGGGAGGAGGGGCTGACAGAGGAGGGGCTGAGGAAGGAAAAACTGTGGGAAGAGGGGCTAAGGGAGGAGGGGCTGAGGAAGGAGGAGCTGAGGGAGGAGGGGCTGAGGAAGGAGGGGCTGAGGGAAGAGGGCTAAGGGAGGAGGGGCCGAGGGAGGAGGGGCTGAAAAAGGAGGCGCTAAGGGAAGAGAGGCTGAGCGAGCAAGGGCTGAGAGAGCAAGGGCTGAGAGAGGATCGGCTGAGAAAGGAGTGGCTGAGGGAGGAGGGTCTGAGGGAGGAGGAGCTGAGGGTGGAGGAGCTGATGGAAGAGTGGGTGAGGGAGGAGGGGCTGAGGAAGAAGGGCTGAGGGAGGAGGGGCTGAGGTAGGAGGCGCTGAGGGAGCAGGGGCTGAGGAAGGAGAGGCTGAGGGAAAAGGGGCTTAGGGAAAAGGGGCTGAGTAAGGAGGCGCTGACGGACGAGGGGCTGAGGGAGGAGGGGCTGAGGGAGAAGGGGCTGAAAGAGGAGGGGCTGAGGGAAGAGGGGCTGTGGGGGGAGGGGCTGAGAGAGGATGGGCTGAGAGAGCAGGGGCTAAGGGAAGAGGGGCTGGGGCAGGACGAGCTGAGGGAGGAGGGGCTGTGGGAGGAGGGGCTGACAGAGGAGGGGCTGAGGAAGGAAAAACTGTGGGAAGAGGGGCTAAGGGAGGAGGGGCTGAGAAAGGAGGAGCTGAGGGAGGAGGGGCTGAGGAAGGAGGGGCTGAGGGAAGAGGGCTAAGGGAGGAGGGGCCGAGGAAGGAGGGGCTGAAAAAGGAGGCGCTAAGGGAAGAGAGGCTGAGCGAGCAAGGGCTGAGAGAGCAAGGGCTGAGAGAGGATCGGCTGAGAAAGGAGTGGCTGAGGGAGGAGGGGCTGAGGGAGGAGGAGCTGAGGGTGGAGGAGCTGATGGAAGAGGGGGTGAGGGAGGAGGGGCTGAGGAAGAAGGGCTGAGGGAGGAGGGGCTGAGGTAGGAGGGGCTGAGGGAAGAGGGGCTGAGGAAGGAGGGGCTGAGGAAGAAGGGGCTACGGGAAGATGGGCTGAGGGAGAAGTTGCTGAGGGAAGAGGGCTGAGGGAGGAGGGGCCGTAGGAGGAGGGGCTGAAGAAAGAGGCGCTAAGGGAAGAGAGGCTGAGCGAGCAAGGGCTGAGAGAGCAAGGGCTGAGAGAGGATCGGCTGAGAAAGGAGGGGCTGAGGGAGGACGGGCTGAGGGAGGAGGAGCTGAGGGTGGAGGAGCTGATGGAAGAGGGGGTGAGGGGGGAGGGGCTGAGGAAGAAGGGCTGAGGAAGGAGGGATTGAGGTAGGAGAGGCTGAGGGAGGAATGGCTGAGGGAGGAGAGGCTTGGGAAGGAGGGGCTGAGGGAAGAGGGGCTGAGGGAGGAGGGGCTGAGGAAATAGGGGTTGAGGAAGGAGGGGCTAAGAGTGGATCGGCTGAGAAGGGAGGGGCTGAGGGAAGAGGGGCTGAGGAAGGAGGGGCGGTGGGAGGAGAAGCTGAGGGAGAAGTGGCTGAGGGAAGAGGGCTGAGGGGGGAGGGGCCGAGGGAGGTGGAACTGAAGAAGGAGGAGCTAAGGGAAGAGAGGCTGAGCGAGCAAGGGCTGAGAGAGCAAGGGCTGAGAGAGGATCGGCTGAGAAATTAGGGGCTGAGGGAGGAGGATTGAGGGAGGAGGAGCTGAGGGTGGAGGAGCTGATGGAAGAGGGGGTGAGGGAGGAGGGGCTCAGGAAGAAGGGCTGAAGCAGGAGGGGCTGAGGTAGGAGGGCCTACGGGAAGATGGGCTGAGGGAGAAGTGGCTTAGGAAAAAGAGGCTGAGGGAGGAGGGGCTGAGGGAGGTGATGCTTAGGGAGGAAAGGCTGAGGGAGGACGGGCTGAGGGAAGAGGGGCTAAGGGAGGAGGGGCTTAGGGAGGAAGGGCTGAAGAAGGAGGACCTGAGGGCGGAGGGGCTGAAGAAGGGGGAGCTCAGGAAGTAGGGGCTGAGGGAGGAGGGGCTGAGGGAGGAGGGGCTGAAGAAAAAGAGGCTGAGGGAGGAGGGGCTGAAGCAGGAGGGGCTGAGAGAGGAGGGGCTGATTAAGGAGGGGCTGAGTGAGGAGGGGCTGAGGGAAGAGGGGCTGAGGGAAGGAGGGGCTGAGGGAGGAGAGGCTGAAAGAAGAGGGGCCGAGAGAGGAGGGGCTGAAGCAGGAGGGGCTGAGGGAGGAATGGATGAGGGAGGAGAAGCTGAGGAAGGAGAGGTTGAGGGAAGAGGGGCTGAGGAAGGAGGGGCTGATTGAAACGAGGCTGAAGGAAGATGGGTTGAGAGAGGAGAGACTCAGGGAGGAGGGGCTGAGGGAGGATGGGCTGAGGGGTTGAGGGAAGAGGGGCTTAGGGGGAAGGGGCTGAGGGAGAAGGGGCTGAGGAAAGAGGGGCTGAGGCAGGACGAGCTGAGGGAAGAGGGGCTGAGGGAAGGAGGGGCTGAGGGAGGAGGGGCTGAGGGAGGAGAGGCTGAGGGAGGAGGGGCTGAGGGAGGAGGGGCTGAGGGAGGAGGGGCTAAGCGAGGAGGGGCTGAGAAAGGAGGGGCTGAGAAAAGAAGGGCTGAGGGAGGAGGGACTTAGGAAAAAGAGGCTGAGAGAGGAAGGGCTGAGGGGGCTGAGAAAGGATCGGTTGAAAAAGGAGGGGCTGAGTGAAGAGGGGCTGAGGAAGGAGGGGCTGAGGGAGGTGGGCTGTGGGAGGAAGAGCTGAGGGCAGAGGGGCTGAGGGAGGAGCGGCTGAGGGAATAGGGGCTGTGGGAGAATAGGGTGAGGGAGGAGGGGCTGAGGGAGGAGGGGCTGAGGTAGGAGGGGCTGAGGGAAGAGGGGCTGAGGGAGGAGAGGCTGAGGGAGGAGGGGCTGTGGGAGGGGAGAAGGGGCTGAGGAAAGAGGGGCTGAGGCAGGAGGAGCTGAGGGAGGAGGGGCTGAGGGAGGAGGGGTTGAGGAAGAAGGGTCTGGGGGAAGAGGGGCTGAGGGAGAAGGGGCTGAGAAAGGATCGGCTGAGAAAGGAAGGGCTGAGGGAAGAGGGGCTGAGGGAAGAGGGGCTGAGGCAGGAGGGGCTGAGGGAGGAGGGGCTGTGGGAGAAGGGGCTGAGGGAGGAGGGGCTGAGAGAGGAGGAGCTGAGGAAGGAGGGGCTGAGGGAAGAGGGGCTGAGGGAGGAGAGGCTGAGGGAGGACGGGCTGAGGTAGGAGGGGCTGACGCGAAATAATACTGAAATCAGCGAAAATGAAAGCAAATTTAGAGACCGATATCACTTGAAGCGAATTTATATCTCCAGTGAGAAATTTTGGCTTTACAATTCGAAATTTTACATACCACATATATTCGTGTTCCAATGCAAAATGTTTGCATGCGCTTTCCAGTGCGGAAAATTGGTATATGAGTGCGAAATTTTCGTTATACAAAGCGAAATTTTAGCATTACAACGCAAAGTTTTTGCATTCTTGTGCGAAATTATCTCATTCTTTCGTGAAATTCCGCTGTTAAGAGCGAAATGTTTACTCACCAGTGCGAAATTTTTGAATAGATTACACATATACACAGATACACAGATTTCGCATTCCAGGGAGAAATATTCGCACTCCAGCGCGAAAGTTTCGCTTGTCGGAGCGAAATGTTAACATTCAAGTAAAAAGCGTTCTAGTGCGGAATTTCCCTATGCCAATGGGAATTTTCGTATTTTATTGCGAAATGGTTATATTATAATGCAAAATTTTCACATTCTAGTGTGAAACTTTCGCTTTTCAGTCCGAAATTTTTGGATTCTAGTGCGAAATTTAAATTGCTGATTTCTTTTTAATTTCGGTCCGATTTCGCTGTGATTTCGGACCAATTTCGCTTCAACTTCGCTTCGATTTCGACGCGTTTTCGCTCCAATTTCACTCTAATTTCGATCCAATTACGCTTCTATTTGCTCTGATTCCGTTTCAATTTTGCTCTCAATTCACTCCGAATTTGCTCTTATTTGCCGATTTGGCTCTCAATTTCCCTAAATTTTCGCTTTCCAGTCCAACATTTTCGCTCTCCAGTGTGAAATGTTCGCTTTCCAGTGAGAAATTTTCGTAGTCCAGTGCAGAACTTTCGCTCTTTAGACCAACATTTAAGCATATCAGTCCAAAATGTTATAATTCCAGTGCAAAATTTTCGCATTCCCGTGCAAAATTTTTGCATATCAGTGAGAAATTGTTGGAATCTAGTGCGAAACTTTCGCATTCCGGTGAGAAGTATACGCATTCCAGAGCACAAGTTTCGCTTTTCAGTGCGAAATGTTAACATTCAAGTGAAAAATGTTTGCGTTCTAGTGCGAAATTGTCTCATGCTAATGCGAAATTTTTGTTATCTAAAGCGAAGGTTACGCATTCCATTGCGAAGTTGTTGCATTTTGATGCAAAATTTTCGCATTCCAGTGTGAAAGTTTTGCATATCAGTGCAAAATTGTGGGATTCTAGTGCGACATTTTCGCAATTCACTGTGAAATTTTCGCTCGCCTGTCCGACATATTCTTGCTTCCTGATTTCATATTAATTTCGGTCAATTTTCGATTTCGCGCTATTTTCCCTGAATTTCCTTCAAATTTTGCGAAAATAGAAGCAAAATTAGAGATCGATATCATGTGGATTGAATTTAATGCGCCAGTAAGAAATTTTCACCTTACAGTACGAAATTTTAGTTGTCCAGTGGAAAAGTTTTTCATTTCAGTGTGAAATTGTTGGATTTTAGTGCGAAATTTTTGCAATCCACTGTGAAATTTTCGTCCTCCAGCGCGACACTTTTGTGTTCCGGTGCAAAATGTATGACATTCCGTTTGAAATTTTCGGTTTTTTTGTGCGAAAAGTTCCCATGCAAATGACTAAGTTTTGCGTTCTAGTGCGACATTTCGTCATGACAATGGGAATTTTTTGCTCTTTGGTGCGAAATTTTCGTATTCCATTCTGAAATTTTCGCCGTTAAGGGCGAAATTTACGCAAGCATTGCAACAATTTCGCATTCCATTGCGAAATCGTTTCATTTCAATGCGAAATTTTTGTATTCAAGTGTGAAATTGTCACATATCAGTGCAAACATTTTGGATTCGCGTGCGACATTTTCGCAATTCACTGTGAAATTTTCGCTCTCTTGTCCGACATATTCTATTAATTTCGGTCAATTTTCGATTTCGCTCTATTTTCAAAAAAATTCGTTCAAATTTCGCTTCACTTTTGCGTAAAAACATTGAAATCATAGCGAAAATGAAAGCAAAATTAGAGATCGATGTCATGTGGAGCGAATTTAGTTCGCCAGTAAGAAATTTTCACCTTACAGTACAAAATTTTAGTTATCAGTGGAAAATTTTTGCCTTTCAGTGTGAAATTGTTGGATACTAGTGCGCAATTTTTGCAATTCACCGTGAAATTTTCTTCCTCCAGCGCGACATATTCGTGTTCCGGTGCAAAATGTATGACCTTACAGTACAAAATTTTAGTTATCCAGTGGAAAATGTTTGCCTTTCATTGTGAAATTGTTGGATACTAGTGCGCAATTTTTGCAATTCACCGTGAAATTTTCTTCCTCCAGCGCGACATATTCGAGTTCCGGTGCAAAATGTATGACATTCCGTTTGAAATTTTCGCTCTTTTGTGCGAAATTTTCGCTTTCCAATGCGGAATTTTTCATTTCAGTGTGAAATTGTTGGATTTTAGTGCGAAATTTTTGCAATCCACTGTGAAATTTTCGTCCTCCAGCGCAACACTTTTGTGTTCCGGTGCAAAATGTATGACATTCCATTTGAAATTTTCGCTGTTTTGTGCGAAAAGTTCACATGCAAATGGCTAAGTTTTGCGTTCTAGTGCGACATTTCGTCATGCCAATGGGAATTTTTTGCTCTTTGGTGCGAAATTTTCGTATTCCATTCTGAAATTTTCGCTGTTAAGGGCGAAATTTACGCAAGCATTGCAACAATTTCGCATTCCATTGCGAAATCGTTTCATTTCAATGCGAAATATTTGTATTCAAGTGTGAAATTGTCACATATCAGTGGAAAAATTTTGGATTCTAGTGCGACATTTTCGCAATTCACTGTGAAATTTTCGCTCTCCTGTCCGACATATTCTATTAATTTCGGTCAATTTTCGATTTCGCTCTATTTTCCCAAAATTTCGTTCAAATTGCGCTTCACTTTTGCGTAATAACATTGAAATCATAGCGAAAATGAAAGCAAATTTAGAGACCGATATCATGTGGAGCGAATTTAGCTCGCCAGTAAGAAATTTCCACCTTACAGTACAAAATTTTAGTTATCCAGTGGAAAATTTTTGCCTTTCAGTGCGAAATTGTTGGATACTAGTGCGCAATTTTTGCAATCCACCGTGAAATTTTCTTCCTCCAGCGCGACATATTCGTGTTCCGGTGCAAACTGTATGACATTCCGTTTGAAATTTTCGCTCTTTTGTGCGAAATTTTCGCATTTCAGTGCGAAATTTTCGCTTTCCAATGCGGAATTTTTGTATAGCAGTCCGAAATTTTCGTGGTACATTGCGAAATTTTAGCATCACAACGCAAAGTTTTAGCATTCCTCTGCGAAATCATCGCATTCTTTTCCGAAATTTTCTTTGTTTAGAGTGAAATTTACTTTCATGAAATAATAGTGAAATCATAGCGCAAATGAAAGCAAATTTAGAGACCGATATCACGTGAAGCGAATTATATCTCCAGTGCGAAATTTTCGTATTTTATTTTAAAATTGTGCATACAATGCATAACAGTGCAAGAATTTCGCATCCACTGCCGCTTTAGATTGCTAATTTGTTATTCATATCGGTCACTTTCTCAATTTCACTCTATTTTCCCTCGAATTTCGTTTAAATTTCGCTTTACTCTCGCGAAATAATAGTGAAATCATAGCGAAATTGAAAGCAAATCTAGATATCGATATCATGTGAAGCGAATTTATATCTCCAGTGCGAAATTTTCGCTTTACAGTAATAAATTTTACATAGAACACATATTCGTGTTTCAGTTCAAAATGTATGCAATTCTGTTTGAAATTACCGATTTTCTGTCTGAAATTTTCGCATTTCAGTGCGAATTTCTTACTTTCCAGTGCGGAATTTTGGTAAATCAGTGCTAAATTCTAGTGGTACAAAGCGAAATTTTATTATTACAACGCAAAGGTTTTGCATTCTTCTGCGAAATTATCGCATTCTTTCGTAAAACTCCGCTGTAAAGAGCGAAATTTTTACTCACCAGTGCGAAATTTTCGAATATCAGTACGCAGATTTCGCATTCCAGCGAGAAATATTCGCACTCCACCGCGAAAGTTTCGCTTGTCAGTGCGAAATACTAACATTCAAGTGAAAAATGTTTGCGTTCTAGTGCTGAATTTCCTCATGCCAATGGGAATTTTCGTATTCGATTGCGAATTTGTTTAATAACAATGTGAAATTTTCACATTCCAGTGTGAAATTTTCGCACTGAAATGAAATTTCGCATTCCACTAAAAAATTTCGTTTCGAAATTTTTTTCGTTTCGAAATTTTTGCTTGCCAATGCGGAATTTTCGTATATCAGTGCGAAATTTTCGTGATACATAGCGAACTGTTAACAGTAAAGCGTGAAAGTTTTGCATTCTTGTGCGAAATTATTGAACTCCAGTCCGTAATTTTTATAAGAGTGAAATTTTCGTGGTACAATGCGAAATTATAGCATAACAACGTGGAGTTTTAGAATTCCTCTGTGAAATCATCGCATTCTTTTCCGAAATTTTCTTTGTTAAGAGTAAAATTTACTTTCGCGAAATAATAGTGAAATCATAGCGAAAATGAAAGCAAATTTAGAGACCGATATCATGTGGAGCGAATTTAGTTCGCCAGTAAGAAATTTTCACCTTACAGTACAAAATTTTAGTTATCCAGTGGAAAATTTTTGCCTTTCAGTGCGAAATTGTTGGATACTAGTGCGCAATTTTTGCAGTCCACCGTGAAATTTTTTTCCTCCAGCGCGACATATTCGTGTTCCGGTGCAAAATGTATGACATTCCGTTTGAAATTTTCGCTCTTTTGTGCGAAATTTTCGCATTTCAGTGCGAAATTTTCGCTTTCCAATGCGGAATTTTTGTATATCAGTCCGAATTTTCGTTGTACATTGCGAAATTTTAGCATCACAACGCAAAGTTTTAGCGTTCCTCTGCGAAATCATCGCATTCTTTTCCGAAATTTTCTTTGTTAAGAGTGAAATTTACTTTCGCGAAACAATACTGAAAAAATATCAAAATGAGAGCAAATTTAGAGACCGATATCACGTGAAGCGAATTTATATCTCCAGTGCGAAATTTTGGCTTTACAATTCGGAATTTTACATATAACACATATTCGTGTTCCAGTGCAAAATGTATGCAATTCTGTTTGAAATTATCGATTTTCTGCCTGAAATTTTCGCATTTCGGTGCGAATTTTTCACTTTCCAGTGCGGAATTTTGGTGTATCAGTGCGAAATTTTCGTTATGCATAGCGAAATTTTAACATTACAACGCAAAGTTTTTGCATTCTTGTGCGAAATTATCGCATTCTTTCGTGAAATTCCGCTGTTAAGAGCGAAATGTTTACCTACCAGTGCGAAATTTGTGCATATATATATATATATAACACACATATATATATATATATATCATCACAAGCGGATATACATAGATATATATATATATATATATATATATATATATATATATATATATGTATGTATATGTTTATATATATATATTAATGTTACATAACATATTTGATTTGGTGTAGTGGACTTTCACGAAAGAATGCGATAATTTCGCACAAGAATGCAAAAACTTTGCGTTGTAATGCTAAAATTTCGCTTTGTATAACGAAAATTTCGCACTGATATACGAAAATTCCGCACTGGCAAGTGAAAAATTCGCACCGAAATGCAAAAATTCAATTTCAGAAAAAAACAATTTCAGACAGAAAATCGATAATTTCAAACAGGATTGCATACATTTTGCACTGGAACACGAATATGTTATTTATGTCAAATTTCGTATTGTAAAGCCAAAATTTCGCACTGGAGATATAAATTCGCTTCACGTGATATCGGTCTCTAAATTTGCTTTCATTTTCGCTATGATTTCACTATTATTTCGCGAAAGTAAATTTCACTCAACAAAGAAAATTTCGGAAAAGAATGCGATGATTTCGCGGAGGAATGCTAAAACTTTGCGTTGTGATGCTAAAATTTCGCAATGTACCACGAGAATTTCGGACTGATATACAAAAATTCCGCATTAGAGAGCGAAAATTTCGCACTGAAATGCGAAAATTTCGCACGAGTTAAAATTTCAAACGGAATGTCATACATTTTGCACCGGAACACGAATATGTCGCGCTGGGGGAAGAAAATTTCACGGTGAATTGCAGAAATTGCGCACTAGTATCCAACAATTTCACACTGAAAGGCAAAACTTTTCCACTGGATAGCTAAAATGTACTGTAAGGTGAAAATTTCTTACTGGTGAACTAAATTTGCTCCACATGAGATCGATCTCTAATTTTGTTCTCATTTTCGCTATGATTTCAATGTTTTTACGCAAAAAAGAAGCGAAATTTGAACGAAATTTTGGGAAAATAGAGCGAAATCGAAAATGGACCGAAATTAATAGAATATGTCGGACAGGAGAGCGAAAATTTCGGTGAATTGCGAAAATGTCGCACTAGAATCCAAAATTTTTGCACTGATATGTGACAATTTCACACTTGAATGCAAATATTCTGCATTGAAATGAAACGATTTCGCAATGGAATCCGAAATTGTTGATATCGAATTGTTGATACCGATATCGATTTGATATCGATTTGCTTCTATTTTCGCAAAATTTGAACGAAATTCAGGGAAAATAGCGCGAAATCGAAAATTGACCGAAATTAATATGAAATCAGCAAGCAAGAATATGTCGGACAGGCGAGCGAAAATTTCACAGTGAATTGCGAAAATGTCGCACTAGAATCCCACAATTTTTGCATTTTGCATTGCACTGATATGCGAAAATTTCACACTGGAATGCGAAATTTTTGCATTAAAATGCAACAATTTCGCAATGGAATGCGTAACCTTCGCTTTAGATAACAAAAATTTCGCATTAGCATGAGACGATTTCGCCATAGAACGCAAACATTTTTCACTTGAATGTTAACATTTCGCACTGAAAAGCGAAATTTGCGCTCTGGAATGCGTATACTTCTCACTGGAATTCGAAAGTTTCGCACTAGATTCCAACAATTTCGCACTGATACGCAAAAATTTTGCACGGGAATGCGAAAATTTTGCACTGGAATTATAACATTTTGGACTGTTATGCTAAAATTTTGGTCTAAAGAGCGAAAGTTCTGCACTGGACTGCGAAAATTTCTCACTGGAAAGCGAACATTTCACACTGGAGAGCAAAAATTTCGGACTGGAAAGCGAAAATTTCGGGAAATTGAGAGCCAAATCGGCAAATAAGAGCGAAGTAGGAGTGAATTGAGAGCAAAATTGAAACGGAATCAGAGCAAATAGGAGCGTAATTGGATCGAAATTAGAGTGAAATCGGAGCGAAAACGCATCGAAATCGAAGCGAAGTTGAAGCGAAATTGGTCCGAAATCACAGCGAAATCGGACCGAAATTAAAATGAAATCAGCAATTTAAATTTCGCACTAGAATCCAAAAATTTCGGACTGAAATGCGAAAGTTTCACACTAGAATGTGAAAATTTTGCATTATAATATAACAATTTCGCAATAAAATACGAAAATTCCCATTGGCATAGGGAAATTCCGCACTAGAACGCAAACATTTTACTTGAATGTTAACATTTCACACTGACAAGCGAAACTTTCGCGCTGGAGTGCGAATATTTTCGGGATCAGAAAATGGCAGGGATTTCGGGGCCTGGAGTCAAGCATTATCGGCAATCAAGTTACAGCAAGACTCGAAAAGTGCAAATAGAATCCATATTTATGAGAAAACAATTAGCTCACATCAAAATGCGTAAATAATCGAGCAAAATAAACCGATGCAACAGTTAACAAGAGAATAGAAAGGGGTTTGTAAATAAATGAGTATGGACTGTTTCGCATTTATTGCATTCGTTACATCGAATGATTTGAGGAAATTAATACTAGCGAATGCATACACAGATTTACCAAAATCCTTAACAACAATCAAAAAAAGGTTGTTGGCTATGCAAGCAGGATAAAGAAAATAACAAAAAATAAGATATAACAGGCTAGTATCTCAGGTGAACGGTTCGGCTTGATGTTTGATGAATGGACCTTGACTGCAAATAGGCGCCATATAAATATAAACATCTACTTAGTAAATTCTTACTGGAGCTTGGTGGGAGCGCGAAAGTTTCGCTTGTCAGTGTGAAATGTTAACATTTAAGTAAAAATGTTTGCGTTCTAGTGCGGAATTTCCCTATGCCAATGGGAATTTTCGTATTTTATTGCGAAATGGTTATATTATAATGCAAAATTTTCACATTCTAGTGTGAAACTTTCGCTTTTCAGTCCGAAATTTTTGGATTCTAGTGCGAAATTTAAATTGCTGATTTCTTTTTAATTTCGGTCCGATTTCGCTGTGATTTCGGACCAATTTCGCTTCAAATTCGCTTCGATTGCGACGCGTTTTCGCTCCGATTTCACTCTAATTTCGATCCAATTACGCTCCTATTTGCTCTGATTCCGTTTCAATTTTGCTCTCAAATCACTCCGAATTTGCTCTTATTTGCCGATTTGGCTCTCAATTTCCCTAAATTTTCGCTTTCCAGTTCAACATTTTCGCTCTCCAGTGTGAAATGTTCGCTTTCCAGTGAGAAATTTTCGTAGTCCAGTGCAGAACTTTCGCTCTTTAGACCAACATTTTAGCATATCAGTCCAAAATGTTATAATTGCAGTGCAAAATTTTCGCATTCCCGTGCAAAATTTTTGCATATCAGTGAGAAATTGTTGGAATCTAGTGCGAAACTTTCGCATTCCGGTGAGAAGTATACGCATTCCAGAGCACAAGTTTCGCTTTTCAGTGCGAAATGTTAACATTCAAGTGAAAAATGTTTGCGTTCTAGTGCGAAATTGTCTCATGCTAATGCGAAATTTTTGTTATCTAAAGCGAAGGTTACGCATTCCATTGCGAAATTGTTGCATTTTGATGCAAAATTTTCGCATTCCAGTGTGAAATTTTTGCATATCAGTGCAATTCATTTACACAGACATTTTCGCAATTCACTGTGAAATTTTCGCTCGCCTGTCCGACATATTCTTGCTTCCTGATTTCATATTAATTTCGGTCAATTTTCGATTTCGCGCTATTTTCCCTGAATTTCCTTCAAATTTTGCGAAAATAGAAGCAAAATTAGAGATCGATATCATGTGGAGTGAATTTAATGTGCCAGTAAGAAATTTTCACCTAACAGTACAAAATTTTAGTTGTCCAGTGGAAAAGTTTTTCATTTCAGTGTGAAATTGTTGGATTTTAGTGCGAAATTTTTGCAATCCACTGTGAAATTTTCGTCCTCCAGCGCGACACTTTAGTGTTCCGGTGCAAAATGTATGACATTCCGTTTGAAATTTTCGGTTTTTTGTGCGAAAAGTTTCCATGCAAATGACTAAGTTTTGCGTTCTAGTGCGACATTTCGTCATGACAATGGGAATTTTTTGCTCTTTGGTGCGAAATTTTCGTATTCCATTCTGAAATTTTCGCCGTTAAGGGCGAAATTTACGCAAGCATTGCAATTTCGCATTCCATTGCGAAATCGTTTCATTTCAATGCGAAATTTTTGTATTCAAGTGTGAAATTGTCACATATCAGTGCAAACATTTTGGATTCTAGTGCGACATTTTCACAATTCACTGTGAAATTTTCGCTCTCTTGTCCGACATATTCTATTAATTTCGGTCAATTTTCGATTTCGCTCTATTTTCAAAAAAATTCGTTCAAATTTCGCTTCACTTTTGCGTAAAAACATTGAAATCATAGCGAAAATGAAAGCAAAATTAGAGATCGATGTCATGTGGAGCGAATTTAGTTCGCCAGTAAGAAATTTTCACCTTACAGTACAAAATTTTAGTTATCAGTGGAAAATGTTTGCCTTTCAGTGTGAAATTGTTGGATACTAGTACGCAATTTTTGCAATTCACCGTGAAATTTTCTTCCTCCAGCGCGACATATTCGTGTTCCGGTGCAAAATGTATGACCTTACAGTACAAAATTTTAGTTATCCAGTGGAAAATGTTTGCCTTTCAGTGTGAAATTGTTGGATACTAGTGCGCAATTTTTGCAATTCACCGTGAAATTTTCTTCCTCCAGCGCGACATATTCGAGTTCCGGTGCAAAATGTATGACATTCCGTTTGAAATTATCGCTCTTTTGTCCGAAATTTTCGCATTTCAATGCGAAATTTTCGCTTTCTAATGCGGAATTTTTGTATAACAGTCCGAAATTTTCGTGGTACATTGCGAAATTTTAGCATCACAACGCAAAGTTTTAGCATTCCTCTGCGAAATCATCGCATTCTTTTCCGAAATTTTCTTTGTTAAGAGTGAAATTTACTTTCGCGAAATAATAGTGAAATGATAGCGAAAATGAAAGCAAATTTAGAAACCGATATCACGTGAAGCGAATTTATATCTCCAGTGTGAAATTTTGGCTTTACAATACGAAATTTGACATATAAAACATATTCGTGTTCCAGTGCAAAATGTATGCAATTCTGTTTGAAATTATCGATTTTCTGTCTGAAATTTTTGCATTTCGGTGTGAATTTTTCACTTTCCAGTGCGGAATTTTGGTATTTCAGTGCGAAATTTTCGTTATACATAGCGAAATTTTAGCATTACAACGCAAAGTTTTTGCATTCTTGTGCGAAATTATCGCATTCTTTCGTGAAAGTCCGCTGTTTAGAGCGAAATGTTTACTCACCAGTGCGAAATTTTTAAATATCAGTACGCAGATTTCGCATTCCAGGGAGAAATATTCGCACTCTAGCGCGAAAGTTTCGCTTGTCAGTGCGAAATGTTAACATTCTGTTAAAGTAATGTTAACGTTCTAGTGCGGAATTTCCCTATGCCAATGGGAATTTTCGTATTTTATTGCGAAATTGTTATACCAACAATTTCGCACTGAAATGAAAAACTTTTCCACTGGACAACTAAAATTTCGTACTGTTAGGTGAAAATTTCTTACTGGCGCATTAAATTCGCTCCACATGATATCGATCTCTAATTTTGCTTCTATTTTCGCAAAATTTGAACGAAATTCAGGGAAAATAGCGCGAAATCGAAAATTGACCGAAATTAATATGAAATCAGCAAGCAAGAATATGCGGATAACTAAACTGCGGATAAAATATATAAATATGCGGATAAATAATATATGCGGATAACTGGATAACTAAAATTTTGTACTGTTAGGTGAAAATTTCTTATTGGCGAGTTAATTTGCTCCACATGACATCGATCTCTAATTTTGCTTTCATTTTCGCTATGATTTCAATGTTTTAACGCAAAAGTGAAGCGAAATTTGAACGAAATTTTGGGAAAATAGAGCGAAATCGAAAATTGACCGAAATTAATAGAATATGTCGGACAGGAGAGCGAAAATTTCACAGTGAATTGCGAAAATGTCGCACTAGAATCCAAAATTTTTGCACTGATATGTGACAATTTCACACTTGAATACAAAAATTTCGCATTGAAATGAAACGATTTCGCAATGGAATGCAAAATTGTTGCAATGCTTGCGTAAATTTCGCCCTTAACGGCGAAAATTTCGGAATGGAATACGAAAATTTTGCACCAAAAAGCAAAAAATTCCCATTGGCATGACGAAATTTCGCACTAGAACGCAAAACTTAGTCATTTGCATGTGAACTTTTCGCACAAAATAGCGAAAATTTCAAACGGAATGTCATACATTTTGCACCGGAACACAAAAGTGTCGCGCTGGAGGACGAAAATTTCACAGTGGATTGCAAACATTTCGCACTAAAATCCAACAATTTCAACATGAAATGAAAAACTTTTCCACTGGACAACTAAAATTTCGTACTGTTAGGTGAAAATTTCTTACTGGCACATTAAATTCACTCCACATGATATCGATCTCTAATTTTGCTTCTATTTTCGCAAATTTTGAAGGAAATTCAGGGAAAATAGCGCGAAATCGAAAATTGACCGAAATTAATATGAAATCAGCAAGCAAGAATATGTCGGACAGGCGAGCGAAAACTGCAGAGTGAATTGCGAAAATGTCGCACTAGAATCCAACAATTTTGCACTGATATGCGAAAATCTCACACTGGAATGCGAAAATTTTGCATCAAAATGCAACAATTTCGCAATGGAATGCGTAACCTTCGCTTTAGATAACACAAATTTCACATTAGCATGAGACAATTTCGCACTAGAACGCAAACATTTTTCAATTGAATGTTAACATTTCGCACTGAAAAGCGAAACTTGTGCTCTGGAATGCGTAAACTTCTCACCGGAATGCGAAAGTTTCGCACTAGATTCCAACTATTTCTCACTGATATGCAAAAATTTTGCACGGGAATGCGAAAATTTAGCACTGGATTTATAACATTTTGGACTGTTATGCTAAAATGTTGGTCTAAAGAGCGAAAGTTCTGCACTGGACTGCGAAAATTTCTCACTGGAAAGCGAACATTTCACACTGGAGAGCGAACATTTCGGACTGGAAAGCGAAAATTTCGGGAAATTGAGAGCCAAATCGGCAAATAAAAGCGAAGTATATCAATTAAAAATTAAATTAATTAAATTAGAGTGAAATCGGAGCGAAAACGCGTCGAAATCGAAGCGAAGTTGAAGCGAAATTGGTGCGAAATCACAGCGAAATCGGACCGAAATAAAATGAAATCAGCAATTTAAATTTCGCACTAGAATCCAAAAATTTCGGACTGAAATGCGAAAGTTTCACACTAGAATGTGAAAATTTCGCATTGTAATATAACCATTTCGCAATAAAATACGAAAATTCCCATTGGCATAGGGAAATTCCGCACTCGAACGATTTTTACTTGAATGTTAACATTTCGCACTGACAAGCGAAACTTTCGCGCTGGAGTGCGAATATTTCTCCCTGGAATGCGAAATCTGTGTACTGATATTCAAAAATTTCGCACTGGTGAGTAAACATTTCGCTCTTAACAGCGGAATTTCACGAAAGAATGCGATAATTTCGCACAAGAATGCAAAAACTTTGCGTTGTAATGCTATAATTTCGCTTTGTATAACGAAAATTTCGCACTCATATACCACAATTCCGCACTGGAAAGCGCATGCAAACATTTTGCTCTGGAACACGAATATATGTTATATGTAAAATTTCGAATTGTAAAGCCAAAATTTCTCACTGGAGATATAAATTCGCTTCAAGTGATATCGGTCTCTAAATTTGCTTTCATTTTCGCTGATTTCAGTATTATTTCGCGAAAGTAAATTTCACTCTTAACAAAGAAAATTTCGGAAAAGAATGCGATGATTTCGCAGAGGACTGAAATGCGAAATTTTCGCTCGTTCGTGGGAAGTTTAGTGCAGAACTTTCGCTCTTGTTAGTATATCAGTCCAAAATGTTATAATTCCAGTGCTAAATTTTCGCATTCCCGTGCAAAATTTTTGCATAACAGTGCGAAATTGTTGGAATCTAGTGCGAAACTTCTGCATTCCGGTGAGAAGTATACGCATTCCAGAGCACAAGTTTCGCTTTTCAGTGCGAAATGTTAACATTCAATTGAAAAATGTTTGCGTTCTAGTGCGAAATTGTCTCATGCTAATGCGAAATTTTTGTTATCTAAAGCGAAAGTTACGCATTCCATTGCGAAATTAATGCAATTTTCGCATTCCAGTGTGAAATTTTCGCATATCAGTGCAAAATTGTGGGATTCTAGTGCGACATTTTCGCAATTCACTGTGAAATTTTCGCTCGCCTGTCCGACATATTCTTGCTTGCTGATTTCATATTAATTTCGGTCAATTTTCGATTTCGCGCTATTTTCCCTGAATTTCCTTCAAATTTTGCGAAAATAGAAGCAAAATTAGATCTCGATATCATGTGGAGTGAATTTAATGCGCCAGTAAGAAATTTTCACCTAACAGTACGAAATTTTAGTTGTCCAGTGGAAAAGTTTTTCATTTCAGTGTGAAATTGTTGGATTTTAGTGCGAAATGTTTGCAATCCACTGTGAAATTTTCGTCCTCCAGCGCGACACTTTTGTGTTCCGGTGCAAAATGTATGACATTCCTTTTGAAATTTTCGGTTTTTTGTGCGAAAAGTTCACATGCAAATGACTAAGTTTTGCGTTCTAGTGCGACATTTCGTCATGCCAATGGGAATTTTTTGCACTTTGGTGCGAAATTTTCGTATTCCATTCCGAAATTTTCGCCGTTAAGGGCGAAATTTACGCAAGCATTGCAACAATTTCGCATTCCATTGCGAAATCGTTTCATTTCAATGCAAAATTTTTGTATTCAAGTGTGAAATTGTCACATATCAGTGCAAAAATTTTGGATTCTAGTGCGACATTTTCGCAATTCACTGTGAAATTTTCGCTCTCCTGTCCGACATATTCTATTAATTTCGGTCAATTTTCGATTTCGCTCTATTTTCCCAAAATTTCGTTCAAATTTCGCTTCACTTTTGCGTAAAAACATTGAAATCATAGCGAAAATGAAAGCAAAATTAGAGATCGATGTCATGTGGAGCGAATTTAGTTTGCCAGTAGAAATTTTCACCTTACAGTACAAAATTTTAGTTATCCAGTTATCCGCATTTTTTATTTATCCGCATATTTATTTTTTTTATCCGCAGTTTAGTTATCCGCATATTCTTGCTTGCTGATTTCATATTAATTTCGGTCAATTTTCGATTTCGCGCTATTTTCCCTGAATTTCGTTCAAATTTTGCGAAAATTGATGCAAAATTAGAGATCGATATCATGTGGAGCGAATTTAATGCACCAGTAACAAATTTTCACCTAACAGTACGAAATTTTAGTTGTCCAGTGGAAAAGTTTTTCATTTCAGTGCGAAATTGTTGGTATAACAAATAAATAAAATACGAAAATTCCCATTGGCATAGGGAAATTCCGCACTAGAACGTTAACATTACGTTAACAGAATGTTAACATTTCGCACTGACAAGCGAAACTTTCGCGCTAGAGTGCGAATATTTCTCCCTGGAATGCGAAATCTGCGTACTGATATTTAAACATTTCGCTCTTAACAGCGGACTTCCACGAAAGAATGCGATAATTTCGCACAAGAATGCAAAAACTTTGCGTTGTAATGCTAAAATTTGGCTAAGTATAACGAAAATTTTGCACTGATATACCAAAATTCCGCACTGGAAAGTGAAAAATTCGCACCGAAATGCAAAAATTTCAGACAGAAAATCGATAATTTCAAATAGAATTGCATACATTTTGCACTGGAACACGAATATGTTTTATATGTCAAATTTCGTATTGTAAAGCCAAAATTTCACACTGGAGATATAAATTCGCTTTCGTGATATCGGTCTCCAAATTTGCTTTCATTTTCGCTATGATTTCACTATTATTTCGCGAAAGTAAATTTCACTCTTAACAAAGAAAATTTCGGAAAAGAATGCGATGATTTCGCAGAGGAATGCTAAAACTTTGCGTTGTGATGCTAAAATTTCGCAATGTACCACGAAAATTTCGGACTGTTATACAAAAATTCCGCATTAGAAAGCGAAAATTTCGCACTGAAATGCGAAAATTTCGCACAAAAGAGCGAAAATTTCAAACGGAATGTCATACATTTTGCACCGGAACTCGAATATGTCACGCTGGAGGAAGAAAATTTCACGGTGAATTGCAAAAATTGCGCACTAGTATCCAACAACTTCACACTGAAAGGCAAACATTTTCCACTGGATAACTAAAATTTTGTACTGTAAGGTCATACATTTTGCACCGGAACACGAAATTCAGGGAAAATAGCGCGAAATCGAAAATTGACCGAAATTAATATGAAATCAGCAAGCAAGAATATGTCGGACAGGCGAGCGAAAATTTCACAGTGAATTGCGAAAATGTCGCAATATTTACATATTCTATTAATTTCGGTCAATTTTCGATTTCGCTCTATTTTCAAAATTTTGCACTGATATGCGAAAATATGATATGCGAACACGAATATGTCGCGCTGGAGGAAGAAAATTTCACGGCGAATTGCAAAAATTGGGCACCGGAACACGAATATGTCGCGCTGGAGGAAGAAAATTTCACGGTGAATTGCAAAAATTGCGCACTAGTATCCAACAATTTTACACTGAAAGGCAAAAATTTTCCACTGGATAACTAAAATTTTGTACTGTAAGGTGAAAATTTCTTATTGGCGAACTAAATTCGCTCCACATGACATCGATCTCTAATTTTGCTTTCATTTTCGCTATGATTTCAATGTTTTTACGCAAAAATGAAGCGAAATTTGAACGAAATTTTGGGAAAATAGAGCGAAATCGAAAATTGACCGAAATTAATAGAATATGTCGGACAGGAGAGCGAAAATTTCACAGTGAATTGCGAAAATGTCGCACTAGAATCCAAAATTTTTGCACTGATATGTGACAATTTCACACTTGAATACAAAAATTTCGCATTGAAATGAAACGATTTCGCAATGGAATGCAAAATTGTTGCAATGCTTGCGTAAATTTCGCCCTTAACGGCGAAAATTTCGGAATGGAATACGAAAATTTCGCACCAAAAAGCAAAAAATTCCCATTGGCATGACGAAATTTGGCACTAGAACGCAAAACTTAGTCATTTGCATGTGAACTTTTCGCACAAAATAGCGAAAATTTCAAACGGAATGTCATACATTTTGCACCGGAACACAAAAGTGTCGCGCTGGAGGACGAAAATTTCACAGTGGATTGCAAACATTTCGCACTAAAATCCAACAATTTCAACATGAAATGAAAAACTTTTCCACTGGACAACTAAAATTGTAGTACACTGTATTGAGTTTTGTAAGCGAGTGTACGCACATCTGTCTAAAGATGACGAAATGTATAGTTAGTTGAGTAATAAACGTTGAGGAGAGAGGATCGGTCCTCACATAGAACAACTGTGTTTTTCTTTTAGTGAACGGAGCCGAGGCATATTTGACTACAATTATCAGAAGTGGGATTTTGCCTGCAATCGCAATTCTTTCGATATACATATATACGTCTCACGTTACTGTATATGAATTGTCTCTGGTTGTCAGTTTGGAATCGTTGCCGCAATTGAACTCATATTTACATACGTGATCGAGTTTTAGAGTGAGCGTGCAATGTCGGAAAAAGTGACTGTGAGGCAGTTGAAAGAAAAGTTAAAGTTGATGCGTTTGCCCACCTCGGGGAATAAGAGTGTTCTTCAGCGTCGTCTGAAAGACGTCATTGCTGACATGCCCGATCGTGTTCATACACCAATACAAAATAATCATGTTAGTAGTGATAGCTCGTCAATAGACGATACATGTGGTAGTGTTTTTCCGGATTATCCCGTTAATTCGACCAAATATAGTGTGAAAATGTCCAAAGCAAATAAAAGTATAGAGACGCGTGAGCAAGAATTGCTTCAACGGGAAGTGGAAGTTCTTAAAAGAGAAAACGAACTGTTAAAAATGAATACGGGAACAAATAGGTTGGGGAAAATATTCCACCCGAATGATATAAACGAAATGTTGCCATGTTTCGAGCCGAAAGACGAAATTCATGGTTCTTCCATCGAATTTATAAGTAAACTAGAGAAACTTGCAAAAGTGTATGGTTGGTGCGACGATATGTTATTGCATTACGCTAATATACGGCTACGGGGAACAGCGAAAATGTGGAGAGATGGTGGCGATGTTCATGAATCATGGAACAAATTTAAAAATAATTTGTTGCTGGCATTTCCGGGAATTGAGGATGAAATGGATATTCATGCCAACCTCTCGAAGCGGAAAATGAAGACAAGCGAAACTTACGAAGAGTATATTTATACCATGAGACAGATTTCAAGAGGAAGAATCAGTGAAATATCAATGGTGAAATACATTATTAAAGGCTTACGCGAGCAGAGCGTACAACAAATTTTAACGTTACAACCATTTACATCAGTGTTTGAGCTTTTAAAGCAGCTTAAAGGGTACGAAGCTTTGAGGCAGCCATCACCAATTCACAGAGCAACGGAGCAAGGAAACAATAGCGCATCATGTGACGTCTCGACAGGTCAACAGAAATCGATATCAACTAAGAAGTGCTTTAATTGCAATCGACTAGGTCACCTATCGAGAGATTGTAAAAAGCCGCAACGACTTAAAGGTTCCTGCTTTAAGTGTGGAATGATGGGTCACGCATGGAAGGAATGCCCAAGTAAAAGTTATGTAAATCAAATTACTATTAATAAGGAAAATGATGATTTTAATGTTCGATTTGCTTTAAAAATTGATAATTCACAGATGGGAATTAAATATATGATTCAAGTTCTAGCACTTGTGGACACTGGTAGTCCGATTAGTCTCATTAAACGAAATGTTTTGCCTGAAGCTGTGGTACTTGAACCATGTATGTTATTAATATCCGGTATTAACGGTTCTCAAATTAAATGTTCTGAAAGTATAAAATGTGAAATAATAATTGACAGTAAACCATACAATATACAATTTTACGTTGTCTCCGATGATTGCATGAACTTAACGTCTTTGTTGGGACGAGACTTTTTGAAAATTAGTAATTCTAGACTGATTATCGGTGAGGATTCGGTTATTAATAATTCTATTCAAAATATTTCCATTGAATCTGTTATTGATGATAATTTGGAATCCTTTGACGAAGTTTTTAATATAGAAGTAGAAAAAACTAATTTGGGCTATGAGATAAATATTAACGAAAATCTTTCATATAAAATTAAGAGTCAAATAAGTGAACTTATTTCGGAATATCATAATCAAACTTCTGAACATGTTAGTGAGTTTTCCAAAAAGGTCAATAGTCAGATGTCAATAATATTGACAAATGATAAACCTGTTTGCAGTGTTCCAAGGAGATTGTCTTACGTTGAGAAGGAACAAGTCCAAGCAGTAATCGATGACCTTTTGCAGAAAGGCATAATCAGGCCGAGTTCGTCACCATATTCAAGTCCAATCGTTCTGGTTAAGAAAAGTAATAACGAAATAAGAATGTGCGTAGACTATCGTAGTTTGAATAAGATAACGCAAAAAGATAACTTTCCTTTACCATTAAGTGAAGACCTTATCGATGGACTAAGGAATAAGTGTTACTTTACAAGTTAAGATTTGAAGAATGGATTCCACCACGTAGCAATGGAGGAATCTTCTATTAAATATACTAGTTTTATCACGCCTATGGGGCAATTTGAATATATGAAGATGCCGTTCGGGTTAAAAAATGCTCCGTCAGTTTTTCAAAGATACGTTTGTAAGATTTTTGATAATCTCATACGGGAAAAGAAATTGATGATCTATTTTGACGATATTTTGATAGCCACGGAAGATATAGGAGAACACATTGCAATTTTGACCGAAGTTCTAAAATTGATGAAGGAAAGTTCCTTGAATCTCCGATTAGATAAATGTCGTTTTCTTTTTACAGAAATTGATTACCTCGGGTATAATATTTCTCAACAAGGTGTACGACCAAATAAAAAGAAAATTGAAGCGATACGACAATATAATGAACCACGAAACGCCAAAGAGCTAAAAAGCTTTCTGGGCTTGTGTTCCTATTTCAGGAAATTTATATCGGGATTTTCTATTATCAGCAAGTGCCTTTATGACCTTCTCAACAGAATCGGGAATATATATTTGACGAAGAAAAGCAAAAGTGCTTTGAGTTATTGAAATCAAAACTTTGTAAAACCCCTGTTTTGGGGATCTTTTCTCCAACAAGTAATACGGAGTTGCACTGTGATGCAAGCTCCTTGGGCTTTGGTGCAATTTTAATGCAAAGAAAGGATGATGGTTTGATGCATCCTATTTTTTATTTTTCGAAACGAACTTCTGATTATGAGTCGCGATATCACAGCTATGAGCTTGAAACTTTGGCAATAGTATATGCATTGCGTCGATTTAGAGTCTATTTGCATGGCATGAAGTTCAAAATTATCACAGATTGTAATGCTCTAGCTCTTACATTGCAGAAGAAATTAATTAATTCTAGAATCAGCAGATGGGTTCTAGAGCTTTCTGAATATGATTACGAAATTGAGCACCGCCAGAGTAGCAGGATGCAGCATGTGGATGCTCTGAGCCGTTGTCAAAACATTCTCGTCTTGGAGGAGTGCGCTTTCGAACAGCAGTTGGCTATTTGCCAATCAGAAGATTCCGAAATTATTAGGTTGAAAGAACTGGTACGCAAAGAAGAAAGCTCCCTTTACGAAATCCGAGAAGATCTCCTGTATCGTAAGTCAAAGAAAGCTGGCAAGCTATTGTTTTATGTCCCTGAAAGCATGCGTATACATATCTTGAGAAGTGCTCACGACCTTCACTCACATGTAGGTGTCAGCAAAGTATGTGAGATAATAAATAGGTCTTATTGGTTTCCGAACTTGACTTCTGTTGTAAAGGAGTATGTCTCAAACTGTCCGAAATGTATAGCTTTTAATACGAACAAAGGGAAACAGGAGGGTTTTCTATTTCCAATCCCTAAGTACGAACAACCTTTCCATACGATACATGTGGATCACCTTGGGCCATTTGAAGAGACTCCTACAAGGATGAAATTTATATTTGTTGTGATCGACGGATTCACAAAGTTTCTAAAGCTCTACTCCACTCGCACAACAAATGCTAGGGAGGCTATACGTTGTCTAAAGGGTTACTTTGATAGCTATAGTAGACCGATGAGAATTATTTCAGATCGTGGGTCAGCTTTCACGTCTGAGCAATTTAGAATGTTTGTGCTAAAACAAGGAGTCCAACATATTTTGGTCGCTAGTGGGTCACCAAAATCGAATGGCCAAGCAGAACGGCCTAATAGAGATATTGTGACCATGGTGGCTAAAATGGTACAGCCCGAGCAAAATAGAGGATGGGATAAGGTTTTGACTGGAGTCGAATATAGCCATAACAACACTCTTCACCGAGCAATCGGTACAACTCCAAGTAAGTTATTATTTGGCGTGCATCAACGAAATGCAACTATAGATCCTTTATCTGAATTGTTGACTTCTAAAAATTCGGATATTCGAGACCTTACTACTTTAAGGGAAACTTCTGTTGATAAAATTAGGAAAAATCAAGAGTATAACAAAGAGCAATTTGACAGGACACGTAAACCTGCCAAAAGATATGAAGTAGGAAATTTGGTTATGATATCTAACATAGATACCACTGCTGGAGTAAATAAAAAACTCATACCCAAATATAGAGGGCCATATAAGATTAAAAAGTGTTTAGGAAATGATAGATATTTGATTGCGGATGTAGAAGGATTCCAAATTACTAACAAGCCATTCGAAGGCATTTTTGATGTCACTAGGATTAAGCCCTACATAAACTTAAGATCAAATAAAGCTTTTGAAGCACCTGTAAATATATAGTATAAAGGAAAAATAATTAAGATAATAAGAAGAGCCATTATTGAAACGTATAATGAGTTGTAAGAGTTATATCCATATTTTGCTAATACATCATAGTTTGTAGATTATTTCATTTATTCTTAAAGTACACATAGTTCGCCCATCTATAATTAAGTTTTTGTGTGCATAAAATTTCAATGCATTAGTGTTTAAGAATTTTTAGTATATACTTGTACAGTTTAATAGTGTTTTAATAATGTTAATCGAGGTCGATTAAAGTCAGGATAGCCGAATGTAGTACACTGTATTGAGTTTTGTAAGCGAGTGTACGCACATCTGTCTAAAGATGACGAAATGTATAGTTAGGTGAGTAATAAACGTTGAGGAGAGAGGATCGGTCCTCACATAGAACAACTGTGTTTTTCTTTTAGTGAACGGAGCCGAGGCATATTTGACTACAAAATTTCGTACTGTTAGGTGAAAATTTCTTACTGGCGCGTTAAATTCACTCCACATGATATCGATCTCTAATTTTGCTTCTATTTTCGCAAAATTTGAACGAAATTCAGGGAAAATAGCGCGAAATCGAAAATTGACCGAAATTAATATGAAATCAGCAAGCAAGAATATGCGGATAACTAAACTGCGGATAAAATATATAAATATGCGGATAAATAATATATGCGGATAACTGGATAACTAAAATTTTGTACTGTAAGGTGAAAATTTCTTATTGGCGAGTTAATTTGCTCCACATGACATCGATCTCTAATTTTGCTTTCATTTTCGCTATGATTTCAATGTTTTAACGCAAAAGTGAAGCGAAATTTGAACGAAATTTTGGGAAAATAGAGCGAAATCGAAAATTGACCGAAATTAATAGAATATGTCGGACAGGAGAGCGAAAATTTCACAGTGAATTGCGAAAATGTCGCACTAGAATCCAAAATTTTTGCACTGATATGTGACAATTTCACACTTGAATACAAAAATTTCGCATTGAAATGAAACGATTTCGCAATGGAATGCAAAATTGTTGCAATGCTTGCGTAAATTTCGCCCTTAACGGCGAAAATTTCGGAATGGAATACGAAAATTTCGCACCAAAAAGCAAAAAATTCCCATTGGCATGACGAAATTTCGCACTAGAACGCAAAACTTAGTCATTTGCATGTGAACTTTTCGCACAAAATAGCGAAAATTTCAAACGGAATGTCATACATTTTGCACCGGAACACAAAAGTGTCGCGCTGGAGGACGAAAATTTCACAGTGGATTGCAAACATTTCGCACTAAAATCCAACAATTTCAACATGAAATGAAAAACTTTTCCACTGGACAACTAAAATTGTAGTACACTGTATTGAGTTTTGTAAGCGAGTGTACGCACATCTGTCTAAAGATGACGAAATGTATAGTTAGTTGAGTAATAAACGTTGAGGAGAGAGGATCGGTCCTCACATAGAACAACTGTGTTTTTCTTTTAGTGAACGGAGCCGAGGCATATTTGACTACAATTATCAGAAGTGGGATTTTGCCTGCAATCGCAATTCTTTCGATATACATATATACGTCTCACGTTACTGTATATGAATTGTCTCTCGTTGTCAGTTTGGAATCGTTGCCGCAATTGAACTCATATTTACATACGTGATCGAGTTTTAGAGTGAGCGTGCAATGTCGGAAAAAGTGACTGTGAGGCAGTTGAAAGAAAAGTTAAAGTTGATGCGTTTGCCCACCTCGGGGAATAAGAGTGTTCTTCAGCGTCGTCTGAAAGACGCCATTGCTGACATGCCCGATCGTGTTCATACACCAATACAAAATAATCATGTTAGTAGTGATAGCTCGTCAATAGACGATACATGTGGTAGTGTTTTTCCGGATTATCCCGTTAATTCGACCAAATATAGTGTGAAAATGTCCAAAGCAAATAAAAGTATAGAGACGCGTGAGCAAGAATTGCTTCAACGGGAAGTGGAAGTTCTTAAAAGAGAAAACGAACTGTTAAAAATGAATACGGGAACAAATAGGTTGGGGAAAATATTCCACCCGAATGATATAAACGAAATGTTGCCATGTTTCGAGCCGAAAGACGAAATTCATGGTTCTTCCATCGAATTTATAAGTAAACTAGAGAAACTTGCAAAAGTGTATGGTTGGTGCGACGATATGTTATTGCATTACGCTAATATACGGCTACGGGGAACAGCGAAAATGTGGAGAGATGGTGGCGATGTTCATGAATCATGGAACAAATTTAAAAATAATTTGTTGCTGGCATTTCCGGGAATTGAGGATGAAATGGATATTCATGCCAACCTCTCGAAGCGGAAAATGAAGACAAGCGAAACTTACGAAGAGTATATTTATACCATGAGACAGATTTCAAGAGGAAGAATCAGTGAAATATCAATGGTGAAATACATTATTAAAGGCTTACGCGAGCAGAGCGTACAACAAATTTTAACGTTACAACCATTTACATCAGTGTTTGAGCTTTTAAAGCAGCTTAAAGGGTACGAAGCTTTGAGGCAGCCATCACCAATTCACAGAGCAACGGAGCAAGGGAGCAAGCGCATCATGTGACGTCTCGACAGGTCAACAGAAATCGATATCAACTAAGAAGTGCTTTAATTGCAATCGACTAGGTCACCTATCGAGAGATTGTAAAAAGCCGCAACGACTTAAAGGTTCCTGCTTTAAGTGTGGAATGATGGGTCACGCATGGAAGGAATGCCCAAGTAAAAGTTATGTAAATCAAATTACTATTAATAAGGAAAATGATGATTTTAATGTTCGATTTGCTTTAAAAATTGATAATTCACAGATGGGAATTAAATATATGATTCAAGTTCTAGCACTTGTGGACACTGGTAGTCCGATTAGTCTCATTAAACGAAATGTTTTGCCTGAAGCTGTGGTACTTGAACCATGTATGTTATTAATATCCGGTATTAACGGTTCTCAAATTAAATGTTCTGAAAGTATAAAATGTGAAATAATAATTGACAGTAAACCATACAATATACAATTTTACGTTGTCTCCGATGATTGCATGAACTTAACGTCTTTGTTGGGACGAGACTTTTTGAAAATTAGTAATTCTAGACTGATTATCGGTGAGGATTCGGTTATTAATAATTCTATTCAAAATATTTCCATTGAATCTGTTATTGATGATAATTTGGAATCCTTTGACGAAGTTTTTAATATAGAAGTAGAAAAAACTAATTTGGGCTATGAGATAAATATTAACGAAAATCTTTCATATAAAATTAAGAGTCAAATAAGTGAACTTATTTCGGAATATCATAATCAAACTTCTGAACATGTTAGTGAGTTTTCCAAAAAGGTCAATAGTCAGATGTCAATAATATTGACAAATGATAAACCTGTTTGCAGTGTTCCAAGGAGATTGTCTTACGTTGAGAAGGAACAAGTCCAAGCAGTAATCGATGACCTTTTGCAGAAAGGCATAATCAGGCCGAGTTCGTCACCATATTCAAGTCCAATCGTTCTGGTTAAGAAAAGTAATAACGAAATAAGAATGTGCGTAGACTATCGTAGTTTGAATAAGATAACGCAAAAAGATAACTTTCCTTTACCATTAAGTGAAGACCTTATCGATGGACTAAGGAATAAGTGTTACTTTACAAGTTAAGATTTGAAGAATGGATTCCACCACGTAGCAATGGAGGAATCTTCTATTAAATATACTAGTTTTATCACGCCTATGGGGCAATTTGAATATATGAAGATGCCGTTCGGGTTAAAAAATGCTCCGTCAGTTTTTCAAAGATACGTTTGTAAGATTTTTGATAATCTCATACGGGAAAAGAAATTGATGATCTATTTTGACGATATTTTGATAGCCACGGAAGATATAGGAGAACACATTGCAATTTTTACCGAAGTTCTAAAATTGATGAAGGAAAGTTCCTTGAATCTCCGATTAGATAAATGTCGTTTTCTTTTTACAGAAATTGATTACCTCGGGTATAATATTTCTCAACAAGGTGTACGACCAAATAAAAAGAAAATTGAATCGATACGACAATATAATGAACCACGAAACGCCAAAGAGCTAAAAAGCTTTCTGGGCTTGTGTTCCTATTTCAGGAAATTTATATCGGGATTTTCTATTATCAGCAAGTGCCTTTATGACCTTCTCAACAGAATCGGGAATATATATTTGACGAAGAAAAGCAAAAGTGCTTTGAGTTATTGAAATCAAAACTTTGTAAAACCCCTGTTTTGGGGATCTTTTCTCCAACAAGTAATACGGAGTTGCACTGTGATGCAAGCTCCTTGGGCTTTGGTGCAATTTTAATGCAAAGAAAGGATGATGGTTTGATGCATCCTATTTTTTATTTTTCGAAACGAACTTCTGATTATGAGTCGCGATATCACAGCTATGAGCTTGAAACTTTGGCAATAGTATATGCATTGCGTCGATTTAGAGTCTATCTGCATGGCATGAAGTTCAAAATTATCACAGATTGTAATGCTCTAGCTCTTACATTGCAGAAGAAATTAATTAATTCTAGAATCAGCAGATGGGTTCTAGAGCTTTCTGAATATGATTACGAAATTGAGCACCGCCAGAGTAGCAGGATGCAGCATGTGGATGCTCTGAGCCGTTGTCAAAACATTCTCGTCTTGGAGGAGTGCGCTTTCGAACAGCAGTTGGCTATTTGCCAATCAGAAGATTCCGAAATTATTAGGTTGAAAGAACTGGTACGCAAAGAAGAAAGCTCCCTTTACGAAATCCGAGAAGATCTCCTGTATCGTAAGTCAAAGAAAGCTGGCAAGCTATTGTTTTATGTCCCTGAAAGCATGCGTATACATATCTTGAGAAGTGCTCACGACCTTCACTCACATGTAGGTGTCAGCAAAGTATGTGAGATAATAAATAGGTCTTATTGGTTTCCGAACTTGACTTCTGTTGTAAAGGAGTATGTCTCAAACTGTCCGAAATGTATAGCTTTTAATACGAACAAAGGGAAACAGGAGGGTTTTCTATTTCCAATCCCTAAGTACGAACAACCTTTCCATACGATACATGTGGATCACCTTGGGCCATTTGAAGAGACTCCTACAAGGATGAAATTTATATTTGTTGTGATCGACGGATTCACAAAGTTTCTAAAGCTCTACTCCACTCGCACAACAAATGCTAAGGAGGCTATACGTTGTCTAAAGGGTTACTTTGATAGCTATAGTAGACCGATGAGAATTATTTCAGATCGTGGGTCAGCTTTCACGTCTGAGCAATTTAGAATGTTTGTGCTAAAACAAGGAGTCCAACATATTTTGGTCGCTAGTGGGTCACCAAAATCGAATGGCCAAGCAGAACGGCCTAATAGAGATATTGTGACCATGGTGGCTAAAATGGTACAGCCCGAGCAAAATAGAGGATGGGATAAGGTTTTGACTGGAGTCGAATATAGCCATAACAACACTCTTCACCGAGCAATCGGTACAACTCCAAGTAAGTTATTATTTGGCGTGCATCAACGAAATGCAACTATAGATCCTTTATCTGAATTGTTGACTTCTAAAAATTCGGATATTCGAGACCTTACTACTTTAAGGGAAACTTCTGTTGATAAAATTAGGAAAAATCAAGAGTATAACAAAGAGCAATTTGACAGGACACGTAAACCTGCCAAAAGATATGAAGTAGGAAATTTGGTTATGATATCTAACATAGATACCACTGCTGGAGTAAATAAAAAACTCATACCCAAATATAGAGGGCCATATAAGATTAAAAAGTGTTTAGGAAATGATAGATATTTGATTGCGGATGTAGAAGGATTCCAAATTACTAACAAGCCATTCGAAGGCATTTTTGATGTCACTAGGATTAAGCCCTACATAAACTTAAGATCAAATAAAGCTTTTGAAGCACCTGTAAATATATAGTATAAAGGAAAAATAATTAAGATAATAAGAAGAGCCATTATTGAAACGTATAATGAGTTGTAAGAGTTATATCCATATTTTGCTAATACATCATAGTTTGTAGATTATTTCATTTATTCTTAAAGTACACATAGTTCGCCCATCTATAATTAAGTTTTTGTGTGCATAAAATTTCAATGCATTAGTGTTTAAGAATTTTTAGTATATACTTGTACAGTTTAATAGTGTTTTAATAATGTTAATCGAGGTCGATTAAAGTCAGGATAGCCGAATGTAGTACACTGTATTGAGTTTTGTAAGCGAGTGTACGCACATCTGTCTAAAGATGACGAAATGTATAGTTAGGTGAGTAATAAACGTTGAGGAGAGAGAATCGGTCCTCACATAGAACAACTGTGTTTTTCTTTTAGTGAACGGAGCCGAGGCATATTTGACTACAAAATTTCGTACTGTTAGGTGAAAATTTCTTACTGGCGCGTTAAATTCACTCCACATGATATCGATCTCTAATTTTGCTTCTATTTTCGCAAAATTTGAACGAAATTCAGGGAAAATAGCGCGAAATCGAAAATTGACCGAAATTAATATGAAATCAGCAAGCAAGAATATGCGGATAACTAAACTGCGGATAAAATATATAAATATGCGGATAAATAATATATGCGGATAACTGGATAACTAAAATTTTGTACTGTAAGGTGAAAATTTCTTACTGGCGAGTTAATTTGCTCCACATGACATCGATCTCTAATTTTGCTTTCATTTTCGCTATGATTTCAATGTTTTAACGCAAAAGTGAAGCGAAATTTGAACGAAATTTTGGGAAAATAGAGCGAAATCGAAAATTGACCGAAATTAATAGAATATGTCGGACAGGAGAGCGAAAATTTCACAGTGAATTGTGAAAATGTCGCACTAGAATCCAAAATTTTTGCACTGATATGTGACAATTTCACACTTGAATACAAAAATTTCGCATTGAAATGAAACGATTTCGCAATGGAATGCAAAATTGTTGCAATGCTTGCGTAAATTTCGCCCTTAACGGCGAAAATTTCGGAATGGAATACGAAAATTTCGCACCAAAAAGCAAAAAATTCCCATTGGCATGACGAAATTTCGCACTAGAACGCAAAACTTAGTCATTTGCATGTGAACTTTTCGCACAAAATAGCGAAAATTTCAAACGGAATGTCATACATTTTGCACCGGAACACAAAAGTGTCGCGCTGGAGGACGAAAATTTCACAGTGGATTGCAAACATTTCGCACTAAAATCCAACAATTTCAACATGAAATGAAAAACTTTTCCACTGGACAACTAAAATTGTAGTACACTGTATTGAGTTTTGTAAGCGAGTGTACGCACATCTGTCTAAAGATGACGAAATGTATAGTTAGTTGAGTAATAAACGTTGAGGAGAGAGGATCGGTCCTCACATAGAACAACTGTGTTTTTCTTTTAGTGAACGGAGCCGAGGCATATTTGACTACAATTATCAGAAGTGGGATTTTGCCTGCAATCGCAATTCTTTCGATATACATATATACGTCTCACGTTACTGTATATGAATTGTCTCTGGTTGTCAGTTTGGAATCGTTGCCGCAATTGAACTCATATTTACATACGTGATCGAGTTTTAGAGTGAGCGTGCAATGTCGGAAAAAGTGACTGTGAGGCAGTTGAAAGAAAAGTTAAAGTTGATGCGTTTGCCCACCTCGGGGAATAAGAGTGTTCTTCAGCGTCGTCTGAAAGACGCCATTGCTGACATGCCCGATCGTGTTCATACACCAATACAAAATAATCATGTTAGTAGTGATAGCTCGTCAATAGACGATACATGTGGTAGTGTTTTTCCGGATTATCCCGTTAATTCGACCAAATATAGTGTGAAAATGTCCAAAGCAAATAAAAGTATAGAGACGCGTGAGCAAGAATTGCTTCAACGGGAAGTGGAAGTTCTTAAAAGAGAAAACAAACTGTTAAAAATGAATACGGGAACAAATAGGTTGGGGAAAATATTCCACCCGAATGATATAAACGAAATGTTGCCATGTTTCGAGCCGAAAGACGAAATTCATGGTTCTTCCATCGAATTTATAAGTAAACTAGAGAAACTTGCAAAAGTGTATGGTTGGTGCGACGATATGTTATTGCATTACGCTAATATACGGCTACGGGGAACAGCGAAAATGTGGAGAGATGGTGGCGATGTTCATGAATCATGGAACAAATTTAAAAATAATTTGTTGCTGGCATTTCCGGGAATTGAGGATGAAATGGATATTCATGCCAACCTCTCGAAGCGGAAAATGAAGACAAGCGAAACTTACGAAGAGTATATTTATACCATGAGACAGATTTCAAGAGGAAGAATCAGTGAAATATCAATGGTGAAATACATTATTAAAGGCTTACGCGAGCAGAGCGTACAACAAATTTTAACGTTACAACCATTTACATCAGTGTTTGAGCTTTTAAAGCAGCTTAAAGGGTACGAAGCTTTGAGGCAGCCATCACCAATTCACAGAGCAACGGAGCAAGGAAACAATAGCGCATCATGTGACGTCTCGACAGGTCAACAGAAATCGATATCAACTAAGAAGTGCTTTAATTGCAATCGACTAGGTCACCTATCGAGAGATTGTAAAAAGCCGCAACGACTTAAAGGTTCCTGCTTTAAGTGTGGAATGATGGGTCACGCATGGAAGGAATGCCCAAGTAAAAGTTATGTAAATCAAATTACTATTAATAAGGAAAATGATGATTTTAATGTTCGATTTGCTTTAAAAATTGATAATTCACAGATGGGAATTAAATATATGATTCAAGTTCTAGCACTTGTGGACACTGGTAGTCCGATTAGTCTCATTAAACGAAATGTTTTGCCTGAAGCTGTGGTACTTGAACCATGTATGTTATTAATATCCGGTATTAACGGTTCTCAAATTAAATGTTCTGAAAGTATAAAATGTGAAATAATAATTGACAGTAAACCATACAATATACAATTTTACGTTGTCTCCGATGATTGCATGAACTTAACGTCTTTGTTGGGACGAGACTTTTTGAAAATTAGTAATTCTAGACTGATTATCGGTGAGGATTCGGTTATTAATAATTCTATTCAAAATATTTCCATTGAATCTGTTATTGATGATAATTTGGAATCCTTTGACGAAGTTTTTAATATAGAAGTAGAAAAAACTAATTTGGGCTATGAGATAAATATTAACGAAAATCTTTCATATAAAATTAAGAGTCAAATAAGTGAACTTATTTCGGAATATCATAATCAAACTTCTGAACATGTTAGTGAGTTTTCCAAAAAGGTCAATAGTCAGATGTCAATAATATTGACAAATGATAAACCTGTTTGCAGTGTTCCAAGGAAATTATCTTACGTTGAGAAGGAACAAGTCCAAGCAGTAATCGATGACCTTTTGCAGAAAGGCATAATCAGGCCGAGTTCGTCACCATATTCAAGTCCAATCGTTCTGGTTAAGAAAAGTAATAACGAAATAAGAATGTGCGTAGACTATCGTAGTTTGAATAAGATAACGCAAAAAGATAACTTTCCTTTACCATTAAGTGAAGACCTTATCGATGGACTAAGGAATAAGTGTTACTTTACAAGTTAAGATTTGAAGAATGGATTCCACCACGTAGCAATGGAGGAATCTTCTATTAAATATACTAGTTTTATCACGCCTATGGGGCAATTTGAATATATGAAGATGCCGTTCGGGTTAAAAAATGCTCCGTCAGTTTTTCAAAGATACGTTTGTAAGATTTTTGATAATCTCATACGAGAAAAGAAATTGATGATCTATTTTGACGATATTTTGATAGCCACGGAAGATATAGGAGAACACATTGCAATTTTGACCGAAGTTCTAAAATTGATGAAGGAAAGTTCCTTGAATCTCCGATTAGATAAATGTCGTTTTCTTTTTACAGAAATTGATTACCTCGGGTATAATATTTCTCAACAAGGTGTACGACCAAATAAAAAGAAAATTGAAGCGATACGACAATATAATGAACCACGAAACGCCAAAGAGCTAAAAAGCTTTCTGGGCTTGTGTTCCTATTTCAGGAAATTTATATCGGGATTTTCTATTATCAGCAAGTGCCTTTATGACCTTCTCAACAGAATCGGGAATATATATTTGACGAAGAAAAGCAAAAGTGCTTTGAGTTATTGAAATCAAAACTTTGTAAAACCCCTGTTTTGGGGATCTTTTCTCCAACAAGTAATACGGAGTTGCACTGTGATGCAAGCTCCTTGGGCTTTGGTGCAATTTTAATGCAAAGAAAGGATGATGGTTTGATGCATCCTATTTTTTATTTTTCGAAACGAACTTCTGATTATGAGTCGCGATATCACAGCTATGAGCTTGAAACTTTGGCAATAGTATATGCATTGCGTCGATTTAGAGTCTATTTGCATGGCATGAAGTTCAAAATTATCACAGATTGTAATGCTCTAGCTCTTACATTGCAGAAGAAATTAATTAATTCTAGAATCAGCAGATGGGTTCTAGAGCTTTCTGAATATGATTACGAAATTGAGCACCGCCAGAGTAGCAGGATGCAGCATGTGGATGCTCTGAGCCGTTGTCAAAACATTCTCGTCTTGGAGGAGTGCGCTTTCGAACAGCAGTTGGCTATTTGCCAATCAGAAGATTCCGAAATTATTAGGTTGAAAGAACTGGTACGCAAAGAAGAAAGCTCCCTTTACGAAATCCGAGAAGATCTCCTGTATCGTAAGTCAAAGAAAGCTGGCAAGCTATTGTTTTATGTCCCTGAAAGCATGCGTATACATATCTTGAGAAGTGCTCACGACCTTCACTCACATGTAGGTGTCAGCAAAGTATGTGAGATAATAAATAGGTCTTATTGGTTTCCGAACTTGACTTCTGTTGTAAAGGAGTATGTCTCAAACTGTCCGAAATGTATAGCTTTTAATACGAACAAAGGGAAACAGGAGGGTTTTCTATTTCCAATCCCTAAGTACGAACAACCTTTCCATACGATACATGTGGATCACCTTGAGCCATTTGAAGAGACTCCTCAAGGATGAAATTTATATTTGTTGTGATCGACGGATTCACAAAGTTTCTAAAGCTCTACTCCACTCGCACAACAAATGCTAGGGAGGCTATACGTTGTCTAAAGGGTTACTTTGATAGCTATAGTAGACCGATGAGAATTATTTCAGATCGTGGGTCAGCTTTCACGTCTGAGCAATTTAGAATGTTTGTGCTAAAACAAGGAGTCCAACATATTTTGGTCGCTAGTGGGTCACCAAAATCGAATGGCCAAGCAGAACGGCCTAATGAAGATATTGTGACCATGGTGGCTAAAATGGTACAGCCCGAGCAAAATAGAGGATGGGATAAGGTTTTGACTGGAGTCGAATATAGCCATAGCAACACTCTTCACCGAGCAATCGGTACAACTCTAAGTAAGTTATTATTTGGCGTGCATCAACGAAATGCAACTATAGATCCTTTATCTGAATTGTTGACTTCTAAAAATTCGGATATTCGAGACCTTACTACTTTAAGGGAAACTTCTGTTGATAAAATTAGGAAAAATCAAGAGTATAACAAAGAGCAATTTGACAGGACACGTAAACCTGCCAAAAGATATGAAGTAGGAAATTTGGTTATGATATCTAACATAGATACCACTGCTGGAGTAAATAAAAAACTCATACCCAAATATAGAGGGCCATATAAGATTAAAAAGTGTTTAGGAAATGATAGATATTTGATTGCTGATGTAGAAGGATTCCAAATTACTAACAAGCCATTCGAAGGCATTTTTGATGTCACTAGGATTAAGCCCTACATAAACTTAAGATCAAATAAAGCTTTTGAAGCACCTGTAAATATATAGTATAAAGGAAAACTAATTAAGATAATAAGAAGAGCCATTATTGAAACGTATAATGAGTTGTAAGAGTTATATCCATATTTTGCTAATACATCATAGTTTGTAGATTATTTCATTTATTCTTAAAGTACACATAGTTCGCCCATCTATAATTAAGTTTTTGTGTGCATAAAATTTCAATGCATTAGTGTTTAAGAATTTTTAGTATATACTTGTACAGTTTAATAGTGTTTTAATAATGTTAATCGAGGTCGATTAAAGTCAGGATAGCCGAATGTAGTACACTGTATTGAGTTTTGTAAGCGAGTGTACGCACATCTGTCTAAAGATGACGAAATGTATAGTTAGGTGAGTAATAAACGTTGAGGAGAGAGGATCGGTCCTCACATAGAACAACTGTGTTTTTCTTTTAGTGAACGGAGCCGAGGCATATTTGACTACAAAATTTCGTACTGTTAGGTGAAAATTTCTTACTGGCGCGTTAAATTCACTCCACATGATATCGATCTCTAATTTTGCTTCTATTTTCGCAAAATTTGAACGAAATTCAGGGAAAATAGCGCGAAATCGAAAATTGACCGAAATTAATATGAAATCAGCAAGCAAAAATATGCGGATAACTAAACTGCGGATAAAATATATAAATATGCGGATAAATAATATATGCGGATAACTGGATAACTAAAATTTTGTACTGTAAGGTGAAAATTTCTTATTGGCGAGTTAATTTGCTCCACATGACATCGATCTCTAATTTTGCTTTCATTTTCGCTATGATTTCAATGTTTTAACGCAAAAGTGAAGCGAAATTTGAACGAAATTTTGGGAAAATAGAGCGAAATCGAAAATTGACTGAAATTAATAGAATATGTCGGACAGGAGAGCGAAAATTTCACAGTGAATTGCGAAAATGTCGCACTAGAATCCAAAATTTTTGCACTGATATGTGACAATTTCACACTTGAATACAAAAATTTCGCATTGAAATGAAACGATTTCGCAATGGAATGCAAAATTGTTGCAATGCTTGCGTAAATTTCGCCCTTAACGGCGAAAATTTCGGAATGGAATACGAAAATTTCGCACCAAAAAGCAAAATTCTCATCTTTTCAATTCGTCATGCCCATTGGCATGACGAAATTTCGCACTAGAACGCAAAACTTAGTCATTTGCATGTGAACTTTTCGCACAAAATAGCGAAAATTTCAAACGGAATGTCATACATTTTGCACCGGAACACAAAAGTGTCGCGCTGGAGGACGAAAATTTCACAGTGGATTGCAAACATTTCGCACTAAAATCCAACAATTTCAACATGAAATGAAAAACTTTTCCACTGGACAACTAAAATTGTAGTATACTGTATTGAGTTTTGTAAGCGAGTGTACGCACATCTGTCTAAAGATGACGAAATGTATAGTTAGTTGAGTAATAAACGTTGAGGAGAGAGGATCGGTCCTCACATAGAACAACTGTGTTTTTCTTTTAGTGAACGGAGCCGAGGCATATTTGACTACAATTATCAGAAGTGGGATTTTGCCTGCAATCGCAATTCTTTCGATATACATATATACGTCTCACGTTACTGTATATGAATTGTCTCTCGTTGTCAGTTTGGAATCGTTGCCGCAATTGAACTCATATTTACATACGTGATCGAGTTTTAGAGTGAGCGTGCAATGTCGGAAAAAGTGACTGTGAGGCAGTTGAAAGAAAAGTTAAAGTTGATGCGTTTGCCCACCTCGGGGAATAAGAGTGTTCTTCAGCGTCGTCTGAAAGACGCCATTGCTGACATGCCCGATCGTGTTCATACACCAATACAAAATAATCATGTTAGTAGTGATAGCTCGTCAATAGACGATACATGTGGTAGTGTTTTTCCGGATTATCCCGTTAATTCGACCAAATATAGTGTGAAAATGTCCAAAGCAAATAAAAGTATAGAGACGCGTGAGCAAGAATTGCTTCAACGGGAAGTGGAAGTTCTTAAAAGAGAAAACGAACTGTTAAAAATGAATACGGGAACAAATAGGTTGGGGAAAATATTCCACCCGAATGATATAAACGAAATGTTGCCATGTTTCGAGCCGAAAGACGAAATTCATGGTTCTTCCATCGAATTTATAAGTAAACTAGAGAAACTTGCAAAAGTGTATGGTTGGTGCGACGATATGTTATTGCATTACGCTAATATACGGCTACGGGGAACAGCGAAAATGTGGAGAGATGGTGGCGATGTTCATGAATCATGGAACAAATTTAAAAATAATTTGTTGCTGGCATTTCCGGGAATTGAGGATGAAATGGATATTCATGCCAACCTCTCGAAGCGGAAAATGAAGACAAGCGAAACTTACGAAGAGTATATTTATACCATGAGACAGATTTCAAGAGGAAGAATCAGTGAAATATCAATGGTGAAATACATTATTAAAGGCTTACGCGAGCAGAGCGTACAACAAATTTTAACGTTACAACCATTTACATCAGTGTTTGAGCTTTTAAAGCAGCTTAAAGGGTACGAAGCTTTGAGGCAGCCATCACCAATTCACAGAGCAACGGAGCAAGGAAACAATAGCGCATCATGTGACGTCTCGACAGGTCAACAGAAATCGATATCAACTAAGAAGTGCTTTAATTGCAATCGACTAGGTCACCTATCGAGAGATTGTAAAAAGCCGCAACGACTTAAAGGTTCCTGCTTTAAGTGTGGAATGATGGGTCACGCATGGAAGGAATGCCCAAGTAAAAGTTATGTAAATCAAATTACTATTAATAAGGAAAATGATGATTTTAATGTTCGATTTGCTTTAAAAATTGATAATTCACAGATGGGAATTAAATATATGATTCAAGTTCTAGCACTTGTGGACACTGGTAGTCCGATTAGTCTCATTAAACGAAATGTTTTGCCTGAAGCTGTGGTACTTGAACCATGTATGTTATTAATATCCGGTATTAACGGTTCTCAAATTAAATGTTCTGAAAGTATAAAATGTGAAATAATAATTGACAGTAAACCATACAATATACAATTTTACGTTGTCTCCGATGATTGCATGAACTTAACGTCTTTGTTGGGACGAGACTTTTTGAAAATTAGTAATTCTAGACTGATTATCGGTGAGGATTCGGTTATTAATAATTCTATTCAAAATATTTCCATTGAATCTGTTATTGATGATAATTTGGAATCCTTTGACGAAGTTTTTAATATAGAAGTAGAAAAAACTAATTTGGGCTATGAGATAAATATTAACGAAAATCTTTCATATAAAATTAAGAGTCAAATAAGTGAACTTATTTCGGAATATCATAATCAAACTTCTGAACATGTTAGTGAGTTTTCCAAAAAGGTCAATAGTCAGATGTCAATAATATTGACAAATGATAAACCTGTTTGCAGTGTTCCAAGGAGATTGTCTTACGTTGAGAAGGAACAAGTCCAAGCAGTAATCGATGACCTTTTGCAGAAAGGCATAATCAGGCCGAGTTCGTCACCATATTCAAGTCCAATCGTTCTGGTTAAGAAAAGTAATAACGAAATAAGAATGTGCGTAGACTATCGTAGTTTGAATAAGATAACGCAAAAAGATAACTTTCCTTTACCATTAATTGAAGACCTTATCGATGGACTAAGGAATAAGTGTTACTTTACAAGTTAAGATTTGAAGAATGGATTCCACCACGTAGCAATGGAGGAATCTTCTATTAAATATACTAGTTTTATAACGCCTATGGGGCAATTTGAATATATGAAGATGCCGTTCGGGTTAAAAAATGCTCCGTCAGTTTTTCAAAGATACGTTTGTAAGATTTTTGATAATCTCATACGGGAAAAGAAATTGATGATCTATTTTGACGATATTTTGATAGCCACGGAAGATATAGGAGAACACATTGCAATTTTGACCGAAGTTCTAAAATTGATGAAGGAAAGTTCCTTGAATCTCCGATTAGATAAATGTCGTTTTCTTTTTACAGAAATTGATTACCTCGGGTATAATATTTCTCAACAAGGTGTACGACCAAATAAAAAGAAAATTGAAGCGATACGACAATATAATGAACCACGAAACGCCAAAGAGCTAAAAAGCTTTCTGGGCTTGTGTTCCTATTTCAGGAAATTTATATCGGGATTTTCTATTATCAGCAAGTGCCTTTATGACCTTCTCAACAGAATCGGGAATATATATTTGACGAAGAAAAGCAAAAGTGCTTTGAGTTATTGAAATCAAAACTTTGTAAAACCCCTGTTTTGGGGATCTTTTCTCCAACAAGTAATACGGAGTTGCACTGTGATGCAAGCTCCTTGGGCTTTGGTGCAATTTTAATGCAAAGAAAGGATGATGGTTTGATGCATCCTATTTTTTATTTTTCGAAACGAACTTCTGATTATGAGTCGCGATATCACAGCTATGAGCTTGAAACTTTGGCAATAGTATATGCATTGCGTCGATTTAGAGTCTATTTGCATGGCATGAAGTTCAAAATTATCACAGATTGTAATGCTCTAGCTCTTACATTGCAGAAGAAATTAATTAATTCTAGAATCAGCAGATGGGTTCTAGAGCTTTCTGAATATGATTACGAAATTGAGCACCGCCAGAGTAGCAGGATGCAGCATGTGGATGCTCTGAGCCGTTGTCAAAACATTCTCGTCTTGGAGGAGTGCGCTTTCGAACAGCAGTTGGCTATTTGCCAATCAGAAGATTCCGAAATTATTAGGTTGAAAGAACTGGTACGCAAAGAAGAAAGCTCCCTTTACGAAATCCGAGAAGATCTCCTGTATCGTAAGTCAAAGAAAGCTGGCAAGCTATTGTTTTATGTCCCTGAAAGCATGCGTATACATATCTTGAGAAGTGCTCACGACCTTCACTCACATGTAGGTGTCAGCAAAGTATGTGAGATAATAAATAGGTCTTATTGGTTTCCGAACTTGACTTCTGTTGTAAAGGAGTATGTCTCAAACTGTCCGAAATGTATAGCTTTTAATACGAACAAAGGGAAACAGGAGGGTTTTCTATTTCCAATCCCTAAGTACGAACAACCTTTCCATACGATACATGTGGATCACCTTGGGCCATTTGAAGAGACTCCTACAAGGATGAAATTTATATTTGTTGTGATCGACGGATTCACAAAGTTTCTAAAGCTCTACTCCACTCGCACAACAAATGCTAGGGAGGCTATACGTTGTCTAAAGGGTTACTTTGATAGCTATAGTAGACCGATGAGAATTATTTCAGATCGTGGGTCAGCTTTCACGTCTGAGCAATTTAGAATGTTTGTGCTAAAACAAGGAGTCCAACATATTTTGGTCGCTAGTGGGTCACCAAAATCGAATGGCCAAGCAGAACGGCCTAATAGAGATATTGTGACCATGGTGGCTAAAATGGTACAGCCCGAGCAAAATAGAGGATGGGATAAGGTTTTGACTGGAGTCGAATATAGCCATAACAACACTCTTCACCGAGCAATCGGTACAACTCCAAGTAAGTTATTATTTGGCGTGCATCAACGAAATGCAACTATAGATCCTTTATCTGAATTGTTGACTTCTAAAAATTCGGATATTCGAGACCTTACTACTTTAAGGGAAACTTCTGTTGATAAAATTAGGAAAAATCAAGAGTATAACAAAGAGCAATTTGACAGGACACGTAAACCTGCCAAAAGATATGAAGTAGGAAATTTGGTTATGATATCTAACATAGATACCACTGCTGGAGTAAATAAAAAACTCATACCCAAATATAGAGGGCCATATAAGATTAAAAAGTGTTTAGGAAATGATAGATATTTGATTGCGGATGTAGAAGGATTCCAAATTACTAACAAGCCATTCGAAGGCATTTTTGATGTCACTAGGATTAAGCCCTACATAAACTTAAGATCAAATAAAGCTTTTGAAGCACCTGTAAATATATAGTATAAAGGAAAACTAATTAAGATAATAAGAAGAGCCATTATTGAAACGTATAATGAGTTGTAAGAGTTATATCCATATTTTGCTAATACATCATAGTTTGTAGATTATTTCATTTATTCTTAAAGTACACATAGTTCGCCCATCTATAATTAAGTTTTTGTGTGCATAAAATTTCAATGCATTAGTGTTTAAGAATTTTTAGTATATACTTGTACAGTTTAATAGTGTTTTAATAATGTTAATCGAGGTCGATTAAAGTCAGGATAGCCGAATGTAGTACACTGTATTGAGTTTTGTAAGCGAGTGTACGCACATCTGTCTAAAGATGACGAAATGTATAGTTAGGTGAGTAATAAACGTTGAGGAGAGAGGATCGGTCCTCACATAGAACAACTGTGTTTTTCTTTTAGTGAACGGAGCCGAGGCATATTTGACTACAAAATTTCGTACTGTTAGGTGAAAATTTCTTACTGGCGCGTTAAATTCACTCCACATGATATCGATCTCTAATTTTGCTTCTATTTTCGCAAAATTTGAACGAAATTCAGGGAAAATAGCGCGAAATCGAAAATTGACCGAAATTAATATGAAATCAGCAAGCAAGAATATGTCGGACAGGCGAGCGAAAATGTCGCACTAGAATCCCACAATTTGGCACTGATATGCGAAAATTTCACACTGGAATGCAAAAATTGCATTAATTTCGCAATGGAATGCGTACCCTTCGCTTTAGGTAACAAAAATTTCGCATTAGTATGAGACAATTTCGCACTAGAACGCAAACATTTTTCACTTGAATGTTAACATTTCGCACTGAAAAGCGAAACTTGTGCTCTGGAATGCGTATACTTCTCACCGGAATGCGAAAGTTTCGCACTAGATTCTAACAATTTTGGACTGATATGCTAAAATGTTGGTCTAAAGAGCGAAAGTTCTGCACTGGACTACGAAAATTTCTCACTGGAAAGCGAACATTTCACACTGGAGAGCGAAAACGTTGGACTGGAAAGCGAAAATTTCGGGAAATTGAGAGCCAAATCGGCAAATATGAGCAAATTCGGAGTGAATTGAGAGCAAAATTGAAACGGAATCAGAGCAAATAGGAGCGCAATTGGATCGAAATTAGAGTGAAATCGGAGCGAAAACGCGTCGAAATCGAAGCGAAGTTGAAGCGAAATTGGTCCGAAATCAGCGAAATCGGACCGAAATTAAAAAGAAATCAGCAATTTAAATTTCGCACTAGAATACAAAAATTTCGGACTGAAATGCGAAAGTTTCACACTAGAATGTGAAAATTTCGCATTGTAATATAACCATTTCGCAATAAAATACGAAAATTCCCATTGGCATAGGGAAATTCCGCACTCGAACGCTTTTTACTTGAATGTTAACATTTCGCACTGACAAGTGAAACTTTCGCGCTGGAGTGCGAATATTTCTCCCTGGAATGCGAAATCTGTGTACTGATATTCAAAAATTTCGCACTGGTGAGTAAACATTTTGCTCTTAACAGCGGAATTTCACGAAAGATTGCGATAATTTCGCAGAAGAATGCAAAAACTTTGCGTTGTAATGCTAAAATTTCGCTTTGTATAACGAAAATTTCGCACTCATATACCAAAATTCCGCACTGGAAAGCGCATGCATTTTGCACTGGAACACGAATATATGTTATATGTAAAATTTCGAATTGTAAAGCCAAAATTTCTCACTGGAGATATAAATTCGCTTCAAGTGATATCGGTCTCTAAATTTGCTTTCATTTTCGCTGATTTCAGTATTATTTCGCGAAAGTAAATTTCACTCTTAACAAAGAAAATTTCCGAAATGAATGCGATGATTTCGCAGAGGACTGAGATGCGAAATTTTCGCTCGTTCGTTGGAAGTTTAGTGCAGAACTTTCGCTCTTGTTAGTATATCAGTCCAAAATGTTATAATTCCAGTGCTAAATTTTCGCATTCCCGTGCAAAATTTTTGCATAACAGTGCGAAATTGTTGGAATCTAGTGCGAAACTTCCGCATTCCGGTGAGAAGTATACGCATTCCAGAGCACAAGTTTCGCTTTTCAGTGCGAAATGTTAACATTCAAGTGAAAAATGTTGCTAATGTGAAATTTTTGTTATCTAAAGCGAAGGTTACGCATTCCATTGCGGAATTGTTGCATTTTAATGCAAAATTTTCGCATATCAGTGCAAAATTGTGGGATTCTAGTGCGAAATTTTTGCAATCCACTGTGAAATTTTCGTCCTCCAGCGCGACACTTTTGTGTTGCGGTGCAAAATGTATGACATTCCATTTGAAATTTTCGTTCGAAAAGTTCACATGCAAATGACTAAGTTTTGCGTTCTAGTGCGACATTTCGTCATGCCAATGGGAAGTTTTTGCTCTTTGGTCCGAAATTTTCGTATTCCATTCTGAAATTTACGCAAGCATTGCAACAAATTTACGCAAGCATTGCAACAATTTCGCATTCCATTGCGAAATCGTTTCATTTCAATGCGAAATTTTTGTATTCAAGTGTGAAATTGTCACAGATCAGTGCAAACATTTTGGATTCTAGTGCGACATTTTCGCAATTCACTGTGAAATTTTCGCTCTCCTGTCCGACATATTCTATTAGTTTCGGTCAATTTTCGATTTCGCTCTATTTTCAAAAAAAATCGTTCAAATTTCGCTTCACTTTTGCGTAAAAACATTGAAATCATAGCGAAAATGAAAGCAAAATTAGAGATCGATGTCATGTGGAGCGAATTTAGTTCGCCAGTAAGAAATTTTCACCTTACAGTACAAAATTTTAGTTATCCAGTGGAAAATTTTTGCCTTTCAGTGTGAAATTGTTGGATACTAGTGCGCAATTTTTGCAATTCACCGTGAAATATTCTTCCTCCAGCGCGACATATTCGTGTTCCGGTGCGCAATTTTTGCAATTCACAGTGAAATTTTCTTCCTCCAGCGCGACATATTCGTGTTCCGGTGCAAAATGTATGACCTTACAGTACAAAATTTTAGTTATCCAGTGGAAAATGTTTGCCTTTCAGTGTGAAATTGTTGGATACTAGTGCGCAATTTTTGCAATTCACCGTGAAATTTTCTTCCTCCAGCGCGACATATTCGAGTTCCGGTGCAAAATGTATGACATTCCGTTTGAAATTTTCGCTCTTTTGTGCGAAATTTTCGCATTTCAGTGCGAAATTTTCGCTTTCTAATGCGGAATTTTTGTATAACAGTCCGAAATTTTCGTGGTACATTGCGAAATTTTAGCATCACAACGCAAAGTTTTAGCATTCCTCTGCGAAATCGTCGCATTCTTTTCCGAAATTTTCTTTGTTAAGAGTGAAATTTACTTTCGCGAAATAATAGTGAAATCATAGCGAAAATGAAAGCAAATTTAGAGACCGATATCACGTGAAGAGAATTTATATCTCCAGTGTGAAATTTTGGCTTTACAATACGAAATTTGACATATAAAACATATTCGTGTTCCAGTGCAAAATGTATGCAATTCTGTTTGAAATTATCGATTTTCTGTCTGAAATTTTTGCATTTCGGTGCGAATTTTTCACTTTCCAGTGCGGAATTTTGGTATTTCAGTGCGAAATTTTCGTTATACATCGCCAAATTTTAGCATTACAACGCAAAGTTTTTGCATTCTTGTGCGAAATTATCGCATTCTTTCGTGAAAGTCCGCTGTTAAGAGCGAAATGTTTACTCACCAGTGCGAAATTTTTAAATATCAGTACGCAGATTTCGCATTCCAGGGCAAAATATTCGCACTCTAGCATGAAAGTTTCGCTTGTCAGTGCGAAATGTTAACATTCAAGTAAAAATTTTTGCGTTCTAGTGCGGAATTTCCCTATGCCAATGGGAATTTTCGTATTTTATTGCGAAATTGTTATACCAACAATTTCGCACTGAAATTAAAAACTTTTCCACTGGACAATTAAAATTTCGTACTGTTAGGTGAAAATTTCTAACTGGCGCATTAAATTCGCTCCACATGATATCGATCTCTAATTTTGCTTCTATTTTCGCAAAATTTGAACGAAATTCAGGGAAAAAAATTCGAAATCGAAAATTGACCGAAATTAATATGAAATAAGCAATCAAGAATATGTCGGACAGGCGAGCGAAAACTTCACAGTGAATTGCGAAAATGTCGCACTAGAATCCAACAATTTTGCACTGAAATGCGAAAATTTCACACTGGAATGCGAAAATTTTGCATTAAAATGCAACAATTTCGCAATGGAATGCGTAACCTTTGCTTTAGATAACAAAAATTTCGCATTAGCATGAGACGATTTCGCCATAGAACACAAACATTTTTCACTTGAATGTTAACATTTCGAAACTTGCGCTCTGGAATGCGTATACTTCTCACTGGAATTCGAAATTTTCGCACTAGATACCAACAATTTCGCACTGATATGCAAAAATTTTGCACGGGAAAGCGAAAATTTAGCACTAGAATTATAACATTTTGGACTGTTATGCTAAAATGTTGGTCTAAAGAGCGAAAGTTCTGCACTGGACTGCGAAAATTTCTCACTGGAAAGCGAACATTTCACACTGGAGAGCGAACATTTCGGACTGGAAAGCGAAAATTTCAGGAAATTGAGAGCCAAATCGGCAAATATGAGCGAAGTAGGTGAAGGTGAAAATTTCTTACTGGCGAACTAAATTCGCTCCACATGACATCGATCTCTAATTTTGCTTTCATTTTCGCTATGATTTCAATGTTTTTACGCAAAAGTGAAGCGAAATTTGAACGAAATTTTGGGAAAATAGAGCGAAATCGAAAATTGACCGAAATTAATAGAATATGTCGGACAGGAGAGCGAAAATTTCACAGTGAATTGCGCAAATGTCGCACTAGAATCCCACAATTTTGCACTGATATGCGAAAATTTCACACTGGAATGCGAAAATTGCATTAATTTCGCAATGGAATGCGTAACCTTCACTTTAGATAACAAAAATTTCGCATTAGCATGAGACAATTTCGCACTAGAACGCAAACATTTTTCACTTGAATGTTAACATTTCGCACTGAAAAGCGAAACTTGTGCTCTGGAATGCGTATACTTCTCACCGGAATGCGAAAATTTCGCACTAGATTCCAACAATTTCTCACTGATATGCAAAAATTTTGCACGGGAATGCGAAAATTTAACACTGGAATTATAACATTTTGGACTGATATGCTAAAATGTTGGTCTAAAGAGCGAAAGTTCTGCACTGGACTACGAAAATTTCTCACTGGAAAGCGAACATTTCACACTGGAGAGCGAAAATGTTGGACTGGAAAGCGAAAATTTCAGGAAATTGAGAGCCAAATCGGCAAATAAGAGCAAATTCGGAGTGAATTGAGAGCAAAATTGAAACGGAATCAGAGCAAATAGGAGCGTAATTGGATCGAAATTAGAGTGAAATCGGAGCGAAAACGCATCGAAATCGAAGCGAAGTTGAAGCGAAATTGGTCCGAAATCACAGCGAAATCGGACCGAAATTAAAAAGAAATCAGCAATTTAAATTTCGCACTAGAATCCAAAAATTTCGGACTGAAATGCGAAAGTTTCACACTAGAATGTGAAAATTTCGCATTGTAATATAACCATTTCCCAATAAAATACGAAAATTCCCATTGGCATAGGGAAATTCCGCACTCGAACGCTTTTTACTTGAATGTTAACATTTCGCACTGACAAGCGAAACTTTCGCGCTGGAGTGCGAATATTTCTCCCTGGAATGCGAAATCTGTGTACTGATATTCAAAAATTTCGCACTGGTGAGTAAACATTTCGCTCTTAACAGCGGAATTTCACGAAAGAATGCGATAATTTCGCACAAGAATGCAAAAACTTTGCGTTGTAATGCTAAAATTTCGCTTTGCTTAACGAAAATTTCGCACTCATATACCACGATTCCGCACTGGAAAGCGCATGCAAACATTTTGCTCTGGAACACGAATATATGTTATATGTAAAATTTCGAATTGTAAAGCCAAAATTTCTCACTGGGGATATAAATTCGCTTCAAGTGATATCGGTCTCTAAATTTGCTTTCATTTTCGCTGATTTCAGTATTATTTCAAGAAAGTAAATTTCACTCTTAACAAAGAAAATTTCGGAAATGAATGCGATGATTTCGCAGAGGACTGAGATGCGAAATTTTCGCTCGTTCGTGGGAAGTTTAGTGCAGAACTTTCGCTCTTGTTAGTATATCAGTTCAAAATGTTATAATTCCAGTGCAAAATTTTCGCATTCCCGTGCAAAATTTTTGCATAACAGTGCGAAATTGTTGGAATCTAGTGCGAATCTTCCGCATTCCGGTGAGAAGTATACGCATTCCAGAGCACAAGTTTCGTTTTCAGTGCGAAATGTTAACATTCAAGTGAAAAATATTTGCGTTCTAGTGCGAAATTGTCTGATGCTAATGGGAAATTTTTGTTATCTAGCGCAGGTTACGCATTCCATTGCGTAATTGTTGCATTTTGATGCAAAATTTTCGCATATCAGTGCAAAATTGTGGGATTCTAGTGCGACATTTTCGCAATTCACTGTGAAATTTTCGCTCGCCTGTCCGACATATTCTTGCTTGCTGATTTCATATTAATTTCGGTCAATTTTCGATTTGGCGCTATTTTCCCTGAATTTCGTTCAAATTTTGCGAAAATAGAAGCAAAATTAGAGATCGAGATCATGTGGAGTGAATTTAATGCGCCAGTAAGAAATTTTCACCTAACAGTACGAAATTTTAGTTGTCCAGTGGAAAAGTTTTTCATTTCATGTTGAAATTTATGACATTCCTTTTGAAATTTTCGCTATTTTGTGCGAAAAGTTCACATGCAAATGACTAAGTTTTGCGTTCTAGTGCGAAATTTCGTCATGCCAATGGGAATGTTGCTTTTTGTTGCGAAATTTTTTGCTCTTTGGTGCGAAATTTTCGTATTCCATTCCGAAATTTTCGCCGTTAAGGGCGAAATTTACGTAAGCATTGCAACAATTTCGCGTTCCATTGCGAAATCGTTTCATTTCAATGCGAAATTTTCGTATTCAAGTGTGAAATTGTCACATATCAGTGCAAAAATTTTGGATTCTAGTGCATTTTCGCAATTCCTTGTGAAATTTTCGCTCTCCTGTCCAACATATTCTATCAATTTCGGTCAATTTTCGATTTCGCTGTATTTTCCCAAAATTTCGTTCAAATTTCGCTTCACTTTTGCGTAAAAACATTGAAATCATAGCGAAAATGAAAGCAACATTAGAGATCGATGTCATGTGGAGCGAATTTAGTTCGCCAGTAAGAAATTTTCACCTTACAGTACAAAATTTTAGTTATCCAGTGGAAAATTTTTGCCTTTCAGTGTGAAATTGTTGGATACTAGTGCGCAATTTTTGCAATTCACCGTGAAATTTTCTTCCTCCAGCGCGACATATTCGTGTTCCGGTGCGCAATTTTTGCAATTCACAGTGAAATTTTCTTCCTCCAGCGCGACATATTCGTGTTCCGGTGCAAAATGTATGACCTTACAGTACAAAATTTTAGTTATCCAGTGGAAAATGTTTGCCTTTCAGTGTGAAATTGTTGGATACTAGTGCGCAATTTTTGCAATTCACCGTGAAATTTTCTTCCTCCAGCGCGACATATTCGAGTTCCGGTGCAAAATGTATGACATTCCGTTTGAAATTTTCGCTCTTTTGTGCGAAATTTTCGCATTTCAGTACGAAATTTTCGCTTTCTAATGCGGAATTTTTGTATAACAGTCCGAAATTTTCGTGGTACATTGCGAAATTTTAGCATCACAACGCAAAGTTTTAGCATTCCTCTGCGAAATCATCGCATTCTTTTCCGAAATTTTCTTTGTTAAGAGTGAAATTTACTTTCGCGAAATAATAGTGAAATCAGCGAAAATGAAAGCAAATTTAGAGACCGATATCACGTGAAGCGAATTTATATCTCCAGTGTGAAATTTTGGCTTTACAATACGAAATTTGACATATAAAACATATTCGTGTTCCAGTGCAAAATGTATGCAATTCTGTTTGAAATTATCGATTTTCTGTCCGAAATTTTTGCATTTCGGTGCGAATTTTTCACTTTCCAGTGCGGAATTTTGGTATATCAGTGCGAAATTTTCGTTATACATCGCCAAATTTTAGCATTACAACGCAAAGTTTTTGCATTCTTGTGCGAAATTATCGCATTCTTTCGTGAAAGTCCGCTGTTAAGAGCGAAATGTTTACTCACCAGTGCGAAATTTTTAAATATCAGTACGCAGATTTCGCATTCCAGGGCAAAATATTCGCACTCTAGCATGAAAGTTTCGCTTGTCAGTGCGAAATGTTAACATTCAAGTAAAAATTTTTGCGTTCTAGTGCGGAATTTCCCTATGCCAATGGGAATTTTCGTATTTTATTGCGAAATTGTTATACCAACAATTTCGCACTGAAATTAAAAACTTTTCCACTGGACAATTAAAATTTCGTACTGTTAGGTGAAAATTTCTAACTGGCGCATTAAATTTGCTCCACATGATATCGATCTCTAATTTTGCTTCTATTTTCGCAAAATTTGAACGAAATTCAGGGAAAATAGTGCGAAATCGGAAATTAATATGAAATAAGCAAGCAAGAATATGTCGGACAGGCGAGCGAAAACTTCACAGTGAATTGCGAAAATGTCGCACTAGAATCCAACAATTTTGCACTGAAATGCGAAAATTTCACACTGGAATGCGAAAATTTTCCATTAAAATGCAACAATTTTGCAATGGAATGCGTAACCTTCCCTTTAGATAACAAAAATTTCGCATTAGCATGAGACGATTTCGCCATAGAACACAAACATTTTTCACTTGAATGTTAACATTTCGCACTGAAAAGCGAAACTTGCGCTCTGGAATGCGTATACTTCTCACTGGAATTCGAAATTTTCGCACTAGATACCAACAATTTCGCACTGATATGCAAAAATTTTGCACGGGAAAGCGAAAATTTAGCACTGGAATTATAACATTTTGGACTGTTATGCTAAAATGTTGGTCTAAAGAGCGAAAGTTCTGCACTGGACTACGAAAATTTCTCACTGGAAAGCGAACATTTCACACTGGAGAGCGAACATTTCGGACTGGAAAGCGAAAATTTCAGGAAATTGAGAGCCAAATCGGCAAATATGAGCGAAGTAGGTGAAGGTGAAAATTTCTTACTGGCGAACTAAATTTGCTCCACATGACATCGATCTCTAATTTTGCTTTCATTTTCGCTATGATTTCAATGTTTTTACGCAAAAGTGAAGCGAAATTTGAACGAAATTTTGGGAAAATAGAGCGAAATCGAAAATTGACCGAAATTAATAGAATATGTCGGACAGGAGAGCGAAAATTTCACAGTGAATTGCGAAAATGTCGCACTAGAATCCCACAATTTTGCACTGATATGCGAAAATTTCACACTGGAATGCGAAAATTGCATTAATTTCGCAATGGAATGCGTAACCTTCACTTTAGATAATAAAAATTTCGCATTAGCATGAGACAATTTCGCACTAGAACGCAAACATTTTTCACTTGAATGTTAACATTTCGCACTGAAAAGCGAAACTTGTGCTCTGGAATGCGTATACTTCTCACCGGAATGCGAAAATTTCGCACTAGATTCCAACAATTTCTCACTGATATGCAAACATTTTGCACGGGAATGCGAAAATTTAACACTGGAATTATAACATTTTGGACTGATATGCTAAAATGTTGGTCTAAAGAGCGAAAGTTCTGCACTGGACTACGAAAATTTCTCACTGGAAAGCAAACATTTCACACTGGAGAGCGAAAATGTTGGACTGGAAAGCGAAAATTTCGGGAAATTGAGAGCCAAATCGGCAAATAAGAGCAAATTCGGAGTGAATTGAGAGCAAAATTGAAACGGAATCAGAGCAAATAGGAGCGTAATTGGATCGAAATTAGAGTGAAATCGGAGCGAAAACGCATCGAAATCGAAGCGAAGTTGAAGCGAAATTGGTCCGAAATCACAGCGAAATCGGACCGAAATTAAAAAGAAATCAGCAATTTAAATTTCGCACTAGAATCCAAAAATTTCGGACTGAAATGCGAAAGTTTCACACTAGAATGTGAAAATTTCGCATTGTAATATAACCATTTCGCAATAAAATACGAAAATTCCCATTGGCATAGGGAAATTCCGCACTCGAACGCTTTTTACTTGAATGTTAACATTTCGCACTGACAAGCGAAACTTTCGCGCTGGAGTGCGAATATTTCTCCCTGGAATGCGAAATCTGTGTACTGATATTCAAAAATTTCGCACTGGTGAGTAAACATTTCGCTCTTAACAGCGGAATTTCACGAAAGAATGCGATAATTTCGCACAAGAATGCAAAAACTTTGCGTTGTAATGCTAAAATTTCGCTTTGCTTAACGAAAATTTCGCACTCATATACCACGATTCCGCACTGGAAAGCGCATGCAAACATTTTGCTCTGGAACACGAATATATGTTATATGTAAAATTTCGAATTGTAAAGCCAAAATTTCTCACTGGGGATATAAATTCGCTTCAAGTGATATCGGTCTCTAAATTTGCTTTCATTTTCGCTGATTTCAGTATTATTTCAAGAAAGTAAATTTCACTCTTAACAAAGAAAATTTCGGAAATGAATGCGATGATTTCGCAGAGGACTGAGATGCGAAATTTTCGCTCGTTCGTGGGAAGTTTAGTGCAGAACTTTCGCTCTTGTTAGTATATCAGTTCAAAATGTTATAATTCCAGTGCAAAATTTTCGCATTCCCGTGCAAAATTTTTGCATAACAGTGCGAAATTGTTGGAATCTAGTGCGAAACTTCCGCATTCCGGTGAGAAGTATACGCATTCCAGAGCACAAGTTTCGTTTTCAGTGCGAAATGTTAACATTCAAGTGAAAAATGTTTGCGTTCTAGTGCGAAATTGTCTGATGCTAATGGGAAATTTTTGTTATCTAGCGCAGGTTACGCATTCCATTGCGTAATTGTTGCATTTTGATGCAAAATTTTCGCATATCAGTGCAAAATTGTGGGATTCTAGTGCGACATTTTCGCAATTCACTGTGAAATTTTCGCTCGCCTGTCCGACATATTCTTGCTTGCTGATTTCATATTAATTTCGGTCAATTTTCGATTTGGCGCTATTTTCCCTGAATTTCGTTCAAATTTTGCGAAAATAGAAGCAAAATTAGAGATCGATATCATGTGGAGTGAATTTAATGCGCCAGTAAGAAATTTTCACCTAACAGTACGAAATTTTAGTTGTCCAGTGGAAAAGTTTTTCATTTCATGTTGAAATTGTTGGATTTTAGTGCGAAATGTTTGCAATCCATTGTAAAATTTTCGTCCTCCAGCGCGACACTTTTGTGTTCCGGTGCAAAATGTATGACATTCCTTTTGAAATTTTCGCTATTTTGTGCGAAAAGTTCACATGCAAATGACTAAGTTTTGCGTTCTAGTGCGAAATTTCGTCATGCCAATGGGAATGTTGCTTTTTGTTGCGAAATTGTTTGCTCTTTGGTGCGAAATTTTCGTATTCCATTCCGAAATTTTCGACGTTAAGGGCGAAATTTACGTAAGCATTGCAACAATTTCGCGTTCCATTGCGAAATCGTTTCATTTCAATGCGAAATTTTCGTATTCAAGTGTGAAATTGTCACATATCAGTGCAAAAATTTTGGATTCTAGTGCATTTTCGCAATTCATTGTGAAATTTTCGCTCTCCTGTCCGACATATTCTATCAATTTCGGTCAATTTTCGATTTCGCTCTATTTTCCCAAAATTTCGTTCAAATTTCGCTTCACTTTTGCGTAAAAACATTGAAATCATATTGAAAATGAAAGCAACATTAGAGATCGATGTCATGTGGAGCGAATTTAGTTCGCCAGTAAGAAATTTTCACCTTACAGTACAAAATTTTAGTTATCCAGTGGAAAATTTTTGCCTTTCAGTGTGAAATTGTTGGATACTAGTGCGCAATTTTTGCAATTCACCGTGAAATTTTCTTCCTCCAGCGCGACATATTCGTGTTCCGGTGCGCAATTTTTGCAATTCACCGTGAAATTTTCTTCCTCCAGCGCGACATATTCGTGTTCCGGTGCAAAATGTATGACCTTACAGTACAAAATTTTAGTTATCCAGTGGAAAATGTTTGCCTTTCAGTGTGAAATTGTTGGATACTAGTGCGCAATTTTTGCAATTCACCGTGAAATTTTCTTCCTCCAGCGCGACATATTCGAGTTCCGGTGCAAAATGTATGACATTCCGTTTGAAATTTTCGCTCTTTTGTGCGAAATTTTCGCATTTCAGTGCGAAATTTTCGCTTTCTAATGCGGAATTTTTGTATATCAGTCCGAAATTTTCGTGGTACATTGCGAAATTTTAGCATCACAACGCAAAGTTTTAGCATTCCTCTGCGAAATCATCGCATTCTTTTCCGAAATTTTCTTTGTTAAGAGTGAAATTTACTTTCGCGAAATAATAGTGAAATCATAGCGAAAATGAAAGCAAATTTAGAGACCGATATCACGTGAAGCGAATTTATATCTCCAGTGTGAAATTTTGGCTTTACAATACGAAATTTGACATATAAAACATATTCGTGTTCCAGTGCAAAATGTATGCAATTCTGTTTGAAATTATCGATTTTCTGTCCGAAATTTTTGCATTTCGGTGCGAATTTTTCACTTTCCAGTGCGGAATTTTGGTATATCAGTGCGAAATTTTCGTTATACATCGCCAAATTTTAGCATTACAACGCAAAGTTTTTGCATTCTTGTGCGAAATTATCGCATTCTTTCGTGAAAGTCCGCTGTTAAGAGCGAAATGTTTACTCACCAGTGCGAAATTTTTAAATATCAGTACGCAGATTTCGCATTCCAGGGCAAAATATTCGCACTCTAGCATGAAAGTTTCGCTTGTCAGTGCGAAATGTTAACATTCAAGTAAAAATTTTTGCGTTCTAGTGCGGAATTTCCCTATGCCAATGGGAATTTTCGTATTTTATTGCGAAATTGTTATACCAACAATTTCGCACTGAAATTAAAAACTTTTCCACTGGACGATTAAAATTTCGTACTGTTAGGTGAAAATTTCTAACTGGCGCATTAAATTTGCTCCACATGATATCGATCTCTAATTTTGCTTCTATTTTCGCAAAATTTGAACGAAATTCAGGGAAAATAGTGCGAAATCGGAAATTAATATGAAATAAGCAAGCAAGAATATGTCGGACAGGCGAGCGAAAACTTCACAGTGAATTGCGAAAATGTCGCACTAGAATCCAACAATTTTGCACTGAAATGCGAAAATTTCACACTGGAATGCGAAAATTTTCCATTAAAATGCAACAATTTCGCAATGGAATGCGTAACCTTTGCTTTAGATAACAAAAATTTCGCATTAGCATGAGACGATTTCGCCATAGAACACAAACATTTTTCACTTGAATGTTAACATTTCGCACTGAAAAGCGAAACTTGCGCTCTGGAATGCGTATACTTCTCACTGGAATTCGAAATTTTCGCACTAGATACCAACAATTTCGCACTGATATGCAAAAATTTTGCACGGGAAAGCGAAAATTTAGCACTGGAATTATAACATTTTGGACTGTTATCCTAAAATGTTGGTCTAAAGAGCGAAAGTTCTGCACTGGACTGCGAAAATTTCTCACTGGAAAGCGAACATTTCACACTGGAGAGCGAACATTTCGGACTGGAAAGCAAAAATTTCGGGAAATTGAGAGCCAAATCGGCAAATAAAAGCGAAGTATATCAATTAAAAATTAAATTAATTAAATTAGAGTGATATCGGAGCGAAAACGCGTCGAAATCGAAGCGAAGTTGAAGCGAAATTGGTCCAATATCACAGCGAAATCGGACCGAAATTAAAAAGAAATCAGCAATTTAAATTTCGAACTAGAATCTAAAAATTTCGGACTGAAATGCGAAAGTTTCACACTAGAATGTGAAAATTTCGCATTGTAATATAACCATTTCGCAATAAAATACGAAAATTCCCATTGGCATAGGGAAATTCCGCACTCGAACGCTTTTTACTTGAATGTTAACATTTCGCACTGACAAGCGAAACTTTCGCGCTGGAGTGCGAATATTTCTCCCTGGAATGCGAAATCTGTGTACTGATATTCAAAAATTTCGCACTGGTGAGTAAACATTTCGCTCTTAACAGCGGAATTTCACGAAAGAATGCGATAATTTCGCACAAGAATGCAAAAACTTTGCGTTGTAATGCTAAAATTTCGCTTTTTATAAAGAAAATTTTGCACTCATATACCATAATTCCGCACTGGAAAGCGCATGCAAACATTTTGCTCTGGAACACGAATATATGTTATATGTAAAATTTCGAATTGTAAAGCCAAAATTTCTCACTGGAGATATAAATTCGCTTCAAGTGATATCGGTCTCTAAATTTGCTTTCATTTTCGCTGATTTCAGTATTATTTCGCGAAAGTAAATTTCACTCTTAACAAAGAAAATTTCGGAAAAGAATGCGATGATTTCGCAGAGGACTGAAATGCGAAATTTTCGCTCGTTCGTGGGAAGTTTAGTGCAGAACTTTCGTTCTTGTTAGTATATCAGTCCAAAATGTTATAATTCCAGTGCTAAATTTTCGCATTCCCGTGCAAAATTTTTGCATAACAGTGCGAAATTGTTGGAATCTAGTGCGAAACTTCTGCATTCCGGTGAGAAGTATACGCATTCCAGAGCACAAGTTTCGCTTTTCAGTGCGAAATGTTAACATTCAATTGAAAAATGTTTGCGTTCTAGTGCGAAATTGTCTCATGCTAATGCGAAATTTTTGTTATCTAAAGCGAAAGTTACGCATTCCATTGCGAAATTAATGCAATTTTCGCATTCCAGTGTGAAATTTTCGCATATCAGTGCAAAATTGTGGGATTCTAGTGCGACATTTTCGCAATTCACTGTGAAATTTTCGCTCGCCTGTCCGACATATTCTTGCTTGCTGATTTCATATTAATTTCGGTCAATTTTCGATTTCACGCTATTTTAGCTGAATTTCGTTCAAATTTTGCGAAAATAGAAGCAAAATTAGATCTCGATATCATGTGGAGTGAATTTAATGCGCCAGTAAGAAATTTTCATCTAACAGTACGAAATTTTAGTTGTCCAGTGGAAAAGTTTTTCATTTCAGTGTGAAATTGTTGGATTTTAGTGCGAAATGTTTGCAATCCACTGTGAACTTTTCGTCCTCCAGCGCGACACTTTTGTGTTCCGGTGCAAAATGTATGACATTCCTTTTGAAATTTTCGGTTTTTTGTGCGAAAAGTTCACATGCAAATGACTAAGTTTTGCGTTCTAGTGCGACATTTCGTCATGCCAATGGGAATTTTTTGCTCTTTGGTGCGAAATTTTCGTATTCCATTCCGAAATTTTCGCCGTTAAGGGCGAAATTTACGCAAGCATTGCAACAATTTCGCATTCCATTGCGAAATCGTTTCATTTCAATGCAAAATTTTTGTATTCAAGTGTGAAATTGTCACATATCAGTGCAAAAATTTTGGATTCTAGTGCGACATTTTCGCAATTCACTGTGAAATTTTCGCTCTCCTGTCCGACATATTCTATTAATTTCGGTCAATTTTCGATTTCGCTCTATTTTCCCAAAATTTCGTTCAAATTTCGCTTCACTTTTGCGTAAAAACATTGAAATCATAGCGAAAATGAAAGCAAAATTAGAGATCGATGTCATGTGGAGCGAATTTAGTTTGCCAGTAGAAATTTTCACCTTACAGTACAAAATTTTAGTTATCCAGTTATCCGCATTTTTTATTTATCCGCATATTTATTTTTTTTATCCGCAGTTTAGTTATCCGCATATTCTTGCTTGCTGATTTCATATTAATTTCGGTCAATTTTCGATTTCGCGCTATTTTCCCTGAATTTCGTTCAAATTTTGCGAAAATTGATGCAAAATTAGAGATCGATATCATGTGGAGCGAATTTAATGCGCCAGTAAGAAATTTTCACCTAACAGTACGAAATTTTAGTTGTCCAGTGGAAAAGTTTTTCATTTCAGTGCGAAATTGTTGGTATAACAAATAAATAAAATACGAAAATTCCCATTGGCATAGGGAAATTCCGCACTAGAACGTTAACATTACGTTAACAGAATGTTAACATTTCGCACTTACAAGCGAAACTTACGCGCTAGAGTGCGAATATTTCTCCCTGGAATGCGAAATCTGTGTACTGATATTTAAACATTTCGCTCTTAACAGCGGACTTCCACGAAAGAATGCGATAATTTCGCACAAGAATGCAAAAACTTTGCGTTGTAATGCTAAAATTTGGCTAAGTATAACGAAAATTTTGCACTGATATACCAAAATTCCGCACTGGAAAGTGAAAAATTCGCACCGAAATGCAAAAATTTCAGACAGAAAATCGATAATTTCAAATAGAATTGCATACATTTTGCACTGGAACACGAATATGTTTTATAGGTCAAATTTCGTATTGTAAAGCCAAAATTTCACACTGGAGATATAAATTCGCTTTCGTGATATCGGTCTCCAAATTTGCTTTCATTTTCGCTGATTTCACTATTATTTCGCGAAAGTAAATTTCACTCTTAACAAAGAAAATTTCGGAAAAGAATGCGATGATTTCGCAGAGGAATGCTAAAACTTTGCGTTGTGATGCTAAAATTTCGCAATGTACCACGAAAATTTCGGACTGTTATACAAAAATTCCGCATTAGAAAGCGAAAATTTCGCACTGAAATGCGAAAATTTCGCACAAAAGAGCGAAAATTTCAAACGGAATGTCATACATTTTGCACCGGAACTCGAATATGTCACGCTGGAGGAAGAAAATTTCACGGTGAATTGCAAAAATTGCGCACTAGTATCCAACAACTTCACACTGAAAGGCAAACATTTTCCACTGGATAACTAAAATTTTGTACTGTAAGGTCATACATTTTGCACCGGAACACGAAATTCAGGGAAAATAGCGCGAAATCGAAAATTGACCGAAATTAATATGAAATCAGCAAGCAAGAATATGTCGGACAGGCGAGCGAAAATTTCACAGTGAATTGCGAAAATGTCGCAATATTTACATATTCTATTAATTTCGGTCAATTTTCGATTTCGCTCTATTTTCAAAATTTTGCACTGATATGCGAAAATATGATATGCGAACACGAATATGTCGCGCTGGAGGAAGAAAATTTCACGGTGAATTGCAAAAATTGGGCACCGGAACACGAATATGTCGCGCTGGAGGAAGAACATTTCACGGTGAATTGCAAAAATTGCGCACTAGTATCCAACAATTTTACACTGAAAGGCAAAAATTTTCCACTGGATAACTAAAATTTTGTACTGTAAGGTGAAAATTTCTTATTGGCGAACTAAATTCGCTCCACATGACATCGATCTCTAATTTTGCTTTCATTTTCGCTATGATTTCAATGTTTTTACGCAAAAATGAAGCGAAATTTGAACGAAATTTTGGGAAAATAGAGCGAAATCGAAAATTGACCGAAATTAATAGAATATGTCGGACAGGAGAGCGAAAATTTCACAGTGAATTGCGAAAATGTCGCACTAGAATCCAAAATTTTTGCACTGTTATGTGACAATTTCACACTTGAATACAAAAATTTCGCATTGAAATGAAACGATTTCGCAATGGAATGCGAAATTGTTGCAATGCTTGCGTAAATTTCGCCCTTAACGGCGAAAATTTCGGAATGGAATACGAAAATTTCGCACCAAAAAGCAAAATTCTCATCTTTTCAATTCGTCATGCCCATTGGCATGACGAAATTTCGCACTAGAACGCAAAACTTAGTCATTTGCATGTGAACTTTTCGCACAAAATAGCGAAAATTTCAAACGGAATGTCATACATTTTGCACCGGAACACAAAAGTGTCGCGCTGGAGGACGAAAATTTCACAGTGGATTGCAAACATTTCGCACTAAAATCCAACAATTTCAACATGAAATGAAAAACTTTTCCACTGGACAACTAAAATTGTAGTACACTGTATTGAGTTTTGTAAGCGAGTGTACGCACATCTGTCTAAAGATGACGAAATGTATAGTTAGTTGAGTAATAAACGTTGAGGAGAGAGGATCGGTCCTCACATAGAACAACTGTGTTTTTCTTTTAGTGAACGGAGCCGAGGCATATTTGACTACAATTATCAGAAGTGGGATTTTGCCTGCAATCGCAATTCTTTCGATATACATATATACGTCTCACGTTACTGTATATGAATTGTCTCTCGTTGTCAGTTTGGAATCGTTGCCGCAATTGAACTCATATTTACATACGTGATCGAGTTTTAGAGTGAGCGTGCAATGTCGGAAAAAGTGACTGTGAGGCAGTTGAAAGAAAAGTTAAAGTTGATGCGTTTGCCCACCTCGGGGAATAAGAGTGTTCTTCAGCGTCGTCTGAAAGACGCCATTGCTGACATGCCCGATCGTGTTCATACACCAATACAAAATAATCATGTTAGTAGTGATAGCTCGTCAATAGACGATACATGTGGTAGTGTTTTTCCGGATTATCCCGTTAATTCGACCAAATATAGTGTGAAAATGTCCAAAGCAAATAAAAGTATAGAGACGCGTGAGCAAGAATTGCTTCAACGGGAAGTGGAAGTTCTTAAAAGAGAAAACGAACTGTTAAAAATGAATACGGGAACAAATAGGTTGGGGAAAATATTCCACCCGAATGATATAAACGAAATGTTGCCATGTTTCGAGCCGAAAGACGAAATTCATGGTTCTTCCATCGAATTTATAAGTAAACTAGAGAAACTTGCAAAAGTGTATGGTTGGTGCGACGATATGTTATTGCATTACGCTAATATACGGCTACGGGGAACAGCGAAAATGTGGAGAGATGGTGGCGATGTTCATGAATCATGGAACAAATTTAAAAATAATTTGTTGCTGGCATTTCCGGGAATTGAGGATGAAATGGATATTCATGCCAACCTCTCGAAGCGGAAAATGAAGACAAGCGAAACTTACGAAGAGTATATTTATACCATGAGACAGATTTCAAGAGGAAGAATCAGTGAAATATCAATGGTGAAATACATTATTAAAGGCTTACGCGAGCAGAGCGTACAACAAATTTTAACGTTACAACCATTTACATCAGTGTTTGAGCTTTTAAAGCAGCTTAAAGGGTACGAAGCTTTGAGGCAGCCATCACCAATTCACAGAGCAACGGAGCAAGGAAACAATAGCGCATCATGTGACGTCTCGACAGGTCAACAGAAATCGATATCAACTAAGAAGTGCTTTAATTGCAATCGACTAGGTCACCTATCGAGAGATTGTAAAAAGCCGCAACGACTTAAAGGTTCCTGCTTTAAGTGTGGAATGATGGGTCACGCATGGAAGGAATGCCCAAGTAAAAGTTATGTAAATCAAATTACTATTAATAAGGAAAATGATGATTTTAATGTTCGATTTGCTTTAAAAATTGATAATTCACAGATGGGAATTAAATATATGATTCAAGTTCTAGCACTTGTGGACACTGGTAGTCCGATTAGTCTCATTAAACGAAATGTTTTGCCTGAAGCTGTGGTACTTGAACCATGTATGTTATTAATATCCGGTATTAACGGTTCTCAAATTAAATGTTCTGAAAGTATAAAATGTGAAATAATAATTGACAGTAAACCATACAATATACAATTTTACGTTGTCTCCGATGATTGCATGAACTTAACGTCTTTGTTGGGACGAGACTTTTTGAAAATTAGTAATTCTAGACTGATTATCGGTGAGGATTCGGTTATTAATAATTCTATTCAAAATATTTCCATTGAATCTGTTATTGATGATAATTTGGAATCCTTTGACGAAGTTTTTAATATAGAAGTAGAAAAAACTAATTTGGGCTATGAGATAAATATTAACGAAAATCTTTCATATAAAATTAAGAGTCAAATAAGTGAACTTATTTCGGAATATCATAATCAAACTTCTGAACATGTTAGTGAGTTTTCCAAAAAGGTCAATAGTCAGATGTCAATAATATTGACAAATGATAAACCTGTTTGCAGTGTTCCAAGGAGATTGTCTTACGTTGAGAAGGAACAAGTCCAAGCAGTAATCGATGACCTTTTGCAGAAAGGCATAATCAGGCCGAGTTCGTCACCATATTCAAGTCCAATCGTTCTGGTTAAGAAAAGTAATAACGAAATAAGAATGTGCGTAGACTATCGTAGTTTGAATAAGATAACGCAAAAAGATAACTTTCCTTTACCATTAAGTGAAGACCTTATCGATGGACTAAGGAATAAGTGTTACTTTACAAGTTAAGATTTGAAGAATGGATTCCACCACGTAGCAATGGAGGAATCTTCTATTAAATATACTAGTTTTATCACGCCTATGGGGCAATTTGAATATATGAAGATGCCGTTCGGGTTAAAAAATGCTCCGTCAGTTTTTCAAAGATACGTTTGTAAGATTTTTGATAATCTCATACGGGAAAAGAAATTGATGATCTATTTTGACAATATTTTGATAGCCACGGAAGATATAGGAGAACACATTGCAATTTTGACCGAAGTTCTAAAATTGATGAAGGAAAGTTCCTTGAATCTCCGATTAGATAAATGTCGTTTTCTTTTTACAGAAATTGATTACCTCGGGTATAATATTTCTCAACAAGGTGTACGACCAAATAAAAAGAAAATTGAAGCGATACGACAATATAATGAACCACGAAACGCCAAAGAGCTAAAAAGCTTTCTGGGCTTGTGTTCCTATTTCAGGAAATTTATATCGGGATTTTCTATTATCAGCAAGTGCCTTTATGACCTTCTCAACAGAATCGGGAATATATATTTGACGAAGAAAAGCAAAAGTGCTTTGAGTTATTGAAATCAAAACTTTGTAAAACCCCTGTTTTGGGGATCTTTTCTCCAACAAGTAATACGGAGTTGCACTGTGATGCAAGCTCCTTGGGCTTTGGTGCAATTTTAATGCAAAGAAAGGATGATGGTTTGATGCATCCTATTTTTTATTTTTCGAAACGAACTTCTGATTATGAGTCGCGATATCACAGCTATGAGCTTGAAACTTTGGCAATAGTATATGCATTGCGTCGATTTAGAGTCTATTTGCATGGCTTGAAGTTCAAAATTATCACAGATTGTAATGCTCTAGCTCTTACATTGCAGAAGAAATTAATTAATTCTAGAATCAGCAGATGGGTTCTAGAGCTTTCTGAATATGATTACGAAATTGAGCACCGCCAGAGTAGCAGGATGCAGCATGTGGATGCTCTGAGCCGTTGTCAAAACATTCTCGTCTTGGAGGAGTGCGCTTTCGAACAGCAGTTGGCTATTTGCCAATCAGAAGATTCCGAAATTATTAGGTTGAAAGAACTGGTACGCAAAGAAGAAAGCTCCCTTTACGAAATCCGAGAAGATCTCCTGTATCGTAAGTCAAAGAAAGCTGGCAAGCTATTGTTTTATGTCCCTGAAAGCATGCGTATACATATCTTGAGAAGTGCTCACGACCTTCACTCACATGTAGGTGTCAGCAAAGTATGTGAGATAATAAATAGGTCTTATTGGTTTCCGAACTTGACTTCTGTTGTAAAGGAGTATGTCTCAAACTGTCCGAAATGTATAGCTTTTAATACGAACAAAGGGAAACAGGAGGGTTTTCTATTTCCAATCCCTAAGTACGAACAACCTTTCCATACGATACATGTGGATCACCTTGGGCCATTTGAAGAGACTCCTACAAGGATGAAATTTATATTTGTTGTGATCGACGGATTCACAAAGTTTCTAAAGCTCTACTCCACTCGCACAACAAATGCTAGGGAGGCTATACGTTGTCTAAAGGGTTACTTTGATAGCTATAGTAGACCGATGAGAATTATTTCAGATCGTGGGTCAGCTTTCACGTCTGAGCAATTTAGAATGTTTGTGCTAAAACAAGGAGTCCAACATATTTTGGTCGCTAGTGGGTCACCAAAATCGAATGGCCAAGCAGAACGGCCTAATAGAGATATTGTGACCATGGTGGCTAAAATGGTACAGCCCGAGCAAAATAGAGGATGGGATAAGGTTTTGACTGGAGTCGAATATAGCCATAACAACACTCTTCACCGAGCAATCGGTACAACTCCAAGTAAGTTATTATTTGGCGTGCATCAACGAAATGCAACTATAGATCCTTTATCTGAATTGTTGACTTCTAAAAATTCGGATATTCGAGACCTTACTACTTTAAGGGAAACTTCTGTTGATAAAATTAGGAAAAATCAAGAGTATAACAAAGAGCAATTTGACAGGACACGTAAACCTGCCAAAAGATATGAAGTAGGAAATTTGGTTATGATATCTAACATAGATACCACTGCTGGAGTAAATAAAAAACTCATACCCAAATATAGAGGGCCATATAAGATTAAAAAGTGTTTAGGAAATGATAGATATTTGATTGCGGATGTAGAAGGATTCCAAATTACTAACAAGCCATTCGAAGGCATTTTTGATGTCACTAGGATTAAGCCCTACATAAACTTAAGATCAAATAAAGCTTTTGAAGCACCTGTAAATATATAGTATAAAGGAAAAATAATTAAGATAATAAGAAGAGCCATTATTGAAACGTATAATGAGTTGTAAGAGTTATATCCATATTTTGCTAATACATCATAGTTTGTAGATTATTTCATTTATTCTTAAAGTACACATAGTTCGCCCATCTATAATTAAGTTTTTGTGTGCATAAAATTTCAATGCATTAGTGTTTAAGAATTTTTAGTATATACTTGTACAGTTTAATAGTGTTTTAATAATGTTAATCGAGGTCGATTAAAGTCAGGATAGCCGAATGTAGTACACTGTATTGAGTTTTGTAAGCGAGTGTACGCACATCTGTCTAAAGATGACGAAATGTATAGTTAGGTGAGTAATAAACGTTGAGGAGAGAGGATCGGTCCTCACATAGAACAACTGTGTTTTTCTTTTAGTGAACGGAGCCGAGGCATATTTGACTACAAAATTTCGTACTGTTAGGTGAAAATTTCTTACTGGCGCGTTAAATTCACTCCACATGATATCGATCTCTAATTTTGCTTCTATTTTCGCAAAATTTGAACGAAATTCAGGGAAAATAGCGCGAAATCGAAAATTGACCGAAATTAATATGAAATCAGCAAGCAAGAATATGTCGGACAGGCGAGCGAAAATGTCGCACTAGAATCCCACAATTTGGCACTGATATGCGAAAATTTCACACTGGAATGCAAAAATTGCATTAATTTCGCAATGGAATGCGTACCCTTCGCTTTAGGTAACAAAAATTTCGCATTAGTATGAGACAATTTCGCACTAGAACGCAAACATTTTTCACTTGAATGTTAACATTTCGCACTGAAAAGCGAAACTTGTGCTCTGGAATGCGTATACTTCTCACCGGAATGCGAAAGTTTCGCACTAGATTCTAACAATTTTGGACTGATATGCTAAAATGTTGGTCTAAAGAGCGAAAGTTCTGCACTGGACTACGAAAATTTCTCACTGGAAAGCGAACATTTCACACTGGAGAGCGAAAACGTTGGACTGGAAAGCGAAAATTTCGGGAAATTGAGAGCCAAATCGGCAAATATGAGCAAATTCGGAGTGAATTGAGAGCAAAATTGAAACGGAATCAGAGCAAATAGGAGCGCAATTGGATCGAAATTAGAGTGAAATCGGAGCGAAAACGCGTCGAAATCGAAGCGAAGTTGAAGCGAAATTGGTCCGAAATCAGCGAAATCGGACCGAAATTAAAAAGAAATCAGCAATTTAAATTTCGCACTAGAATACAAAAATTTCGGACTGAAATGCGAAAGTTTCACACTAGAATGTGAAAATTTCGCATTGTAATATAACCATTTCGCAATAAAATACGAAAATTCCCATTGGCATAGGGAAATTCCGCACTAGAACGCTTTTTACTTGAATGTTAACATTTCGCACTGACAAGTGAAACTTTCGCGCTGGAGTGCGAATATTTCTCCCTGGAATGCGAAATCTGTGTACTGATATTCAAAAATTTCGCACTGGTGAGTAAACATTTTGCTCTTAACAGCGGAATTTCACGAAAGATTGCGATAATTTCGCAGAAGAATGCAAAAACTTTGCGTTGTAATGCTAAAATTTCGCTTTGTATAACGAAAATTTCGCACTCATATACCAAAATTCCGCACTGGAAAGCGCATGCATTTTGCACTGGAACACGAATATATGTTATATGTAAAATTTCGAATTGTAAAGCCAAAATTTCTCACTGGAGATATAAATTCGCTTCAAGTGATATCGGTCTCTAAATTTGCTTTCATTTTCGCTGATTTCAGTATTATTTCGCGAAAGTAAATTTCACTCTTAACAAAGAAAATTTCCGAAATGAATGCGATGATTTCGCAGAGGACTGAGATGCGAAATTTTCGCTCGTTCGTTGGAAGTTTAGTGCAGAACTTTCGCTCTTGTTAGTATATCAGTCCAAAATGTTATAATTCCAGTGCTAAATTTTCGCATTCCCGTGCAAAATGTTTGCATAACAGTGCGAAATTGTTGGAATCTAGTGCGAAACTTCCGCATTCCGGTGAGAAGTATACGCATTCCAGAGCACAAGTTTCGCTTTTCAGTGCGAAATGTTAACATTCAAGTGAAAAATGTTGCTAATGTGAAATTTTTGTTATCTAAAGCAAAGGTTACGCATTCCATTGCGGAATTGTTGCATTTTAATGCAAAATTTTCGCATATCAGTGCAAAATTGTGGGATTCTAGTGCGAAATTTTTGCAATCCACTGTGAAATTTTCGTCCTCCAGCGCGACACTTTTGTGTTGCGGTGCAAAATGTATGACATTCCATTTGAAATTTTCGTTCGAAAAGTTCACATGCAAATGACTAAGTTTTGCGTTCTAGTGCGACATTTTGTCATGCCAATGGGAAGTTTTTGCTCTTTGGTCCGAAATTTTCGTATTCCATTCTGAAATTTATTATTGCAACAAATTTACGCAAGCATTGCAACAATTTCGCATTCCATTGCGAAATCGTTTCATTTCAATGCGAAATTTTTGTATTCAAGTGTGAAATTGTCACAGATCAGTGCAAACATTTTGGATTCTAGTGCGACATTTTCGCAATTCACTGTGAAATTTTCGCTCTCCTGTCCGACATATTCTATTAGTTTCGGTCAATTTTCGATTTCGCTCTATTTTCAAAAAAAATCGTTCAAATTTCGCTTCACTTTTGCGTAAAAACATTGAAATCATAGCGAAAATGAAAGCAAAATTAGAGATCGATGTCATGTGGAGCGAATTTAGTTCGCCAGTAAGAAATTTTCACCTTACAGTACAAAATTTTAGTTATCCAGTGGAAAATTTTTGCCTTTCAGTGTGAAATTGTTGGATACTAGTGCGCAATTTTTGCAATTCACCGTGAAATATTCTTCCTCCAGCGCGACATATTCGTGTTCCGGTGCGCAATTTTTGCAATTCACAGTGAAATTTTCTTCCTCCAGCGTGACATATTCGTGTTCCGGTGCAAAATGTATGACCTTACAGTACAACATTTTAGTTATCCAGTGGAAAATGTTTGCCTTTCAGTGTGAAATTGTTGGATACTAGTGCGCAATTTTTGCAATTCACCGTGAAATTTTCTTCCTCCAGCGCGACATATTCGAGTTCCGGTGCAAAATGTATGACATTCCGTTTGAAATTTTCGCTCTTTTGTGCGAAATTTTCGCATTTCAGTGCGAAATTTTCGCTTTCTAATGCGGAATTTTTGTATAACAGTCCGAAATTTTCGTGGTACATTGCGAAATTTTAGCATCACAACGCAAAGTTTTAGCATTCCTCTGCGAAATCGTCGCATTCTTTTCCGAAATTTTCTTTGTTAAGAGTGAAATTTACTTTCGCGAAATAATAGTGAAATCATAGCGAAAATGAAAGCAAATTTAGAGACCGATATCACGTGAAGAGAATTTATATCTCCAGTGTGAAATTTTGGCTTTACAATACGAAATTTGACATATAAAACATATTCGTGTTCCAGTGCAAAATGTATGCAATTCTGTTTGAAATTATCGATTTTCTGTCTGAAATTTTTGCATTTCGGTGCGAATTTTTCACTTTCCAGTGCGGAATTTTGGTATATCAGTGCGAAATTTTCGTTATACATCGCCAAATTTTAGCATTACAACGCAAAGTTTTTGCATTCTTGTGCGAAATTATCGCATTCTTTCGTGAAAGTCCGCTGTTAAGAGCGAAATGTTTACTCACCAGTGCGAAATTTTTAAATATCAGTACGCAGATTTCGCATTCCAGGGCAAAATATTCGCACTCTAGCATGAAAGTTTCGCTTGTCAGTGCGAAATGTTAACATTCAAGTAAAAAATGTTTGCGTTCTAGTGCGGAATTTCCCTATGCCAATGGGAATTTTCGTATTTTATTGCGAAATTGTTATACCAACAATTTCGCACTGAAATTAAAAACTTTTCCACTGGACAATTAAAATTTCGTACTGTTAGGTGAAAATTTCTAACTGGCGCATTAAATTCGCTCCACATGATATCGATCTCTAATTTTGCTTCTATTTTCGCAAAATTTGAACGAAATTCAGGGAAAAAAATTCGAAATCGAAAATTGACCGAAATTAATATGAAATAAGCAATCAAGAATATGTCGGACAGGCGAGCGAAAACTTCACAGTGAATTGCGAAAATGTCGCACTAGAATCCAACAATTTTGCACTGAAATGCGAAAATTTCACACTGGAATGCGAAAATTTTGCATTAAAATGCAACAATTTCGCAATGGAATGCGTAACCTTTGCTTTAGATAACAAAAATTTCGCATTAGCATGAGACGATTTCGCCATAGAACACAAACATTTTTCACTTGAATGTTAACATTTCGCACTGAAAAGCGAAACTTGCGCACTGGAATGCGTATACTTCTCACTGGAATTCGAAATTTTCGCACTAGATACCAACAATTTCGCACTGATATGCAAAAATTTTGCACGGGAAAGCGAAAATTTAGCACTAGAATTATAACATTTTGGACTGTTATGCTAAAATGTTGGTCTAAAGAGCGAAAGTTCTGCACTGGACTGCGAAAATTTCTCACTGGAAAGCGAACATTTCACACTGGAGAGCGAACATTTCGGACTGGAAAGCGAAAATTTCAGGAAATTGAGAGCCAAATCGGCAAATATGAGCGAAGTAGGTGAAGGTGAAAATTTCTTACTGGCGAACTAAATTCGCTCCACTTGACATCGATCTCTAATTTTGCTTTCATTTTCGCTATGATTTCAATGTTTTTACGCAAAAGTGAAGCGAAATTTGAACGAAATTTTGGGAAAATAGAGCGAAATCGAAAATTGACCGAAATTAATAGAATATGTCGGACAGGAGAACGAAAATTTCACAGTGAATTGCGAAAATGTCGCACTAGAATCCCACAATTTTGCACTGATATGCGAAAATTTCACACTGGAATGCGAAAATTGCATTAATTTCGCAATGGAATGCGTAACCTTCACTTTAGATAACAAAAATTTCGCATTAGCATGAGACAATTTCGCACTAGAACGCAAACATTTTTCACTTGAATGTTAACATTTCGCACTGAAAAGCGAAACTTGTGCTCTGGAATGCGTATACTTCTGACCGGAATGCGAAAATTTCGCACTAGATTCCAACAATTTCTCACTGATATGCAAAAATTTTGCACGGGAATGCGAAAATTTAACACTGGAATTATAACATTTTGGACTGATATGCTAAAATGTTGGTCTAAAGAGCGAAAGTTCTGCACTGGACTACGAAAATTTCTCACTGGAAAGCGAACATTTCACACTGGAGAGCGAAAATGTTGGACTGGAAAGCGAAAATTTCGGGAAATTGAGAGCCAAATCGGCAAATAAGAGCAAATTCGGAGTGAATTGAGAGCAAAATTGAAACGGAATCAGAGCAAATAGGAGCGTAATTGGATCGAAATTAGAGTGAAATCGGAGCGAAAACGCATCGAAATCGAAGCGAAGTTGAAGCGAAATTGGTCCGAAATCACAGCGAAATCGGACCGAAATTAAAAAGAAATCAGCAATTTAAATTTCGCACTAGAATCCAAAAATTTCGGACTGAAATGCGAAAGTTTCACACTAGAATGTGAAAATTTCGCATTGTAATATAACCATTTCGCAATAAAATACGAAAATTCCCATTGGCATAGGGAAATTCCGCACTCGAACGCTTTTTACTTGAATGTTAACATTTCGCACTGACAAGCGAAACTTTCGCGCTGGAGTGCGAATATTTCTCCCTGGAATGCGAAATCTGTGTACTGATATTCAAAAATTTCGCACTGGTGAGTAAACATTTCGCTCTTAACAGCGGAATTTCACGAAAGAATGCGATAATTTCGCACAAGAATGCAGAAACTTTGCGTTGTAATGCTAAAATTTCGCTTTGCTTAACGAAAATTTCGCACTCATATACCACGATTCCGCACTGGAAAGCGCATGCAAACATTTTGCTCTGGAACACGAATATATGTTATATGTAAAATTTCGAATTGTAAAGCCAAAATTTCTCACTGGGGATATAAATTCGCTTCAAGTGATATCGGTCTCTAAATTTGCTTTCATTTTCGCTGATTTCAGTATTATTTCAAGAAAGTAAATTTCACTCTTAACAAAGAAAATTTCGGAAATGAATGCGATGATTTCGCAGAGGACTGAGATGCGAAATTTTCGCTCGTTCGTGGGAAGTTTAGTGCAGAACTTTCGCTCTTGTTAGTATATCAGTTCAAAATGTTATAATTCCAGTGCAAAATTTTCGCATTCCCGTGCAAAATTTTTGCATAACAGTGCGAAATTGTTGGAATCTAGTGCGAAACTTCCGCATTCCGGTGAGAAGTATACGCATTCCAGAGCACAAGTTTCGTTTTCAGTGCGAAATGTTAACATTCAAGTGAAAAATGTTTGCGTTCTAGTGCGAAATTGTCTGATGCTAATGGGAAATTTTTGTTATCTAGCGCAGGTTACGCATTCCATTGCGTAATTGTTGCATTTTGATGCAAAATTTTCGCATATCAGTGCAAAATTGTGGGATTCTAGTGCGACATTTTCGCAATTCACTGTGAAATTTTCGCTCGCCTGTCCGACATATTCTTGCTTGCTGATTTCATATTAATTTCGGTCAATTTTCGATTTGGCGCTATTTTCCCTGAATTTCGTTCAAATTTTGCGAAAATAGAAGCAAAATTAGAGATCGATATCATGTGGAGTGAATTTAATGCGCCAGTAAGAAATTTTCACCTAACAGTACGAAATTTTAGTTGTCCAGTGGAAAAGTTTTTCATTTCATGTTGAAATTGTTGGATTTTAGTGCGAAATGTTTGCAATCCACTGTAAAATTTCCGTCCTCCAGCGCGACACTTTTGTGTTCCGGTGCAAAATGTATGACATTCCTTTTGAAATTTTCGCTATTTTGTGCGAAAAGTTCACATGCAAATGACTAAGTTTTGCGTTCTAGTGCGAAATTTCGTCATGCCAATGGGAATGTTGCTTTTTGTTGCGAAATTTTGTGCTCTTTGGTGCGAAATTTTCGTATTCCATTCCGAAATTTTCGCCGTTAAGGGCACAATTTACGTAAGCATTGCAACAATTTCGCGTTCCATTGCGAAATCGTTTCATTTCAATGCGAAATTTTCGTATTCAAGTGTGAAATTGTCACATATCAGTGCAAAAATTTTGGATTCTAGTGCATTTTCGCAATTCATTGTGAAATTTTCGCTCTCCTGTCCGACATATTCTATCAATTTCGGTCAATTTTCGATTTCGCTTTATTTTCCCAAAATTTCGTTCAAATTTCGCTTCACTTTTGCGTAAAAACATTGAAATCATAGCGAAAATGAAAGCAACATTAGAGATCGATGTCATGTGGAGCGAATTTAGTTCGCCAGTAAGAAATTTTCACCTTACAGTACAAAATTTTAGTTATCCAGTGGAAAATTTTTGCCTTTCAGTGTGAAATTGTTGGATACTAGTGCGCAATTTTTGCAATTCACCGTGAAATTTTCTTCCTCCAGCGCGACATATTCGTGTTCCGGTGCGCAATTTTTGCAATTCACAGTGAAATTTTCTTCCTCCAGCGCGACATATTCGTGTTCCGGTGCAAAATGTATGACCTTACAGTACAAAATTTTAGTTATCCAGTGGAAAATGTTTGCCTTTCAGTGTGAAATTGTTGGATACTAGTGCGCAATTTTTGCAATTCACCGTGAAATTTTCTTCCTCCAACGCGACATATTCGAGTTCCGGTGCAAAATGTATGACATTCCGTTTGAAATTTTCGCTCTTTTGTGCGAAATTTTCGCATTTCAGTACGAAATTTTCGCTTTCTAATGCGGAATTTTTGTATAACAGTCCGAAATTTTCGTGGTACATTGCGAAATTTTAGCATCACAACGCAAAGTTTTAGCATTCCTCTGCGAAATCATCGCATTCTTTTCCGAAATTTTCTTTGTTAAGAGTGAAATTTACTTTCGCGAAATAATAGTGAAATCATAGCGAAAATGAAAGCAAATTTAGAGAGCGATATCACGTGAAGCGAATTTATATCTCCAGTGTGAAATTTTGGCTTTACAATACGAAATTTGACATATAAAACATATTCGTGTTCCAGTGCAAAATGTATGCAATTCTGTTTGAAATTATCGATTTTCTGTCCGAAATTTTTGCATTTCGGTGCGAATTTTTCACTTTCCAGTGCGGAATTTTGGTATATCAGTGCGAAATTTTCGTTATACATCGCCAAATTTTAGCATTACAACGCAAAGTTTTTGCATTCTTGTGCGAAATTATCGCATTCTTTCGTGAAAGTCCGCTGTTAAGAGCGAAATGTTTACTCACCAGTGCGAAATTTTTAAATATCAGTACGCAGATTTCGCATTCCAGGGCAAAATATTCGCACTCTAGCATGAAAGTTTCGCTTGTCAGTGCGAAATGTGCAAAATGTGCAAAATGTGCAAAAATTTGCACAAATTCAAGTAAAAATTTTTGCGTTCTAGTGCGGAATTTCCCTATGCCAATGGGAATTTTCGTATTTTATTGCGAAATTGTTATACCAACAATTTCGCACTGAAATTAAAAACTTTTCCACTGGACAATTAAAATTTCGTACTGTTAGGTGAAAATTTCTAACTGGCGCATTAAATTTGCTCCACATGATATCGATCTCTAATTTTGCTTCTATTTTCGCAAAATTTGAACGAAATGCAGGGAAAATAGTGCGAAATCGGAAATTAATATGAAATAAGCAAGCAAGAATATGTCGGACAGGCGAGCGAAAACTTCACAGTGAATTGCGAAAATGTCGCACTAGAATCCAACAATTTTGCACTGAAATGCGAAAATTTCACACTGGAATGCGAAAATTTTCCATTAAAATGCAACAATTTTGCAATGGAATGCGTAACCTTCCCTTTAGATAACAAAAATTTCGCATTAGCATGAGACGATTTCGCCATAGAACAAACATTTTTCACTTGAATGTTAACATTTCGCACTGAAAAGCGAAACTTGCGCTCTGGAATGCGTATACTTCTCACTGGAATTCGAAATTTTCGCACTAGATACCAACAATTTCGCACTGATATGCAAAAATTTTGCACGGGAAAGCGAAAATTTAGCACTGGAATTATAACATTTTGGACTGTTATGCTAAAATGTTGGTCTAAAGAGCGAAAGTTCTGCACTGGACTACGAAAATTTCTCACTGGAAAGCGAACATTTCACACTGGAGAGCGAACATTTCGGACTGGAAAGCGAAAATTTCAGGAAATTGAGAGCCAAATCGGCAAATATGAGCGAAGTAGGTGAAGGTGAAAATTTCTTACTGGCGAACTAAATTCGCTCCAAATGACATCGATCTCTAATTTTGCTTTCATTTTCGCTATGATTTCAATGTTTTTACGCAAAAGTGAAGCGAAATTTGAACGAAATTTTGGGAAAATAGAGCGAAATCGAAAATTGACCGAAATTAATAGAATATGTCGGACAGGAGAGCGAAAATTTCACAGTGAATTGCGAAAATGTCGCACTAGAATCCCACAATTTTGCACTGATATGCGAAAATTTCACACTGGAATGCGAAAATTGCATTAATTTCGCAATGGAATGCGTAACCTTCACTTTAGATAACAAAAATTTCGCATTAGCATGAGACAATTTCGCACTAGAACGCAAACATTTTTCACTTGAATGTTAACATTTCGCACTGAAAAGCGAAACTTGTGCTCTGGAATGCGTATACTTCTGACCGGAATGCGAAAATTTCGCACTAGATTCCAACAATTTCTCACTGATATGCAAAAATTTTGCACGGGAATGCGAAAATTTAACACTGGAATTATAACATTTTGGACTGATATGCTAAAATGTTGGTCTAAAGAGCGAAAGTTCTGCACTGGACTACGAAAATTTCTCACTGGAAAGCGAACATTTCACACTGGAGAGCGAAAATGTTGGACTGGAAAGCGAAAATTTCGGGAAATTGAGAGCCAAATCGGCAAATAAGAGCAAATTCGGAGTGAATTGAGAGTAAAATTGAAACGGAATCAGAGCAAATAGGAGCGTAATCGGATCGAAATTAGAGTGAAATCGGAGCGAAAACGCATCGAAATCGAAGCGAAGTTGAAGCGAAATTGGTCCGAAATCACAGCGAAATCGGACCGAAATTAAAAAGAAATCAGCAATTTAAATTTCGCACTAGAATCCAAAAATTTCGGACTGAAATGCGAAAGTTTCACACTAGAATGTGAAAATTTCGCATTGTAATATAACCATTTCGCAATAAAATACGAAAATTCCCATTGGCATAGGGAAATTCCGCACTCGAACGCTTTTTACTTGAATGTTAACATTTCGCACTGACAAGCGAAACTTTCGCGCTGGAGTGCGAATATTTCTCCCTGGAATGCGAAATCTGTGTACTGATATTCAAAAATTTCGCACTGGTGAGTAAAAATTTCGCTCTTAACAGCGGAATTTCACGAAAGAATGCGATAATTTCGCACAAGAATGCAAAAACTTTGCGTTGTAATGCTAAAATTTCGCTTTGCTTAACGAAAATTTCGCACTCATATACCACGATTCCGCACTGGAAAGCGCATGCAAACATTTTGCTCTGGAACACGAATATATGTTATATGTAAAATTTCGAATTGTAAAGCCAAAATTTCTCACTGGGGATATAAATTCGCTTCAAGTGATATCGGTCTCTAAATTTGCTTTCATTTTCGCTGATTTCAGTATTATTTCAAGAAAGTAAATTTCACTCTTAACAAAGAAAATTTCGGAAATGAATGCGATGATTTCGCAGAGGACTGAGATGCGAAATTTTCGCTCGTTCGTGGGAAGTTTAGTGCAGAACTTTCGCTCTTGTTAGTATATCAGTTCAAAATGTTATAATTCCAGTGCAAAATTTTCGCATTCCCGTGCAAAATTTTTGCATAACAGTGCGAAATTGTTGGAATCTAGTGCGAAACTTCCGCATTCCGGTGAGAAGTATACGCATTCCAGAGCACAAGTTTCGTTTTCAGTGCGAAATGTTAACATTCAAGTGAAAAATGTTTGCGTTCTAGTGCGAAATTGTCTGATGCTAATGGGAAATTTTTGTTATCTAGCGCAGGTTACGCATTCCATTGCGTAATTGTTGCATTTTGATGCAAAATTTTCGCATATCAGTGCAAAATTGTGGGATTCTAGTGCGACATTTTCGCAATTCACTGTGAAATTTTCGCTCGCCTGTCCGACATATTCTTGCTTGCTGATTTCATATTAATTTCGGTCAATTTTCGATTTGGCGCTATTTTCCCTGAATTTCGTTCAAATTTTGCGAAAATAGAAGCAAAATTAGAGATCGATATCATGTGGAGTGAATTTAATGCGCCAGTAAGAAATTTTCACCTAACAGTACGAAATTTTAGTTGTCCAGTGGAAAAGTTTTTCATTTCATGTTGAAATTGTTGGATTTTAGTGCGAAATGTTTGCAATCCACTGTAAAATTTTCGTCCTCCAGCGCGACACTTTTGTGTTCCGGTGCAAAATGTATGACATTCCTTTTGAAATTTTCGCTATTTTGTGCGAAAAGTTCACATGCAAATGACTAAGTTTTGCGTTCTAGTGCGAAATTTCGTCATGCCAATGGGAATGTTGCTTTTTGTTGCGAAATTTTGTGCTCTTTGGTGCGAAATTTTCGTATTCCATTCCGAAATTTTCGCCGTTAAGGGCGAAATTTACGTAAGCATTGCAACAATTTCGCGTTCCATTGCGAAATCGTTTCATTTCAATGCGAAATTTTCGTATTCAAGTGTGAAATTGTCACATATCAGTGCAAAAATTTTGGATTCTAGTGCATTTTCGCAATTCATTGTGAAATTTTCGCTCTCCTGTCCGACATATTCTATCAATTTCGGTCAATTTTCGATTTCGCTCTATTTTCCCAAAATTTCGTTCAAATTTCGCTTCACTTTTGCGTAAAAACATTGAAATCATAGCGAAAATGAAAGCAACATTAGAGATCGATGTCATGTGGAGCGAATTTAGTTCGCCAGTAAGAAATTTTCACCTTACAGTACAAAATTTTAGTTATCCAGTGGAAAATTTTTGCCTTTCAGTGTGAAATTGTTGGATACTAGTGCGCAATTTTTGCAATTCACCGCGAAATTTTCTTCCTCCAGCGCGACATATTCGTGTTCCGGTGCGCAATTTTTGCAATTCACAGTGAAATTTTCTTCCTCCAGCGCGACATATTCGTGTTCCGGTGCAAAATGTATGACCTTACAGTACAAAATTTTAGTTATCCAGTGGAAAATGTTTGCCTTTCAGTGTGAAATTGTTGGATACTAGTGCGCAATTTTTGCAATTCACCGTGAAATTTTCTTCCTCCAGCGCGACATATTCGAGTTCCGGTGCAAAATGTATGACATTCCGTTTGAAATTTTCGCTCTTTTGTGCGAAATTTTCGCATTTCAGTACGAAATTTTCGCTTTCTAATGCGGAATTTTTGTATAACAGTCCGAAATTTTCGTGGTACATTGCGAAATTTTAGCATCACAACGCAAAGTTTTAGCATTCCTCTGCGAAATCATCGCATTCTTTTCCGAAATTTTCTTTGTTAAGAGTGAAATTTACTTTCGCGAAATAATAGTGAAATCAGCGAAAATGAAAGCAAATTTAGAGACCGATATCACGTGAAGCGAATTTATATCTCCAGTGTGAAATTTTGGCTTTACAATACGAAATTTGACATATAAAACATATTCGTGTTCCAGTGCAAAATGTATGCAATTCTGTTTGAAATTATCGATTTTCTGTCCGAAATTTTTGCATTTCGGTGCGAATTTTTCACTTTCCAGTGCGGAATTTTGGTATATCAGTGCGAAATTTTCGTTATACATCGCCAAATTTTAGCATTACAACGCAAAGTTTTTGCATTCTTGTGCGAAATTATCGCATTCTTTCGTGAAAGTCCGCTGTTAAGAGCGAAATGTTTACTCACCAGTGCGAAATTTTTAAATATCAGTACGCAGATTTCGCATTCCAGGGCAAAATATTCGCACTCTAGCATGAAAGTTTCGCTTGTCAGTGCGAAATGTTAACATTCAAGTAAAAATTTTTGCGTTCTAGTGCGGAATTTCCCTATGCCAATGGGAATTTTCGTATTTTATTGCGAAATTGTTATACCAACAATTTCGCACTGAAATTAAAAACTTTTCCACTGGACAATTAAAATTTCGTACTGTTAGGTGAAAATTTCTAACTGGCGCATTAAATTTGCTCCACATGATATCGATCTCTAATTTTGCTTCTATTTTCGCAAAATTTGAACGAAATTCAGGGAAAATAGTGCGAAATCGGAAATTAATATGAAATAAGCAAGCAAGAATATGTCGGACAGGCGAGCGAAAACTTCACAGTGAATTGCGAAAATGTCGCACTAGAATCCAACAATTTTGCACTGAAATGCGAAAATTTCACACTGGAATGCGAAAATTTTCCATTAAAATGCAACAATTTTGCAATGGAATGCGTAACCTTCCCTTTAGATAACAAAAATTTCGCATTAGCATGAGACGATTTCGCCATAGAACACAAACATTTTTCACTTGAATGTTAACATTTCGCACTGAAAAGCGAAACTTGCGCTCTGGAATGCGTATACTTCTCACTGGAATTCGAAATTTTCGCACTAGATACCAACAATTTCGCACTGATATGCAAAAATTTTGCACGGGAAAGCGAAAATTTAGCACTGGAATTATAACATTTTGGACTGTTATGCTAAAATGTTGGTCTAAAGAGCGAAAGTTCTGCACTGGACTACGAAAATTTCTCACTGGAAAGCGAACATTTCACACTGGAGAGCGAAAATGTTGGACTGGAAAGCGAAAATTTCGGGATATTGAGAGCCAAATCGGCAAATAAGAGCAAATTCGGAGTGAATTGAGAGCAAAATTGAAACGGAATCAGAGCAAATAGGAGCGTAATTGGATCGAAATTAGAGTGAAATCGGAGCGAAAACGCATCGAAATCGAAGCGAAGTTGAAGCGAAATTGGTCCGAAATCACAGCGAAATCGGACCGAAATTAAAAAGAAATCAGCAATTTAAATTTCGCACTAGAATCCAAAAATTTCGGACTGAAATGCGAAAGTTTCACACTAGAATGTGAAAATTTCGCATTGTAATATAACCATTTCGCAATAAAATACGAAAATTCCCATTGGCATAGGGAAATTCCGCACTCGAACGCTTTTTACTTGAATGTTAACATTTCGCACTGACAAGCGAAACTTTCGCGCTGGAGTGCGAATATTTCTCCCTGGAATGCGAAATCTGTGTACTGATATTCAAAAATTTCGCACTGGTGAGTAAACATTTCGCTCTTAACAGCGGAATTTCACGAAAGAATGCGATAATTTCGCACAAGAATGCAAAAACTTTGCGTTGTAATGCTAAAATTTCGCTTTGCTTAACGAAAATTTCGCACTCATATACCACGATTCCGCACTGGAAAGCGCATGCAAACATTTTGCTCTGGAACACGAATATATGTTATATGTAAAATTTCGAATTGTAAAGCCAAAATTTCTCACTGGGGATATAAATTCGCTTCAAGTGATATCGGTCTCTAAATTTGCTTTCATTTTCGCTGATTTCAGTATTATTTCAAGAAAGTAAATTTCACTCTTAACAAAGAAAATTTCGGAAATGAATGCGATGATTTCGCAGAGGACTGAGATGCGAAATTTTCGCTCGTTCGTGGGAAGTTTAGTGCAGAACTTTCGCTCTTGTTAGTATATCAGTTCAAAATGTTAAAATTCCAGTGCAAAATTTTCGCATTCCCGTGCAAAATTTTTGCATAACAGTGCGAAATTGTTGGAATCTAGTGCGAAACTTCCGCATTCCGGTGAGAAGTATACGCATTCCAGAGCACAAGTTTCGTTTTCAGTGCGAAATGTTAACATTCAAGTGAAAAATGTTTGCGTTCTAGTGCGAAATTGTCTGATGCTAATGGGAAATTTTTGTTATCTAGCGCAGGTTACGCATTCCATTGCGTAATTGTTGCATTTTGATGCAAAATTTTCGCATATCAGTGCAAAATTGTGGGATTCTAGTGCGACATTTTCGCAATTCACTGTGAAATTTTCGCTCGCCTGTCCGACATATTCTTGCTTGCTGATTTCATATTAATTTCGGTCAATTTTCGATTTGGCGCTATTTTCCCTGAATTTCGTTCAAATTTTGCGAAAATAGAAGCAAAATTAGAGATCGATATCATGTGGAGTGAATTTAATGCGCCAGTAAGAAATTTTCACCTAACAGTACGAAATTTTAGTTGTCCAGTGGAAAAGTTTTTCATTTCATGTTGAAATTGTTGGATTTTAGTGCGAAATGTTTGCAATCCACTGTAAAATTTTCGTCCTCCAGCGCGACACTTTTGTGTTCCGGTGCAAAATGTATGACATTCCTTTTGAAATTTTCGCTATTTTGTGCGAAAAGTTCACATGCAAATGACTAAGTTTTGCGTTCTAGTGCGAAATTTCGTCATGCCAATGGGAATGTTGCTTTTTGTTGCGAAATTTTTTGCTCTTTGGTGCGAAATTTTCGTATTCCATTCCGAAATTTTCGCCGTTAAGGGCGAAATTTACGTAAGCATTGCAACAATTTCGCGTTCCATTGCGAAATCGTTTCATTTCAATGCGAAATTTTCGTATTCAAGTGTGAAATTGTCACATATCAGTGCAAAAATTTTGGATTCTAGTGCATTTTCGCAATTCATTGTGAAATTTTCGCTCTCCTGTCCGACATATTCTATCAATTTCGGTCAATTTTCGATTTCGCTCTATTTTCCCAAAATTTCGTTCAAATTTCGCTTCACTTTTGCGTAAAAACATTGAAATCATAGCGAAAATGAAAGCAACATTAGAGATCGATGTCATGTGGAGCGAATTTAGTTCGCCAGTAAGAAATTTTCACCTTACAGTACAAAATTTTAGTTATCCAGTGGAAAATTTTTGCCTTTCAGTGTGAAATTGTTGGATACTAGTGCGCAATTTTTGCAATTCACCGCGAAATTTTCTTCCTCCAGCGCGACATATTCGTGTTCCGGTGCGCAATTTTTGCAATTCACAGTGAAATTTTCTTCCTCCAGCGCGACATATTCGTGTTCCGGTGCAAAATGTATGACCTTACAGTACAAAATTTTAGTTATCCAGTGGAAAATGTTTGCCTTTCAGTGTGAAATTGTTGGATACTAGTGCGCAATTTTTGCAATTCACCGTGAAATTTTCTTCCTCCAGCGCGACATATTCGAGTTCCGGTGCAAAATGTATGACATTCCGTTTGAAATTTTCGCTCTTTTGTGCGAAATTTTCGCATTTCAGTACGAAATTTTCGCTTTCTAATGCGGAATTTTTGTATAACAGTCCGAAATTTTCGTGGTACATTGCGAAATTTTAGCATCACAACGCAAAGTTTTAGCATTCCTCTGCGAAATCATCGCATTCTTTTCCGAAATTTTCTTTGTTAAGAGTGAAATTTACTTTCGCGAAATAATAGTGAAATCAGCGAAAATGAAAGCAAATTTAGAGACCGATATCACGTGAAGCGAATTTATATCTCCAGTGTGAAATTTTGGCTTTACAATACGAAATTTGACATATAAAACATATTCGTGTTCCAGTGCAAAATGTATGCAATTCTGTTTGAAATTATCGATTTTCTGTCCGAAATTTTTGCATTTCGGTGCGAATTTTTCACTTTCCAGTGCGGAATTTTGGTATATCAGTGCGAAATTTTCGTTATACATCGCCAAATTTTAGCATTACAACGCAAAGTTTTTGCATTCTTGTGCGAAATTATCGCATTCTTTCGTGAAAGTCCGCTGTTAAGAGCGAAATGTTTACTCACCAGTGCGAAATTTTTAAATATCAGTACGCAGATTTCGCATTCCAGGGCAAAATATTCGCACTCTAGCATGAAAGTTTCGCTTGTCAGTGCGAAATGTTAACATTCAAGTAAAAATTTTTGCGTTCTAGTGCGGAATTTCCCTATGCCAATGGGAATTTTCGTATTTTATTGCGAAATTGTTATACCAACAATTTCGCACTGAAATTAAAAACTTTTCCACTGGACAATTAAAATTTCGTACTGTTAGGTGAAAATTTCTAACTGGCGCATTAAATTTGCTCCACATGATATCGATCTCTAATTTTGCTTCTATTTTCGCAAAATTTGAACGAAATTCAGGGAAAATAGTGCGAAATCGGAAATTAATATGAAATAAGCAAGCAAGAATATGTCGGACAGGCGAGCGAAAACTTCACAGTGAATTGCGAAAATGTCGCACTAGAATCCAACAATTTTGCACTGAAATGCGAAAATTTCACACTGGAATGCGAAAATTTTCCATTAAAATGCAACAATTTTGCAATGGAATGCGTAACCTTCCCTTTAGATAACAAAAATTTCGCATTAGCATGAGACGATTTCGCCATAGAACACAAACATTTTTCACTTGAATGTTAACATTTCGCACTGAAAAGCGAAACTTGCGCTCTGGAATGCGTATACTTCTCACTGGAATTCGAAATTTTCGCACTAGATACCAACAATTTCGCACTGATATGCAAAAATTTTGCACGGGAAAGCGAAAATTTAGCACTGGAATTATAACATTTTGGACTGTTATGCTAAAATGTTGGTCTAAAGAGCGAAAGTTCTGCACTGGACTACGAAAATTTCTCACTGGAAAGCGAACATTTCACACTGGAGAGCGAAAATGTTGGACTGGAAAGCGAAAATTTCGGGATATTGAGAGCCAAATCGGCAAATAAGAGCAAATTCGGAGTGAATTGAGAGCAAAATTGAAACGGAATCAGAGCAAATAGGAGCGTAATTGGATCGAAATTAGAGTGAAATCGGAGCGAAAACGCATCGAAATCGAAGCGAAGTTGAAGCGAAATTGGTCCGAAATCACAGCGAAATCGGACCGAAATTAAAAAGAAATCAGCAATTTAAATTTCGCACTAGAATCCAAAAATTTCGGACTGAAATGCGAAAGTTTCACACTAGAATGTGAAAATTTCGCATTGTAATATAACCATTTCGCAATAAAATACGAAAATTCCCATTGGCATAGGGAAATTCCGCACTCGAACGCTTTTTACTTGAATGTTAACATTTCGCACTGACAAGCGAAACTTTCGCGCTGGAGTGCGAATATTTCTCCCTGGAATGCGAAATCTGTGTACTGATATTCAAAAATTTCGCACTGGTGAGTAAACATTTCGCTCTTAACAGCGGAATTTCACGAAAGAATGCGATAATTTCGCACAAGAATGCAAAAACTTTGCGTTGTAATGCTAAAATTTCGCTTTGCTTAACGAAAATTTCGCACTCATATACCACGATTCCGCACTGGAAAGCGCATGCAAACATTTTGCTCTGGAACACGAATATATGTTATATGTAAAATTTCGAATTGTAAAGCCAAAATTTCTCACTGGGGATATAAATTCGCTTCAAGTGATATCGGTCTCTAAATTTGCTTTCATTTTCGCTGATTTCAGTATTATTTCAAGAAAGTAAATTTCACTCTTAACAAAGAAAATTTCGGAAATGAATGCGATGATTTCGCAGAGGACTGAGATGCGAAATTTTCGCTCGTTCGTGGGAAGTTTAGTGCAGAACTTTCGCTCTTGTTAGTATATCAGTTCAAAATGTTAAAATTCCAGTGCAAAATTTTCGCATTCCCGTGCAAAATTTTTGCATAACAGTGCGAAATTGTTGGAATCTAGTGCGAAACTTCCGCATTCCGGTGAGAAGTATACGCATTCCAGAGCACAAGTTTCGTTTTCAGTGCGAAATGTTAACATTCAAGTGAAAAATGTTTGCGTTCTAGTGCGAAATTGTCTGATGCTAATGGGAAATTTTTGTTATCTAGCGCAGGTTACGCATTCCATTGCGTAATTGTTGCATTTTGATGCAAAATTTTCGCATATCAGTGCAAAATTGTGGGATTCTAGTGCGACATTTTCGCAATTCACTGTGAAATTTTCGCTCGCCTGTCCGACATATTCTTGCTTGCTGATTTCATATTAATTTCGGTCAATTTTCGATTTGGCGCTATTTTCCCTGAATTTCGTTCAAATTTTGCGAAAATAGAAGCAAAATTAGAGATCGATATCATGTGGAGTGAATTTAATGCGCCAGTAAGAAATTTTCACCTAACAGTACGAAATTTTAGTTGTCCAGTGGAAAAGTTTTTCATTTCATGTTGAAATTGTTGGATTTTAGTGCGAAATGTTTGCAATCCACTGTAAAATTTTCGTCCTCCAGCGCGACACTTTTGTGTTCCGGTGCAAAATGTATGACATTCCTTTTGAAATTTTCGCTATTTTGTGCGAAAAGTTCACATGCAAATGACTAAGTTTTGCGTTCTAGTGCGAAATTTCGTCATGCCAATGGGAATGTTGCTTTTTGTTGCGAAATTTTTTGCTCTTTGGTGCGAAATTTTCGTATTCCATTCCGAAATTTTCGCCGTTAAGGGCGAAATTTACGTAAGCATTGCAACAATTTCGCGTTCCATTGCGAAATCGTTTCATTTCAATGCGAAATTTTCGTATTCAAGTGTGAAATTGTCACATATCAGTGCAAAAATTTTGGATTCTAGTGCATTTTCGCAATTCATTGTGAAATTTTCGCTCTCCTGTCCGACATATTCTATCAATTTCGGTCAATTTGCGATTTCGCTCTATTTTCCCAAAATTTCGTTCAAATTTCGCTTCACTTTTGCGTAAAAACATTGAAATCATAGCGAAAATGAAAGCAACATTAGAGATCGATGTCATGTGGAGCGAATTTAGTTCGCGTCAGAAATTTTCACCTTACAGTACAAAATTTTAGTTATCCAGTGGAAAATTTTTGCCTTTCAGTGTGAAATTGTTGGATATTAGTGCGCAATTTTTGCAATTCACCGTGAAATTTTCTTCCTCCAGCGCGACATATTCGTGTTCCGGTGCGCAATTTTTGCAATTCACCGTGAAATTTTCTTCCGCCAGCGCGAAATATTCGTGTTCCGGTGCAAAATGTATGACCTTACAGTACAAAATTTTAGTTATCCAGTGGAAAATGTTTGCCTTTCAGTGTGAAATTGTTGGATACTAGTGCGCAATTTTTGCAATTCACCGTGAAATTTTCTTCCTCCAGCGCGACATATTCGAGTTCCGGTGCAAAATGTATGACATTCCGTTTGAAATTTTCGCTCTTTTGTGCGAAATTTTCGCATTTCAGTGCGAAATTTTCGCATTTCATTGCGAAATTTTCGCTTTCTAATGCGGAATTTTTGTATAACAGTCCGAAAATTTCGTAGTACATTGCGAACTTTTAGCATCACAACGCAAAGTTTTAGCATTCCTCTGCGAAATCATCGCATTCTTTTCCGAAATTTTTTTTGTTAAGAGTGAAATTTACTTTCGCGAAATAATAGTGAAATCATAGCGAAAATGAAAGCAAATTTAGAGACCGATATCACGTGAAGCGAATTTATATCTCCAGTGTGAAATTTTGGCTTAACAATACGAAATTTGACATATAAAACATATTCGTGTTCCAGTGCAAAATGTATGCAATTCTGTTTGAAATTATCGAATTTCTGTCTGAAATTTTTGCATTTCGGTGCGAATTTTTCACTTTCCAGTGCGGAATTTTGGTATATCAGTGCGAAATTTTCGTTATACATCGCCAAATTTTAGCATTACAACGCAAAGTTTTTGCATTCTTGTCCGAAATTATCGCATTCTTTCGTGAAAGTCCGCTGTTAAGAGCGAAATGTTTACTCACCAGTGCGAAATTTTTAAATATCAGTACGCAGATTTCGCATTCCAGGGCGAAATATTCGCACTCTAGCGCGAAAGTTTCGCTTGTCAGTGCGAAATGTTAACATTCAAGTAAAAAATGTTTGCGTTCTAGTGCAGAATTTCCCTATGCCAATGGGAATTTTCGTATTTTATTGCGAAATTGTTATACCAACAATTTCGCACTGAAATTAAAAATTTTTCCACTGGACAACTAAAATTTCGTACTGTTAGGTGAAAATTTCTTACTGGCGCATTAAATTCGCTCCACAGAGATCGATACTCTAATTTTGCTTCTATTTTCGCAAAATTTGAACGAAATTCAGGGAAAATAGTGCGAAATCTAAAATTGACCGAAATTAATATGAAATAAGCAAGCAAGAATATGTCGGACAGGCGAGCGAAAACTTCACAGTGAATTGCGAAAATGTCGCACTAGAATCCAACAATTTTGCACTGAAATGCGAAAATTTCACACTGGAATGCGAAAATTTTGCATTAAAATGCAACAATTTCGCAATGGAATGCGTAACCTTCGCTTTAGATAACAAAAATTTCGCATTAGCATGAGACGATTTCGCCATAGAACACAAACATTTTTCACTTGAATGTTAACATTTCGCACTGAAAAGCGAAACTTGCGCTCTGAAATGCGTATACTTCTCACTGGAATTCGAAATTTTCGCACTAGATACCAACAATTTCGCACTGATATGCAAACATTTTGCACGGGAAAGCGAAAATTAAGCACTGGAATTATAACATTTTGGACTGTTATGCTAAAATGTTGGTCTAAAGAGCGAAAGTTCTGCACTGGACTGCGAAAATTTATCACTGGAAAGCGAACATTTCACACTGGAAAACGAAAAATTTCGGACTGAACAGCGAAAATTTCAGGAAATTGAGAGCCAAATCGGCAAATATGAGCGAAGTAGGTGAAGGTGAAAATTTCTTACTGGCGAACTAAATTCGCTCCACATGACATCGATCTCTAATTTTGCTTTCATTTTCGCTATGATTTCAATGTTTTTACGCAAAAGTGAAGCGAAATTTGAACGAAATTTTGGGAAAATAGAGCGAAATCGAAAATTGACCGAAATTAATAGAATATGTCGGACAGGAGAGCGAAAATTTCACAGTGAATTGCGAAAATGTCGCACTAGAATCCCACAATTTTGCACTGATATGCGAAAATTTCACACTGGAATGCGAAAATTGCATTAATTTCGCAATGGAATGCGTAACCTTCACTTTAGATAACAAAAATTTCGCATTAGCATGAGACAATTTCGCACTAGAACGCAAACATTTTTCACTTGAATGTTAACATTTCGCACTGAAAAGCGAAACTTGCGCTCTGGAATGCGTATACTTCTCACCGGAATGCGAAAGTTTCGCACTAGATTCCAACAATTTCTCACTGATATGCAAACATTTTGCACGGGAAAGCGAAAATTTAGCACTGGAATTATAACATTTTGGACTGTTATGCTAAAATGTTGGTCTAAAGAGCGAAAGTTCTGCACTGGACTGCGAAAATTTCTCACTGGAAAGCGAACATTTCACACTGGAGAGCGAAAATTTCGGACTGAACAGCGAAAATTTCAGGAAATTGAGAGCCAAATCGGCAAATATGAGCGAAGTAGGTGAAGGTGAAAATTTCTTACTGGCGAACTAAATTCGCTCCACATGACATCGATCTCTAATTTTGCTTTCATTTTCGCTATGATTTCAATGTTTTTACGCAAAAGTGAAGCGAAATTTGAACGAAATTTTGGGAAAATAGAGCGAAATCGAAAATTGACCGAAATTAATAGAATATGTCGGACAGGAGAGCGAAAATTTCACAGTGAATTGCGAAAATGTCGCACTAGAATCCCACAATTTTGCAATGATATGCGAAAATTTCACACTGGAATGCGAAAATTGCATTAATTTCGCAATGGAATGCGTAACCTTCACTTTAGATAACAAAAATTACGCATTAGCATGAGACAATTTCGCACTAGAACGCAAACATTTTTCACTTGAATGTTAACATTTCGCACTGAAAAGCGAAACTTGTGCTCTGGAATGCGTATACTTCTCACCGGAATGCGAAAGTTTCGCACTAGATTCCAACAATTTCTCACTGATATGCAAAAATTTTGCACGGGAATGCGAAAATTTAACACTGGAATTATAACATTTTGGACTGATATGCTAAAATGTTGGTCTAAAGAGCGAAAGTTCTGCACTGGACTACGAAAATTTCTCACTGGAAAGCGAACATTTCACACTGGAGAGCGAAAATGTTGGACTGGAAAGCGAAAATTTCGGGAAATTGAGAGCCAAATCGGCAAATAAGAGCAAATTCGGAGTGAATTGAGGGCAAAATTGAAACGGAATCAGAGCAAATAGGAGCGTAATTGGATCGAAATTAGAGTGAAATCGGAGCGAAAACGCGTCGAAATCGAAGCGAAGTTTAAGCGAAATTGGTCCGAAATCACAGCGAAATCGGACCGAAATTAAAAAGAAATCAGCAATTTAAATTTCGCACTAGAATCCAAAAATTTCGGACTGAAATGCGAAAGTTTCACACTAGAATGTGAAAATTTCGCATTGTAATATAACCATTTCGCAATAAAATACGAAAATTCCCATTGGCATAGTACCCCTATTCATTCCGCACTCGAACGCTTTTTACTTGAATGTTAACATTTCGCACTGACAAGCGAAACTTTCGCGCTGGAGTGCGAATATTTCTCCCTGGAATGCGAAATCTGTGTACTGATATTCAAAAATTTCGCACTGGTGAGTAAACATTTCGCTCTTAACAGCGGACTTTCACGAAAGAATGCGATAATTTCGCACAAGAATGCAAAAACTTTGCGTTGTAATGCTAAAATTTCGCTTTGCATAACGAAAATTTCGCACTGCTATACCAAAATTCCGCACTGGAAAGTGAAAAATTCGCACCGAAATGCAAAAATTTCAGACATAAAATCGATTATTTCAAACAGAATTGCATACATTTTGCACTGGAACACGAATATGTTTTGTTTGTCAAATTTCGTATTGTAAAGCCAAAATTTCACACTGGAGATATAAATTCGCTTCACGTGATATCGGTCTCTAAATTTGCTTTCATTTTCGCTATGATTTCACTATTATTTCGCGAAAGTAAATTTCACTCTTAACAAAGAAAATTTCGGAAAAGAATGCGATGTTTTCGCAGAGGAATGCTTAAACTTTGCGTTGTGATGCGAAAATTTTTTCAATGTACCACGAAAATTTCGGACTGTTATACAAAAATTCCGCATTAGAAAGCGAAAATTTCGCACTGAAATGCGAAAATTTCGCACAAAAGAGCGAAAATTTCAAACGGAATGTCATACATTTTGCACCGGAAAATTGCGCACCGGAACACTAGAATCCCCCACCCAAAACCCCTATTCGACGCGTTTTCGCTCCGATTTCACTCTAATTTCACCCCCTATTCCCTCAGCCCCTAATTCCTCAGCCCCTCCTCCCTCGGCCCCTCATCGCTCAGCCCCTCTTCCCTCAGCCCCTCCTTCCTCAGCCCCTCCTCTTTCGGCCTCTCCTCCCACAGTCCCTCTTCCCTCAGACCCTCCTCCCTCATTCCCTCCTCCTTCAGCCCCTCCTCCCTTTGCCCCTCCTCTCTCAGCCCTTCCTCGCTCAGCCCCTTTTCCTTTAGCCCCTCCTTCCTCAGCCAATCCTCCCTTAGCCCCTCCTCGCTCAGCCCCTCTTCCCTTAGCCCCTAAATCCTTAGCCCCTCCTCCCTCGGCCCTTCCTTTCTCAGCCGCTCCTCTCTCTCCAAAATGTATGACCTTACAGTACAAAATTTTTGTTATCCAGTGGAAAATGTTTGCCTTTCAGTGTGAAATTGTTGGATACTAGTGCGCAATTTTTGCAATTCACAGTGAAATTTTCTTCCTCCAGCGCGACATATTCGAGTTCCGGTGCAAAATGTATGACATTCCGTTTGAAATTTTCGCTCTTTTGTGCGAAATTTTCGCATTTCAGTGCGAAATTTTCGCTTTCTAATGCGGAATTTTTGTATAACAGTCCGAAAATTTCGTAGTACATTGCGAACTTTTAGCATCACAACGCAAAGTTTTAGCATTCCTCTGCGAAATCATCGCATTCTTTTCCGAAATTTTTTTTGTTAAGAGTGAAATTTACTTTCGCGAAATAATAGTGAAATCATAGCGAAAATGAAAGCAAATTTAGAGACCGATATCACGTGAAGCGAATTTATATCTCCAGTGTGAAATTTTGGCTTAACAATACGAAATTTGACATATAAAACATATTCGTGTTCCAGTGCAAAATGTATGCAATTCTGTTTGAAATTATCGATTTTCTGTCTGAAATTTTTGCATTTCGGTGCGAATTTTTCACTTTCCAGTGCGGAATTTTGGTATATCAGTGCGAAATTTTCGTTATACATCGCCAAATTTTAGCATTACAACGCAAAGTTTTTGCATTCTTGTCCGAAATTATCGCATTCTTTCGTGAAAGTCCGCTGTTAAGAGCGAAATGTTTACTCACCAGTGCGAAATTTTTAAATATCAGTACGCAGATTTCGCATTCCAGGGCAAAATATTCGCACTCTAGCGCGAAAGTTTCGCTTGTCAGTGCGAAATGTTAACATTCAAGTAAAAAATGTTTGCGTTCTAGTGCAGAATTTCCCTATGCCAATGGGAATTTTCGTATTTTATTGCGAAATTGTTATACCAACAATTTCGCACTGAAATTAAAAACTTTTCCACTGGACAACTAAAATTTCGTACTGTTAGGTGAAAATTTCTTACTGGCGCATTAAATTCGCTCCACATGATATCGATCTCTAATTTTGCTTCTATTTTCGCAAAATTTGAACGAAATTCAGGGAAAATAGTGCGAAATCGAAAATTGACCGAAATTAATATGAAATAAGCAAAAAAGAATATGTCGGACAGGCGAGCGAAAACTTCACAGTGAATTGCGAAAATGTCGCACTAGAATCCAACAATTTTGCACTGAAATGCGAAAATTTCACACTGGAATGCGAAAATTTTGCATTAAAATGCAACAATTTCGCAATGGAATGCGTAACCTTCGCTTTAGATAACAAAAATTTCGCATTAGCATGAGACGATTTCGCCATAGAACACAAACATTTTTCACTTGAATGTTAACATTTCGCACTGAAAAGCGAAACTTGCGCTCTGAAATGCGTATACTTCTCACTGGAATTCGAAATTTTCGCACTAGATACCAACAATTTCGCACTGATATGCAAACATTTTGCACGGGAAAGCGAAAATTAAGCACTGGAATTATAACATTTTGGACTGTTATGCTAAAACGTTGGTCTAAAGAGCGAAAGTTCTGCACTGGACTGCGAAAATTTATCACTGGAAAGCGAACATTTCACACTGGAAAACGAAAAATTTCGGACTGAACAGCGAAAATTTCAGGAAATTGAGAGCCAAATCGGCAAATATGAGCGAAGTAGGTGAAGGTGAAAATTTCTTACTGGCGAACTAAATTCGCTCCACATGACATCGATCTCTAATTTTGCTTTCATTTTCGCTATGATTTCAATGTTTTTACGCAAAAGTGAAGCGAAATTTGAACGAAATTTTGGGAAAATAGAGCGAAATCGAAAATTGACCGAAATTAATAGAATATGTCGGACAGGAGAGCGAAAATTTCACAGTGAATTGCGAAAATGTCGCACTAGAATCCCACAATTTTGCACTGATATGCGAAAATTTCACACTGGAATGCGAAAATTGCATTAATTTCGCAATGGAATGCGTAACTTTCACTTTAGATAACAAAAATTTCGCATTAGCATGAGACAATTTCGCACTAGAACGCAAACATTTTTCACTTGAATGTTAACATTTCGCACTGAAAAGCGAAACTTGTGCTCTGGAATGCGTATACTTCTCACCGGAATGCGAAAGTTTCGCATTAGATTCCAACAATTTCTCACTGATATGCAAAAATTTTGCACGGGAAAGCGAAAATTTAGCACTGGAATTATAACATTTTGGACTGTTATGCTAAAATGTTGGTCTAAAGAGCGAAAGTTCTGCACTGGACTGCGAAAATTTCTCACTGGAAAGCGAACATTTCACACTGGAGAGCGAAAATTTCGTACTGAAAAGCGAAAATTTCAGGAAATTGAGAGCCAAATCGGCAAATATGAGCGAAGTAGGTGAAGGTGAAAATTTCTTACTGGCGAACTAAATTCGCTCCACATGACATCGATCTCTAATTTTGCTTTCATTTTCGCTATGATTTCAATGTTTTTACGCAAAAGTGAGGCGAAATTTGAACGAAATTTTGGGAAAATAGAGCGAAATCGAAAATTGACCGAAATTAATAGAATATGTCGGACAGGAGAGCGAAAATTTCACAGTGAATTGCGAAAATGTCGCACTAGAATCCCACAATTTTGCAATGATATGCGAAAATTTCACACTGGAATGCGAAAATTGCATTAATTTCGCAATGGAATGCGTAACATTCACTTTAGATAACAAAAATTTCGCATTAGCATGAGACAATTTCGCACTAGAACGCAAACATTTTTCACTTGAATGTTAACATTTCGCACTGAAAAGCGAAACTTGTGCTCTGGAATGCGTATACTTCTCACCGGAATGCGAAAGTTTCGCACTAGATTCCAACAATTTCTCACTGATATGCAAAAATTTTGCACGGGAATGCGAAAATTTAACACTGGAATTATAACATTTTGGACTGATATGCTAAAATGTTGGTCTAAAGAGCGAAAGTTCTGCACTGGACTACGAAAATTTCTCACTGGAAAGCGAACATTTCACACTGGAGAGCGAAAATGTTGGACTGGAAAGCGAAAATTTCGGGAAATTGAGAGCCAAATCGGCAAATAAGAGCAAATTCGGAGTGAATTGAGGGCAAAATTGAAACGGAATCAGAGCAAATAGGAGCGTAATTGGATCGAAATTAGAGTGAAATCGGAGCGAAAACGCGTCGAAATCGAAGCGAAGTTTAAGCGAAATTGGTCCGAAATCACAGCGAAATCGGACCGAAATTAAAAAGAAATCAGCAATTTAAATTTCGCACTAGAATCCAAAAATTTCGGACTGAAATGCGAAAGTTTCACACTAGAATGTGAAAATTTCGCATTGTAATATAACCATTTCGCAATAAAATACGAAAATTCCCATTGGCATAGGGAAATTCCGCACTCGAACGCTTTTTACTTGAATGTTAACATTTCGCACTGACAAGCGAAACTTTCGCGCTGGAGTGCGAATATTTCTCCCTGGAATGCGAAATCTGTGTACTGATATTCAAAAATTTCGCACTGGTGAGTAAACATTTCGCTCTTAACAGCGGAATTTCACGAAAGAATGCGATAATTTCGCACAAGAATGCAAACACTTTGCGTTGTAATGCTAAAATTTCGCTTTGCATAACGAAAATTTCGCACTCATATACCACGATTCCGCACTGGAAAGCGCATGCAAACATTTTGCTCTGGAACACGAATATATGTTATATGTAAAATTTCGAATTGTGAAGCCAAAATTTCTCACTGGGGATATAAATTCGCTTCAAGTGATATCGGTCTCTAAATTTGCTTTCATTTTCGCTGATTTCAGTATTATTTCAAGAAAGTAAATTTCACTCTTAACAAAGAAAATTTCGGAAAAGAATGCGATGATTTCGCAGAGGACTGAAATGCAAAATTTTCGCTCGTTCGTGGGAAGTTTAGTGCAGAACTTTCGCTCTTGTTAGTATATCAGTCCAAAATGTTATAATTCCAGTGCTAAATTTTCGCATTCCCGTGCAAAATTTTTGCATAACAGTGCGAAATTGTTGGAATCTAGTGCGAAACTTCCGCATTCCGGTGAGAAGTATACGCATTCCAGAGCACAAGATTCGCTTTTCAGTGCGAAATGTTAACATTCAAGTGAAAAATGTTTGCGTTCTAGTGCGAAATTGTCTCATGCTAATGCGAAATTTTTGTTATCTAAAGCGAAGGTTACGCATTCCATTGCGAAATTATTGCATTTTGATCCAAAATTTTCGCATATCAGTGCAAAATTTTGGGATTCTAGTGCGACATTTTCGCAATTCACTGTGAAATTTTCGCTCGCCTGTCCGACATATTCTTGCTTGCTGATTTCATATTAATTTCGGTCAATTTTCGATTTCGCGCTATTTTCCCTGAATTTCGTTCAAATTTTGCAAAAATAGAAGCAAAATTAGAGATCGATATCATGTGGAGTGAATTTAATGCGCCAGTAAGAAATTTTCACCTAACAGTACGAAATTTTAGTTGTCCAGTGGAAAAGTTTTTCATTTCAGTGTGAAATTGTTGGATTTTAGTCCGAAATTTTTGCAATCCAATGTGAAATGTTCGTCCTCCAGCGCGACGCTTTTGTGTTCCGGTGCAAAATGTAAATTTCGTCATGCCAATAGGAATTTTTTGCTTTTTGGTGCGAAATTTTCGTATTCCATTCTGAAATTTTCGCTGTTAAGGGCGAAATTTACGCAAGCATTGCAACAATTTCGCATTCCATTGCGAAATCGTTTCATTTCAATGCAAAATTTTCGTATTCAAGTGTGAAATTGTCACATATCAGTGCAAAAATTTTGGATTCTAGTGCGACATTTTCGCAATTCACTGTGAAATTTTCGCCCTCCTGTCCGACATAACTTATTAATTTCGGTCAAATTTCGATTTCGGTCTATTTTCCCAAAATTTCGTTCAAATTTCGCTTCACTTTTGCGTAAAAACATTGAAATCATAGCGAAAATGAAAGCTTAATTAGAGATCGATGTCATGTGGAGCGAATTTAGTTCGCCAGTAAGAAATTTTCACCTTACAGTACAAAATGTTAGAAATCCAGTGGAAAATTTTTGCCTTTCAGTGTGAAATTGTTGGATACTAGTGCGCAATTTTTGCAATTCACCGTGAAATTTTCTTCCTCCAGCGCGACATATTCGTGTTCCGGTGCGCAATTTTTGCAATTCACCGTGAAATTTTCTTCCTCCAGCGCGACATATTCGAGTTCCGGTGCAAAATGTATGACATTCCGTTGGAAATTTTCTCTTTTGTGCGAAATTTTCGCATTTCAGTGCGAAATTTTCGCTTTCTAATGCGGAATTTTTGTATAACGGTCCGAAATTTTCGTGGTACATTGCGAAATTTTCGCATCACAACGCAAAGTTTAAGCATTCCTCTGCGAAAACATCGCATTCTTTTCCGAAATTTTCTTTGTTAAGAGTGAAATTTACTTTCGCGAAATAATAGTGAAATCATAGCGAAAATGAAAGCAAATTTAGAGACCGATATCACGTGAAGCGAATTTATATCTCCAGTGTGAAATTTTGGCTTGACAATACGAAATTTGACAAACAAAACATATTCGTGTTCCAGTGCAAAATGTATGCAATTCTGTTTGAAATAATCGATTTTATGTCTGAAATTTTTGCATTTCGGTGCGAATTTTTCACTTTCCAGTGCGGAATTTTGGTATAGCAGTGCGAAATTTTCGTTATGCAAAGCGAAATTTTAGCATTACAACGCAAAGTTTTTGCATTCTTGTGCGAAATTATCGCATTCTTTCGTGAAAGTCCGCTGTTAAGAGCGAAATGTTTACTCACCAGTGCGAAATTTTTGAATATCAGTACACAGATTTCGCATTCCAGGGAGAAATATTCGCACTCCAGCGCGAAAGTTTCGCTTGTCAGTGCGAAATGTTAACATTCAAGTAAAAAATGTTTGCGTTCTAGTGCGGAATTTCCCTATGCCAATGGGAATTTTCGTATTTTATTGCGAAATGGTTATATTACAATGTGAAATTTTCACATTCTAGTGTGAAACTTTCGCATTTCAGTCCGAAATTTTTGGATTCTAGTGCGAAATTTAAATTGCTGATTTCTTTTTAATTTCGGTCCGATTTCGCTGTGATTTCGGACTAATTTCGCTTCAACTTCGCTTCGATTTCGACGCGTTTTCGCTCTGATTTCACTCTAATTTCACCCCCTATTCCCTCAGCCCCTAATTCCTCAGCCCCTCCTCCCTCGGCCCCTCATCGCTCAGCCCCTCTTCCCTCAGCCCCTCCTTCCTCAGCCCCTCCTCTTTCGGCCTCTCCTCCCACAGTCCCTCTTCCCTCAGACCCTCCTCCCACATTCCCTCCTCCTTCAGCCCCTCCTCCCTTAGCCCCTCCTCTCTCAGCCCTTCCTCGCTCAGACCCTTTTCCTTTAGCCCCTCCTTCCTCAGCCAATCCTCCCTTAGCCCCTCCTCGCTCAGCCCCTCTTCCCTTAGCCCCTAAATCCTCAGCCCCTCCTCCCTCGGCCCTTCCTTTCTCAGCCGCTCCTCTCTTGGTCCCTCCTCCCTCAGAATCTCCACCCTCAGTCTCTCTTTCCTCATCCCTTCCTCCCTCAGCCGCCCCTCCCTCAGCCCCTCCTCCCTGAGCCTCTCTTCGCTCAGCCCCTCTTCCCTTAGCCCCTCCTTCCTTAGCCCCTCCTCCCTCGGCCCCTCCTCCCTCGGCCCCTCCTCCCTCAGTCCCTTTTCACTCATACCCTCTTCCCTTATACCCTCCTTCCTCAGCCCCTCCTCCCTCAGCCACTCCTCCCTCAGCCCCTCCTTCGTCACCCCTCTTCCCTCAGCCCCTCCTCGCTCAGCCCCTCCTCTCTCAACCCCTCCTCGCTCAGCCCCTCTTCCCTCAGCACCTCGTCCCTCAGCCCATTTTCCTCAGCTATTCCTCCCTCAGCCCCTCCTCCCTCAGCTCCTCCTCACTCAGCCCCTCCTTCTTCAGCCCCTCCTCCCTCAGCCCCTTCTTTCTCAGCCTCTCTTCCCTCAGCCCTCCTTCTTCAGCCCCTCCTCCCTCAGCTTCTCCTCTCTCAGCCCCTCCTCTCTCAGCCCCTCTTCGCTCAGCCCCTCTTCCCTTAGCCCCTCCTTCCTCAGCCCCTCCTCCCTCGGCCCCTCATCGCTCAGCCCCTCTTCCCTCAGCCCCTCCTTCCTCAGCCCCTCCTCTTTCGGCCTCTCCTCCCACAGTCCCTCTTCCCTCAGACCCTCCTCCCTCATTCCCTCCTCCTTCAGCCCCTCCTCCCTTAGCCCCTCCTCTCTCAGCCCTTCCTCGCTCAGCCCCTTTTCCTTTAGCCCCTCCTTCCTCAGCCAATCCTCCCTTAGCCCCTCCTCGCTCAGCCCCTCTTCCCTTAGCCCCTAAATCCTCAGCCCCTCCTCCCTCGGCCCTTCCTTTCTCAGCCGCTCCTCTCTTGGTCCCTCCTCCCTCAGAATCTCCACCCTCAGTCTCTCTTTCCTCATCCCTTCCTCCCTCAGCCGCCCCTCCCTCAGCCCCTCCTCCCTGAGCCTCTCTTCGCTCAGCCCCTCTTCCCTTAGCCCCTCCTTCCTTAGCCCCTCCTCCCTCGGCCCCTCCTCCCTCGGCCCCTCCTCCCTCAGTCCCTTTTCACTCATACCCTCTTCCCTTATACCCTCCTTCCTCAGCCCCTCCTCCCTCAGCCACTCCTCCCTCAGCCCCTCCTTCGTCACCCCTCTTCCCTCAGCCCCTCCTCGCTCAGCCCCTCCTCTCTCAACCCCTCCTCGCTCAGCCCCTCTTCCCTCAGCACCTCGTCCCTCAGCCCATTTTCCTCAGCTATTCCTCCCTCAGCCCCTCCTCCCTCAGCTCCTCCTCACTCAGCCCCTCCTTCTTCAGCCCCTCCTCCCTCAGCCCCTTCTTTCTCAGCCTCTCTTCCCTCAGCCCTCCTTCTTCAGCCCCTCCTCCCTCAGCTTCTCCTCTCTCAGCCCCTCCTCTCTCAGCCCCTCTTCGCTCAGCCCCTCTTCCCTTAGCCCCTCCTTCCTCAGCCCCTCCTCCCTCGGTCCCTCTTCCCTCAGCCCCTCCTCTATCAGCCACTCCTCCCTAATCCCCTCTTCCCTCAGCCCCTCCTCCCTCAGCCCCTCCTCTCTCAGCCCCTCTTCCCTCAGCTTTCCTTCCTCAGCCCCTCCTCCCTCAGCTTCTCTCTCAGCCCCTCCTCCATCAGCCCCTCCTCCATCAGCCCCTCCTCCATCAGCCCCTCCTCCGTCAGCCCCTCCTCTATCAGTCCCTCCTTCCTCAGCCCCTCCTCACACAGCCCTCCCTCCCTCAGCCCCTCTTCACTAAGCCATTCCTTCTTCAGCCCCTCCTCCCTCAGCCCCTCCTCCCTCAGCCCCTCCTCCCTCGGTCCCCCCTCCCTCAGTCCCTCTTCCCTCATACAATCCTCCCTTACAATCCTCCTTCCTATCTCCTCTCTCAGTCCCTCATCCCTCAGCCCCTCTTTCCTCAGCCCTTCCTTCCTCAGCTTCTCCTCCCTCAGCCCCTCCTTTCTCAGCCCCTCCTCCCTCAGCCCCTCTGTGTTCTATGGCGAAATCGTCTCATGCTAATGCGAAATTTTTGTTATCTAAAGCGAAGGTTACGCATTCCATTGCGAAATTGTTGCATTTTAATGCAAAATTTTCGCATTCCAGTGTGAAATTTTCGCATATCAGTGCAAAATTGTTGGATTCTAGTGCGACATTTTCGCAATTCACTGTGAAGTTTTCGCTCGCCTGTCCGACATATTCTTGCTTGCTGATTTCATATTAATTTCGGTCAATTTTCAATTTCGCACTATTTTCCCTGAATTTGGTTCAAATTTTGCGAAAATAGAAGCAAAATTAGAGATCGATATCATGTGGAGCGAATTTAATGCGCCAGTAAGAAATTTTCACCTAACAGTACGAAATTTTAGTTGTCCAGTGGAAAAGTTTTTCATTTCAGTGCCGATATCACTTGAAGCGAATTTATGTCTCCAGTGCGAAATTTTGGCTTTACAATCGAAATTTTACATATAACATATATTTGTGTTCCAGTGCAAAATGTAAACAATTCTGTTTGAAATTATCGATTTTCTGTCTGAAATTTTCGCATTTCGGTGCGAATTTTTCACTTTCCAGTGCAGAATTTTGGTTTATCAGTGCGAAATTTTCGATATACAAAGCGAAATTTTAGCATCACAACGCAAAGTTTATGCATTCTTGTGCAAAATTATCGCATTCTTTCGTGAAATTCCGCTGTTAAGAGCAAAATGTTTACTCACCAGTGCGAAATTTTTGAATATCAGTACACAGATTTCGCATTCCAGGGAGAAATATTCGCACTCCAGCGCGAAAGTTTCGCTTGTCAGTGCGAAATGTTAACATTCAAGTTAAAAGCGTTCTAGTGCGGAATTTCCCTATTCAAATGGGAATTTTCGTATTTGATTGCGAAATTGTTATATTACAATGCGAAATTTTCACATTCTAGTGTGAAACTTTCGCATTTCAGTCCGAAATTTTTGGATTCTAGTGCGAAATTTAAATCGCTGATTTCGTTTTAATTTCGGTCCGATTTCGCTGTGATTTAGGACCAATTTCGCTTCAACTTCGCTTCGATTTCGACGCGTTTTCGCTCCGATTTCACTCTAATTTCGATCCAATTACGCTCCTATTTGCTCTGATTCCGTTTCAATTTCGCTTTCAATTCACTCCGAATTGGCTCTTATTTGCCGATTTGGCTCTCAATTTCCCGAAATTTTCGCTTTCCAGTGCAAAATTTTCGTTCTCCAGTGTGAAATGTTCGCTTTCCAGTGAGAAATTTTCGTAGTCCAGTGCAGAACTTTCGCTCTTTAGACCAACGTTTTAGCATATCAGTCCAAAATGTTAAAATTCCAGTGCTAAATTTTCGCATTCCCGTGCAAAATTTTTGCATATCAGTGAGAAATTGTTGGAATCTAGTGCGAAACTTTCGCATTCCGGTGAGAAGTATACGCATTTCAGAGCACAAGTTTCGCTTTTCAGTGCGAAATGTTAACATTCAAGTGAAAAATGTTTGCGTTCTAGTGCGAAATTGTCTCATGCTAATGCGAATTTTTTGTTATCTAAAGCGAAGGTTACGCATTCCATTGCGAAATTGTTGCATTTTGATGCAAAATTTTCGCATATCAGTGCAAAATTGTGGGATTCTAGTGCGACATTTTCGCAATTCACTGTAAAATTTTCGCTCTCCTGTCCGACATATTCTATTAATTTCGGTCAATTTTCGATTTCGCTCTATTTTCCCAAAATTTCGTTCAAATTTCGCTTCACTTTTGCGTAAAAACATTGAAATCAGCGAAAATGAAAGCAAAATTAGAGATCGATGTCATGTGGAGCGAATTTAGTTCGCCAGTAAGAAATTTTCACCTTACAGAACAAAATTTTAGTTAACCAGTGGAAAATTTTTGCCTTTCAGTGTGAAATTGTTGGATACTAGTGCGCAATTTTCGCAATTCACCGTGAAATTTTCTTCCTCCAGCGCGACATAATCGTGTTCCGGTGCGCAATTTTTGCAATTCACCGTGAAATTTTCTTCCTCCAGCGCGACATATTCGAGTTCCGGTGCAAAATGTATGACATTCCGTTTGAAATTTTCGCTCTTTTGTGCGAAATTTTCGCATTTCAGTGCGAAATTTTCGCTTTCTAATGCGGAATTTTTGTATAACAGTCCGAAATTTTCGTGGTACATTGCGAAATTTTAGCATCACAACGCAAAGTTTTAGCATTCCTCTGCGAAATCATCGCATTCCTTTCCGATATTTTCTTTGTTAAGAGTGAAATTTACTTTCGCGAAATAATAGTGAAATCATAGCGAAAATGAAAGCAAATTTAGAGACCGATATCACGTGAAGCGAATTTATATCTCCAGTGTGAAATTTTGGCTTGACAATACGAAATTTGACATACAAATTGTTGGATACTAGTGCGCAATTTTTGCAATTCACCGTGAAATTTTCTTCCTCCAGCGCGACATATTCGTGTTCCGGTGCGCAATTTTTGCAATTCACCGTGAAATTTTCTTCCTCCAGCGCGACATATTCGTGTTCCGGTGCAAAATGTATGACCTTACAGTACAAAATTTTAGTTATCCAGTGGAAAATGTTTGCCTTTCAGTGTGAAATCGTTGGATACTAGTGCGCAATTTTTGCAATTCACCGTGAAATTTTCTTCCTCCAGCGCGACATATTCGAGTTCCGGTGCCAAATGTATGACATTCAGTTTGAAATTTTCGCTCTTTTGTGCGAAATTTTCGCATTTCAGTGCGAAATTTTCGCTTTCTAATGCGGAATTTTTGTATAACAGTCCGAAATTTTCGTGGTACATTGCGAAATTTTAGCATCACAACGCAAAGTTTTAGCATTCCTCTGCGAAATCATCGCATTCTTCTCCGAAATTTTCTTTGTTAAGAGTGAAATTTACTTTCGCGAAATAATAGTGAAATCATAGCGAAAATGAAAGCAAATTTAGAGACCGATATCACGTGAAGCGAATTTATATCTCCAGTGTGAAATTTTTGCTTTACAATACGAAATTTGACATGTAAAACATATTCGTGTTCCAGTGCAAAATGTATGCAATTCTGTTTGAAATTATCGATTTTCTGTCTGAAATTTTTGCATTTCGGTGCGAATTTTTCACTTTCCAGTGCGGAATTTGGGTTTAGCATCACAACGCAAAGTTTTAGCATTCCTCTGCGAAATCATCGCATTCTTTTCCGAAATTTTCTTTGTTAAGAGTGAAATTTACTTTCGCGAAATAATAGTGAAATCATAGCGAAAATGAAAGCAAACTTAGAGACCGATATCACGTGAAGCGAATTTATATCTCCAGTGTGAAATTTTGGCTTTACAATACGAAATTTGACATATAAAACATATTTGTGTTCCAGTGCAAAATGTATGCAATTCTGTTTGAAATTATCGATTTTCTGTCTGAAATTTTTGCATTTCGGTGCAAATTTTTCACTTTCCAGTGCGGAATTTTGGTATATAAGTGTGAGATTTTCGTTATACATAGCCAAATTTTAGCATTACAACGCAAAGTTTTTGCATTCTTGTGCGAAATTATCGCATTCTTTCGTGAAAGTCCGCTGTTAAGAGCGAAATGTTTACTCACCAGTGCGAAATTTTTGAATATCAGTACGCAGATTTCGGATTCCAGGGAGAAATATTCGCACACCAGCGCGAAAGTTTCGCTTGTCAGTGTGAAATATTAGCATTCAAGTAAAAATGTTTGCGTTCTACACAAAAGTGTCGCGCTGGAGGACGAAAATTTCACAGTGGGTTACAAAAATTTCGCACTAAACTCGAACAATTTCACACTGAAATGAAAAACTTTTCCACTGGACAACTAAAATTTCGTACTGTTAGGTGAAAATTTCTTACTGGCGCATTAAATTCACTCCACATGATATCGATCTCTAATTTTGCTTCCTATTTTTGCTATTTTCGCAAAATTTTAACGAAATTCAGGGAAAATAGCGCGAAATCGAAAATTGACCAAAATTAATATGAAATCAGCAAGCAAGAATATGTCGGACAAGCGAGCGAAAATTTCAAAGTGAATTGCGAAAATGTCGCACTAGAATCCCACAATTTTGCACTGATATGCGAAAATTTCACACTGGAATGCGAAAATTTTGCATCAAAATGCAACACTTTCGCAATGGAATGCGTAACCTTCGCTTTAGATAACAAAAATTTCGCATTAGCATGAGACAATTTCGCACTAGAACGCAAACATTTTTCACTTGAATGCTAACATTTCGCAGTGAAAAGCGAAACTTGTGCTCTGGAATGCGTATACTTCTCACCGGAATGCGAAAGTTTCGCACTAGATTCCAACAATTTCGCACTGTTATGCAAAAATTTTGCACGTGAATGCGAAAATTTAGCACTGGAATTATAACATTCCAGTGTGAAACTTTCGAATATCAGTGCAAAATTGTTGGATTCTAGTGCGACATTTTCGCAATTCACTGTGAAGTTTTCGCCCGCCTGTCCGACATATTCTTGCTTGCTGATTTCATATTAATTTCGGTTAATTATCGATTTCGCGCTCTTTTCCCTGAATTTCGTTCAAATTTTGCGAAAATAGAAGCAAAATTAGAGGTCGATATCATGTGGAGCGAATTTAATGCGCCAGTTAGAAATTTTCACCTAACAGTACGAAATTTTAGTTGTCCAGTTGAAAAGTTTTTCATTTCAGTGCGAAATTGTTGGTATAACAATTTCGCAATGAAATACGAAAATTCCCATTGGCATAGGGAAATTCCGCACTAGAACGCGAACATTTTTCACTTGAATGTTAACATTTCGCACTGACAAGCGAAACTTTCGCGCTAGAGTGCGAAATTTCGTTGTAATGATTTGCGTTGTAATGCTAAAATTTCGCTATGTATAACGAAAATTTCGCACTGATATACCAAAATTCCGCACTGGCAAATGAAAAATTCGCACCGAAATGCAAAAATTTCAAACAGAAAATCGATAATTTCAAACGGAATGTCATACATTTTGCACCGGAACACGAATATGTCGCGCTGGAGGAAAAAAATTTCACGGTGAATTGCAAAAATTGCGCACTAGTATCCAACAATTTCACAGTGAAAGGCAAAAATTTTCCAATGGAAAACTAAAATTTTGTACTGTAAGGTGAAACTTTCTTACTGGCGAACTAACTTCGCTCCACATGACATCGTTCTCTTATTTTGCTTTCATTTTCGCTGATTTCAATGTTTTTACGCAAAAGTGAAGCGAAATTTGAACGAAATTTTGGGAAAATAGAGCGAAATCGAAAATTGACCGAAATTAATAGAATATGTCGGACAGGAGAGCGAAAATTTCACAGTGAATTGCGAAAATGTCGCACTAGAATCCCACAATTTTGCACTGATATGCGAAAATTTCACACTGGAATGCGAAAATTGCATTAATTTCGCAATGGAATGCGTAACCTTCGCTTTAGATAACAAAAATTTCGCATTAGCATGAGACAATTTCGCACTAGAACACAAACATTTTTCACTTGAATGTTAACATTTCGCACTGAAAAGCGAAACTTGTGCTCTGGAATGCATATACTTCTCACCGGAATGCAAAAGTTTCGCACTAGATTCCAACAATTTCGCACTGTTATTCAAACATTTTGCACGGGAATGCGAAAATTTAGCACTGGAATTATAACATTTTGGACTGATATGCTAACAAGAGAAAATTGACCGAAATTAATAGAATATGTTGGACAGGAGAGCGAAAATTTCACAGTGAATTGCGAAAATGTCGCACTAGAATCCCACAATTTTGCACTGATATGCGAAAATTTCACATTGGAATGCGAAAATTTTGCATCAAAATGCAACAATTTCGCAATGGAATGCGTAACCTTCGCTTTAGATAACAAAAATTTCGCATTAGCATGAGACAATTTCGCACTAGAACGCAAACATTTTTCACTTGAATGTTAACATTTCGCACTGAAAAGCGAAACTTGTGCTCTGGAATGCGTATACTTCTCACCGGAATGCGAAAGTTTCGCACTAGATTCCAACAATTTCGCACTGATATGCAAAAATTTTGAACGGGAATGCGAAAATTTAGCACTGGAATTACAACATTTTGGACTGATATGCTAAAATGTTGGTCTAAAGAGCGAAAGTTCTGCACTGGACTACGAAAATTTCTCACTGGAAAGCGAACATTTCACAATGGAGAGCGAAAATTTTGCACTGGAAAGCGAAAATTTCGGGAAATTGAGAGCCAAATCGGCAAATAAGAGCAAATTCGGAGTGAATTGAGAGCGAAATTGAAACGGAATCAGAGCATATAGGAGCGTAATTGGATCGAAATTAGAGTGAAATCGGAGCGAAAACGCGTCGAAATCGAAGCGAAGTTGAAGCGGAATTGGTCCGAAATCACAGCGAAATCGGACCGAAATTAAAAAGAAATCAGCAATTTAAATTTCGCACTAGAATCCAAATATTTCGGACTGAAATGCGAAAGTTTCACACTAGAATGTGAAAATTTCGCATTGTCAAATAACAATTTCGCAATAAAATACGAAAATTCCCATTGGCATAAGGAAATTCCGCACTCGAACGCTTTTTGCTTGAATGTTAACATTTCGCACTGACAAGCGAAACTTTCGCGCTGGAGTGCGAATATTTCTCCCTGGAATGCGAAATCTGTGTACTGATATTCAAAAATTTCGCACTGGTGAGTAAACATTTCGCTCTTAACAGCGGAATTTCACGAAAGAATGCGATAATTTCGCACAAGAATGCAAAACATTTGCGTTGTAATGCTAAAATTTCGCTTTGTATAACGAAAATTTCGCAATGATATACCAAAATTCCGCACTGGAAAGTGAAAAATTCGCACCGAAATGCGAAAATTTCAGACAGAAAATCGATAATTTCAAACAGAATTGCATACATTTTGCACTGGAACACGAATATATGTTATATGTAAAATTTCGAATTGTAAAGCCAAAATTTCGCACCGGAGATATAAATTCGCTTCAAGTGATATCGGTCTCTAAGTTTGCTTTCATTTTCGCTATGATTTCAGTATTATTTCGCGAAAGTCAATTTCACTCTTAACAAAGAAAATTTCGGAAATGAATGCGATGATTTCGCAGAGGACTGAAATGCGAAATTTTCGCTCTTTCGTGGGAAGTTTAGTGCGAAGGTTATTCCATTGCGAAATTAATGCAATTTTCGCATTCCAGTGTGAAATTTTCGCATATCAGTGCAAAATTGTGGGATTCTAGTGCGACATTTTCGCAATTCACTGTGAAATTTTCGCTCTCCTGTCCGACATATTCTATTAATTTCGGTCAATTTTCGATTTCGCTCTATTTTCCCAAAATTTCGTTCAAATTTCGCTTCACTTTTGCGTAAAAACATTGAAATCAGCGAAAATGAAAGCAAAATAAGAGAACGATGTCATGTGGAGCGAAGTTAGTTCGCCAGTAAGAAAGTTTCACCTTACAGTACAAAATTTTAGTTTTCCAGTGGAAAATTTTTGCCTTTCAGTGTGAAATTGTTGGATACTAGTGCGCAATTTTTGCAATTCACCGTGAAATTTTTTTCCTCCAGCGCGACATATTCGTGTTCCGGTGCAAAATGTATGACATTCCGTTTGAAATTATCGATTTTCTGTCTGAAATTTTTGCATTTCGGTGCGAATTTTTCATTTGCAAGTGCGGAATTTTGGTATATCAGTGCGAAATTTTCGTTATACATAGCGAAATTTTAGCATTACAACGCAAATCATTACAACGAAATTTCGCACTCTAGCGCGAAAGTTTCGCTTGTCAGTGCGAAATGTTAACATTCAAGTGAAAAATGTTCGCGTTCTAGTGCGGAATTTCCCTATGCCAATGGGAATTTTCGTATTTCATTGCGAAATTGTTATACCAACAATTTCGCACTGAAATGAAAAACTTTTCCACTGGACAACTAAAATTTCGTACTGTTAGGTGAAAATTTCTTACTGGCGCATTAAATTCGCTCCACATGATATCGACCTCTAATTTTGCTTCTATTTTCGCAAAATTTGAACGAAATTCAGGGAAAAGAGCGCGAAATCGATAATTAACCGAAATTAATATGAAATCAGCAAGCAAGAATATGTCGGACAGGCGGGCGAAAACTTCACAGTGAATTGCGAAAATGTCGCACTAGAATCCAACAATTTTGCACTGATATTCGAAAATTTCACACTGGAATGTTATAATTCCAGTGCTAAATTTTCGCATTCCCGTGCAAAATTTTTGCATAACAGTGCGAAATTTTTGGAATCTAGTGCGAAACTTTCGCATTCCGGTGAGAAGTATACGCATTCCAGAGCACAAGTTTCGCTTTTCACTGCGAAATGTTAGCATTCAAGTGAAAAATGTTTGCGTTCTAGTGCGAAATTGTCTCATGCTAATGCGAAATTTTTGTTATCTAAAGCGAAGGTTACGCATTCCATTGCGAAAGTGTTGCATTTTGATGCAAAATTTTCGCATTCCAGTGTGAAATTTTCGCATATCAGTGCAAAATTGTGGGATTCTAGTGCGACATTTTCGCAATTCACTTTGAAATTTTCGCTCGCTTGTCCGACATATTCTTGCTTGCTGATTTCATATTAATTTTGGTCAATTTTCGATTTCGCGCTATTTTCCCTGAATTTCGTTCAAATTTTGCGAAAATAGCAAAAATAGGAAGCAAAATTAGAGATCGATATCATGTGGAGTGAATTTAATGCGCCAGTAAGAAATTTTCACCTAACAGTACGAAATTTTAGTTGTCCAGTGGAAAAGTTTTTCATTTCAGTGTGAAATTGTTCGAGTTTAGTGCGAAATTTTTGCAACCCACTGTGAAATTTTCGTCCTCCAGCGCGACACTTTTGTGTAGAACGCAAACATTTTTACTTGAATGCTAATATTTCACACTGACAAGCGAAACTTTCGCGCTGGTGTGCGAATATTTCTCCCTGGAATCCGAAATCTGCGTACTGATATTCAAAAATTTCGCACTGGTGAGTAAACATTTCGCTCTTAACAGCGGACTTTCACGAAAGAATGCGATAATTTCGCACAAGAATGCAAAAACTTTGCGTTGTAATGCTAAAATTTGGCTATGTATAACGAAAATTTCACACTTATATACCAAAATTCCGCACTGGAAAGTGAAAAATTTGCACCGAAATGCAAAAATTTCAGACAGAAAATCGATAATTTCAAACAGAATTGCATACATTTTGCACTGGAACACAAATATGTTTTATATGTCAAATTTCGTATTGTAAAGCCAAAATTTCACACTGGAGATATAGATTCGCTTCACGTGATATCGGTCTCTAAGTTTGCTTTCATTTTCGCTATGATTTCACTATTATTTCGCGAAAGTAAATTTCACTCTTAACAAAGAAAATTTCGGAAAAGAATGCGATGATTTCGCAGAGGAATGCTAAAACTTTGCGTTGTGATGCTAAACCCAAATTCCGCACTGGAAAGTGAAAAATTCGCACCGAAATGCAAAAATTTCAGACAGAAAATCGATAATTTCAAACAGAATTGCATACATTTTGCACTGGAACACGAATATGTTTTATATGTCAAATTTCGTATTGTAAAGCAAAAATTTCACACTGGAGATATAAATTCGCTTCACGTGATATCGGTCTCTAAATTTGCTTTCATTTTCGCTATGATTTCACTATTATTTCGCGAAAGTAAATTTCACTCTTAACAAAGAAAATTTCGGAAAAGAATGCGATGATTTCGCAGAGGAATGCTAAAACTTTGCGTTGTGATGATAAAATTTCGCAATGTACCACGAAAATTTCGGACTGTTATACAAAAATTCCGCATTAGAAAGCGAAAATTTCGCACTGAAATGCGAAAATTTCGCACAAAAGAGCGAAAATTTCAAACTGAATGTCATACATTTTGCACCGGAACTCGAATATGTCGCGCTGGAGGAAGAAAATTTCACGGTGAATTGCAAAAATTGCGCACTAGTATCCAACGATTTCACACTGAAAGGCAAACATTTTCCACTGGATAACTAAAATTTTGTACTGTAAGGTCATACATTTTGCACCGGAACACGAATATGTCGCGCTGGAGGAAGAAAATTTCACGGTGAATTGCAAAAATTGCGCACCGGAACACGAATATGTCGCGCTTGAGGAAGAAAATTTCACGGTGAATTGCAAAAATTGCGCACTAGTATCCAACAATTTGTATGTCAAATTTCGTATTGTAAAGCCAAAATTTCACACTGGAGATATAAATTCGCTTCACGTGATATCGGTCTCTAAATTTGCTTTCATTTTCGCTATGATTTCACTATTATTTCGCGAAAGTAAATTTCACTCTTAACAAAGAAAATTTCGGAAAGGAATGCGATGATTTCGCAGAGGAATGCTAAAACTTTGCGTTGTGATGCTAAAATTTCGCAATGTACCACGAAAATTTCGGACTGTTATACAAAAATTCCGCATTAGAAAGCGAAAATTTCGCACTGAAATGCGAAAATTTCGCACAAAAGAGCGAAAATTTCAAACGGAATGTCATACATTTTGCACCGGAACTCGAATATGTCGCGCTGGAGGAAGAAAATTTCACGGTGAATTGCAAAAATTGCGCACCGGAACACGATTATGTCGCGCTGGAGGAAGAAAATTTCACGGTGAATTGCGAAAATTGCGCACTAGTATCCAACAATTTCACACTGAAAGGCAAAAATTTTCCACTGGATATCTAAAATTTTGTTCTGTAAGGTGAAAATTTCTTACTGGCGAACTAAATTCGCTCCACATGACATCGATCTCTAATTTTGCTTTCATTTTCGCTATGATTTCAATGTTTTTACGCAAAAGTGAAGCGAAATTTGAACGAAATTTTGGGAAAATTAAGCGCACTGACAAGCGAAACTTTCGCGCTGGAGTGCGAATATTTCTCCCTTGAATGCGAAATCTGTGTACTGATATTCAAAAATTTCGCACTGGTGAGTAAACATTTCGCTCTTAACAGCGGAATTTCACGAAAGAATGCGATAATTTCGCACAAGAATGCAAAAACTTTGCGTTGTAATGCTAAAATTTCGCTATGTATAACGAAAATTTCGCACTCATATACCACAATTCCGCACTGGAAAGCGCATGCAAACATTTTGCTCTGGAACACGAATATATGTTATATGTAAAATTTCGAATTGTAAAGCCAAAATTTCTCACTGGGGATATAAATTCGCTTCAAGTGATATCGGTCTCTAAATTTGCTTTCATTTTCGCTGATTTCAGTATTATTTCGCGAAATTAAATTTCACTCTTAACAAAGAAAATTTCCGAAATGAATGCGATGATTTCGCAGAGGACTGAAATGCGAAATTTTCGCTCGTTCGTGGGAAGTTTAGTGCAGAACTTTCGCTCTTGTTAGCATATCAGTCCAAAATGTTATAATTCCAGTGCTAAATTTTCGCATTCCCGTGCAAAATTTTTGCATAACAGTGCGAAATTGTTGGAATCTTGTGCGAAACTTCCGCTTTCCGGTGAGAAGTATACGCATTCCAGAGCACAAGATTCGCTTTTCAGTGCGAAATGTTAACATTCAAGTGAAAAATGTTTGCGTTCTAGTGCGAAATTGTCTCATGCTAATGCGAAATTTTTGTTATCTAAAGCGAAGGTTACGCATTCCATTGCGAAAGTGTTACATTTTGATGCAAAATTTTCGCATTCCAGTGTGAAATTTTCGCATATCAGTGCAAAATTGTGGGATTCTAGTGCGACATTTTCGCAATTCACTTTGAAATTTTCGCTCGCTTGTCCGACATATTCTTGCTTGCTGATTTCATATTAATTTTGGTCAATTTTCGATTTCGCGCTATTTTCCCTGAATTTGGTTCAAATTTTGCGAAAATAGCAAAAATAGGAAGCAAAATTAGAGATCGATATCATGTGGAGTGAATTTAATGCGCCAGTAAGAAATTTTCACCTAACAGTACGAAATTTTAGTTGTCCAGTGGAAAAGTTTTTCATTTCAGTGTGAAATTGTTCGAGTTTAGTGCGAAATTTTTGCAACCCACTGTGAAATTTTCGTCCTCCAGCGCGACACTTTTGTGTAGAACGCATACATTTTTACTTGAATGCTAATATTTCACACTGACAAGCGAAACTTTCGCGCTGGTGTGCGAATATTTCTCCCTGGAATCCGAAATCTGCGTACTGATATTCAAAAATTTCGCACTGGTGAGTAAACATTTCGCTCTTAACAGCGGACTTTCACGAAAGAATGCGATAATTTCGCACAAGAATGCAAAAACTTTGCGTTGTAATGCTAAAATTTGGCTATGTATAACGAAAATTTCACACTTATATACCAAAATTCCGCACTGGAAAGTGAAAAATTTGCACCGAAATGCAAAAATTTCAGACAGAAAATCGATAATTTCAAACAGAATTGCATACATTTTGCACTGGAACACAAATATGTTTTATATGTCAAATTTCGTATTGTAAAGCCAAAATTTCACACTGGAGATATAAATTCGCTTCACGTGATATCGGTCTCTAAGTTTGCTTTCATTTTCGCTATGATTTCACTATTATTTCGCGAAAGTAAATTTCACTCTTAACAAAGAAAATTTCGGAAAAGAATGCGATGATTTCGCAGAGGAATGCTAAAACTTTGCGTTGTGATGCTAAACCCAAATTCCGCACTGGAAAGTGAAAAATTCGCACCGAAATGCAAAAATTTCAGACAGAAAATCGATAATTTCAAACAGAATTGCATACATTTTGCACTGGAACACGAATATGTTTTATATGTCAAATTTCGTATTGTAAAGCAAAAATTTCACACTGGAGATATAAATTCGCTTCACGTGATATCGGTCTCTAAATTTGCTTTCATTTTCGCTATGATTTCACTATTATTTCGCGAAAGTAAATTTCACTCTTAACAAAGAAAATTTCGGAAAAGAATGCGATGATTTCGCAGAGGAATGCTAAAACTTTGCGTTGTGATGCTAAAATTTCGCAATGTACCACGAAAATTTCGGACTGTTATACAAAAATTCCGCATTAGAAAGCGAAAATTTCGCACTGAAATGCGAAAATTTCGCACAAAAGAGCGAAAATTGCAAACTGAATGTCATACATTTTGCACCGGAACTCGAATATGTCGCGCTGGAGGAAGAAAATTTCACGGTGAATTGCAAAAATTGCGCACTAGTATCCAACGATTTCACACTGAAAGGCAAACATTTTCCACTGGATAACTAAAATTTTGTACTGTAAGGTCATACATTTTGCACCGGAACACGAATATGTCGCGCTGGAGGAAGAAAATTTCACGGTGAATTGCAAAAATTGCGCACCGGAACACGAATATGTCGCGCTGGAGGAAGAAAATTTCACGGTGAATTGCAAAAATTGCGCACTAGTATCCAACAATTTGTATGTCAAATTTCGTATTGTAAAGCCAAAATTTCACACTGGAGATATAAATTCGTTTCACGTGATATCGGTCTCTAAATTTGCTTTCATTTTCGCTATGATTTCACTATTATTTCGCGAAAGTAAATTTCACTCTTAACAAAGAAAATTTCGGAAAGGAATGCGATGATTTCGCAGAGGACTGAAATGCGAAATTTTCGCTCTTTCGTGGGAAGTTTAGTGCGAAGGTTATTCCATTGCGAAATTAATGCAATTTTCGCATTCCAGTGTGAAATTTTCGCATATCAGTGCAAAATTGTGGGATTCTAGTGCGACATTTTCGCAATTCACTGTGAAATTTTCGCTCTCCTGTCCGACATATTCTATTAATTTCGGTCAATTTTCGATTTCGCTCTATTTTCCCAAAATTTCGTTCAAATTTCGCTTCACTTTTGCGTAAAAACATTGAAATCAGCGAAAATGAAAGCAAAATAAGAGAACGATGTCATGTGGAGCGAAGTTAGTTCGCCAGTAAGAAAGTTTCACCTTACAGTACAAAATTTTAGTTTTCCAGTGGAAAATTTTTGCCTTTCAGTGTGAAATTGTTGGATACTAGTGCGCAATTTTTGCAATTCACCGTGAAATTTTTTTCCTCCAGCGCGACATATTCGTGTTCCGGTGCAAAATGTATGACATTCCGTTTGAAATTATCGATTTTCTGTCTGAAATTTTTGCATTTCGGTGCGAATTTTTCATTTGCAAGTGCGGAATTTTGGTATATCAGTGCGAAATTTTCGTTATACATAGCGAAATTTTAGCATTACAACGCAAATCATTACAACGAAATTTCGCACTCTAGCGCGAAAGTTTCGCTTGTCAGTGCGAAATGTTAACATTCAAGTGAAAAATGTTCGCGTTCTAGTGCGGAATTTCCCTATGCCAATGGGAATTTTCGTATTTCATTGCGAAATTGTTATACCAACAATTTCGCACTGAAATGAAAAACTTTTCCACTGGACAACTAAAATTTCGTACTGTTAGGTGAAAATTTCTTACTGGCGCATTAAATTCGCTCCACATGATATCGACCTCTAATTTTGCTTCTATTTTCGCAAAATTTGAACGAAATTCAGGGAAAAGAGCGCGAAATCGATAATTAACCGAAATTAATATGAAATCAGCAAGCAAGAATATGTCGGACAGGCGGGCGAAAACTTCACAGTGAATTGCGAAAATGTCGCACTAGAATCCAACAATTTTGCACTGATATTCGAAAATTTCACACTGGAATGTTATAATTCCAGTGCTAAATTTTCGCATTCCCGTGCAAAATTTTTGCATAACAGTGCGAAATTTTTGGAATCTAGTGCGAAACTTTCGCATTCCGGTGAGAAGTATACGCATTCCAGAGCACAAGTTTCGCTTTTCACTGCGAAATGTTAGCATTCAAGTGAAAAATGTTTGCGTTCTAGTGCGAAATTGTCTCATGCTAATGCGAAATTTTTGTTATCTAAAGCGAAGGTTACGCATTCCATTGCGAAAGTGTTGCATTTTGATGCAAAATTTTCGCATTCCAGTGTGAAATTTTCGCATATCAGTGCAAAATTGTGGGATTCTAGTGCGACATTTTCGCAATTCACTTTGAAATTTTCGCTCGCTTGTCCGACATATTCTTGCTTGCTGATTTCATATTAATTTTGGTCAATTTTCGATTTCGCGCTATTTTCCCTGAATTTCGTTCAAATTTTGCGAAAATAGCAAAAATAGGAAGCAAAATTAGAGATCGATATCATGTGGAGTGAATTTAATGCGCCAGTAAGAAATTTTCACCTAACAGTACGAAATTTTAGTTGTCCAGTGGAAAAGTTTTTCATTTCAGTGTGAAATTGTTCGAGTTTAGTGCGAAATTTTTGCAACCCACTGTGAAATTTTCGTCCTCCAGCGCGACACTTTTGTGTAGAACGCAAACATTTTTACTTGAATGCTAATATTTCACACTGACAAGCGAAACTTTCGCGCTGGTGTGCGAATATTTCTCCCTGGAATCCGAAATCTGCGTACTGATATTCAAAAATTTCGCACTGGTGAGTAAACATTTCGCTCTTAACAGCGGACTTTCACGAAAGAATGCGATAATTTCGCACAAGAATGCAAAAACTTTGCGTTGTAATGCTAAAATTTGGCTATGTATAACGAAAATTTCACACTTATATACCAAAATTCCGCACTGGAAAGTGAAAAATTTGCACCGAAATGCAAAAATTTCAGACAGAAAATCGATAATTTCAAACAGAATTGCATACATTTTGCACTGGAACACAAATATGTTTTATATGTCAAATTTCGTATTGTAAAGCCAAAATTTCACACTGGAGATATAGATTCGCTTCACGTGATATCGGTCTCTAAGTTTGCTTTCATTTTCGCTATGATTTCACTATTATTTCGCGAAAGTAAATTTCACTCTTAACAAAGAAAATTTCGGAAAAGAATGCGATGATTTCGCAGAGGAATGCTAAAACTTTGCGTTGTGATGCTAAACCCAAATTCCGCACTGGAAAGTGAAAAATTCGCACCGAAATGCAAAAATTTCAGACAGAAAATCGATAATTTCAAACAGAATTGCATACATTTTGCACTGGAACACGAATATGTTTTATATGTCAAATTTCGTATTGTAAAGCAAAAATTTCACACTGGAGATATAAATTCGCTTCACGTGATATCGGTCTCTAAATTTGCTTTCATTTTCGCTATGATTTCACTATTATTTCGCGAAAGTAAATTTCACTCTTAACAAAGAAAATTTCGGAAAAGAATGCGATGATTTCGCAGAGGAATGCTAAAACTTTGCGTTGTGATGATAAAATTTCGCAATGTACCACGAAAATTTCGGACTGTTATACAAAAATTCCGCATTAGAAAGCGAAAATTTCGCACTGAAATGCGAAAATTTCGCACAAAAGAGCGAAAATTTCAAACTGAATGTCATACATTTTGCACCGGAACTCGAATATGTCGCGCTGGAGGAAGAAAATTTCACGGTGAATTGCAAAAATTGCGCACTAGTATCCAACGATTTCACACTGAAAGGCAAACATTTTCCACTGGATAACTAAAATTTTGTACTGTAAGGTCATACATTTTGCACCGGAACACGAATATGTCGCGCTGGAGGAAGAAAATTTCACGGTGAATTGCAAAAATTGCGCACCGGAACACGAATATGTCGCGCTTGAGGAAGAAAATTTCACGGTGAATTGCAAAAATTGCGCACTAGTATCCAACAATTTGTATGTCAAATTTCGTATTGTAAAGCCAAAATTTCACACTGGAGATATAAATTCGCTTCACGTGATATCGGTCTCTAAATTTGCTTTCATTTTCGCTATGATTTCACTATTATTTCGCGAAAGTAAATTTCACTCTTAACAAAGAAAATTTCGGAAAGGAATGCGATGATTTCGCAGAGGAATGCTAAAACTTTGCGTTGTGATGCTAAAATTTCGCAATGTACCACGAAAATTTCGGACTGTTATACAAAAATTCCGCATTAGAAAGCGAAAATTTCGCACTGAAATGCGAAAATTTCGCACAAAAGAGCGAAAATTTCAAACGGAATGTCATACATTTTGCACCGGAACTCGAATATGTCGCGCTGGAGGAAGAAAATTTCACGGTGAATTGCAAAAATTGCGCACCGGAACACGATTATGTCGCGCTGGAGGAAGAAAATTTCACGGTGAATTGCGAAAATTGCGCACTAGTATCCAACAATTTCACACTGAAAGGCAAAAATTTTCCACTGGATATCTAAAATTTTGTTCTGTAAGGTGAAAATTTCTTACTGGCGAACTAAATTCGCTCCACATGACATCGATCTCTAATTTTGCTTTCATTTTCGCTATGATTTCAATGTTTTTACGCAAAAGTGAAGCGAAATTTGAACGAAATTTTGGGAAAATTAAGCGCACTGACAAGCGAAACTTTCGCGCTGGAGTGCGAATATTTCTCCCTTGAATGCGAAATCTGTGTACTGATATTCAAAAATTTCGCACTGGTGAGTAAACATTTCGCTCTTAACAGCGGAATTTCACGAAAGAATGCGATAATTTCGCACAAGAATGCAAAAACTTTGCGTTGTAATGCTAAAATTTCGCTATGTATAACGAAAATTTCGCACTCATATACCACAATTCCGCACTGGAAAGCGCATGCAAACATTTTGCTCTGGAACACGAATATATGTTATATGTAAAATTTCGAATTGTAAAGCCAAAATTTCTCACTGGGGATATAAATTCGCTTCAAGTGATATCGGTCTCTAAATTTGCTTTCATTTTCGCTGATTTCAGTATTATTTCGCGAAATTAAATTTCACTCTTAACAAAGAAAATTTCCGAAATGAATGCGATGATTTCGCAGAGGACTGAAATGCGAAATTTTCGCTCGTTCGTGGGAAGTTTAGTGCAGAACTTTCGCTCTTGTTAGCATATCAGTCCAAAATGTTATAATTCCAGTGCTAAATTTTCGCATTCCCGTGCAAAATTTTTGCATAACAGTGCGAAATTGTTGGAATCTTGTGCGAAACTTCCGCTTTCCGGTGAGAAGTATACGCATTCCAGAGCACAAGATTCGCTTTTCAGTGCGAAATGTTAACATTCAAGTGAAAAATGTTTGCGTTCTAGTGCGAAATTGTCTCATGCTAATGCGAAATTTTTGTTATCTAAAGCGAAGGTTACGCATTCCATTGCGAAAGTGTTGCATTTTGATGCAAAATTTTCGCATTCCAGTGTGAAATTTTCGCATATCAGTGCAAAATTGTGGGATTCTAGTGCGACATTTTCGCAATTCACTTTGAAATTTTCGCTCGCTTGTCCGACATATTCTTGCTTGCTGATTTCATATTAATTTGGGTCAATTTTCGATTTCGCGCTATTTTCCCTGAATTTGGTTCAAATTTTGCGAAAATAGCAAAAATAGGAAGCAAAATTAGAGATCGATATCATGTGGAGTGAATTTAATGCGCCAGTAAGAAATTTTCACCTAACAGTACGAAATTTTAGTTGTCCAGTGGAAAAGTTTTTCATTTCAGTGTGAAATTGTTCGAGTTTAGTGCGAAATTTTTGCAACCCACTGTGAAATTTTCGTCCTCCAGCGCGACACTTTTGTGTAGAACGCATACATTTTTACTTGAATGCTAATATTTCACACTGACAAGCGAAACTTTCGCGCTGGTGTGCGAATATTTCTCCCTGGAATCCGAAATCTGCGTACTGATATTCAAAAATTTCGCACTGGTGAGTAAACATTTCGCTCTTAACAGCGGACTTTCACGAAAGAATGCGATAATTTCGCACAAGAATGCAAAAACTTTGCGTTGTAATGCTAAAATTTGGCTATGTATAACGAAAATTTCACACTTATATACCAAAATTCCGCACTGGAAAGTGAAAAATTTGCACCGAAATGCAAAAATTTCAGACAGAAAATCGATAATTTCAAACAGAATTGCATACATTTTGCACTGGAACACAAATATGTTTTATATGTCAAATTTCGTATTGTAAAGCCAAAATTTCACACTGGAGATATAAATTCGCTTCACGTGATATCGGTCTCTAAGTTTGCTTTCATTTTCGCTATGATTTCACTATTATTTCGCGAAAGTAAATTTCACTCTTAACAAAGAAAATTTCGGAAAAGAATGCGATGATTTCGCAGAGGAATGCTAAAACTTTGCGTTGTGATGCTAAACCCAAATTCCGCACTGGAAAGTGAAAAATTCGCACCGAAATGCAAAAATTTCAGACAGAAAATCGATAATTTCAAACAGAATTGCATACATTTTGCACTGGAACACGAATATGTTTTATATGTCAAATTTCGTATTGTAAAGCAAAAATTTCACACTGGAGATATAAATTCGCTTCACGTGATATCGGTCTCTAAATTTGCTTTCATTATCGCTATGATTTCACTATTATTTCGCGAAAGTAAATTTCACTCTTAACAAAGAAAATTTCGGAAAAGAATGCGATGATTTCGCAGAGGAATGCTAAAACTTTGCGTTGTGATGCTAAAATTTCGCAATGTACCACGAAAATTTCGGACTGTTATACAAAAATTCCGCATTAGAAAGCGAAAATTTCGCACTGAAATGCGAAAATTTCGCACAAAAGAGCGAAAATTGCAAACTGAATGTCATACATTTTGCACCGGAACTCGAATATGTCGCGCTGGAGGAAGAAAATTTCACGGTGAATTGCAAAAATTGCGCACTAGTATCCAACGATTTCACACTGAAAGGCAAACATTTTCCACTGGATAACTAAAATTTTGTACTGTAAGGTCATACATTTTGCACCGGAACACGAATATGTCGCGCTGGAGGAAGAAAATTTCACGGTGAATTGCAAAAATTGCGCACCGGAACACGAATATGTCGCGCTGGAGGAAGAAAATTTCACGGTGAATTGCAAAAATTGCGCACTAGTATCCAACAATTTGTATGTCAAATTTCGTATTGTAAAGCCAAAATTTCACACTGGAGATATAAATTCGTTTCACGTGATATCGGTCTCTAAATTTGCTTTCATTTTCGCTATGATTTCACTATTATTTCGCGAAAGTAAATTTCACTCTTAACAAAGAAAATTTCGGAAAGGAATGCGATGATTTCGCAGAGGAATGCTAAAACTTTGCGTTGTGATGCTAAAATTTCGCAATGTACCACGAAAATTTCGGACTGTTATACAAAAATTCCGCATTAGAAAGCGAAAATTTCGCACTGAAATGCGAAAATTTCGCACAAAAGAGCGAAAATTTCAAACGGAATGTCATACATTTTGCACCGGAACTCGAATATGTCGCGCTGGAGGAAGAAAATTTCACGGTGAATTGCAAAAATTGCGCACCGGAACACGATTATGTCGCGCTGGAGGAAGAAAATTTCACGGTGAATTGCGAAAATTGCGCACTAGTATCCAACAATTTCACACTGAAAGGCAAAAATTTTCCACTGGATATCTAAAATTTTGTTCTGTAAGGTGAAAATTTCTTACTGGCGAACTAAATTCGCTCCACATGACATCGATCTCTAATTTTGCTTTCATTTTCGCTATGATTTCAATGTTTTTACGCAAAAGTGAAGCGAAATTTGAACGAAATTTTGGGAAAATTAAGCGCACTGACAAGCGAAACTTTCGCGCTGGAGTGCGAATATTTCTCCCTTGAATGCGAAATCTGTGTACTGATATTCAAAAATTTCGCACTGGTGAGTAAACATTTCGCTCTTAACAGCGGAATTTCACGAAAGAATGCGATAATTTCGCACAAGAATGCAAAAACTTTGCGTTGTAATGCTAAAATTTCGCTTTGTATAACGAAAATTTCGCACTCATATACCACAATTCCGCACTGGAAAGCGCATGCAAACATTTTGCTCTGGAGCACGAATATATGTTATATGTAAAATTTCGAATTGTAGAGCCAAAATTTCTCACTGGGGATATAAATTCGCTTCAAGTGATATCGGTCTCTAAATTTGCTTTCATTTTCGCTGATTTCAGTATTATTTCGCGAAATTAAATTTAACTCTTAACAAAGAAAATTTCCGAAATGAATGCGATGATTTCGCAGAGGACTGAAATGCGAAATTTTCGCTCGTTCGTGGGAAGTTTAGTGCAGAACTTTCGCTCTTGTTAGCATATCAGTCCAAAATGTTATAATTCCAGTGCTAAATTTTCGCATTCCCGTGCAAAATTTTTGCATAACAGTGCGAAATTGTTGGAATCTTGTGCGAAACTTCCGCATTCCGGTGAGAAGTATACGCATTCCAGAGCACAAGATTCGCTTTTCAGTGCGAAATGTTAACATTCAAGTGAAAAATGTTTGCGTTCTAGTGCGAAATTGTCTCATGCTAATGCGAAATTTTTGTTATCTAAAGCGAAGGTTACGCATTCCATTGCGAAATTGTTGCATTTTGATGCAAAATTTTCGCATATCAGTGCAAAATTGTGGGATTCTAGTGCGACATTTTCGCAATTCACTTTGAAATTTTCGCTCGCCTGTCCGACATATTCTTGCTTGCTGATTTCATATTAATTTCGGTCAATTTCCTCTCCTGTCCGACATATTCTATTAATTTCGGTCAATTTTCGATTTCGCTCTATTTTCCAAACATTTCGTTCAAATTTCGCTTCACTTTTGCTTAAAAACATTGAAATCATAGCGAAAATGAAAGCAAACTTAGAGATCGATGTCATGTGGAGGGAATTTAGTTGGCCAGTAAGAAATTTTCACCTTACAGTACAACATTTTAGTTATCCAGTGGAAAATTTTTGCCTTTCAGTGTGAAATTGTTGGATACTAGTGCGCAATTTTTGCAATTCACCGTGAAATTTTCTTCCTCCAGCGCGACATATTCGTGTTCCGGTGCAAAATGTGTGACCTTACAGTATAAAATTTTAGTTATCCAGTGGAAAATGTTTGCCTTTCAGTGTGAAATTGTTGGATACTAGTACGCAATTTTTGCAATTCACCGTGAAATTTTCTTCCTCCAGCGCGACATATTCGTGTTCCGGTGCAAAATGTACGACATTCCGTTTGAAATTTTCGCTCTTTTGTGCGAAATTTCCGCATTTCAGTGCGAATTTTCACTTTCTAATGCGGAATTTTTGTATATCAGTCGGAAATTTTCGTGGTACATTGCGAAATTTTAGCATCACAACGCAAAGTTTTAGCATTTTAGCACCGAAATTTTCTTTGTTAAGAGTGAAATTTACTTTCGCGAAATTATAGTGAAATCATAGCGAAAATGAAAGCAAATTTAGAGACCGGTATCGCGTGAAGCGAATTTATATCTCCAGTGCGAAATTTTGGCTTAACAATACGAAATTTTACATATAAAACATATTCGTGTTCCAGTGCAAAATGTTTGCAATTCTGTTTGAAATTATCGATTTGCTGTCTGAAATTTTTGCATTTCGATGCGAATTTTTCACTTTCCAGTGCGGAATTTTGGTATAACAGTGCGAAATTTTCGTTATACATAGCGAAATTTTAGCATTACAACGCAAAGTTTTTGCATTCTTGTGCGAAATTATCGCATTCTTTCGTGAAAGTCCGCTGTTAAGAGCGAAATGTTTACTCACCAGTGCGAAATTTTTGAATATCAGTACGCAGATTTCGCATTTTAGGGAGAAATATTCGCACTCTAGCGCGAAAGTTTCGCTTGTCAGTGCGAAATGTTAACATTCAAGTAAAAAGCGTTCTAGTGTGGAATTTCCCTATACCAATGGGAATTTTCGTATTTTATTGCGAAATTGTTATACCAACAATTTCGCACTGAAATGAAAAACTTTTCCACTGGACAACTAAAATTTCGTACTGTTAGGTGAAAATTTCTTACTGGCGCATTAAATTCGCTCCACATGATATCGATCTCTTATTTTGCTTCTATTTTGGCAAAATTTGAACTAAATTCAGGGAAAATAGCGCGAAATCGAAAATTGACCGAAATTAATATGAAATCAGCAAGCAAGAATATGTCGGACAGGCGAGCGAAAATTTCACAGTGAATTGCGAAAATGTCGCACTAGAATCCGTCAATTTTCCACTGATATGCGAAAATTTCACACTGGAATGCGAAAATTTTGCATCAAAATGCAACACTTTCGCAATGGAATGCGTAACCTTCGCTTTAGATAACAAAAATTTCGCATTAGCATGAGACAATTTCGCACTAGAACGCAAACATTTTTCACTTGAATGCTAATATTTCGCAGTGAAAAGCGAAACTTGTGCTCTGGAATGCGTATACTTCTCACCGGAATGCGAAAGTTTCGCACTAGATTCCAACAATTTCGCACTGTTATGCAAAAATTTTGCACGGGAATGCGAAAATTTAGCACTGGAATTATAACATTCCAGTGTGAAATTTTCGAATATCAGTGCAAAATTGTTGGATTCTAGTGCGAAACTTTCGCATTCCGGTGAGAAGTATTCGCATTCCAGAGCACAAGTTTCGCTTTTCCCCATTGGCATAGGGAAATTCCGCACTAGAACGCAAACATTTTTTACTTGAATGTTAACATTTCGCACTGACAAGCGAAACTTTCGCGCTAGAGTGCGAATATTTCTCCCTGGAATGCGAAATCTGCGTACTGAGATTCAAAAATTTCGCACTGGGGAGTAAACATTTCGCTCTTAACAGCGGACTTTCACGAAAGAATGCGATAATTTCGCACAAGAATGCAAAAACTTTGCGTTGTAATGCTAAAATTTCGCTTTGTATAACGAAAATTTCGCACTGTTATACCAAAATTCCGCACTGGAAAGTGAAAAATTCGCATCGAAATGCAAAAATTTCAGACAGCAAATCGATAATTTCAAACAGAATTGCAAACATTTTGCACTGGAACACGAATATGTTTTATATGTAAAATTTCGTATTGTTAAGCCTAAATTTCGCACTGGAGATATAAATTCGCTTCACGCGATACCGGTCTCTAAATTTGCTTTCATTTTCGCTATGATTTCACTATAATTTCACGAAAGTAAATTTCACTCTTAACAAAGAAAATTTCGGTGCTAAAATGCTAAAACTTTGCGTTGTGATGCTAAAATTTCGCAATGTACCACGAAAATTTCCGACTGATATACAAAAAATCCGCATTAGAAAGTGAAAATTCGCACTGAAATGCGAAAATTTCGCACAAAAGAGCGAAAATTTCAAACTGAATGTCATACATTTTGCACCGGAACTCGAATATATACCACAATTCCGCACTGGAAAGCGCATGCAAACATTTTGCTCTGGAACACGAATATATGTTATATGTAAAATTTCGAATTGTAAAGCCAAAATTTCTCACTGGGGATATAAATTCGCTTCAAGTGATATCGGTCTCTAAATTTGCTTTCATTTTCGCTGATTTCAGTATTATTTCGCGAAATTAAATTTCACTCTTAACAAAGAAAATTTCCGAAATGAATGCGATGATTTCGCAAAGGACTGAAATGCGAAATTTTCGCTCGTTCGTGGGAAGTTTAGTGCAGAACTTTCGCTCTTGTTAGTATATCAGTCCAAAATGTTATAATTCCAGTGCTAAATTTTCGCATTCCCGTGCAAAATTTTTGCATAACAGTGCGAAATTGTTGGAATCTAGTGCGAAACTTCCGCATTCCGGTGAGAAGTATACGCATTCCAGAGCACAAGATTCGCTTTTCAGTGCGAAATGTTAACATTCAAGTGAAAAATGTTTGCGTTCTAGTGCGAAATTGTCTCATGCTAATGCGAAATTTTTGTTATCTAAAGCGAAGGTTACGCATTCCATTGCGAAATTGTTGCATTTTGATGCAAAATTTTCGCATATCAGTGCAAAATTGTGGGATTCAAGTGCGACATTTTCGCAATTCACAGTGAAATTTTCGCTCGCCTGTCCGACATATTCTTGCTTGCTGATTTCATATTAATTTCGGTCAATTTTCGATTTCGCGCTATTTTCCCTGAATTTCGTTCAAATTTTGCGAAAATAAAAGCAAAATTAGAGATCGATATCATGTGGAGTGAATTTAATGCGCCAGTAAGGAATTTTCACCTAACAGTACGAAATTTTAGTTGTCCAGTGGAAAAGTTTTTCATTTCATGTGGAAATTGTTGGATTTTAGTGCGAAATGTTTGCAATCCACTGTGAAATTTTCGTCCTCCAGCGCGACACTTTTGTGTTCCGGTGCAAAATGTATGACATTCCGTTTGAAATTTTCGCTATTTTGTGCGAAAAGTTCACATGCAAATGACTAAGTTTTGCGTTCTAGTGCGAAATTTCAAAATGCCAATGGGAATTTTTTGCTCTTTAAAATATAGCGAAGGTTACGCATTCCATTGCGAAATTGTCGCATTTGGTTGCAAAATTTTCGCATTCCAGTGTGAAATTTTCGCATATCAGTGCAAAATTGTGGGATTCTAGTGCGACATTTTCGCAATTCACTGTGAAATTTTCGCTCGCCTGTCCGACATATTCTTGCTTGCTGATTTCATATTAATTTCGGTCAATTTTCGATTTCGCGCTATTTTCCCTGAATTTAGTTCAAATTTTGCCAAAATAGAAGCAAAATAAGAGATCGATATCATGTGGAGCGAATTTAATGCGCCAGTAAGAAATTTTCACCTAACAGTACGAAATTTTAGTTGTCCAGTGGAAAAGTTTTTCATTTCAGTGTGAAATTGTTGGATTTTAGTGCGAAATTTTTGCAATCCACTGTGAAATTTTTGTCCTCCAGCGCGACACTTTTGTGTTCCGGTGCAAAATGTATGACATTCCGTTTGAAATTTTTGCTATTTTGTGCGAAAAGTTCACATGCAAATGACTAAGTTTTGCGTTCTAGGGCGAAATTTCGTCATGCTAATGGGAATTTTTTGCTCTCTGTGGCGAAATTTTCGTTTTCCATTCCGAAATTTTCGCCGTTAAGGGCGAAATTTACGCAAGCATTGCAACAATTTCGCATTCCATTTCGAAATCATTTCATTTTAATGCGAAATTTTTGTATTCAAGTGTGAAATTGTCACATATCAGTGCAAAAATTTTGGATTCTAGTGCGACATTTTCGCAATTCACTGTGAAATGTTCGCTCTCCTGTCCGGCATATTCTATTAATTTCGGTCAATTTTTCCAAAATTTCGTTCAAATTTCGCTTCACTTTTGCGTAAAAACATTGAAATCATAGCGAAAATGAAAGCAAAATCAGAGATCGATGTCATGTGGAGCGAAGTTAGTTCGCCAGTAAGAAAGTTTCACCTTACAGTACAAAATTTTAGTTTTCCAGTGGAAAATTTTTGCCTTTCAGTGTGAAATTGTTGGATTTTACTGCGCAATTTTTGCAATTCACCGTGAAATTTTCTTCCTCCAGCGCGACATATTCGTGTTCCGGTGCAAAATGTATGACCTTAGAGTACAAAATTTTAGTTATCCAGTGGAAAGTGTTTGCCTTTCAGTGTGAAATTGTTGGATACTAGTGCGCAATTTTTGCAATTCACCGTGAAATTTTTTTCCTCCAGCGCGACATATTCGAGTTCCGGTGCAAAATGTATGACATTCCGTTTGAAATTTTCGCTCTTTTGTGCGAAATTTTCGCATTTCAGTGCGAAATTTTCGCTTTCTAATGCGGAATTTTTGTATATCAGTCCGAAATTTTCGTGGTACATTGCGAAATTTTAGCATCACAACGCAAAGTTTTAGCATTCCTCTGCGAAATCATCGCATTCTTTTCCGAAATTTTCTTTGTTAAGAGTGAAATTTACTTTCGCGAAATAATAGTGAAATCATAGTGAAAATGAAAGTAAATTTAGAGACCGATATCACGTGAAGCGAATTTATATCTCCAATGCGAAATTTTGGCTTTACAATACGAAATTTGACATATAAAACATATTCGTGTTCCAGTGCAAAATGTATGCAATTCTGTTTAAAATTATCGATTTTCTGTCTAAAATTTTTGCATTTCGGTGCGAATTTTTTACTTTCCAGTGCGGAATTTTAGTATATCAGTGCGAAATTTTCGTTATACATAGCTAAATTTTAGCATAACAACGCAAAGTTTTTGCATTCTTGTGCGAAATTATCGCATTCTTTCGTGAAAGTCCGCTGTTAAGAGCGAAATGTTTACTCACCAGTGCGAAATTTTTGAATATCAGTACGCAGATTTCGCATTTTAGGGAGAAATATTCGCACTCTAGCGCGAAAGTTTCGCTTGTCAGTGCGAAATGTTAACATTCAAGTAAAAAGCGTTCTAGTGTGGAATTTCCCTATACCAATGGGAATTTTCGTATTTTATTGCGAAATTGTTATACCAACAATTTCGCACTGAAATGAAAAACTTTTCCACTGGACAACTAAAATTTCGTACTGTTAGGTGAAAATTTCTTACTGGCGCATTAAATTCGCTCCACATGATATCGATCTCTTATTTTGCTTCTATTTTTTTTTTCAATTCAGGGAAAATAGCGCGAAATCGAAAATTGACCGAAATTAATATGAAATCAGCAAGCAAGAATATGTCGGACAGGCGAGCGAAAATTTCACAGTGAATTGCGAAAATGTCGCACTAGAATCCCACAATTTTGCACTGATATGCAAAAATTTCACACTGGAATGCGAAAATTTTGCATCAAAATGCAACACTTTCGCAATGGAATGCGTAACCTTCGCTTTAGATAACAAAAATTTCGCATTAGCATGAGACAATTTCGCACTAGAACGCAAACATTTTTCACTTGAATGCTAACATTTCGCAGTGAAAAGCGAAACTTGTGCTCTGGAATGCGTATACTTCTCACCGGAATGCGAAAGTTTCGCACTAGATTCCAACAATTTCGCACTGTTATGCAAAAATTTTGCACGGGAATGCGAAAATTTAGCACTAGAATTATAACATTCCAGTGTGAAATTTTCGAATATCAGTGCAAAATTGTGGGATTCAAGTGCGACATTTTCGCAATTCACAGTGAAATTTTCGCTCGCCTGTCCGACATATTCTTGCTTGCTGATTTCATATTAATTTCGGTCAATTTTCGATTTCGCGCTATTTTCCCTGAATTTCGTTCAAATTTTGCGAAAATAAAAGCAAAATTAGAGATCGATATCATGTGGAGTGAATTTAATGCGCCAGTAAGGAATTTTCACCTAACAGTACGAAATTTTAGTTGTCCAGTGGAAAAGTTTTTCATTTCATGTGGAAATTGTTGGATTTTAGTGCGAAATGTTTGCAATCCACTGTGAAATTTTCGTCCTCCAGCGCGACACTTTTGTGTTCCGGTGCAAAATGTATGACATTCCGTTTGAAATTTTCGCTATTTTGTGCGAAAAGTTCACATGCAAATGACTAAGTTTTGCGTTCTAGTGCGAAATTTCGAAATGCCAATGGGAATTTTTTGCTCTTTAAAATATAGCGAAGGTTACGCATTCCATTGCGAAATTGTCGCATTTGGTTGCAAAATTTTCGCATTCCAGTGTGAAATTTTCGCATATCAGTGCAAAATTGTGGGATTCTAGTGCGACATTTTCGCAATTCACTGTGAAATTTTCGCTCGCCTGTCCGACATATTCTTGCTTGCTGATTTCATATTAATTTCGGTCAATTTTCGATTTCGCGCTATTTTCCCTGAATTTAGTTCAAATTTTGCCAAAATAGAAGCAAAATAAGAGATCGATATCATGTGGAGCGAATTTAATGCGCCAGTAAGAAATTTTCACCTAACAGTACGAAATTTTAGTTGTCCAGTGGAAAAGTTTTTCATTTCAGTGTGAAATTGTTGGATTTTAGTGCGAAATTTTTGCAATCCACTGTGAAATTTTTGTCCTCCAGCGCGACACTTTTGTGTTCCGGTGCAAAATGTATGACATTCCGTTTGAAATTTTTGCTATTTTGTGCGAAAAGTTCACATGCAAATGACTAAGTTTTGCGTTCTAGGGCGAAATTTCGTCATGCTAATGGGAATTTTTTGCTCTCTGTGGCGAAATTTTCGTTTTCCATTCCGAAATTTTCGCCGTTAAGGGCGAAATTTACGCAAGCATTGCAACAATTTCGCATTCCATTTCGAAATCATTTCATTTTAATGCGAAATTTTTGTATTCAAGTGTGAAATTGTCACATATCAGTGCAAAAATTTTGGATTCTAGTGCGACATTTTCGCAATTCACTGTGAAATGTTCGCTCTCCTGTCCGGCATATTCTATTAATTTCGGTCAATTTTTCCAAAATTTCGTTCAAATTTCGCTTCACTTTTGCGTAAAAACATTGAAATCATAGCGAAAATGAAAGCAAAATCAGAGATCGATGTCATGTGGAGCGAAGTTAGTTCGCCAGTAAGAAAGTTTCACCTTACAGTACAAAATTTTAGTTTTCCAGTGGAAAATTTTTGCCTTTCAGTGTGAAATTGTTGGATTTTACTGCGCAATTTTTGCAATTCACCGTGAAATTTTCTTCCTCCAGCGCGACATATTCGTGTTCCGGTGCAAAATGTATGACCTTAGAGTACAAAATTTTAGTTATCCAGTGGAAAGTGTTTGCCTTTCAGTGTGAAATTGTTGGATACTAGTGCGCAATTTTTGCAATTCACCGTGAAATTTTTTTCCTCCAGCGCGACATATTCGAGTTCCGGTGCAAAATGTATGACATTCCGTTTGAAATTTTCGCTCTTTTGTGCGAAATTTTCGCATTTCAGTGCGAAATTTTCGCTTTCTAATGCGGAATTTTTGTATATCAGTCCGAAATTTTCGTGGTACATTGCGAAATTTTAGCATCACAACGCAAAGTTTTAGCATTCCTCTGCGAAATCATCGCATTCTTTTCCGAAATTTTCTTTGTTAAGAGTGAAATTTACTTTCGCGAAATAATAGTGAAATCATAGTGAAAATGAAAGTAAATTTAGAGACCGATATCACGTGAAGCGAATTTATATCTCCAATGCGAAATTTTGGCTTTACAATACGAAATTTGACATATAAAACATATTCGTGTTCCAGTGCAAAATGTATGCAATTCTGTTTAAAATTATCGATTTTCTGTCTAAAATTTTTGCATTTCGGTGCGAATTTTTTACTTTCCAGTGCGGAATTTTAGTATATCAGTGCGAAATTTTCGTTATACATAGCTAAATTTTAGCATAACAACGCAAAGTTTTTGCATTCTTGTGCGAAATTATCGCATTCTTTCGTGAAAGTCCGCTGTTAAGAGCGAAATGTTTACTCACCAGTGCGAAATTTTTGAATATCAGTACGCAGATTTCGCATTTTAGGGAGAAATATTCGCACTCTAGCGCGAAAGTTTCGCTTGTCAGTGCGAAATGTTAACATTCAAGTAAAAAGCGTTCTAGTGTGGAATTTCCCTATACCAATGGGAATTTTCGTATTTTATTGCGAAATTGTTATACCAACAATTTCGCACTGAAATGAAAAACTTTTCCACTGGACAACTAAAATTTCGTACTGTTAGGTGAAAATTTCTTACTGGCGCATTAAATTCGCTCCACATGATATCGATCTCTTATTTTGCTTCTATTTTTTTTTTCAATTCAGGGAAAATAGCGCGAAATCGAAAATTGACCGAAATTAATATGAAATCAGCAAGCAAGAATATGTCGGACAGGCGAGCGAAAATTTCACAGTGAATTGCGAAAATGTCGCACTAGAATCCCACAATTTTGCACTGATATGCAAAAATTTCACACTGGAATGCGAAAATTTTGCATCAAAATGCAACACTTTCGCAATGGAATGCGTAACCTTCGCTTTAGATAACAAAAATTTCGCATTAGCATGAGACAATTTCGCACTAGAACGCAAACATTTTTCACTTGAATGCTAACATTTCGCAGTGAAAAGCGAAACTTGTGCTCTGGAATGCGTATACTTCTCACCGGAATGCGAAAGTTTCGCACTAGATTCCAACAATTTCGCACTGTTATGCAAAAATTTTGCACGGGAATGCGAAAATTTAGCACTAGAATTATAACATTCCAGTGTGAAATTTTCGAATATCAGTGCAAAATTGTGGGATTCAAGTGCGACATTTTCGCAATTCACAGTGAAATTTTCGCTCGCCTGTCCGACATATTCTTGCTTGCTGATTTCATATTAATTTCGGTCAATTTTCGATTTCGCGCTATTTTCCCTGAATTTCGTTCAAATTTTGCGAAAATAAAAGCAAAATTAGAGATCGATATCATGTGGAGTGAATTTAATGCGCCAGTAAGGAATTTTCACCTAACAGTACGAAATTTTAGTTGTCCAGTGGAAAAGTTTTTCATTTCATGTGGAAATTGTTGGATTTTAGTGCGAAATGTTTGCAATCCACTGTGAAATTTTCGTCCTCCAGCGCGACACTTTTGTGTTCCGGTGCAAAATGTATGACATTCCGTTTGAAATTTTCGCTATTTTGTGCGAAAAGTTCACATGCAAATGACTAAGTTTTGCGTTCTAGTGCGAAATTTCGAAATGCCAATGGGAATTTTTTGCTCTTTAAAATATAGCGAAGGTTACGCATTCCATTGCGAAATTGTCGCATTTGGTTGCAAAATTTTCGCATTCCAGTGTGAAATTTTCGCATATCAGTGCAAAATTGTGGGATTCTAGTGCGACATTTTCGCAATTCACTGTGAAATTTTCGCTCGCCTGTCCGACATATTCTTGCTTGCTGATTTCATATTAATTTCGGTCAATTTTCGATTTCGCGCTATTTTCCCTGAATTTAGTTCAAATTTTGCCAAAATAGAAGCAAAATAAGAGATCGATATCATGTGGAGCGAATTTAATGCGCCAGTAAGAAATTTTCACCTAACAGTACGAAATTTTAGTTGTCCAGTGGAAAAGTTTTTCATTTCAGTGTGAAATTGTTGGATTTTAGTGCGAAATTTTTGCAATCCACTGTGAAATTTTTGTCCTCCAGCGCGACACTTTTGTGTTCCGGTGCAAAATGTATGACATTCCGTTTGAAATTTTTGCTATTTTGTGCGAAAAGTTCACATGCAAATGACTAAGTTTTGCGTTCTAGGGCGAAATTTCGTCATGCTAATGGGAATTTTTTGCTCTCTGTGGCGAAATTTTCGTTTTCCATTCCGAAATTTTCGCCGTTAAGGGCGAAATTTACGCAAGCATTGCAACAATTTCGCATTCCATTTCGAAATCATTTCATTTTAATGCGAAATTTTTGTATTCAAGTGTGAAATTGTCACATATCAGTGCAAAAATTTTGGATTCTAGTGCGACATTTTCGCAATTCACTGTGAAATGTTCGCTCTCCTGTCCGGCATATTCTATTAATTTCGGTCAATTTTTCCAAAATTTCGTTCAAATTTCGCTTCACTTTTGCGTAAAAACATTGAAATCATAGCGAAAATGAAAGCAAAATCAGAGATCGATGTCATGTGGAGCGAAGTTAGTTCGCCAGTAAGAAAGTTTCACCTTACAGTACAAAATTTTAGTTTTCCAGTGGAAAATTTTTGCCTTTCAGTGTGAAATTGTTGGATTTTACTGCGCAATTTTTGCAATTCACCGTGAAATTTTCTTCCTCCAGCGCGACATATTCGTGTTCCGGTGCAAAATGTATGACCTTAGAGTACAAAATTTTAGTTATCCAGTGGAAAGTGTTTGCCTTTCAGTGTGAAATTGTTGGATACTAGTGCGCAATTTTTGCAATTCACCGTGAAATTTTTTTCCTCCAGCGCGACATATTCGAGTTCCGGTGCAAAATGTATGACATTCCGTTTGAAATTTTCGCTCTTTTGTGCGAAATTTTCGCATTTCAGTGCGAAATTTTCGCTTTCTAATGCGGAATTTTTGTATATCAGTCCGAAATTTTCGTGGTACATTGCGAAATTTTAGCATCACAACGCAAAGTTTTAGCATTCCTCTGCGAAATCATCGCATTCTTTTCCGAAATTTTCTTTGTTAAGAGTGAAATTTACTTTCGCGAAATAATAGTGAAATCATAGTGAAAATGAAAGTAAATTTAGAGACCAATATCACGTGAAGCGAATTTATATCTCCAATGCGAAATTTTGGCTTTACAATACGAAATTTGACATATAAAACATATTCGTGTTCCAGTGCAAAATGTATGCAATTCTGTTTAAAATTATCGATTTTCTGTCTAAAATTTTTGCATTTCGGTGCGAATTTTTCACTTTCCAGTGCGGAATTTTAGTATATCAGTGCGAAATTTTCGTTATACATAGCTAAATTTTAGCATAACAACGCAAAGTTTTTGCATTCTTGTGCGAAATTATCGCATTCTTTCGTGAAAGTCCGCTGTTAAGAGCGAAATGTTTACTCACCAGTGCGAAATTTTTGAATATCAGTACGCAGATTTCGCATTTTAGGGAGAAATATTCGCACTCTAGCGCGAAAGTTTCGCTTGTCAGTGCGAAATGTTAACATTCAAGTAAAAAGCGTTCTAGTGTGGAATTTCCCTATACCAATGGGAATTTTCGTATTTTATTGCGAAATTGTTATACCAACAATTTCGCACTGAAATGAAAAACTTTTCCACTGGACAACTAAAATTTCGTACTGTTAGGTGAAAATTTCTTACTGGCGCATTAAATTCGCTCCACATGATATCGATCTCTTATTTTGCTTCTATTTTTTTTTTCAATTCAGGGAAAATAGCGCGAAATCGAAAATTGACCGAAATTAATATGAAATCAGCAAGCAAGAATATGTCGGACAGGCGAGCGAAAATTTCACAGTGAATTGCGAAAATGTCGCACTAGAATCCCACAATTTTGCACTGATATGCGAAAATTTCACACTGGAATGCGAAAATTTTGCATCAAAATGCAACACTTTCGCAATGGAATGCGTAACCTTCGCTTTAGATAACAAAAATTTCGCATTAGCATGAGACAATTTCGCACTAGAACGCAAACATTTTTCACTTGAATGCTAACATTTCGCAGTGAAAAGCGAAACTTGTGCTCTGGAATGCGTATACTTCTCACCGGAATGCGAAAGTTTCGCACTAGATTCCAACAATTTCGCACTGTTATGCAAAAATTTTGCACGGGAATGCGAAAATTTAGCACTGGAATTATAACATTCCAGTGTGAAATTTTCGAATATCAGTGCAAAATTGTTGGATTCTAGTGCGAAACTTTCGCATTCCGGTGAGAAGTATTCGCATTCCAGAGCACAAGTTTCGCTTTTCCCCATTGGCATAGGGAAATTCCGCACTAGAACGCAAACATTTTTTACTTGAATGTTAACATTTCGCACTGACAAGCGAAACTTTCGCGCTAGAGTGCGAATATTTCTCCCTGGAATGCGAAATCTGCGTACTGAGATTCAAAAATTTCGCACTGGGGAGTAAACATTTCGCTCTTAACAGCGGACTTTCACGAAAGAATGCGATAATTTCGCACAAGAATGCAAAAACTTTGCGTTGTAATGCTAAAATTTCGCTATGTATAACGAAAATTTCGCACTGTTATACCAAAATTCCGCACTGGAAAGTGAAAAATTCGCATCGAAATGCAAAAATTTCAGACAGCAAATCGATAATTTCAAACAGAATTGCAAACATTTTGCACTGGAACACGAATATGTTTTATATGTAAAATTTCGTATTGTTAAGCCAAAATTTCGCACTGGAGATATAAATTCGCTTCACGCGATACCGGTCTCTAAATTTGCTTTCATTTTCGCTATGATTTCACTATAATTTCGCGAAAGTAAATTTCACTCAACAAAGAAAATTTCGGTGCTAAAATGCTAAAACTTTGCGTTGTGATGCTAAAATTTCGCAATGTACCACGAAAATTTCCGACTGATATACAAAAATTCCGCATTAGAAAGTGAAAATTCGCACTGAAATGCGAAAATTTCGCACAAAAGAGCGAAAATTTCAAACGGAATGTCGTACATTTTGCACCGGAACACGAATATGTCGCGCTGGAGGAAGAAAATTTCACGGTTTGTGCAAAAATTGCGTACTAGTATCCAACAATTTCACACTGAAAGGCAAACATTTTCCACTGGATAACTAAAATTTTATACTGTAAGGTCACACATTTTGCACCGGAACACGAATATGTCGCGCTGGAGGAAGAAAATTTCACGGTGAATTGCAAAAATTGCGCACTAGTATCCAACAATTTCACACTGAAAGGCAAAAATTTTCCACTGGATAACTAAAATGTTGTACTGTAAGGTGAAAATTTCTTACTGGCCGACTAAATTCCCTCCACATGACATCGATCTCTAAGTTTGCTTTCATTTTCGCTATGATTTCAATGTTTTTAAGCAAAAATGAAGCGAAATTTGAACGAAATGTTTGGAAAATAGAGCGAAATCGAAAATTGACCGAAATTAATAGAATATGTCGGACAGGAGAGGAAATTGACCGAAATTAATATGAAATCAGCAAGCAAGAATATGTCGGACAGGCGAGCGAAAATTTCAAAGTGAATTGCGAAAATGTCGCACTAGAATCCCACAATTTTGCACTGATATGCGAAAATTTTGCATCAAAATGCAACAATTTCGCAATGGAATGCGTAACCTTCGCTTTAGATAACAAAAATTTCGCATTAGCATGAGACAATTCGTTCTAGTGTGGAATTTCCCTATACCAATGGGAATTTTCGTATTTTATTGCGAAATTGTTATACCAACAATTTCGCACTGAAATGAAAAACTTTTCCACTGGACAACTAAAATTTCGTACTGTTAGGTGAAAATTTCTTACTGGCGCATTAAATTCGCTCCACATGATATCGATCTCTTATTTTGCTTCTATTTTGGCAAAATTTGAACTAAATTCAGGGAAAATAGCGCGAAATCGAAAATTGACCGAAATTAATATGAAATCAGCAAGCAAGAATATGTCGGACAGGCGAGCGAAAATTTCACAGTGAATTGCGAAAATGTCGCACTAGAATCCCACAATTTTGCACTGATATGCGAAAATTTCACACTGGAATGCGAAAATTTTGCATCAAAATGCAACACTTTCGCAATGGAATGCGTAACCTTCGCTTTAGATAACAAAAATTTCGCATTAGCATGAGACAATTTCGCACTAGAACGCAAACATTTTTCACTTGAATGCTAACATTTCGCAGTGAAAAGCGAAACTTGTGCTCTGGAATGCGTATACTTCTCACCGGAATGCGAAAGTTTCGCACTAGATTCCAACAATTTCGCACTGTTATGCAAAAATTTTGCACGGGAATGCGAAAATTTAGCACTGGAATTATAACATTCCAGTGTGAAATTTTCGAATATCAGTGCAAAATTGTTGGATTCTAGTGCGAAACTTTCGCATTCCGGTGAGAAGTATTCGCATTCCAGAGCACAAGTTTCGCTTTTCCCCATTGGCATAGGGAAATTCCGCACTAGAACGCAAACATTTTTTACTTGAATGTTAACATTTCGCACTGACAAGCGAAACTTTCGCGCTAGAGTGCGAATATTTCTCCCTGGAATGCGAAATCTGCGTACTGAGATTCAAAAATTTCGCACTGGGGAGTAAACATTTCGCTCTTAACAGCGGACTTTCACGAAAGAATGCGATAATTTCGCACAAGAATGCAAAAACTTTGCGTTGTAATGCTAAAATTTCGCTATGTATAACGAAAATTTCGCACTGTTATACCAAAATTCCGCACTGGAAAGTGAAAAATTCGCATCGAAATGCAAAAATTTCAGACAGCAAATCGATAATTTCAAACAGAATTGCAAACATTTTGCACTGGAACACGAATATGTTTTATATGTAAAATTTCGTATTGTTAAGCCAAAATTTCGCACTGGAGATATAAATTCGCTTCACGCGATACCGGTCTCTAAATTTGCTTTCATTTTCGCTATGATTTCACTATAATTTCGCGAAAGTAAATTTCACTCTTAACAAAGAAAATTTCGGTGCTAAAATGCTAAAACTTTGCGTTGTGATGCTAAAATTTCGCAATGTACCACGAAAATTTCCGACTGATATACAAAAATTCCGCATTAGAAAGTGAAAATTCGCACTGAAATGCGAAAATTTCGCACAAAAGAGCGAAAATTTCAAACGGAATGTCGTACATTTTGCACCGGAACACGAATATGTCGCGCTGGAGGAAGAAAATTTCACGGTGAATTGCAAAAATTGCGTACTAGTATCCAACAATTTCACACTGAAAGGCAAACATTTTCCACTGGATAACTAAAATTTTATACTGTAAGGTCACACATTTTGCACCGGAACACGAATATGTCGCGCTGGAGGAAGAAAATTTCACGGTGAATTGCAAAAATTGCGCACTAGTATCCAACAATTTCACACTGAAAGGCAAAAATTTTCCACTGGATAACTAAAATGTTGTACTGTAAGGTGAAAATTTCTTACTGGCCAACTAAATTCCCTCCACATGACATCGATCTCTAAGTTTGCTTTCATTTTCGCTATGATTTCAATGTTTTTAAGCAAAAGTGAAGCGAAATTTGAACGAAATGTTTGGAAAATAGAGCGAAATCGAAAATTGACCGAAATTAATAGAATATGTCGGACAGGAGAGGAAATTGACCGAAATTAATATGAAATCAGCAAGCAAGAATATGTCGGACAGGCGAGCGAAAATTTCAAAGTGAATTGCGAAAATGTCGCACTAGAATCCCACAATTTTGCACTGATATGCGAAAATTTTGCATCAAAATGCAACAATTTCGCAATGGAATGCGTAACCTTCGCTTTAGATAACAAAAATTTCGCATTAGCATGAGACAATTTCGCACTAGAACGCAAACATTTTTCACTTGAATGTTAACATTTCGCACTGAAAAGCGAATCTTGTGCTCTGGAATGCGTATACTTCTCACCGGAATGCGGAAGTTTCGCACAAGATTCCAACAATTTCGCACTGTTATGCAAAAATTTTGCACGGGAATGCGAAAATTTAGCACTGGAATTATAACATTTTGGACTGATATGCTAACAAGAGCGAAAGTTCTGCACTAAACTTCCCACGAACGAGCGAAAATTTCGCATTTCAGTCCTCTGCGAAATCATCGCATTCATTTCGGAAATTTTCTTTGTTAAGAGTGAAATTTAATTTCGCGAAATAATACTGAAATCAGCGAAAATGAAAGCAAATTTAGAGACCGATATCACTTGAAGCGAATTTATATCCCCAGTGAGAAATTTTGGCTTTACAATTCGAAATTTTACATATAACATATATTCGTGTTCCAGAGCAAAATGTTTGCATGCGCTTTCCAGTGCGGAATTGTGGTATATGAGTGCGAAATTTTCGTTATACAAAGCGAAATTCTTTCGTGAAAGTCCGCTGTTAAGAGCGAAATGTTTACTCACCAGTGCGAAATTTTTGAATATCAGTACGCAGATTTCGCATTTTAGGGAGAAATATTCGCACTCTAGCGCGAAAGTTTCGCTTGTCAGTGCGAAATGTTAACATTCAAGTAAAAAGCGTTCTAGTGTGGAATTTCCCTATACCAATGGGAATTTTCGTATTTTATTGCGAAATTGTTATACCAACAATTTCGCACTGAAATGAAAAACTTTTCCACTGGACAACTAAAATTTCGTACTGTTAGGTGAAAATTTCTTACTGGCGCATTAAATTCGCTCCACATGATATCGATCTCTTATTTTGCTTCTATTTTTTTTTTCAATTCAGGGAAAATAGCGCGAAATCGAAAATTGACCGAAATTAATATGAAATCAGCAAGCAAGAATATGTCGGACAGGCGAGCGAAAATTTCACAGTGAATTGCGAAAATGTCGCACTAGAATCCCACAATTTTGCACTGATATGCGAAAATTTCACACTGGAATGCGAAAATTTTGCATCAAAATGCAACTCTTTCGCAATGGAATGCGTAACCTTCGCTTTAGATAACAAAAATTTCGCATTAGCATGAGACAATTTCGCACTAGAACGCAAACATTTTTCACTTGAATGCTAACATTTCGCAGTGAAAAGCGAAACTTGTGCTCTGGAATGCGTATACTTCTCACCGGAATGCGAAAGTTTCGCACTAGATTCCAACAATTTCGCACTGTTATGCAAAAATTTTGCACGGGAATGCGAAAATTTAGCACTGGAATTATAACATTCCAGTGTGAAATTTTCGAATATCAGTGCAAAATTGTTGGATTCTAGTGCGAAACTTTCGCATTCCGGTGAGAAGTATTCGCATTCCAGAGCACAAGTTTCGCTTTTCCCCATTGGCATAGGGAAATTCCGCACTAGAACGCAAACATTTTTTACTTGAATGTTAACATTTCGCACTGACAAGCGAAACTTTCGCGCTAGAGTGCGAATATTTCTCCCTGGAATGCGAAATCTGCGTACTGAGATTCAAAAATTTCGCACTGGGGAGTAAACATTTCGCTCTTAACAGCGGACTTTCACGAAAGAATGCGATAATTTCGCACAAGAATGCAAAAACTTTGCGTTGTAATGCTAAAATTTCGCTATGTATAACGAAAATTTCGCACTGTTATACCAAAATTCCGCACTGGAAAGTGAAAAATTCGCATCGAAATGCAAAAATTTCAGACAGCAAATCGATAATTTCAAACAGAATTGCAAACATTTTGCACTGGAACACGAATATGTTTTATATGTAAAATTTCGTATTGTTAAGCCAAAATTTCGCACTGGAGATATAAATTCGCTTCACGCGATACCGGTCTCTAAATTTGCTTTCATTTTCGCTATGATTTCACTATAATTTCGCGAAAGTAAATTTCACTCAACAAAGAAAATTTCGGTGCTAAAATGCTAAAACTTTGCGTTGTGATGCTAAAATTTCGCAATGTACCACGAAAATTTCCGACTGATATACAAAAATTCCGCATTAGAAAGTGAAAATTCGCACTGAAATGCGAAAATTTCGCACAAAAGAGCGAAAATTTCAAACGGAATGTCGTACATTTTGCACCGGAACACGAATATGTCGCGCTGGAGGAAGAAAATTTCACGGTTTGTGCAAAAATTGCGTACTAGTATCCAACAATTTCACACTGAAAGGCAAACATTTTCCACTGGATAACTAAAATTTTATACTGTAAGGTCACACATTTTGCACCGGAACACGAATATGTCGCGCTGGAGGAAGAAAATTTCACGGTGAATTGCAAAAATTGCGCACTAGTATCCAACAATTTCACACTGAAAGGCAAAAATTTTCCACTGGATAACTAAAATGTTGTACTGTAAGGTGAAAATTTCTTACTGGCCGACTAAATTCCCTCCACATGACATCGATCTCTAAGTTTGCTTTCATTTTCGCTATGATTTCAATGTTTTTAAGCAAAAGTGAAGCGAAATTTGAACGAAATGTTTGGAAAATAGAGCGAAATCGAAAATTGACCGAAATTAATAGAATATGTCGGACAGGAGAGGAAATTGACCGAAATTAATATGAAATCAGCAAGCAAGAATATGTCGGACAGGCGAGCGAAAATTTCAAAGTGAATTGCGAAAATGTCGCACTAGAATCCCACAATTTTGCACTGATATGCGAAAATTTTGCATCAAAATGCAACAATTTCGCAATGGAATGCGTAACCTTCGCTTTAGATAACAAAAATTTCGCATTAGCATGAGACAATTCGTTCTAGTGTGGAATTTCCCTATACCAATGGGAATTTTCGTATTTTATTGCGAAATTGTTATACCAACAATTTCGCACTGAAATGAAAAACTTTTCCACTGGACAACTAAAATTTCGTACTGTTAGGTGAAAATTTCTTACTGGCGCATTAAATTCGCTCCACATGATATCGATCTCTTATTTTGCTTCTATTTTGGCAAAATTTGAACTAAATTCAGGGAAAATAGCGCGAAATCGAAAATTGACCGAAATTAATATGAAATCAGCAAGCAAGAATATGTCGGACAGGCGAGCGAAAATTTCACAGTGAATTGCGAAAATGTCGCACTAGAATCCCACAATTTTGCACTGATATGCGAAAATTTCACACTGGAATGCGAAAATTTTGCATCAAAATGCAACACTTTCGCAATGGAATGCGTAACCTTCGCTTTAGATAACAAAAATTTCGCATTAGCATGAGACAATTTCGCACTAGAACGCAAACATTTTTCACTTGAATGCTAACATTTCGCAGTGAAAAGCGAAACTTGTGCTCTGGAATGCGTATACTTCTCACCGGAATGCGAAAGTTTCGCACTAGATTCCAACAATTTCGCACTGTTATGCAAAAATTTTGCACGGGAATGCGAAAATTTAGCACTGGAATTATAACATTCCAGTGTGAAATTTTCGAATATCAGTGCAAAATTGTTGGATTCTAGTGCGAAACTTTCGCATTCCGGTGAGAAGTATTCGCATTCCAGAGCACAAGTTTCGCTTTTCCCCATTGGCATAGGGAAATTCCGCACTAGAACGCAAACATTTTTTACTTGAATGTTAACATTTCGCACTGACAAGCGAAACTTTCGCGCTAGAGTGCGAATATTTCTCCCTGGAATGCGAAATCTGCGTACTGAGATTCAAAAATTTCGCACTGGGGAGTAAACATTTCGCTCTTAACAGCGGACTTTCACGAAAGAATGCGATAATTTCGCACAAGAATGCAAAAACTTTGCGTTGTAATGCTAAAATTTCGCTATGTATAACGAAAATTTCGCACTGTTATACCAAAATTCCGCACTGGAAAGTGAAAAATTCGCATCGAAATGCAAAAATTTCAGACAGCAAATCGATAATTTCAAACAGAATTGCAAACATTTTGCACTGGAACACGAATATGTTTTATATGTAAAATTTCGTATTGTTAAGCCAAAATTTCGCACTGGAGATATAAATTCGCTTCACGCGATACCGGTCTCTAAATTTGCTTTCATTTTCGCTATGATTTCACTATAATTTCGCGAAAGTAAATTTCACTCTTAACAAAGAAAATTTCGGTGCTAAAATGCTAAAACTTTGCGTTGTGATGCTAAAATTTCGCAATGTACCACGAAAATTTCCGACTGATATACAAAAATTCCGCATTAGAAAGTGAAAATTCGCACTGAAATGCGAAAATTTCGCACAAAAGAGCGAAAATTTCAAACGGAATGTCGTACATTTTGCACCGGAACACGAATATGTCGCGCTGGAGGAAGAAAATTTCACGGTGAATTGCAAAAATTGCGTACTAGTATCCAACAATTTCACACTGAAAGGCAAACATTTTCCACTGGATAACTAAAATTTTATACTGTAAGGTCACACATTTTGCACCGGAACACGAATATGTCGCGCTGGAGGAAGAAAATTTCACGGTGAATTGCAAAAATTGCGCACTAGTATCCAACAATTTCACACTGAAAGGCAAAAATTTTCCACTGGATAACTAAAATGTTGTACTGTAAGGTGAAAATTTCTTACTGGCCAACTAAATTCCCTCCACATGACATCGATCTCTAAGTTTGCTTTCATTTTCGCTATGATTTCAATGTTTTTAAGCAAAAGTGAAGCGAAATTTGAACGAAATGTTTGGAAAATAGAGCGAAATCGAAAATTGACCGAAATTAATAGAATATGTCGGACAGGAGAGGAAATTGACCGAAATTAATATGAAATCAGCAAGCAAGAATATGTCGGACAGGCGAGCGAAAATTTCAAAGTGAATTGCGAAAATGTCGCACTAGAATCCCACAATTTTGCACTGATATGCGAAAATTTTGCATCAAAATGCAACAATTTCGCAATGGAATGCGTAACCTTCGCTTTAGATAACAAAAATTTCGCATTAGCATGAGACAATTTCGCACTAGAACGCAAACATTTTTCACTTGAATGTTAACATTTCGCACTGAAAAGCGAATCTTGTGCTCTGGAATGCGTATACTTCTCACCGGAATGCGGAAGTTTCGCACAAGATTCCAACAATTTCGCACTGTTATGCAAAAATTTTGCACGGGAATGCGAAAATTTAGCACTGGAATTATAACATTTTGGACTGATATGCTAACAAGAGCGAAAGTTCTGCACTAAACTTCCCACGAACGAGCGAAAATTTCGCATTTCAGTCCTCTGCGAAATCATCGCATTCATTTCGGAAATTTTCTTTGTTAAGAGTGAAATTTAATTTCGCGAAATAATACTGAAATCAGCGAAAATGAAAGCAAATTTAGAGACCGATATCACTTGAAGCGAATTTATATCCCCAGTGAGAAATTTTGGCTTTACAATTCGAAATTTTACATATAACATATATTCGTGTTCCAGAGCAAAATGTTTGCATGCGCTTTCCAGTGCGGAATTGTGGTATATGAGTGCGAAATTTTCGTTATACAAAGCGAAATTTTAGCATTACAACGCAAAGTTTTTGCATTCTTGTGCGAAATTATCGCATTCTTTCGTGAAATTCCGCTGTTAAGAGCGAAATGTTTACTCACCAGTGCGAAATTTTTGAATATCAGTACACAGATTTCGCATTCAAGGGAGAAATATTCGCACTCCAGCGCGAAAGTTTCGCTTGTCAGTGCGCTTAATTTTCCCAAAATTTCGTTCAAATTTCGCTTCACTTTTGCGTAAAAACATTGAAATCATAGCGAAAATGAAAGCAAAATTAGAGATCGATGTCATGTGGAGCGAATTTAGTTCGCCAGTAAGAAATTTTCACCTTACAGAACAAAATTTTAGTTATCCAGTGGAAAATTTTTGCCTTTCAGTGTGAAATTGTTGGATACTAGTGCGCAATTTTCGCAATTCACCGTGAAATGTTCTTCCTCCAGCGCGACATAATCGTGTTCCGGTGCGCAATTTTTGCAATTCACCTTGAAATTTTCTTCCTCCAGCGCGACATATTCGAGTTCCGGTGCAAAATGTATGACATTCCGTTTGAAATTTTCGCTCTTTTGTGCGAAATTTTCGCATTTCAGTGCGAAATTTTCGCTTTCTAATGCGGAATTTTTGTATAACAGTCCGAAATTTTCGTGGTACATTGCGAAATTTTAGCATCACAACGCAAAGTTTTAGCATTCCTCTGCGAAATCATCGCATTCCTTTCCGAAATTTTCTTTGTTAAGAGTGAAATTTACTTTCGCGAAATAATAGTGAAATCATAGCGAAAATGAAAGCAAATTTAGAGACCGATATCACGTGAAGCGAATTTATATCTCCAGTGTGAAATTTTGGCTTTACAATACGAAATTTGGCATACAAATTGTTGGATACTAGTGCGCAATTTTTGCAATTCACCGTGAAATTTTCTTCCTCCAGCGCGACATATTCGTGTTCCGGTGCGCAATTTTTGCAATTCACCGTGAAATTTTCTTCCTCCAGCGCGACATATTCGTGTTCCGGTGCAAAATGTATGACCTTACAGTACAAAATTTTAGTTATCCAGTGGAAAATGTTTGCCTTTCAGTGTGAAATCGTTGGATACTAGTGCGCAATTTTTGCAATTCACCGTGAAATTTTCTTCCTCCAGCGCGACATATTCGAGTTCCGGTGCAAAATGTATGACATTCAGTTTGAAATTTTCGCTCTTTTGTGCGAAATTTTCGCATTTCAGTGCGAAATTTTCGCTTTCTAATGCGGAATTTTTGTATAACAGTCCGAAATTTTCGTGGTACATTGCGAAATTTTAGCATCACAACGCAAAGTTTTAGCATTCCTCTGCGAAATCATCGCATTCTTTTCCGAAATTTTCTTTGTTAAGAGTGAAATTTACTTTCGCGAAATAATAGTGAAATCATAGCGAAAATGAAAGCAAATTTAGAGACCGATATCACGTGAAGCGAATTTATATCTCCAGTGTGAAATTTTTGCTTTACAATACGAAATTTGACATATAAAACATATTCGTGTTCCAGTGCAAAATGTATGCAATTCTGTTTGAAATTATCGATTTTCTGTCTGAAATTTTTGCATTTCGGTGCGAATTTTTCACTTTCCAGTGCGGAATTTGGGTTTAGCATCACAACGCAAAGTTTTAGCATTCCTCTGCGAAATCATCGCATTCTTTTCCGAAATTTTCTTTGTTAAGAGTGAAATTTACTTTCGCGAAATAATAGTGAAATCATAGCGAAAATGAAAGCAAACTTAGAGACCGATATCACGTGAAGCGAATTTATATCTCCAGTGTGAAATTTTGGCTTTACAATACGAAATTTGACATATAAAACATATTTGTGTTCCAGTGCAAAATGTATGCAATTCTGTTTGAAATTATCGATTTTCTGTCTGAAATTTTTGCATTTCGGTGCAAATTTTTCACTTTCCAGTGCGGAATTTTGGTATATAAGTGTGAAATTTTCGTTATACATAGCCAAATTTTAGCATTACAACGCAAAGTTTTTGCATTCTTGTGCGAAATTATCGCATTCTTTCGTGAAAGTCCGCTGTTAAGAGCGAAATGTTTACTCACCAGTGCGAAATTTTTGAATATCAGTACGCAGATTTCGGATTCCAGGGAGAAATATTCGCACACCAGCGCGAAAGTTTCGCTTGTCAGTGTGAAATATTAGCATTCAAGTAAAAATGTTTGCGTTCTACACAAAAGTGTCGCGCTGGAGGACGAAAATTTCACAGTGGGTTACAAAAATGTCGCACTAAACTCGAACAATTTCACACTGAAATGAAAAACTTTTCCACTGGACAACTAAAATTTCGTACTAAGGTGAAAATTTCTTACTGGCGCATTAAATTCACTCCACATGATATCGATCTCTAATTTTGCTTCCTATTTTTGCTATTTTCGCAAAATTTGAACGAAATTCAGGGAAAATAGCGCGAAATCGAAAATTGACCAAAATTAATATGAAATCAGCAAGCAAGAATATGTCGGACAAGCGAGCGAACATTTCAAAGTGAATTGCGAAAATGTCGCACTAGAATCCCACAATTTTGCACTGATATGCGAAAATTTCACACTGGAATGCGAAAATTTTGCATCAAAATGCAACACTTTCGCAATGGGATGCGTAACCTTCGCTTTAGATAACAAAAATTTCGCATTAGCATGAGACAATTTCGCACTAGAACGCAAACATTTTTCACTTGAATGTTAACATTTCGCACTGAAAAGCGAAACTTGTGCTCTGGAATGCGTATACTTCTCACCGGAATGCGAAAGTTTCGCACTAGATTCCAACAATTTCGCACTGTTATGCAAAAATTTTGCACGGGAATGCGAAAATTTAGCACTGGAATTATAACATTCCAGTGTGAAATTTTCGAATATCAGTGCAAAATTGTTGGATTCTAGTGCGACATTTTCGCAATTCACTGTGAAGTTTTCGCCCGCCTGTCCGACATATTCTTGCTTGCTGATTTCATATTAATTTCGGTTAATTATCGATTTCGCGCTCTTTTCCCTGAATTTCGTTCAAATTTTGCGAAAATAGAAGCAAAATTAGAGGTCGATATCATGTGGAGCGAATTTAATGCGCCAGTAAGAAATTTTCACCTAACAGTACGAAATTTTAGTTGTCCAGTGGAAAAGTTTTTCATTTCAGTGCGAAATTGTTGGTATAACAATTTCGCAATGAAATACGAAAATTCCCATTGGCATAGGGAAATTCCGCACTAGAACGCGAACATTTTTCACTTGAATGTTAACATTTCGCACTGACAAGCGAAACTTTCGCGCTAGAGTGCGAAATTTCGTTGTAATGATTTGCGTTGTAATGCTAAAATTTCGATATGTATAACGAAAATTTCGCACTGATATACCAAAATTCCGCACTGGCAAATGAAAAATTCGCACCGAAATGCAAAAATTTCAGACAGAAAATCGATAATTTCAAACGGAATGTCATACATTTTGCACCGGAACACGAATATGTCGCGCTGGAGGAAAAAAATTTCACGGTGAATTGCAAAAATTGCGCACTAGTATCCAACAATTTCACAGTGAAAGGCAAACATTTTCCACTGGAAAACTAAAATTTTGTACTGTAAGGTGAAACTTTCTTACTGGCGAACTAACTTCGCTCCACATGACATCGTTCTCTTATTTTGCTTTCATTTTCGCTGATTTCAATGTTTTTACGCAAAAGTGAAGCGAAATTTGAACGAAATTTTGGGAAAATAGAGCGAAATCGAAAATTGACCGAAATTAATAGAATATGTCGGACAGGAGAGCGAAAATTTCACAGTGAATTGCGAAAATGTCGCACTAGAATCCCACAATTTTGCACTGATATGCGAAAATTTCACACTGGAATGCGAAAATTGCATTAATTTCGCAATGGAATGCGTAACCTTCGCTTTAGATAACAAAAATTTCGCATTAGCATGAGACAATTTCGCACTAGAACACAAACATTTTTCACTTGAATGTTAACATTTCGCACTGAAAAGCGAAACTTGTGCTCTGGAATGCGTATACTTCTCACCGGAATGCAAAAGTTTCGCACTAGATTCCAACAATTTCGCACTGTTATTCAAACATTTTGCACGGGAATGCGAAAATTTAGCACTGGAATTATAACATTTTGGACTGATATGCTAACAAGAGAAAATTGACCGAAATTAATAGAATATGTCGGACAGGAGAGCGAAAATTTCACAGTGAATTGCGAAAATGTCGCACTAGAATCCCACAATTTTGCACTGATATGCGAAAATTTCACATTGGAATGCGAAAATTTTGCATCAAAATGCAACAATTTCGCAATGGAATGCGTAACCTTCGCTTTAGATAACAAAAATTTCGCATTAGCATGAGACAATTTCGCACTAGAACGCAAACATTTTTCACTTGAATGTTAACATTTCGCACTGAAAAGCGAAACTTGTGCTCTGGAATGCGTATACTTCTCACCGGAATGCGAAAGTTTCGCACTAGATTCCAACAATTTCGCACTGATATGCAAAAATTTTGAACGGGAATGCGAAAATTTAGCACTGGAATTACAACATTTTGGACTGATATGCTAAAATGTTGGTCTAAAGAGCGAAAGTTCTGCACTGGACTACGAAAATTTCTCACTGCAAAGCGAACATTTCACACTGGAGAGCGAAAATGTTGGACTGGAAAGCGAAAATTTCGGGAAATTGAGAGCCAAATCGGCAAATAAGAGCAAATTCGGAGTGAATTGAGAGGAAAATTGAAACGGAATCAGAGCATATAGGAGCGTAATTGGATCGAAATTAGAGTGAAATCGGAGCGAAAACGCGTCGAAATCGAAGCGAAGTTGAAGCGGAATTGGTCCGAAATCACAGCGAAATCGGACCGAAATTAAAAAGAAATCAGCAATTTAAATTTCGCACTAGAATCCAAATATTTCGGACTGAAATGCGAAAGTTTCACACTAGAATGTGAAAATTTCGCATTGTCAAATAACAATTTCGCAATAAAATACGAAAATTCCCATTGGCATAGGGAAATTCCGCACTCGAACGCTTTTTGCTTGAATGTTAACATTTCGCACTGACAAGCGAAACTTTCGCGCTGGAGTGCGAATATTTCTCCCTGGAATGCGAAATCTGTGTACTGATATTCAAAAATTTCGCACTGGTGAGTAAACATTTCGCTCTTAACAGCGGAATTTCACGAAAGAATGCAATAATTTCGCACAAGAATGGAAAAAATTTGCGTTGTAATGCTAAAATTTCGCTTTGTATAACGAAAATTTCGCAATGATATACCAAAATTCCGCACTGGAAAGTGAAAAATTCGCACCGAAATGCGAAAATTTCAGACAGAAAATCGATAATTTCAAACAGAATTGCATACATTTTGCACTGGAACACGAATATATGTTATATGTAAAATTTCGAATTGGAAAGCCAAAATTTCGCACCGGAGATATAAATTCGCTTCAAGTGATATCGGTCTCTAAGTTTGCTTTCATTTTCGCTATGATTTCAGTATTATTTCGCGAAAGTAAATTTCACTCTTAACAAAGAAAATTTCGGAAATGAATGCGATGATTTCGCAGAGGACTGAAATGCGAAATTTTCGCTCTTTCGTGGGAAGTTTAGTGCAGAAGTTTAGTGCGAAGGTTACGCATTCCATTGCGAAATTAATGCAATTTTCGCATTCCAGTGTGAAATTTTCGCATATCAGTGCAAAATTGTGGGATTCTAGTGCGACATTTTCGCAATTCACTGTGAAATTTTCGCTCTCCTGTCCGACATATTCTATTAATTTCGGTCAATTTTCTCTTGTTAGCATATCAGTCCAAAATGTTATAATTCCAGTGCTAAATTTTCGCATTCCCGTGCAAAATGTTTGAATAACAGTGCGAAATTGTTGGAATCTAGTGCGAAACTTTTGCATTCCGGTGAGAAGTATACGCATTCCAGAGCACAAGTTTCGCTTTTCAGTGCGAAATGTTAACATTCAAGTGAAAAATGTTTGTGTTCTAGTGCGAAATTGTCTCATGCTAATGCGAAATTTTTGTTATCTAAAGCGAAGATTACGCATTCCATTGCGAAATTAATGCAATTTTCGCATTCCAGTGTGAAATTTTCGCATATCAGTGCAAAATTGTGGGATTCTAGTGCGACATTTTCGCAATTCACTGTGAAATTTTCGCTCTCCTGTCCGACATATTCTATTAATTTCGGTCAATTTTCTCTTGTTAGCATATCAGTCCAAAATGTTATAATTCCAGTGCTAAATTTTCGCATTCCCGTGCAAAATGTTTGAATAACAGTGCGAAATTGTTGGAATCTAGTGCGAAACTTTTGCATTCCGGTGAGAAGTATACGCATTCCAGAGCACAAGTTTCGCTTTTCAGTGCGAAATGTTAACATTCAAGTGAAAAATGTTTGTGTTCTAGTGCGAAATTGTCTCATGCTAATGCGAAATTTTTGTTATCTAAAGCGAAGATTACGCATTCCATTGCGAAATTAATGCAATTTTCGCATTCCAGTGTGAAATTTTCGCATATCAGTGCAAAATTGTGGGATTCTAGTGCGACATTTTCGCAATTCACTGTGAAATTTTCGCTCTCCTGTCCGACATATTCTATTAATTTCGGTCAATTTTCGATTTCGCTCTATTTTCCCAAAATTTCGTTCAAATTTCGCTTCACTTTTGCGTAAAAACATTGAAATCAGCGAAAATGAAAGCAAAATAAGAGAACGATGTCATGTGGAGCGAAGTTAGTTCGCCAGTAAGAAAGTTTCACCTTACAGTACAAAATTTTAGTTTTACAGTGGAAAATGTTTGCCTTTCAGTGTGAAATTGTTGGATACTAGTGCGCAATTTTTGCAATTCACCGTGAAATTTTTTTCCTCCAGCGCGACATATTCGTGTTCCGGTGCAAAATGTATGACATTCCGTTTGAAATTATCGATTTTCTGTCTGAAATTTTTGCATTTCGGTGCGAATTTTTCATTTGCAAGTGCGGAATTTTGGTATATCAGTGCGAAATTTTCGTTATACATAGCGAAATTTTAGCATTACAACGCAAATCATTACAACGAAATTTCGCACTCTAGCGCGAAAGTTTCGCTTGTCAGTGCGAAATGTTAACATTCAAGTGAAAAATGTTCGCGTTCTAGTGCGGAATTTTCCTATGCCAATGGGAATTTTCGTATTTCATTGCGAAATTGTTATACCAACAATTTCGCACTGAAATGAAAAACTTTTCCACTGGACAACTAAAATTTCGTACTGTTAGGTGAAAATTTCTTACTGGCGCATTAAATTCGCTCCACATGATATCGACCTCTAATTTTGCTTCTATTTTCGCAAAATTTGAACGAAATTCAGGGAAAAGAGCGCGAAATCGATAATTAACCGAAATTAATATGAAATCAGCAAGCAAGAATATGTCGGACAGGCGGGCGAAAACTTCACAGTGAATTGCGAAAATGTCGCACTAGAATCCAACAATTTTGCACTGATATTCGAAAATTTCACACTGGAATGTTATAATTCCAGTGCTAAATTTTCGCATTCCCGTGCAAAATTTTTGCATAACAGTGCGAAATTGTTGGAATCTAGTGCGAAACTTTCGCATTCCGGTGAGAAGTATACGCATTCCAGAGCACAAGTTTCGCTTTTCACTGCGAAATGTTAGCATTCAAGTGAAAAATGTTTGCGTTCTAGTGCGAAATTGTCTCATGCTAATGCGAAATTTTTGTTATCTAAAGCGAAGGTTACGCATTCCATTGCGAAAGTGTTGCATTTTGATGCAAAATTTTCGCATTCCAGTGTGAAATTTTCGCATATCAGTGCAAAATTGTGGGATTCTAGTGCGACATTTTCGCAATTCACTTTGAAATGTTCGCTCGCTTGTCCGACATATTCTTGCTTGCTGATTTCATATTAATTTTGGTCAATTTTCGATTTCGCGCTATTTTCCCTGAATTTCGTTCAAATTTTGCGAAAATAGCAAAAATAGGAAGCAAAATTAGAGATCGATATCATGTGGAGTGAATTTAATGCGCCAGTAAGAAATTTTCACCTAACAGTACGAAATTTTAGTTGTCCAGTGGAAAAGTTTTTCATTTCAGTGTGAAATTGTTCGAGTTTAGTGCGAAATTTTTGCAACCCACTGTGAAATTTTCGTCCTCCAGCGCGACACTTTTGTGTAGAACGCAAACATTTTTACTTGAATGCTAATATTTCACACTGACAAGCGAAACTTTCGCGCTGGTGTGCGAATATTTCTCCCTGGAATCCGAAATCTGCGTACTGATATTCAAAAATTTCGCACTGGTGAGTAAACATTTCGCTCTTAACAGCGGACTTTCACGAAAGAATGCGATAATTTCGCACAAGAATGCAAAAACTTTGCGTTGTAATGCTAAAATTTGGCTATGTATAACGAAAATTTCACACTTATATACCAAAATTCCGCACTGGAAAGTGAAAAATTTGCACCGAAATGCAAAAATTTCAGACAGAAAATCGATAATTTCAAACAGAATTGCATACATTTTGCACTGGAACACAAATATGTTTTATATGTCAAATTTCGTATTGTAAAGCCAAAATTTCACACTGGAGATATAAATTCGCTTCACGTGATATCGGTCTCTAAGTTTGCTTTCATTTTCGCTATGATTTCACTATTATTTCGCGAAAGTAAATTTCACTCTTAACAAAGAAAATTTCGGAAAAGAATGCGATGATTTCGCAGAGGAATGCTAAAACTTTGCGTTGTGATGCTAAACCCAAATTCCGCACTGGAAAGTGAAAAATTCGCACCGAAATGCAAAAATTTCAGACAGAAAATCGATAATTTCAAACAGAATTGCATACATTTTGCACTGGAACACGAATATGTTTTATATGTCAAATTTCGTATTGTAAAGCAAAAATTTCACACTGGAGATATAAATTCGCTTCACGTGATATCGGTCTCTAAATTTGCTTTCATTTTCGCTATGATTTCACTATTATTTCGCGAAAGTAAATTTCACTCTTAACAAAGAAAATTTCGGAAAAGAATGCGATGATTTCGCAGAGGAATGCTAAAACTTTGCGTTGTGATGCTAAAATTTCGCAATGTACCACGAAAATTTCGGACTGTTATACAAAAATTCCGCATTAGAAAGCGAAAATTTCGCACTGAAATGCGAAAATTTCGCACAAAAGAGCGAAAATTTCAAACTGAATGTCATACATTTTGCACCGGAACTCGAATATGTCGCGCTGGAGGAAGAAAATTTCACGGTGAATTGCAAAAATTGCGCACTAGTATCCAACGATTTCACACTGAAAGGCAAACATTTTCCACTGGATAACTAAAATTTTGTACTGTAAGGTCATACATTTTGCACCGGAACACGAATATGTCGCGCTGGAGGAAGAAAATTTCACGGTGAATTGCAAAAATTGCGCACCGGAACACGAATATGTCGCGCTGGAGGAAGAAAATTTCACGGTGAATTGCAAAAATTGCGCACCGGAACACGATTATGTCGCGCTGGAGGAAGAAAATTTCACGGTGAATTGCGAAAATTGCGCACTAGTATCCAACAATTTCACACTGAAAGGCAAAAATTTTCCACTGGATAACTAAAATTTTGTTCTGTAAGGTGAAAATTTCTTACTGGCGAACTAAATTCGCTCCACATGACATCGATCTCTAATTTTGCTTTCATTTTCGCTATGATTTCAATGTTTTTACGCAAAAGTGAAGCGAAATTTGAACGAAATTTTGGGAAAATTAAGCGCACTGACAAGCGAAACTTTCGCGCTGGAGTGCGAATATTTCTCCCTTGAATGCGAAATCTGTGTACTGATATTCAAAAATTTCGCACTGGTGAGTAAACATTTCGCTCTTAACAGCGGAATTTCACGAAAGAATGCGATAATTTCGCACAAGAATGCAAAAACTTTGCGTTGTAATGCTAAAATTTCGCTTTGTATAACGAAAATTTCGCACTCATATACCACAATTCCGCACTGGAAAGCGCATGCAAACATTTTGCTCTGGAACACGAATATATGTTATATGTAAAATTTCGAATTGTAAAGCCAAAATTTCTCACTGGGGATATAAATTCGCTTCAAGTGATATCGGTCTCTAAATTTGCTTTCATTTTCGCTGATTTCAGTATTATTTCGCGAAATTAAATTTCACTCTTAACAAAGAAAATTTCCGAAATGAATGCGATGATTTCGCAGAGGACTGAAATGCGAAATTTTCGCTCGTTCGTGGGAAGTTTAGTGCAGAACTTTCGCTCTTGTTAGCATATCAGTCCAAAATGTTATAATTCCAGTGCTAAATTTTCGCATTCCCGTGCAAAATTTTTGCATAACAGTGCGAAATTGTTGGAATCTTGTGCGAAACTTCCGCATTCCGGTGAGAAGTATACGCATTCCAGAGCACAAGATTCGCTTTTCAGTGCGAAATGTTAACATTCAAGTGAAAAATGTTTGCGTTCTAGTGCGAAATTGTCTCATGCTAATGCGAAATTTTTGTTATCTAAAGCGAAGGTTACGCATTCCATTGCGAAATTGTTGCATTTTGATGCAAAATTTTCGCATATCAGTGCAAAATTGTGGGATTCTAGTGCGACATTTTCGCAATTCACTTTGAAATTTTCGCTCGCCTGTCCGACATATTCTTGCTTGCTGATTTCATATTAATTTCGGTCAATTTCCTCTCCTGTCCGACATATTCTATTAATTTCGGTCAATTTTCGATTTCGCTCTATTTTCCAAACATTTCGTTCAAATTTCGCTTCACTTTTGCGTAAAAACATTGAAATCATAGCGAAAATGAAAGCAAAATCAGAGATCGATGTCATGTGGAGCGAAGTTAGTTCGCCAGTAAGAAAGTTTCACCTTACAGTACAAAATTTTAGTTTTCCAGTGGAAAATTTTTGCCTTTCAGTGTGAAATTGTTGGATTTTACTGCGCAATTTTTGCAATTCACCGTGAAATTTTCTTCCTCCAGCGCGACATATTCGTGTTCCGGTGCAAAATGTATGACCTTAGAGTACAAAATTTTAGTTATCCAGTGGAAAGTGTTTGCCTTTCAGTGTGAAATTGTTGGATACTAGTGCGCAATTTTTGCAATTCACCGTGAAATTTTTTTCCTCCAGCGCGACATATTCGAGTTCCGGTGCAAAATGTATGACATTCCGTTTGAAATTTTCGCTCTTTTGTGCGAAATTTTCGCATTTCAGTGCGAAATTTTCGCTTTCTAATGCGGAATTTTTGTATATCAGTCCGAAATTTTCGTGGTACATTGCGAAATTTTAGCATCACAACGCAAAGTTTTAGCATTCCTCTGCGAAATCATCGCATTCTTTTCCGAAATTTTCTTTGTTAAGAGTGAAATTTACTTTCGCGAAATAATAGTGAAATCATAGTGAAAATGAAAGTAAATTTAGAGACCGATATCACGTGAAGCGAATTTATATCTCCAATGCGAAATTTTGGCTTTACAATACGAAATTTGACATATAAAACATATTCGTGTTCCAGTGCAAAATGTATGCAATTCTGTTTAAAATTATCGATTTTCTGTCTAAAATTTTTGCATTTCGGTGCGAATTTTTCACTTTCCAGTGCGGAATTTTAGTATATCAGTGCGAAATTTTCGTTATACATAGCTAAATTTTAGCATAACAACGCAAAGTTTTTGCATTCTTGTGCGAAAACATCGCATTCTTTCGTGAAAGTCCGCTGTTAAGAGCGAAATGTTTACTCACCAGTGCGAAATTTTTGAATATCAGTACGCAGATTTCGCATTTTAGGGAGAAATATTCGCACTCTAGCGCGAAAGTTTCGCTTGTCAGTGCGAAATGTTAACATTCAAGTAAAAAGCGTTCTAGTGTGGAATTTCCCTATACCAATGGGAATTTTCGTATTTTATTGCGAAATTGTTATACCAACAATTTCGCACTGAAATGAAAAACTTTTCCACTGGACAACTAAAATTTCGTTCTGTTAGGTGAAAATTTCTTACTGGCGCATTAAATTCGCTCCACATGATATCGATCTCTAATTTTGCTTCTATTTTCGCAAAATTTGAACGAAATTGAGGGAAAATAGTGCGAAATCGAAAATTGACCGAAATTAATATGAAATCAGCAAGCAAGAATATGTCGGACAGGCGAGCGAAAACTTCACAGTGAATTGCGAAAATGTCGCACTAGAATCCAACAATTTTGCACTGATATGCGAAAATTTCACACTGGAATGCGAAAATTGTGCATTAAAATGCAACAATTTCGCAATGGAATGCGTAACCTTCGCTTTAGATAACAAAAATTTCGCAATAACATGAGAAAATTTCGCACTAGAACACAAACATTTTTCACTTGAATGTTAACATTTCGCACTGAAGAGCGAAACTTGCGCTCTGGAATGCGTATTTTTCTCACTGGAATTCGAAAGTTTCGCACTAGATTTCAACAATTTCGCACTGAGATGCAAAAATTTTGCACGGGAATGAGAAAATTTAGCACTGGAATTATAACATTTTGGACTGATATGCTAAAATGTTGGTCTAAAGAGCGAAAGTTCTGCACTGGACTACGAAAATTTCTCACTGGAAAGCGAACATTTCACAATGTAGAGCGAAAATTTCGGACTGGAAAGCGAAAATTTCGTTAAATTGAGAGCCAAATCGGCAAATAAGAGCGAGGTAGGAGTGAATTGAGAGCAAAATTGAAACGGAATCAGAGCAAATAGGAGCGTAATTGGATCGAAAGTAGAGTGAAATCGGAGCGAAAACGCGTCAAAATCGAAGCGAAGTTGAAGCGAAATTGGTCCGCAATGTTATAATCCCAGTGCTAAATTTTCGCATTCCCGTGCAAAATTTTTGCATATCAGTGCGAAATTGTTGGAATCTAGTGCGAAACTTTCGAATTCCAGTGAGAAGTATACGCATTCCAGAGCGCAAGTTTCGCTTTTCAGTGCGAAATGTTAACATTCAAGTGAAAAATGTTTGTGTTCAAGGCGAAATCGTCTCATGCTAATGCGAAATTTTTGTTATCTGAAGCGAAGGTTACGCATTCCATTGCGAAATTGTTGCATTTTGATGCAAATTTTTCGCATTCCAGTGTGAAATTTTCGCATATCAGTGCAAAATTGTGGGATTCTAGAGCGACATTTTCGCAATTCACTGTGAAATTTTCGCTCGCTTATCCGACGTATTCTTGCTTGCTGATTTCATATTAATTTTGGTCAATATTCGATTTCGCGCTATTTTCCCTGAATTTCGTTCAAATTTTGCGAAAATAGCAAAAATAGCAAGCAAAATTAGAGATCGATATCATGTGGAGTGAATTTAATGTGCCAGTAAGAAATTTTCACCTAACAGTACGAAATTTTAGTTGTCCAGTGGACAAGTTTTTCATTTCAGTGTGAAATTGTTTGAGTTTAGTGCGAAATTTTTGCAACCCACTGTGAAATTTTCGTCCTCCAGCGCGACACTTTTGTGTAGAACGCAAACATTTTTACTTGAATGCTAATATTTCACACTGACAAGCGGAACTTTCGCGCTGGTGTGCGAATATTTCTCCCTGGAATCCGAAATCTGCGTACTGATATTCAAAAATTTCGCACTGGTGAGTAAACATTTCGCTATTAACAGCGGACTTTCACGAAAGAATGCGATAATTTCGCACAAGAATGCAAAAACTTTCCGTTGTAATGCTTAAATTTCCCTATGTATAACGAAAATTTCGCACTGCTATACCAAAATTCCGAACTGGCAAATGAAAAATTCGCACCGAAATGCAAAAATTTCAGACAGAAAATCGATAATTTCAAACAGAATTGCATACATTTTGCACTGGAACACGAATATGTTTTATATGGCAAAATTCGTATTGTTAAGCCAAAATTTCGCACTGGAGATATAAATTCGCTTCAAGTGATTTCGGTTTCTAAATTTGCTTTCATTTTTGCTATGATTCAGTATTATTTCGCGAACGTAAATTTCACTCTTAACAAAGAAAATTTCGGAAAAGAATGCGATTTTTTCGCGGAGGAATGCTAAAACTGCGTTGTGACCAAAATTTCGCTATGTACCATGAAAATTTCGGACTGATAGACAAAACTTCCGCATTAGAAAGCGAAAATTTCGCACTGAAATGCGAAAATTTCGCACAAAAGAGCGAAAATGTCAAACGGAAAGTCATACATTTTGCACCAGAACACGAATATGTCGCGCTGGAGGAAGAAAATTTCACGGTGAATTGCAAAAATTGCGCACTAGTATACAACAATTTCACACTGAAAGGCAAAAATTTTCCACTGGATAACTAAAATTTTTTTCTGTAAGGTGAAAATTTCTGACTGGCCAACTAAATTCGCTCCACATGACATCGATCTCTAATTTTGCTTTCATTTTCGCAATGATTTCAATGTTAGTACGCAAAAGTGAAGCGAAATTTGAACGAAATTTTGGAAAAATAGAGCGAAATCGAAAATTGACCGAAATTAATAGAATATGTCGGACAGGAGAGCGAAAATTTCACAGTGAATTGCGAAAATGTCGCACTAGAATCCCACAATTTTGCACTGATATGCGAAAATTTCACACTGGAATGAGAAAATTTTGCATCAAAATGCAACAATTTCGCAATGGAATGCGTAACCTTCGCTTTAGATAACAAAAATTTCGCATTAGCATGAGACAATTTCGCACTAGAACGCAAACAGTTTTCACTTGAATGTTAACATTTCGCACTGAAAAGCGAAACTTCTGCTCTGGAATGCGTATACTTCTCACCGGAATGCGAAAGTTTCGCACTAGATTCCAACAATTTCGCACTGATATGCAAAAATTTTGCACGGGAATGCGAAAATTTAGCACTGGAATTATAACATTTTGGACTGATATGCTAAAATGTTGGTCTAAAGAGCGAAAGTTCTGCACTGGACTACGAAAATTTCTCACTGGAAAGCGAACATTTCACACTGGAGAGCGAAAATTTTGCACTAGAAAGCGAAAATTTCGGGAAATTGAGAGCCAAATCGGCAAATAAGAGCAAATTAGGAGTGAATTGAGAGTAAAATTGAAACGGAATCAGAGCAAATAGGAGCGTAATTGGATCGAAATTAGAGTGAAATCGGAGCGAAAACGCGTCGAAATCGAAGCGAAGTTGAAGCGAAATACGTCCGAAATCACAGCGAAATCGGACCGAAATTAAAAAGAAATCAGCAATTTAAATTTCGCACTAGAATCCAAAAATTTCGGACTGAAATGCGAAAGTTTCACACTAGAATGTGAAAATTTCGCATTGTAATATAACCATTTTGCAATAAAATTCGAAAATTCCCATTGGCATAGGGAAATTCCGCACTCGAACGCTTTTTACTTTAATGTTAACATTTCGCACTGACAAGCGAAACTTTCGCGCTGGAGTGCGAATATTTCTCCCTGGAATGCGAAATCTGTGTACTGATATTCAAAAATTTCGCACTGGTGAGCAAACATTTCGCTCTTAACAGCGGAATTTCACGAAAGAATGCGATAATTTCGCATAAGAATGCAAAAACTTTGCGTTGTAATGCTAAAATTTCGCTTTGTATAACGAAAATTTCGCACTCATATACCACAATTCCGCACTGGAAAGCGCATGCAAACATTTTGCTCTGGAACACGAATATATGTTATATGTAAAATTTCGAATTGTAAAGCCAAAATTTCTCACTGGGGATATAAATTCGCTTCAAGTGATGAATTTGCTAAAAATTTGCTAAATTTGCTTTCATTTTCGCTGATTTCAGTATTATTTCGCGAAATTAAATTTCACTCTTAACAAAGAAAATTTCCGAAATGAATGCGATGATTTCGCAGAGGACTGAAATGCGAAATTTTCGCTCGTTCGTGGGAAGTTTAGTGCAGAACTTTCGCTCTTGTTAGTATATCAGTCCAAAATGTTATAATTCCAGTGCTAAATTTTCGCATTCCCGTGCAAAATTTTTGCATAACAGTGCGAAATTGTTGGAATCTAGTGCGAAACTTCCGCATTCCGGTGAGAAGTATACGCATTCCAGAGCACAAGATTCGCTTTTCAGTGCGAAATGTTAACATTCAAGTGAAAAATGTTTGCGTTCTAGTGCGAAATTTCGTCATGCCAATGGGAATTTTTTGCTCTTTAAAATAAAGCGAAGGTTACGCATTCCATTGCGAAATTGTCGCATTTGGTTGCAAAATTTTCGCATTCCAGTGTGAAATTTTCGCATATCAGTGCAAAATTGTGGGATTCTAGTGCGACATTTTCGCAATTCACTGTGAAATTTTCGCTCGCCTGTCCGACATATTCTTGCTTGCTGATTTCATATTAATTTCGGTCAATTTTCGATTTCGCGCTATTTTCCCTGAATTTAGTTCAAATTTTGCTAAAATAGAAGCAAAATAAGAGATCGATATCATGTGGAGCGAATTTAATGCGCCAGTAAGAAATTTTCACCTAACAGTACGAAATTTTAGTTGTCCAGTGGAAAAGTTTTTCATTTCAGTGTGAAATTGTTGGATTTTAAAGCGAAATTTGTGCAATCCACTGTGAAATTTTTGTCCTCCAGCGCGACACTTTTGTGTTCCGGTGCAAAATGTATGACATTCCGTTTGAAATTTTTGCTATTTTGTGCGAAAAGTTCACATGCAAATGACTAAGTTTTGCGTTCTAGGGCGAAATTTCGTCATGCCAATGGGAATTTTTTGCTCTCTGTGGCGAAATTTTCGTATTCCATTCCGAAATTTTCGCTGTTAAGGGCGAAATTTACGCAAGCATTGCAACAATTTCGCATTCCATTGCGAAATCATTTCATTTCAATGCGAAATGTTTGTATTCAAGTGTGAAATTGTCACATATCAGTGGAAAAATTTTGGATTCTAGTGCGACATTTTCGCAATTCACTGTGAAATGTTCGCTCTCCTGTCCGGCATATTCTATTAATTTCGGTCAATTTTTCCAAAATTTCGTTCAAATTTCGCTTCACTTTTGCGTAAAAACATTGAAATCATAGCGAAAATGAAAGCAAAATTAGAGATCGATGTCATGTGGAGCGAAGTTAGTTCGCCAGTAAGAAAGTTTCACCTTACAGTACAAAATTTTAGTTATCCAGTGGAAAGTGTTTGCCTTTCAGTGTGAAATTGTTGGATACTAGTGCGCAATTTTTGCAATTCACCGTGAAATTTTTTTCCTCCAGCGCGACATATTCGAGTTCCGGTGCAAAATGTATGACATTCCGTTTGAAATTTTCGCTCTTTTGTGCGAAATTTTCGCATTTCAGTGCGAAATTTTCGCTTTCTAATGCGGAATTTTTGTATATCAGTCCGAAATTTTCGTGGTACATTGCGAAATTTTAGCATCACAACGCAAAGTTTTAGCATTCCTCTGCGAAATCATCGCATTCTTTTCCGAAATTTTCTTTGTTAAGAGTGAAATTTACTTTCGCGAAATAATAGTGAAATCATAGTGAAAATGAAAGTAAATTTAGAGACCGATATCACGTGAAGCGAATTTATATCTCCAATGCGAAATTTTGGCTTTACAATACGAAATTTGACATATAAAACATATTCGTGTTCCAGTGCAAAATGTATGCAATTCTGTTTAAAATTATCGATTTTCTGTCTAAAATTTTTGCATTTCGGTGCGAATTTTTCACTTTCCAGTGCGGAATTTTAGTATATCAGTGCGAAATTTTCGTTATACATAGCTAAATTTTAGCATAACAACGCAAAGTTTTTGCATTCTTGTGCGAAAACATCGCATTCTTTCGTGAAAGTCCGCTGTTAAGAGCGAAATGTTTACTCACCAGTGCGAAATTTTTGAATATCAGTACGCAGATTTCGCATTTTAGGGAGAAATATTCGCACTCTAGCGCGAAAGTTTCGCTTGTCAGTGCGAAATGTTAACATTCAAGTAAAAAGCGTTCTAGTGTGGAATTTCCCTATACCAATGGGAATTTTCGTATTTTATTGCGAAATTGTTATACCAACAATTTCGCACTGAAATGAAAAACTTTTCCACTGGACAACTAAAATTTCGTTCTGTTAGGTGAAAATTTCTTACTGGCGCATTAAATTCGCTCCACATGATATCGATCTCTAATTTTGCTTCTATTTTCGCAAAATTTGAACGAAATTGAGGGAAAATAGTGCGAAATCGAAAATTGACCGAAATTAATATGAAATCAGCAAGCAAGAATATGTCGGACAGGCGAGCGAAAACTTCACAGTGAATTGCGAAAATGTCGCACTAGAATCCAACAATTTTGCACTGATATGCGAAAATTTCACACTGGAATGCGAAAATTGTGCATTAAAATGCAACAATTTCGCAATGGAATGCGTAACCTTCGCTTTAGATAACAAAAATTTCGCAATAACATGAGAAAATTTCGCACTAGAACACAAACATTTTTCACTTGAATGTTAACATTTCGCACTGAAGAGCGAAACTTGCGCTCTGGAATGCGTATTTTTCTCACTGGAATTCGAAAGTTTCGCACTAGATTTCAACAATTTCGCACTGAGATGCAAAAATTTTGCACGGGAATGAGAAAATTTAGCACTGGAATTATAACATTTTGGACTGATATGCTAAAATGTTGGTCTAAAGAGCGAAAGTTCTGCACTGGACTACGAAAATTTCTCACTGGAAAGCGAACATTTCACAATGTAGAGCGAAAATTTCGGACTGGAAAGCGAAAATTTCGTTAAATTGAGAGCCAAATCGGCAAATAAGAGCGAGGTAGGAGTGAATTGAGAGCAAAATTGAAACGGAATCAGAGCAAATAGGAGCGTAATTGGATCGAAAGTAGAGTGAAATCGGAGCGAAAACGCGTCAAAATCGAAGCGAAGTTGAAGCGAAATTGGTCCGCAATGTTATAATCCCAGTGCTAAATTTTCGCATTCCCGTGCAAAATTTTTGCATATCAGTGCGAAATTGTTGGAATCTAGTGCGAAACTTTCGAATTCCAGTGAGAAGTATACGCATTCCAGAGCGCAAGTTTCGCTTTTCAGTGCGAAATGTTAACATTCAAGTGAAAAATGTTTGTGTTCAAGGCGAAATCGTCTCATGCTAATGCGAAATTTTTGTTATCTGAAGCGAAGGTTACGCATTCCATTGCGAAATTGTTGCATTTTGATGCAAATTTTTCGCATTCCAGTGTGAAATTTTCGCATATCAGTGCAAAATTGTGGGATTCTAGAGCGACATTTTCGCAATTCACTGTGAAATTTTCGCTCGCTTATCCGACGTATTCTTGCTTGCTGATTTCATATTAATTTTGGTCAATATTCGATTTCGCGCTATTTTCCCTGAATTTCGTTCAAATTTTGCGAAAATAGCAAAAATAGCAAGCAAAATTAGAGATCGATATCATGTGGAGTGAATTTAATGTGCCAGTAAGAAATTTTCACCTAACAGTACGAAATTTTAGTTGTCCAGTGGACAAGTTTTTCATTTCAGTGTGAAATTGTTTGAGTTTAGTGCGAAATTTTTGCAACCCACTGTGAAATTTTCGTCCTCCAGCGCGACACTTTTGTGTAGAACGCAAACATTTTTACTTGAATGCTAATATTTCACACTGACAAGCGGAACTTTCGCGCTGGTGTGCGAATATTTCTCCCTGGAATCCGAAATCTGCGTACTGATATTCAAAAATTTCGCACTGGTGAGTAAACATTTCGCTATTAACAGCGGACTTTCACGAAAGAATGCGATAATTTCGCACAAGAATGCAAAAACTTTCCGTTGTAATGCTTAAATTTCCCTATGTATAACGAAAATTTCGCACTGCTATACCAAAATTCCGAACTGGCAAATGAAAAATTCGCACCGAAATGCAAAAATTTCAGACAGAAAATCGATAATTTCAAACAGAATTGCATACATTTTGCACTGGAACACGAATATGTTTTATATGGCAAAATTCGTATTGTTAAGCCAAAATTTCGCACTGGAGATATAAATTCGCTTCAAGTGATTTCGGTTTCTAAATTTGCTTTCATTTTTGCTATGATTCAGTATTATTTCGCGAACGTAAATTTCACTCTTAACAAAGAAAATTTCGGAAAAGAATGCGATTTTTTCGCGGAGGAATGCTAAAACTGCGTTGTGACCAAAATTTCGCTATGTACCATGAAAATTTCGGACTGATAGACAAAACTTCCGCATTAGAAAGCGAAAATTTCGCACTGAAATGCGAAAATTTCGCACAAAAGAGCGAAAATGTCAAACGGAAAGTCATACATTTTGCACCAGAACACGAATATGTCGCGCTGGAGGAAGAAAATTTCACGGTGAATTGCAAAAATTGCGCACTAGTATACAACAATTTCACACTGAAAGGCAAAAATTTTCCACTGGATAACTAAAATTTTTTTCTGTAAGGTGAAAATTTCTGACTGGCCAACTAAATTCGCTCCACATGACATCGATCTCTAATTTTGCTTTCATTTTCGCAATGATTTCAATGTTAGTACGCAAAAGTGAAGCGAAATTTGAACGAAATTTTGGAAAAATAGAGCGAAATCGAAAATTGACCGAAATTAATAGAATATGTCGGACAGGAGAGCGAAAATTTCACAGTGAATTGCGAAAATGTCGCACTAGAATCCCACAATTTTGCACTGATATGCGAAAATTTCACACTGGAATGAGAAAATTTTGCATCAAAATGCAACAATTTCGCAATGGAATGCGTAACCTTCGCTTTAGATAACAAAAATTTCGCATTAGCATGAGACAATTTCGCACTAGAACGCAAACAGTTTTCACTTGAATGTTAACATTTCGCACTGAAAAGCGAAACTTCTGCTCTGGAATGCGTATACTTCTCACCGGAATGCGAAAGTTTCGCACTAGATTCCAACAATTTCGCACTGATATGCAAAAATTTTGCACGGGAATGCGAAAATTTAGCACTGGAATTATAACATTTTGGACTGATATGCTAAAATGTTGGTCTAAAGAGCGAAAGTTCTGCACTGGACTACGAAAATTTCTCACTGGAAAGCGAACATTTCACACTGGAGAGCGAAAATTTTGCACTAGAAAGCGAAAATTTCGGGAAATTGAGAGCCAAATCGGCAAATAAGAGCAAATTAGGAGTGAATTGAGAGTAAAATTGAAACGGAATCAGAGCAAATAGGAGCGTAATTGGATCGAAATTAGAGTGAAATCGGAGCGAAAACGCGTCGAAATCGAAGCGAAGTTGAAGCGAAATACGTCCGAAATCACAGCGAAATCGGACCGAAATTAAAAAGAAATCAGCAATTTAAATTTCGCACTAGAATCCAAAAATTTCGGACTGAAATGCGAAAGTTTCACACTAGAATGTGAAAATTTCGCATTGTAATATAACCATTTTGCAATAAAATTCGAAAATTCCCATTGGCATAGGGAAATTCCGCACTCGAACGCTTTTTACTTTAATGTTAACATTTCGCACTGACAAGCGAAACTTTCGCGCTGGAGTGCGAATATTTCTCCCTGGAATGCGAAATCTGTGTACTGATATTCAAAAATTTCGCACTGGTGAGCAAACATTTCGCTCTTAACAGCGGAATTTCACGAAAGAATGCGATAATTTCGCATAAGAATGCAAAAACTTTGCGTTGTAATGCTAAAATTTCGCTTTGTATAACGAAAATTTCGCACTCATATACCACAATTCCGCACTGGAAAGCGCATGCAAACATTTTGCTCTGGAACACGAATATATGTTATATGTAAAATTTCGAATTGTAAAGCCAAAATTTCTCACTGGGGATATAAATTCGCTTCAAGTGATGAATTTGCTAAAAATTTGCTAAATTTGCTTTCATTTTCGCTGATTTCAGTATTATTTCGCGAAATTAAATTTCACTCTTAACAAAGAAAATTTCCGAAATGAATGCGATGATTTCGCAGAGGACTGAAATGCGAAATTTTCGCTCGTTCGTGGGAAGTTTAGTGCAGAACTTTCGCTCTTGTTAGTATATCAGTCCAAAATGTTATAATTCCAGTGCTAAATTTTCGCATTCCCGTGCAAAATTTTTGCATAACAGTGCGAAATTGTTGGAATCTAGTGCGAAACTTCCGCATTCCGGTGAGAAGTATACGCATTCCAGAGCACAAGATTCGCTTTTCAGTGCGAAATGTTAACATTCAAGTGAAAAATGTTTGCGTTCTAGTGCGAAATTTCGTCATGCCAATGGGAATTTTTTGCTCTTTAAAATAAAGCGAAGGTTACGCATTCCATTGCGAAATTGTCGCATTTGGTTGCAAAATTTTCGCATTCCAGTGTGAAATTTTCGCATATCAGTGCAAAATTGTGGGATTCTAGTGCGACATTTTCGCAATTCACTGTGAAATTTTCGCTCGCCTGTCCGACATATTCTTGCTTGCTGATTTCATATTAATTTCGGTCAATTTTCGATTTCGCGCTATTTTCCCTGAATTTAGTTCAAATTTTGCTAAAATAGAAGCAAAATAAGAGATCGATATCATGTGGAGCGAATTTAATGCGCCAGTAAGAAATTTTCACCTAACAGTACGAAATTTTAGTTGTCCAGTGGAAAAGTTTTTCATTTCAGTGTGAAATTGTTGGATTTTAAAGCGAAATTTGTGCAATCCACTGTGAAATTTTTGTCCTCCAGCGCGACACTTTTGTGTTCCGGTGCAAAATGTATGACATTCCGTTTGAAATTTTTGCTATTTTGTGCGAAAAGTTCACATGCAAATGACTAAGTTTTGCGTTCTAGGGCGAAATTTCGTCATGCCAATGGGAATTTTTTGCTCTCTGTGGCGAAATTTTCGTATTCCATTCCGAAATTTTCGCTGTTAAGGGCGAAATTTACGCAAGCATTGCAACAATTTCGCATTCCATTGCGAAATCATTTCATTTCAATGCGAAATGTTTGTATTCAAGTGTGAAATTGTCACATATCAGTGGAAAAATTTTGGATTCTAGTGCGACATTTTCGCAATTCACTGTGAAATGTTCGCTCTCCTGTCCGGCATATTCTATTAATTTCGGTCAATTTTTCCAAAATTTCGTTCAAATTTCGCTTCACTTTTGCGTAAAAACATTGAAATCATAGCGAAAATGAAAGCAAAATTAGAGATCGATGTCATGTGGAGCGAAGTTAGTTCGCCAGTAAGAAAGTTTCACCTTACAGTACAAAATTTTAGTTATCCAGTGGAAAGTGTTTGCCTTTCAGTGTGAAATTGTTGGATACTAGTGCGCAATTTTTGCAATTCACCGTGAAATTTTTTTCCTCCAGCGCGACATATTCGAGTTCCGGTGCAAAATGAATGACATTCCGTTTGAAATTTTCGCTCTTTTGTGCGAAATTTTCGCATTTCAGTGCGAAATTTTCGCTTTCTAATGCGGAATTTTTGTATATCAGTCCGAAATTTTCGTGGTACATTGCGAAATTTTAGCATCACAACGCAAAGTTTCAGCATTCCTCTGCGAAATCATCGCATTCTTTTCCGAAATTTTCTTTGTTAAGAGTGAAATTTACTTTCGCGAAATAATAGTGAAATCATAGTGAAAATGAAAGTAAATTTAGAGACCGATATCACGTGAAGCGAATTTATATCTCCAATGCGAAATTTTGGCTTTACAATACGAAATTTGACATATAAAACATATTCGTGTTCCAGTGCAAAATGTATGCAATTCTGTTTAAAATTATCGATTTTCTGTCTAAAATTTTTGCATTTCGGTGCGAATTTTTCACTTTCCAGTGCGGAATTTTAGTATATCAGTGCGAAATTTTCGTTATACATAGCTAAATTTTAGCATAACAACGCAGTTTTTGCATTCTTGTGCGAAATTATCGCATTCTTTCGTGAAAGTCCGCTGTTAAGAGCGAAATGTTTACTCACCAGTGCGAAATTTTTGAATATCAGTACGCAGATTTCGCATTTTAGGGAGAAATATTCGCACTCTAGCGCGAAAGTTTCGCTTGTCAGTGCGAAATGTTAACATTCAAGTAAAAAGCGTTCTAGTGTGGAATTTCCCTATACCAATGGGAATTTTCGTATTTTATTGCGAAATTGTTATACCAACAATTTCGCACTGAAATGAAAAACTTTTCCACTGGACAACTAAAATTTTGTACTGTTAGGTGAAAATTTCTTACTGGCGCATTAAATTCGCTCCACATGATATCGATCTCTAATTTTGCTTCTATTTTCGCAAAATTTGAACGAAATTGAGGGAAAATAGTGCGAAATCGAAAATTGACCGAAATTAATATGAAATCAGCAAGCAAGAATATGTCGGACAGGCGAGCGAAAACTTCACAGTGAATTGCGAAAATGTCGCACTAGAATCCAACAATTTTGCACTGATATGCGAAAATTTCACACTGGAATGCGAAAATTGTGCATTAAAATGCAACAATTTCGCAATGGAATGCGTAACCTTCGCTTCAGATAACAAAAATTTCGCAATAACATGAGAAAATTTCGCACTAGAACACAAACATTTTTCACTTGAATGTTAACATTTCGCACTGAAGAGCGAAACTTGCGCTCTGGAATGCGTATTTTTCTCACTGGAATTCGAAAGTTTCGCACTAGATTTCAACAATTTCGCACTGAGATGCAAAAATTTTGCACGGGAATGAGAAAATTTAGCACTGGAATTATAACATTTTGGACTGATATGCTAAAATGTTGGTCTAAAGAGCGAAAGTTCTGCACTGGACTACGAAAATTTCTCACTGGAAAGCGAACATTTCACAATGTAGAGCGAAAATTTCGGACTGGAAAGCGAAAATTTCGTTAAATTGAGAGCCAAATCGGCAAATAAGAGCGAGGTAGGAGTGAATTGAGAGCAAAATTGAAACGGAATCAGAGCAAATAGGAGCGTAATTGGATCGAAAGTAGAGTGAAATCGGAGCGAAAACGCGTCAAAATCGAAGCGAAGTTGCAGCGAAATTGGTCCGCAATGTTATAATCCCAGTGCTAAATTTTCGCATTCCCGTGCAAAATTTTTGCATATCAGTGCGAAATTGTTGGAATCTAGTGCGAAACTTTCGAATTCCAGTGAGAAGTATACGCATTCCAGAGCGCAAGTTTCGCTTTTCAGTGCGAAATGTTAACATTCAAGTGAAAAATGTTTGTGTTCAAGGCGAAATCGTCTCATGCTAATGCGAAATTTTTGTTATCTGAAGCGAAGGTTACGCATTCCATTGCGAAATTGTTGCATTTTGATGCAAATTTTTCGCATTCCAGTGTGAAATTTTCGCATATCAGTGCAAAATTGTGGGATTCTAGAGCGACATTTTCGCAATTCACTGTGAAATTTTCGCTCGCTTATCCGACGTATTCTTGCTTGCTGATTTCATATTAATTTTGGTCAATATTCGATTTCGCGCTATTTTCCCTGAATTTCGTTCAAATTTTGCGAAAATAGCAAAAATAGCAAGCAAAATTAGAGATCGATATCATGTGGAGTGAATTTAATGCGCCAGTAAGAAATTTTCACCTAACAGTACGAAATTTTAGTTGTCCAGTGGCCAAGTTTTTCATTTCAGTGTGAAATTGTTTGAGTTTAGTGCGAAATTTTTGCAACCCACTGTGAAATTTTCGTCCTCCAGCGCGACACTTTTGTGTAGAACGCAAACATTTTTACTTGAATGCTAATATTTCACACTGACAAGCGGAACTTTCGCGCTGGTGTGCGAATATTTCTCCCTGGAATCCGAAATCTGCGTACTGATATTCAAAAATTTCGCACTGGTGAGTAAACATTTCGCTATTAACAGCGGACTTTCACGAAAGAATGCGATAATTTCGCACAAGAATGCAAAAACTTTCCATTGTAATGCTTAAATTTCCCTATGTATAACGAAAATTTCGCACTGCTATACCAAAATTCCGAACTGGCAAATGAAAAATTCGCACCGAAATGCAAAAATTTCAGACAGAAAATCGATAATTTCAAACAGAATTGCATACATTTTGCACTGGAACACGAATATGTTTTATATGGCAAAATTCGTATTGTTAAGCCAAAATTTCGCACTGGAGATATAAATTCGCTTCAAGTGATTTCGGTTTCTAAATTTGCTTTCATTTTTGCTATGATTCAGTATTATTTCGCGAACGTAAATTTCACTCTTAACAAAGAAAATTTCGGAAAAGAATGCGATTTTTTCGCGGAGGAATGCTAAAACTGCGTTGTGACCAAAATTTCGCAATGTACCACGAAAATTTCGGACTGATAGACAAAACTTCCGCATTAGAAAGCGAAAATTTCGCACTGAAATGCGAAAATTTCGCACAAAAGAGCGAAAATGTCAAACGGAAAGTCATACATTTTGCACCGGAACACGAATATGTCGCGCTGGAGGAAGAAAATTTCACGGTGAATTGCAAAAATTGCGCACTAGTATACAACAATATCACACTGAAAGGCAAAAATTTTCCACTGGATAACTAAAATTTTTTTCTGTAAGGTGAAAATTTCTGACTGGCCAACTAAATTCGCTCCACATGACATCGATCTCTAATTTTGCTTTCATTTTCGCAATGATTTCAATGTTATTACGCAAAAGTGAAGCGAAATTTGAACGAAATTTTGGAAAAATAGAGCGAAATCGAAAATTGACCGAAATTAATAGAATATGTCGGACAGGAGAGCGAAAATTTCACAGTGAATTGCGAAAATGTCGCACTAGAATCCCACAATTTTGCACTGATATGCGAAAATTTCACACTGGAATGAGAAAATTTTGCATCAAAATGCAACAATTTCGCAATGGAATGCGTAACCTTCGCTTTAGATAACAAAAATTTCGCATTAGCATGAGACAATTTCGCACTAGAACGCAAACATTTTTCACTTGAATGTTAACATTTCGCACTGAAAAGCGAAACTTGTGCTCTGGAATGCGTATACTTCTCACCGGAATGCGAAAGTTTTGCACTAGATTCCAACAATTTCGCACTGATATGCAAAAATTTTGCACGGGAATGCGAAAATTTAGCACTGGAATTATAACATTTTGGACTGATATGCTAAAATGTTGGTCTAAAGAGCGAAAGTTCTGCACTGGACTACGAAAATTTCTCACTGGAAAGCGAACATTTCACACTGGAGAGCGAAAATTTTGCACTAGAAAGCGAAAATTTCGGGAAATTGAGAGCCAAATCGGCAAATAAGAGCAAATTCGGAGTGAATTGAGAGCAAAATTGAAACGGAATCAGAGCAAATAGGAGCGTAATTGGATCGAAATTAGAGTGAAATCGGAGCGAAAACGCGTCGAAATCGAAGCGAAGTTGAAGCGAAATACGTCCGAAATCACAGCGAAATCGGACCGAAATTAAAAAGAAATCAGCAATGTAAATTTCGCACTAGAATCCAAAAATTTCGGACTGAAATGCGAAAGTTTCACACTAGAATGTGAAAATTTCGCATTGTAATATAACCATTTTGCAATAAAATTCGAAAATTCCCATTGGCATAGGGAAATTCCGCACTCGAACGCTTTTTACTTTAATGTTAACATTTCGCACTGACAAGCGAAACTTTCGCGCTGGAGTGCGAATATTTCTCCCTGGAATGCGAAATCTGTGTACTGATATTCAAAAATTTCGCACTGGTGAGCAAACATTTCGCTCTTAACAGCGGAATTTCACGAAAGAATGCGATAATTTCGCATAAGAATGCAAAAACTTTGCGTTGTAATGCTAAAATTTCGCTTTGTATAACGAAAATTTCGCACTCATATACCACAATTCCGCACTGGAAAGCGCATGCAAACATTTTGCTCTGGAACACGAATATATGTTATAAGTAAAATTTCGAATTGTAGAGCCAAAATTTCTCACTGGGGATATAAATTCGCTTCAAGTGATATCGGTCTCTAAATTTGCTTTCATTTTCGCTGATTTCAGTATTATTTCGCGAAATTAAATTTCACTCTTAACAAAGAAAATTTCCGAAATGAATGCGATGATTTCGCAGAGGACTGAAATGCGAAATTTTCGCTCGTTCGTGGGAAGTTTAGTGCAGAACTTTCGCTCTTGTTAGTATATCAGTCCAAAATTATAATTTATAATTCCAGTGCTAAATTTTCGCATTCATGTGCAAAATGTTTGAATAACAGTGCGAAATTGTTGGAATCTAGTGCGAAACTTTTGCATTCCGGTGAGAAGTATACGCATTCCAGAGCACAAGTTTCGCTTTTCAGTGCGAAATGTTAACATTCAAGTGAAAAATGTTTGCGTTCTAGTGCGAAATTGTCTCATGCTAATGCGAAATTTTTGTTATCTAAAGTGAAGGTTATGCATTCCATTGCGAAATTGTTGCATTTTGTTGCAAAATTTTCGCATTCCAGTGTGAAATTTTCGCACATCAGTGCAAAATTGTGGGATTCTAGTGCGACATTTTCGCAATTCACTGTGAAATTTTCGCTCGCCTGTCCGACATATTCTTGCTTGCTGATTTCATATTAATTTCGGTCAATTTTCGATTTCGCGCTATTTTCCCTGAATTTAGTTCAAATTTTGCCAAAATAGAAGCAAAATAAGAGATCGATATCATGTGGAGCGAATTTAATGCGCCAGTAAGAAATTTTCACCTAACAGTACGAAATTTTAGTTGTCCAGTGGAAAAGTTTTTCATTTCAGTGTGAAATTGTTGGATTTTAAAGCGAAATTTGTGCAATCCACTGTGAAATTTTTGTCCTCCAGCGCGACACTTTTGTGTTCCGGTGCAAAATGTATGACATTCCGTTTGAAAGTTTTGCTATTTTGTGCGAAAAGTTCACATGCAAATGACTAAGTTTTGCGTTCTAGGGCGAAATTTCGTCATGCCAATGGGAATTTTTTGCTCTCTGTGGCGAAATTTTCGTATTCCATTCCGAAATTTTCGCTGTTAAGGGCGAAATTTACGCAAGCATTGCAACAATTTCGCATTCCATTGCGAAATCATTTCATTTCAATGCGAAATGTTTGTATTCAAGTGTGAAATTGTCACATATCAGTGGAAAAATTTTGGATTCTAGTGCGACATTTTCGCAATTCACTGTGAAATGTTCGCTCTCCTGTCCGCCATATTCTATTAATTTCGGTCAATTTTTCCAAAATTTCGTTCAAATTTCGCTTCACTTTTGCGTAAAAACATTGAAATCATAGCGAAAATGAAAGCAAAATTAGAGATCGATGTCATGTGGAGCGAAGTTAGTTCGCCAGTAAGAAAGTTTCACCTTACAGTACAAAATTTTAGTTTTCCAGTGGAAAATTTTTGCCTTTCAGTGTGAAATTGTTGGATACTACTGCGCAATTTTTGCAATTCACCAAGAAATTTTCTTCCTCCAGTGCGACATATTCGTGTTCCGGTGCAAAATGTATGACCTTAGAGTACAAAATTTTAGTTATCCAGTGGAAAGTGTTTGCCTTTCAGTGTGAAATTGTTGGATACTAGTGCGCAATTTTTGCAATTCACCGTGAAATTTTTTTCCTCCAGCGCGACATGCAAAATGTATGACATTCCGTTTTCGGTGCATTTCGGTGTTTCGGTGCAAAATGTATGACATTCCGTTTGAAATTTTCCCTCTTCTGTGCGCAATTTTCGCATTTCAGTGCGAAATTTTCGCTTTCTAATGCGGATTTTTTGTATAGAAGTCCGAAATTTTCGTGGTTCATTGCAAAATTTTAGGATCACAACGCAAAGTTTTAGCATTCCTCTGCGAAATCATCGCATTCTTTTCCGAAATTTTCTTTGTTTAGAGTGAAATTTACTTTCGCGAAATAATAAATAATTAATAATAAATAATAAATAATCATAGCGAAAATGAAAGCAAATTTAGAGACCGATATCACGTGAAGGGAATTTATATCTTCAGTGCGAAATTTTGGCTTTACAATACGAAATTTGACTCATAAAACATATTCGTGTTCCAGTGCAAAATGTATGCAATTCTGTTTGAAATTATCGATTTTCTGTCTGAAATTTTTGCATTTCGGAGCGAATTTTTCATATGCCAGTGCGGAATTTTGGTATATCAGGCGAAATTTTCGTTATACATAGCGAAATTTTAGCATTACAACGCAAATCATTACAACGAAATTTCGCTCTCTAGCGCGAAAGTTTCGCTTGTCAGTGCGAAATGTTAACATTCAAGTAAAAAATGTTCGCATTCTAGTGCGGAATTTCCCTATGCCAATGGGAATTTTCGTATTTTATTGCGAAATTGTTATACCAACAATTTCGCACTGAAATGAAAAACTTTTCCACTGGACAACTAAAATTTCGTACTGTTAGGTGAAAATTTCTTACTGGCGCATTAAATTCGCTCCACATGATATCGATCTCTAATTTTGCTTCTATTTTCGCAAAATTTGAACGAAATTCAGGGAAAAGAGCGCGAAATCGATAATTGACCGAAATTAATATGAAATCAGCAAGCAAGAATATGTCGGACAGGCGGGCGAAAACTTCACAGTGAATTGCGAAAATGTCGCACTAGAATCCAACAATTTTGCACTGATATGCGAAAATTTCACACTGGAATGCGAAAATTTTGCATTAAAATGCAACAATTTCGCAATGGAATGCGTAACCTTCGCTTTAGATAACAAAAATTTCGCATTAGCATGAGACGATTTCGCCATAGAACACAAACATTTTTCACTTGAATGTTAACATTTCGCACTGAAAAGCGAAACTTGCGCTCTGGAATGCGTATACTTCTCACTGGAATTCGAAAGTTTCGCACTAGATTCCAACAATTTCGCACTGATATGCAAAAATTTTGCACGGGAATGCAAAAATTTAGCACTGGAATTATAACATTTTGGACTGTTATGCTAAAATTTTGGTCTAAAGAGCGAAAGTTCTGCACTGGACTGCGAAAATTTCTCACTGGAAAGCGAACATTTCACACTGGAGAGCGAAAATTTCGGGAAATTGAGAGCCAAATCGGCAAATAAGAGCGAAGTAGGAGTGAATTGAGAGCAAAATTGAAACGGAATCAGAGCAAATAGGAGCGTAATTGGATCGAAATTAGAGTGAAATCGGAGCGAAAACGCGTCGAAATCGAAGCGATGTTGAAGCGGAATTGGTGCGAAATCACAGCGAAATCGGAACGAAATTAAAAAGATAGCAATTTAAATTTCGCACCAGAATCCAAAAATTTCGGACTCTAATGCGAAAGCTTCACACTAGAATGTGAAAATTTCGCATTGTAATATAACAATTTCGCAATAAAATACGAAAATTCCCATTGGCATAGGGAAATTCCACACTAGAACGCTTTTTACTTGAATGTTAACATTTCGCACTGACAAGCGAAACTTTCGCGCTGGAATGCGAATATTTCTCCCTGGAATGCGAAATCTGTGTACTGATATTCAAAAATTTCGCACTGGTGAGAAAACATTTCGCTCTTAACAGCGGAATTTCATGAAAGAATGCGATAATTTCTCACAAGAATGCAAAAGCTTTGCGTTGTTATGCTAAAATTTCGCTTTGTATAACGAAAATTTCGCACTGATATACCAAAATTCCGCACTGGAAAGTGAAAAATTCGCACCGAAATGCGAAAATTTCAGACAGAAAATCGATAGTTTCAAACAGAATTGCATACATTTTGCACTCGAACACGAATATATGTTATATGTAAAATTTCGAATTGTAAAGCAAAAATTTCGCACTGGTGATATACATTCGCTTCAAGTGATATCGGTCTCTTAATTTGCTTTCATTTTCGCAATGATTTCAGTATGATTTCGCGAAAGTAAATTTCACCTTAACAAAGAAAATTTCGGAAATGATGGCGATGATTTCGCAGAGGACTGAAATGCGAAATTTTCGCTCTTTCGTGGGAAGTTTAGTGCAGAACTTTCGCTCTTGTTAGCATATCAGTCCAAAATGTTATAATTCCAGTGCTAAATTTTCGCATTTCCGTGCAAAATTTTTGCATAACAGTGCATAATTGTTGGAATCTAGTGCAAAACTTTCGCATTCCGGTGAGAAGTATACGCATTCCAGAGCACAAGTTTCGCTTTTCAGTGCGAAATGTTAACATTCAAGTGAAAAATGTTTGCGTTCTAGTGCGAAATTGTCTCATGCTAATGCGAAATTTTTGTTATCTAAAGCGAAGGTTACGCATTCCATTGCGAAATTGTTGCATTTTGTTGCAAAATTTTCGCATTCCAGTGTGAAATTTTCGCATATCAGTGCAAAATTGTGGGATTCTAGTGCGACATTTTCGCAATTCACTGTGAAATTTTCGCTCGCCTGTCCGACATATTCTTGCTTGCTGATTTCATATTAATTTCGGTCAATTTTCGATTTTGCGCTATTTTCCCTGAATTTCGTTCAAATTTTGTGAAAGTAGAAGCAAACTAAGAGATCGATATCATGTGGAGCGAATTTAATGCGCCAGTAAGAAATTTTCACCTAACAGTACGAAATTTTAGTTGTCCAGTGGAAAAGTTTTTCATTTCAGTGTGAAATTGTTGGATTTTAGTGCGAAATGTTTGCAATCCACTCTGAAATTTTCGTCCTCCAGCGCGACACTTTTGTGTTCCGGTGCAAAATGTATGACATTCCGTTTGAAATTTTCGCTATTTTGTCCGAAAAGTTCACATGCAAATTACTAAGTTTTGCGTTCTAGTGCGAAATTTCGTCATGCCAATGGGAATTTTTTGCTCTTTGATGCGAAATTTTCGTATTCCATTCCGAAATTTTCGCTGTTAAGGGCGAAATTTACGCAAGCATTGCAACAATTTCGCATTCCATTGCGAAATCGTTTCATTTCAATGCGAAATTTTTGTATTCAAGTGTGAAATTGTCACATATCAGTGGAAAAATTTTGGATTCTAGTGCGACATTTTCGCAATTCACTGTGAAATTTTCGCTCTCCTGTCCGACAAATTCTATTAATTTCGGTCAATTTTCGATTTCGCTCTATTTTCCCAAAATTTCGTTCAAATTTCGCTTCACTTTTGCGTAAAAACATTGAAATCATAGCGAAAATGAAAGCAAAATTAGAGATCGATGTCATGTGGAGCGAATTTACTTCGCCAGTAAGAAAGTTTCACCTTACAGTACAAAATTTTAGTTATCCAGTGGAAAATTTTTGCCTCTCAGTGTGAAATTGTTGGATACTAGTGAGCAAGTTTTGCAATTCACCGTGAAATTTTCTTCCTCCAGCGCGACATATTCGAGTTCCGGTGCAAAATGTATGACATTCCGTTTGAAATTTTCGCTCTTTTGTGCGAAATTTTCGCATTTCAGTGCGAAATTTTCGCTTTCTAATGCGGAATTTTTGTATATCAGTCCGAAATTTTCGTGTAACATTGCGAAATTTTAGCATCACAACGCAAAGTTTTAGCATTCCTCTGCGAAATCATCGCATTCTTTTCCGAAATTTTCTTTGTTAAGAGTGAAATTTACTTTCGCGAAATAATAGTGAAATCATAGTGAAAATGAAAGTAAATTTAGAGACCGATATCACGTGAAGCGAATTTATATCTCCAATGCGAAATTTTGGCTTTACAATACGAAATTTGACATATAAAACATATTCGTGTTCCAGTGCAAAATGTATGCAATTCTGTTTAAAATTATCGATTTTCTGTCTGAAATTTTTGCCTTTCGGTGCGAATTTTTCTTTTTCCAGTGCGGAATTTTAGTATATCAGTGCGAAATTTTCGTTATACATAGCGAAATTTTAGCATAACAACGCAAAGTTTTTGCATTCTTGTGCGAAATTATCGCATTCTTTCGTGAAAGTCCGCTGTTAAGAGCGAAATGTTTACTCACCAGTGCGAAATTTTTGAATATCAGTACGCAGATTTCGCATTCCAGGGAGAAATATTCGCACTCTAGCGCGAAAGTTTCGCTTGTCAGTGCGAAATGTTAACATTCAAGTAAAAAGCGTTCTAGTGTGGAATTTCCCTATACCAATGGGAATTTTCGTATTTTATTGCGAAATTGTTATACCAACAATTTCGCACTGAAATGAAAAACTTTTCCACTGGACAACTAAAATTTCGTACTGTTAGGTGAAAATTTCTTACTGGCGCATTAAATTCGCTCCACATGATATCGATCTCTAATTTTGCTTCTATTTTCGCAAAATTTGAACGAAATTGAGGGAAAATAGTGCGAAATCGAAAATTGACCGAAATTAATATGAAATCAGCAAGCAAGAATATGTCGGACAGGCGAGCGAAAACTTCACAGTGAATTGCGAAAATGTCGCACTAGAATCCAACAATTTTGCACTGATATGCGAAAATTTCACACTGGAATGCGAAAATTGTGCATAAAAATGCTTCAGATAACAAAAATTTCGCATTAACATGAGAAAATTTCGCACTAGAACACAAACATTTTTCACTTGAATGTTAACATTTCGCACTGAAGAGCGAAACTTGCGCTCTGGAATGCGTATTTTTCTCACTGGAATTCGAAAGTTTCGCACTAGATTCCAACAATTTCGCACTGAGATGCAAAAATTTTGCACGGGAATGAGAAAATTTAGCACTGGAATTATAACATTTTGGACTGATATGCTAAAATGTTGGTCTAAAGAGCGAAAGTTCTGCACTGGACTACGAAAATTTCTCACTGGAAAGCGAACATTTCACAATGTAGAGCGAAAATTTCGGACTGGAAAGCGAAAATTTCGTTAAATTGAGAGCCAAATCGGCAAATAAGAGCGAGGTAGGAGTGAATTGAGAGCAAAATTGAAACGGAATCAGAGCAAATAGGAGCGTAATTGGATCGAAAGTAGAGTGAAATCGGAGCGAAAACGCGTCAAAATCGAAGCAAAGTTGAAGCGAAATTGGTCCGAAATCAAATTTTCCACAGGATAACTAAAATTTTGTACTGTAAGGTGAAAATTTCTTACTGGCAAACTAAATTCGCTCCACATGACATCGATCTCTAATTTCGCTTTCATTTTCGCTATGATTTCAATATTTTTACGCAAAAGTGAAACGAAATTTGAACAACATTTTGGGAAAATAGAGCGAAATCGAAAATTGACCGAAATTAATAGAATATGTCGGACAGGAGAGCGAAAATTTCACAGTGAATTGCGAAAATGTCGCACTAGAATCCCACAATTTTGCACTGATATGCGAAAATTTCACATTGGAATGCGAAAATTTTGCATCAAAATGCAACAATTTCGCAATGGAATGCGTAACCTTCGCTTTAGATAACAAAAATTTCGCATTAGCATGAGACAATTTCGCACTAGAACGCAAATATTTTTCACTTGAATGTTAACATTTCGCACTGAAAAGCGAAACTTGTGCTCTGGAATGCGTATACTTCTCACCGGAATGCGAAAGTTTCGCACTAGATTCCAACAATTTCGCACTGATATGCAAAAATTTTGAACGGGAATGCGAAAATTTAGCACTGGAATTACAACATTTTGGACTGATATGCTAAAATGTTGGTCTAAAGAGCGAAAGTTCTGCACTGGACTACGAAAATTTCTCACTGGAAAGCGAACATTTCACACTGGAGAGCGAAAATTTTGCACTGGAAAGCGAAAATTTCGGGAAATTGAGAGCCAAATCGGCAAATAAGAGCAAATTCGGAGTGAATTGAGAGAAAATTGAAACGGAATCAGAGCAAATAGGAGCGTAATTGGATCGAAATTAGAGTGAAATCGGAGCGAAAACGCGTCGAAATCGAAGCGAAGTTGAAGCGGAATTGGTCCGAAATCACAGCGAAATCGGACCGAAATTAAAAAGAAATCAGCAATTTAAATTTCGCACTAGAATCCCAAAATTTCGGACTGAAATGCGAAAGTTTCACACTAGAATGTGAAAATTTCGCATTGTAATATAACAATTTCGCATTAAAATACGAAAATTCCCATTGGCATAGGGAAATTCCGCACTAGAACGCTTTTTACTTGAATGTTAACATTTCGCACTGACAAGCGAAACTTTCGCGCTGGAGTGCGAATATTTCTCCCTGGAATGCGAAATCTGTGTACTGATATTCAAAAATTTCGCACTGGTGAGTAAACATTTCGCTCTTAACAGCGGAATTTCACGAAAGAATGCGATAATAACGCACAAGAATGCAAAAAATTTGCGTTGTAATGCTAAAATTTCGCTGTGTATTACGAAAATTTCGCACTGATATACCAAAATTCCGCACTGGAAAGTGACAAATTCGCACCGAAATGCGAAAATTTCAGACAGAAAATCGATAATTTCAAACAGAATTGCATACATTTTGCACTCGAACACGAATATATGTTATATGTAAAATTTCGAATTGTAAAGCCAAAATTTCGCACTGGAGATATAAATTCGCTTCAAGTGATATCGGTCTCTAAGTTTGCTTTCATTTTCGCTATGATTTCAGTATTATTTCGCGAAAGTAAATTTCACCTTAACAAAGAAAATTTCGGAAATGATGGCGATGATTTCGCAGAGGACTGAAATGCGAAATTTTCGGTCTTTCGTGGGAAGTTTAGTGCAGAACTTTCGCTCTTGTTAGCATATCAGTCCAAAATGTTAAGCCACATATTATAATTTATAATTCCAGTGCTAAATTTTCGCATTCATGTGCAAAATGTTTGAATAACAGTGCGAAATTGTTGGAATCTAGTGCGAAACTTTTGCATTCCGGTGAGAAGTATACGCATTCCAGAGCACAAGTTTCGCTTTTCAGTGCGAAATGTTAACATTCAAGTGAAAAATGTTTGTGTTCTAGTGCGAAATTGTCTCATGCTAATGCGAAATTTTTGTTATCTAAAGCGAAGGTTACGCTTTCCATTGCGAAATTAATGCAATTTTGCAAATTAATGCGAAATTAATGCGAAATTTTAGCATTACAACGCAAATCATTACAACGAAATTTCGCACTCTAGCGCGAAAGTTTCGCTTGTCAGTGCGAAATGTTAACATTCAAGTGAAAACTGTTCGCGTTCTAGTGCGGAATTTCCCTATGCCAATGGGAATTTTCGTATTTTATTGCGAAATTGTTATACCAACAATTTCGCACTGAAATGAAAAACTTTTCCACTGGACAACTAAAATTTCGTACTGTTAGGTGAAAATTTCTTACAGGCGCATTAAATTCGCTCCACATGATATCGACCTCTAATTTTGCTTCTATTTTCGCAAAATTTGAACGAAATTCAGGGAAAAGAGCGCGAAATCGATAATTAACCGAAATAAATATGAAATCAGCAAGCAAGAATATGTCGGACAGGCGGGCGAAAACTTCACAGTGAATTGCGAAAATGTCGCATTAGAATCCAACAATTTTGCACTGATATTCGAAAATTTCACACTGGAATGCGAAAATTTTGCATTAAAATGCAACAATTTCGCAATGGAATGCGTAACCTTCGCTTCAGATAACAAAAATTTCGCATTAGCATGAGACGATTTCGCTTAGAACACAAACATTTTTCACTTGAATGTTAACATTTCGCACTGAAAAGCGAAACTTGCGCTCTGGAATGCGTATACTTCTCACTGGAATTCGAAAGTTTCGCACTAGATTCCAACAATTTTGCACTGATATGCAATAATTTTGCACGGGAATGCGAAAATTTAGCACTGGGATTATAACATTTTGGACTGTTATGCTAAAATTTTGGTCTAAAGAGCGAAAGTTCTGCACTGGACTGCGAAAATTTCTCACTGGAAAGCGAACATTTCACACTGGAGAGCGAAATGTTCAGACTGGAAAGCGAAAATTTCGGGAAATTGAGAGCCAAATCGGCAAATAAGAGCGAAGTAGGAGTGAATTGAGAGCAAAATTGAAACGGAATCAGAGCAAATAGGAGCGTAAATGAATCGAAATTAGAGTGAAATCGGAGCGAAAACGCGTCGAAATCGATGCGATGTTGAAGCGAAATTGGTCCGAAATCACAGCGAAATCGGAACGAAATTAAAAAGATGGCAATTTAAATTTCGCACCAGAATCCAAAAATTTCGGACTCTAATGCGAAAGCTTCACACTAGAATGTGAAAATTTCGCATTATAATATAACAATTTCGCAATAAAATACGAAAATTCCCATTGGCATAGGGAAATTCCACACTAGAACGCTTTTTACTTGAATGTTATTTCGCACTGACAAGCGAAACTTTCGCGCTGGAATGCGAATATTTCTCCCTGGAATGCGAAATCTGTGTACTGATATTCAAAAATTTCGCACTGGTGAGAAAACATTTCGCTCTTAACAGCGGAATTTCACGAAAGAATGCGATAATTTCGCACAAGAATGCAAAAGCTTTGCGTTGTTATGCTAAAATTTCGCTTTGTATAACGAAAATTTCGCACTGATATACCAAAATTCCGCACTGGAAAGTGAAAAATTCGCACCGAAATGCGAAAATTTCAGACAGAAAATCGATAGTTTCAAACAGAATTGCATACATTTTGCACTCGAACACGAATATATGTTATATGTAAAATTTCGAATTGTAAAGCCAAAATTTCGCACTGGAGATATAAATTCGCTTCAAGTGATATCGGTCTCTAAGTTTGCTTTCATTTTCGCTATGATTTCAGTATTATTTCGCGAAAGTAAATTTCACCTTAACAAAGAAAATTTCGGAAATGATGGCGATGATTTCGCAGAGGACTGAAATGCGAAATTTTCGGTCTTTCGTGGGAAGTTTAGTGCAGAACTTTCGCTCTTGTTAGCATATCAGTCCAAAATGTTAAGCCACATATTATAATTTATAATTCCAGTGCTAAATTTTCGCATTCATGTGCAAAATGTTTGAATAACAGTGCGAAATTGTTGGAATCTAGTGCGAAACTTTTGCATTCCGGTGAGAAGTATACGCATTCCAGAGCACAAGTTTCGCTTTTCAGTGCGAAATGTTAATATTCAAGTGAAAAATGTTTGCGTTCTAGTGCGAAATTGTCTCATGCTAATGCGAAATTTTTGTTATCTAAAGTGAAGGTTATGCATTCCATTGCGAAATTGTTGCATTTTGTTGCAAAATTTTCGCATTCCAGTGTGAAATTTTCGCACATCAGTGCAAAATTGTGGGATTCTAGTGCGACATTTTCGCAATTCACTGTGAAATTTTCGCTCGCCTGTCCGACATATTCTTGCTTGCTGATTTCATATTAATTTCGGTCAATTTTCGATTTTGCGCTATTTTCCCTGAATTTCGTTCAAATTTTGCGAAAGTAGAAGCAAACTAAGAGATCGATATCATGTGGAGCGAATTTAATGCGCCAGTAAGAAATTTTCACCTAACAGTACGAAATTTTAGTTGTCCAGTGGAAAAGTTTTTCATTTCAGTGTGAAATTGTTGGATTTTAGTGCGAAATGTTTGCAATCCACTCTGAAATTTTCGTCCTCCAGCGCGACACTTTTGTGTTCCGGTGCAAAATGTATGGCATTCCGTTTGAAATATTCGCTATTTTGTCCGAAAAGTTCACATGCAAATTACTAAGTTTTGCGTTCTAGTGCGAAATTTCGTCATGCCAATGGGAATTTTTTGCTTTTTGATGCGAAATTTTCGTATTCCATTCCGAAATTTTCGCTGTTAAGGGCGAAATTTACGCAAGCATTGCAACAATTTCGCATTCCATTGCGAAATCGTTTCATTTCAATGCGAAATTTTTGTATTCAAGTGTGAAATTGTCACATATCAGTGCATAAATTTTGGATTCTAGTGCGACATTTTCGCAATTCACTGTGAAATTTTCGCTCTCCTGTCCGACAAATTCTATTAATTTCGGTCAATTTTCGATTTCGCTCTATTTTCCCAAAATTTCGTTCAAATTTCGCTTCACTTTTGCGTAAAAACATTGAAATCATAGCGAAAATGAAAGCAAAATTAGAGATCGATGTCATGTGGAGCGAATTTACTTCGCCAGTAAGAAAGTTTCACCTTACAGTACAAAATTTTAGTTATCCAGTGGAAAATTTTTGCCTCAGTGTGAAATTGTTGGATACTAGTGAGCAAGTTTTGCAATTCACCGTGAAATTTTCTTCCTCCAGCGCAACATATTCGAGTTCCGGTGCAAAATGTATGACATTCCGTTTGAAATTTTCGCTCTTTTGTGCGAAATTTTCGCATTTCAGTGCGAAATTTTCGCTTTCTAATGCGGAATTTTTGTATATCAGTCCGAAATTTTCGTGGTACATTGCGAAATTTTAGCATCGCAACGCAAAGTTTTAGCATTCCTCTGCGAAATCATCGCATTCTTTTCCGAAATTTTCTTTGTTAAGAGTGAAATTTACTTTCGCGAAATAATAGTGAAATCATAGTGAAAATGAAAGTAAATTTAGAGACCGATATCACGTGAAGCGAATTTATATCTCCAATGCGAAATTTTGGCTTTACAATACGAAATTTGACATATAAAACATATTCGTGTTCCAGTGCAAAATGTATGCAATTCTGTTTAAAATTATCGATTTTCTGTCTGAAATTTTTGCCTTTCGGTGCGAATTTTTCTTTTTCCAGTGCGGAATTTTAGTATATCAGTGCGAAATTTTCGTTATACATAGCGAAATTTTAGCATAACAACGCAAAGTTTTTGCATTCTTGTGCGAAATTATCGCATTCTTTCGTGAAAGTCCGCTGTTAAGAGCGAAATGTTTACTCACCAGTGCGAAATTTTTGAATATCAGTACGCAGATTTCGCATTCCAGGGAGAAATATTCGCACTCTAGCGCGAAAGTTTCGCTTGTCAGTGCGAAATGTTAACATTCAAGTAAAAAGCGTTCTAGTGTGGAATTTCCCTATACCAATGGGAATTTTCGTATTTTATTGCGAAATTGATATACCAACAATTTCGCACTGAAATGAAAAACTTTTCCACTGGACAACTAAAATTTCGTACTGTTACGTGAAAATTTCTTACTGGCGCATTAAATTCGCTCCACATGATATCGATCTCTAATTTTGCTTCTATTTTCGCAAAATTTGAACGAAATTCAGGGAAAATAGTGCGAAATCGAAAATTGACCGAAATTAATATGAAATCAGCAAGCAAGAATATGTCGGACAGGCGAGCGAAAACTTCACAGTGAATTGCGAAAATGTCGCACTAGAATCCAACAATTTTGCACCGATATGCGAAAATTTCACACTGGAATGCGAAAATTGTGCATTAAAATGCAACAATTTCGCAATGGAATGCGTAACCTTCGCTTCAGATAACAAAAATTTCGCATTAACATGAGAAAATTTCGCACTAGAACACAAACATTTTTCACTTGAATGTTAACATTTCGCACTGAAGAGCGAAACTTGCGCTCTGGAATGCGTATTTTTCTCACTGGAATTCGAAAGTTTCGCACTAGATTCATACAATTTCGCACTGAGCTGCAAAAATTTTGCACGGGAATGAGAAAATTTAGCACTGGAATTATAACATTTTGGACTGATATCCTAAAATGTTGGTCTAAAGAGCGAAAGTTCTGCACTGGACTACGAAAATTTCTCACTGGAAAGCGAACATTTCACAATGTAGAGCGAAAATTTCGGACTGGAAAGCGAAAATTTCGTTAAATTGAGAGCCAAATCGGCAAATAAGAGCGAGGTAGGAGTGAATTGAGAGCAAAATTGAAACGGAATCAGAGCAAATAGGAGCGTAATTGGATCGAAAGTAGAGTGAAATCGGAGCGAAAACGCGTCAAAATCGAAGCAAAGTTGAAGCGAAATTGGTCCGAAATCAAATTTTCCACAGGATAACTAAAATTTTGTACTGTAAGGTGAAAATTTCTTACTGGCAAACTAAATTCGCTCCACATGACATCGATCTCTAATTTCGCTTTCATTTTCGCTATGATTTCAATATTTTTACGCAAAAGTGAAACGAAATTTGAACAACATTTTGGGAAAATAGAGCGAAATCGAAAATTGACCGAAATTAATAGAATATGTCGGACAGGAGAGCGAAAATTTCACAGTGAATTGCGAAAATGTCGCACTAGAATCCCATAATTTTGCACTGATATGCGAAAATTTCACATTGGAATGCGAAAATTTTGCATCAAAATGCAACAATTTCGCAATGGAATGCGTAACCTTCGCTTTAGATAACAAAAATTTCGCATTAGCATGAGACAATTTCGCACTAGAACGCAAATATTTTTCACTTGAATGTTAACATTTCGCACTGAAAAGCGAAACTTGTGCTCTGGAATGCGTATACTTCTCACCGGAATGCGAAAGTTTCGCACTAGATTCCAACAATTTCGCACTGATATGCAAAAATTTTGAACGGGAATGCGAAAATTTAGCACTGGAATTACAACATTTTGGACTGATATGCTAAAATGTTGGTCTAAAGAGCGAAAGTTCTGCACTGGACTACGAAAATTTCTCACTGGAAAGCGAACATTTCACACTGGAGAGCGAAAATTTTGCACTGGAAAGCAAAAATTTCGGGAAATTGAGAGCCCAATCGGCAAATAAGAGCAAATTCGGAGTGAATTGAGAGCGAAATTGAAACGGAATCAGAGCAAATAGGAGCGTAATTGGATCGAAATTCGAGTGAAATCGGAGCGAAAACGCGTCGAAATCGAAGCGAAGTTGAAGCGGAATTGGTCCGAAATCACAGCGAAATCGGACCGAAATTAAAAAGAAATCAGCAATTTAAATTTCGCACTAGAATCCCAAAATTTCGGACTGAAATGCGAAAGTTTCACACTAGAATGTGAAAATTTCGCATTGTAATATAACAATTTCGCAATAAAATACGAAAATTCCCATTGGCATAGGGAAATTCCGCACTAGAACGCTTTTTACTTGAATGTTAACATTTCGCACTGACAAGCGAAACTTTCGCGCTGGAGTGCGAATATTTCTCCCTGGAATGCGAAATCTGTGTACTGATATTCAAAAATTTCGCACTGGTGAGTAAACATTTCGCTCTTAACAGCGGAATTTCACGAAAGAATGCGATAATAACGCACAAGAATGCAAAAAATTTGCGTTGTATTGCTAAAATTTCGCTGTGTATAACGAAAATTTCGCACTGATATACCAAAATTCCGCACTGGAAAGTGACAAATTCGCACCGAAATGCGAAAATTTCAGACAGAAAATCGATAATTTCAAACAGAATTGCATACATTTTGCACTCGAACACGAATATATGTTATATGTAAAATTTCGAATTGTAAAGCCAAAATTTCGCACTGGAGATATAAATTCGCTTCAAGTGATATCGGTCTCTAAGTTTGCTTTCATTTTCGCTATGATTTCAGTATTATTTCGCGAAAGTAAATTTCACCTTAACAAAGAAAATTTCGGAAATGATGGCGATGATTTCGCAGAGGACTGAAATGCGAAATTTTCGGTCTTTCGTGGGAAGTTTAGTGCAGAACTTTCGCTCTTGTTAGCATATCAGTCCAAAATGTTAAGCCACATATTATAATTTATAATTCCTGTGCTAAATTTTCGCATTCATGTGCAAAATGTTTGAATAACAGTGCGAAATTGTTGGAATCTAGTGCGAAACTTTTGCATTCCGGTGAGAAGTATACGCATTCCAGAGCACAAGTTTCGCTTTTCAGTGCGAAATGTTAACATTCAAGTGAAAAATGTTTGTGTTCTAGTGCGAAATTGTCTCATGCTAATGCGAAATTTTTGTTATCTAAAGCGAAGGTTACGCTTTCCATTGCGAAATTAATGCAATTTTCGCATTCCAGTGTGAAATTTTCGCATATCAGTGCAAAATTGTGGGATTCTAGTGCGACATTTTCGCAATTCACTGTGAAATTTTCGCTCTCCTGTCCGACATATTCTATTAATTTCGGTCAATTTTCGATTTCGCTCTATTTTCCCAAAATTTCGTTCAAATTTCGCTTCACTTTTGCGTAAAAATATTGAAATCATAGCGAAAATGAAAGCAAAATTAGAGATCGATGTCATGTGGAGCGAATTTACTTCGCCAGTAAGAAAGTTTCACCTTACAGTACAAAATTTTAGTTATCCAGTGGAAAATTTTTGCCTCTCAGTGTGAAATTGTTGGATACTAGTGAGCAAGTTTTGCAATTCACCGTGAAATTTTCTTCCTCCAGCGCGACATATTCGAGTTCCGGTGCAAAATGTATGACATTCCGTTTGAAATTTTCGCTCTTTTGTGCGAAATTTTCGCATTTCAGTGCGAAATTTTCGCTTTCTAATGCGGAATTTTTGTATATCAGTCCGAAATTTTCGTGTAACATTGCGAAATTTTAGCATCACAACGCAAAGTTTTAGCATTCCTCTGCGAAATCATCGCATTCTTTTCCGAAATTTTCTTTGTTAAGAGTGAAATTTACTTTCGCGAAATAATAGTGAAATCATAGTGAAAATGAAAGTAAATTTAGAGACCGATATCACGTGAAGCGAATTTATATCTCCAATGCGAAATTTTGGCTTTACAATACGAAATTTGACATATAAAACATATTCGTGTTCCAGTGCAAAATGTATGCAATTCTGTTTAAAATTATCGATTTTCTGTCTGAAATTTTTGCCTTTCGGTGCGAATTTTTCTTTTTCCAGTGCGGAATTTTAGTATATCAGTGCGAAATTTTCGTTATACATAGCGAAATTTTAGCATAACAACGCAAAGTTTTTGCATTCTTGTGCGAAATTATCGCATTCTTTCGTGAAAGTCCGCTGTTAAGAGCGAAATGTTTACTCACCAGTGCGAAATTTTTGAATATCAGTACGCAGATTTCGCATTCCAGGGAGAAATATTCGCACTCTAGCGCGAAAGTTTCGCTTGTCAGTGCGAAATGTTAACATTCAAGTAAAAAGCGTTCTAGTGTGGAATTTCCCTATACCAATGGGAATTTTCGTATTTTATTGCGAAATTGTTATACCAACAATTTCGCACTGAAATGAAAAACTTTTCCACTGGACAACTAAAATTTCGTACTGTTAGGTGAAAATTTCTTACTGGCGCATTAAATTCGCTCCACATGATATCGATCTCTAATTTTGCTTCTATTTTCGCAAAATTTGAACGAAATTGAGGGAAAATAGTGCGAAATCGAAAATTGACCGAAATTAATATGAAATCAGCAAGCAAGAATATGTCGGACAGGCGAGCGAAAACTTCACAGTGAATTGCGAAAATGTCGCACTAGAATCCAACAATTTTGCACTGATATGCGAAAATTTCACACTGGAATGCGAAAATTGTGCATAAAAATGCTTCAGATAACAAAAATTTCGCATTAACATGAGAAAATTTCGCACTAGAACACAAACATTTTTCACTTGAATGTTAACATTTCGCACTGAAGAGCGAAACTTGCGCTCTGGAATGCGTATTTTTCTCACTGGAATTCGAAAGTTTCGCACTAGATTCCAACAATTTCGCACTGAGATGCAAAAATTTTGCACGGGAATGAGAAAATTTAGCACTGGAATTATAACATTTTGGACTGATATGCTAAAATGTTGGTCTAAAGAGCGAAAGTTCTGCACTGGACTACGAAAATTTCTCACTGGAAAGCGAACATTTCACAATGTAGAGCGAAAATTTCGGACTGGAAAGCGAAAATTTCGTTAAATTGAGAGCCAAATCGGCAAATAAGAGCGAGGTAGGAGTGAATTGAGAGCAAAATTGAAACGGAATCAGAGCAAATAGGAGCGTAATTGGATCGAAAGTAGAGTGAAATCGGAGCGAAAACGCGTCAAAATCGAAGCAAAGTTGAAGCGAAATTGGTCCGAAATCAAATTTTCCACAGGATAACTAAAATTTTGTACTGTAAGGTGAAAATTTCTTACTGGCAAACTAAATTCGCTCCACATGACATCGATCTCTAATTTCGCTTTCATTTTCGCTATGATTTCAATATTTTTACGCAAAAGTGAAACGAAATTTGAACAACATTTTGGGAAAATAGAGCGAAATCGAAAATTGACCGAAATTAATAGAATATGTCGGACAGGAGAGCGAAAATTTCACAGTGAATTGCGAAAATGTCGCACTAGAATCCCACAATTTTGCACTGATATGCGAAAATTTCACATTGGAATGCGAAAATTTTGCATCAAAATGCAACAATTTCGCAATGGAATGCGTAACCTTCGCTTTAGATAACAAAAATTTCGCATTAGCATGAGACAATTTCGCACTAGAACGCAAATATTTTTCACTTGAATGTTAACATTTCGCACTGAAAAGCGAAACTTGTGCTCTGGAATGCGTATACTTCTCACCGGAATGCGAAAGTTTCGCACTAGATTCCAACAATTTCGCACTGATATGCAAAAATTTTGAACGGGAATGCGAAAATTTAGCACTGGAATTACAACATTTTGGACTGATATGCTAAAATGTTGGTCTAAAGAGCGAAAGTTCTGCACTGGACTACGAAAATTTCTCACTGGAAAGCGAACATTTCACACTGGAGAGCGAAAATTTTGCACTGGAAAGCGAAAATTTCGGGAAATTGAGAGCCAAATCGGCAAATAAGAGCAAATTCGGAGTGAATTGAGAGAAAATTGAAACGGAATCAGAGCAAATAGGAGCGTAATTGGATCGAAATTAGAGTGAAATCGGAGCGAAAACGCGTCGAAATCGAAGCGAAGTTGAAGCGGAATTGGTCCGAAATCACAGCGAAATCGGACCGAAATTAAAAAGAAATCAGCAATTTAAATTTCGCACTAGAATCCCAAAATTTCGGACTGAAATGCGAAAGTTTCACACTAGAATGTGAAAATTTCGCATTGTAATATAACAATTTCGCATTAAAATACGAAAATTCCCATTGGCATAGGGAAATTCCGCACTAGAACGCTTTTTACTTGAATGTTAACATTTCGCACTGACAAGCGAAACTTTCGCGCTGGAGTGCGAATATTTCTCCCTGGAATGCGAAATCTGTGTACTGATATTCAAAAATTTCGCACTGGTGAGTAAACATTTCGCTCTTAACAGCGGAATTTCACGAAAGAATGCGATAATAACGCACAAGAATGCAAAAAATTTGCGTTGTAATGCTAAAATTTCGCTGTGTATTACGAAAATTTCGCACTGATATACCAAAATTCCGCACTGGAAAGTGACAAATTCGCACCGAAATGCGAAAATTTCAGACAGAAAATCGATAATTTCAAACAGAATTGCATACATTTTGCACTCGAACACGAATATATGTTATATGTAAAATTTCGAATTGTAAAGCCAAAATTTCGCACTGGAGATATAAATTCGCTTCAAGTGATATCGGTCTCTAAGTTTGCTTTCATTTTCGCTATGATTTCAGTATTATTTCGCGAAAGTAAATTTCACCTTAACAAAGAAAATTTCGGAAATGATGGCGATGATTTCGCAGAGGACTGAAATGCGAAATTTTCGGTCTTTCGTGGGAAGTTTAGTGCAGAACTTTCGCTCTTGTTAGCATATCAGTCCAAAATGTTAAGCCACATATTATAATTTATAATTCCAGTGCTAAATTTTCGCATTCATGTGCAAAATGTTTGAATAACAGTGCGAAATTGTTGGAATCTAGTGCGAAACTTTTGCATTCCGGTGAGAAGTATACGCATTCCAGAGCACAAGTTTCGCTTTTCAGTGCGAAATGTTAACATTCAAGTGAAAAATGTTTGTGTTCTAGTGCGAAATTGTCTCATGCTAATGCGAAATTTTTGTTATCTAAAGCGAAGGTTACGCTTTCCATTGCGAAATTAATGCAATTTTGCAAATTAATGCGAAATTAATGCGAAATTTTAGCATTACAACGCAAATCATTACAACGAAATTTCGCACTCTAGCGCGAAAGTTTCGCTTGTCAGTGCGAAATGTTAACATTCAAGTGAAAACTGTTCGCGTTCTAGTGCGGAATTTCCCTATGCCAATGGGAATTTTCGTATTTTATTGCGAAATTGTTATACCAACAATTTCGCACTGAAATGAAAAACTTTTCCACTGGACAACTAAAATTTCGTACTGTTAGGTGAAAATTTCTTACAGGCGCATTAAATTCGCTCCACATGATATCGACCTCTAATTTTGCTTCTATTTTCGCAAAATTTGAACGAAATTCAGGGAAAAGAGCGCGAAATCGATAATTAACCGAAATAAATATGAAATCAGCAAGCAAGAATATGTCGGACAGGCGGGCGAAAACTTCACAGTGAATTGCGAAAATGTCGCATTAGAATCCAACAATTTTGCACTGATATTCGAAAATTTCACACTGGAATGCGAAAATTTTGCATTAAAATGCAACAATTTCGCAATGGAATGCGTAACCTTCGCTTCAGATAACAAAAATTTCGCATTAGCATGAGACGATTTCGCTTAGAACACAAACATTTTTCACTTGAATGTTAACATTTCGCACTGAAAAGCGAAACTTGCGCTCTGGAATGCGTATACTTCTCACTGGAATTCGAAAGTTTCGCACTAGATTCCAACAATTTTGCACTGATATGCAATAATTTTGCACGGGAATGCGAAAATTTAGCACTGGGATTATAACATTTTGGACTGTTATGCTAAAATTTTGGTCTAAAGAGCGAAAGTTCTGCACTGGACTGCGAAAATTTCTCACTGGAAAGCGAACATTTCACACTGGAGAGCGAAATGTTCAGACTGGAAAGCGAAAATTTCGGGAAATTGAGAGCCAAATCGGCAAATAAGAGCGAAGTAGGAGTGAATTGAGAGCAAAATTGAAACGGAATCAGAGCAAATAGGAGCGTAAATGAATCGAAATTAGAGTGAAATCGGAGCGAAAACGCGTCGAAATCGATGCGATGTTGAAGCGAAATTGGTCCGAAATCACAGCGAAATCGGAACGAAATTAAAAAGATGGCAATTTAAATTTCGCACCAGAATCCAAAAATTTCGGACTCTAATGCGAAAGCTTCACACTAGAATGTGAAAATTTCGCATTATAATATAACAATTTCGCAATAAAATACGAAAATTCCCATTGGCATAGGGAAATTCCACACTAGAACGCTTTTTACTTGAATGTTAACATTTCGCACTGACAAGCGAAACTTTCGCGCTGGAATGCGAATATTTCTCCCTGGAATGCGAAATCTGTGTACTGATATTCAAAAATTTCGCACTGGTGAGAAAACATTTCGCTCTTAACAGCGGAATTTCACGAAAGAATGCGATAATTTCGCACAAGAATGCAAAAGCTTTGCGTTGTTATGCTAAAATTTCGCTTTGTATAACGAAAATTTCGCACTGATATACCAAAATTCCGCACTGGAAAGTGAAAAATTCGCACCGAAATGCGAAAATTTCAGACAGAAAATCGATAGTTTCAAACAGAATTGCATACATTTTGCACTCGAACACGAATATATGTTATATGTAAAATTTCGAATTGTAAAGCCAAAATTTCGCACTGGAGATATAAATTCGCTTCAAGTGATATCGGTCTCTAAGTTTGCTTTCATTTTCGCTATGATTTCAGTATTATTTCGCGAAAGTAAATTTCACCTTAACAAAGAAAATTTCGGAAATGATGGCGATGATTTCGCAGAGGACTGAAATGCGAAATTTTCGGTCTTTCGTGGGAAGTTTAGTGCAGAACTTTCGCTCTTGTTAGCATATCAGTCCAAAATGTTAAGCCACATATTATAATTTATAATTCCAGTGCTAAATTTTCGCATTCATGTGCAAAATGTTTGAATAACAGTGCGAAATTGTTGGAATCTAGTGCGAAACTTTTGCATTCCGGTGAGAAGTATACGCATTCCAGAGCACAAGTTTCGCTTTTCAGTGCGAAATGTTAACATTCAAGTGAAAAATGTTTGCGTTCTAGTGCGAAATTGTCTCATGCTAATGCCAAATTTTTGTTATCTAAAGTGAAGGTTATGCATTCCATTGCGAAATTGTTGCATTTTGTTGCAAAATTTTCGCATTCCAGTGTGAAATTTTCGCACATCAGTGCAAAATTGTGGGATTCTAGTGCGACATTTTCGCAATTCACTGTGAAATTTTCGCTCGCCTGTCCGACATATTCTTGCTTGCTGATTTCATATTAATTTCGGTCAATTTTCGATTTTGCGCTATTTTCCCTGAATTTCGTTCAAATTTTGCGAAAGTAGAAGCAAACTAAGAGATCGATATCATGTGGAGCGAATTTAATGCGCCAGTAAGAAATTTTCACCTAACAGTACGAAATTTTAGTTGTCCAGTGGAAAAGTTTTTCATTTCAGTGTGAAATTGTTGGATTTTAGTGCGAAATGTTTGCAATCCACTCTGAAATTTTCGTCCTCCAGCGCGACACTTTTGTGTTCCGGTGCAAAATGTATGGCATTCCGTTTGAAATATTCGCTATTTTGTCCGAAAAGTTCACATGCAAATTACTAAGTTTTGCGTTCTAGTGCGAAATTTCGTCATGCCAATGGGAATTTTTTGCTTTTTGATGCGAAATTTTCGTATTCCATTCCGAAATTTTCGCTGTTAAGGGCGAAATTTACGCAAGCATTGCAACAATTTCGCATTCCATTGCGAAATCGTTTCATTTCAATGCGAAATTTTTGTATTCAAGTGTGAAATTGTCACATATCAGTGCATAAATTTTGGATTCTAGTGCGACATTTTCGCAATTCACTGTGAAATTTTCGCTCTCCTGTCCGACAAATTCTATTAATTTCGGTCAATTTTCGATTTCGCTCTATTTTCCCAAAATTTCGTTCAAATTTCGCTTCACTTTTGCGTAAAAACATTGAAATCATAGCGAAAATGAAAGCAAAATTAGAGATCGATGTCATGTGGAGCGAATTTACTTCGCCAGTAAGAAAGTTTCACCTTACAGTACAAAATTTTAGTTATCCAGTGGAAAATTTTTGCCTCAGTGTGAAATTGTTGGATACTAGTGAGCAAGTTTTGCAATTCACCGTGAAATTTTCTTCCTCCAGCGCAACATATTCGAGTTCCGGTGCAAAATGTATGACATTCCGTTTGAAATTTTCGCTCTTTTGTGCGAAATTTTCGCATTTCAGTGCGAAATTTTCGCTTTCTAATGCGGAATTTTTGTATATCAGTCCGAAATTTTCGTGGTACATTGCGAAATTTTAGCATCGCAACGCAAAGTTTTAGCATTCCTCTGCGAAATCATCGCATTCTTTTCCGAAATTTTCTTTGTTAAGAGTGAAATTTACTTTCGCGAAATAATAGTGAAATCATAGTGAAAATGAAAGTAAATTTAGAGACCGATATCACGTGAAGCGAATTTATATCTCCAATGCGAAATTTTGGCTTTACAATACGAAATTTGACATATAAAACATATTCGTGTTCCAGTGCAAAATGTATGCAATTCTGTTTAAAATTATCGATTTTCTGTCTGAAATTTTTGCCTTTCGGTGCGAATTTTTCTTTTTCCAGTGCGGAATTTTAGTATATCAGTGCGAAATTTTCGTTATACATAGCGAAATTTTAGCATAACAACGCAAAGTTTTTGCATTCTTGTGCGAAATTATCGCATTCTTTCGTGAAAGTCCGCTGTTAAGAGCGAAATGTTTACTCACCAGTGCGAAATTTTTGAATATCAGTACGCAGATTTCGCATTCCAGGGAGAAATATTCGCACTCTAGCGCGAAAGTTTCGCTTGTCAGTGCGAAATGTTAACATTCAAGTAAAAAGCGTTCTAGTGTGGAATTTCCCTATACCAATGGGAATTTTCGTATTTTATTGCGAAATTGATATACCAACAATTTCGCACTGAAATGAAAAACTTTTCCACTGGACAACTAAAATTTCGTACTGTTACGTGAAAATTTCTTACTGGCGCATTAAATTCGCTCCACATGATATCGATCTCTAATTTTGCTTCTATTTTCGCAAAATTTGAACGAAATTCAGGGAAAATAGTGCGAAATCGAAAATTGACCGAAATTAATATGAAATCAGCAAGCAAGAATATGTCGGACAGGCGAGCGAAAACTTCACAGTGAATTGCGAAAATGTCGCACTAGAATCCAACAATTTTGCACCGATATGCGAAAATTTCACACTGGAATGCGAAAATTGTGCATTAAAATGCAACAATTTCGCAATGGAATGCGTAACCTTCGCTTCAGATAACAAAAATTTCGCATTAACATGAGAAAATTTCGCACTAGAACACAAACATTTTTCACTTGAATGTTAACATTTCGCACTGAAGAGCGAAACTTGCGCTCTGGAATGCGTATTTTTCTCACTGGAATTCGAAAGTTTCGCACTAGATTCATACAATTTCGCACTGAGCTGCAAAAATTTTGCACGGGAATGAGAAAATTTAGCACTGGAATTATAACATTTTGGACTGATATCCTAAAATGTTGGTCTAAAGAGCGAAAGTTCTGCACTGGACTACGAAAATTTCTCACTGGAAAGCGAACATTTCACAATGTAGAGCGAAAATTTCGGACTGGAAAGCGAAAATTTCGTTAAATTGAGAGCCAAATCGGCAAATAAGAGCGAGGTAGGAGTGAATTGAGAGCAAAATTGAAACGGAATCAGAGCAAATAGGAGCGTAATTGGATCGAAAGTAGAGTGAAATCGGAGCGAAAACGCGTCAAAATCGAAGCGAAGTTGAAGCGAAATTGGTCCGAAATCAAATTTTCCACAGGATAACTAAAATTTTGTACTGTAAGGTGAAAATTTCTTACTGGCAAACTAAATTCGCTCCACATGACATCGATCTCTAATTTCGCTTTCATTTTCGCTATGATTTCAATATTTTTACGCAAAAGTGAAACGAAATTTGAACAACATTTTGGGAAAATAGAGCGAAATCGAAAATTGACCGAAATTAATAGAATATGTCGGACAGGAGAGCGAAAATTTCACAGTGAATTGCGAAAATGTCGCACTAGAATCCCACAATTTTGCACTGATATGCGAAAATTTCACATTGGAATGCGAAAATTTTGCATCAAAATGCAACAATTTCGCAATGGAATGCGTAACCTTCGCTTTAGATAACAAAAATTTCGCATTAGCATGAGACAATTTCGCACTAGAACGCAAATATTTTTCACTTGAATGTTAACATTTCGCACTGAAAAGCGAAACTTGTGCTCTGGAATGCGTATACTTCTCACCGGAATGCGAAAGTTTCGCACTAGATTCCAACAATTTCGCACTGATATGCAAAAATTTTGAACGGGAATGCGAAAATTTAGCACTGGAATTACAACATTTTGGACTGATATGCTAAAATGTTGGTCTAAAGAGCGAAAGTTCTGCACTGGACTACGAAAATTTCTCACTGGAAAGCGAACATTTCACACTGGAGAGCGAAAATTTTGCACTGGAAAGCAAAAATTTCGGGAAATTGAGAGCCCAATCGGCAAATAAGAGCAAATTCGGAGTGAATTGAGAGCGAAATTGAAACGGAATCAGAGCAAATAGGAGCGTAATTGGATCGAAATTCGAGTGAAATCGGAGCGAAAACGCGTCGAAATCGAAGCGAAGTTGAAGCGGAATTGGTCCGAAATCACAGCGAAATCGGACCGAAATTAAAAAGAAATCAGCAATTTAAATTTCGCACTAGAATCCCAAAATTTCGGACTGAAATGCGAAAGTTTCACACTAGAATGTGAAAATTTCGCATTGTAATATAACAATTTCGCAATAAAATACGAAAATTCCCATTGGCATAGGGAAATTCCGCACTAGAACGCTTTTTACTTGAATGTTAACATTTCGCACTGACAAGCGAAACTTTCGCGCTGGAGTGCGAATATTTCTCCCTGGAATGCGAAATCTGTGTACTGATATTCAAAAATTTCGCACTGGTGAGTAAACATTTCGCTCTTAACAGCGGAATTTCACGAAAGAATGCGATAATAACGCACAAGAATGCAAAAAATTTGCGTTGTATTGCTAAAATTTCGCTGTGTATAACGAAAATTTCGCACTGATATACCAAAATTCCGCACTGGAAAGTGACAAATTCGCACCGAAATGCGAAAATTTCAGACAGAAAATCGATAATTTCAAACAGAATTGCATACATTTTGCACTCGAACACGAATATATGTTATATGTAAAATTTCGAATTGTAAAGCCAAAATTTCGCACTGGAGATATAAATTCGCTTCAAGTGATATCGGTCTCTAAGTTTGCTTTCATTTTCGCTATGATTTCAGTATTATTTCGCGAAAGTAAATTTCACCTTAACAAAGAAAATTTCGGAAATGATGGCGATGATTTCGCAGAGGACTGAAATGCGAAATTTTCGGTCTTTCGTGGGAAGTTTAGTGCAGAACTTTCGCTCTTGTTAGCATATCAGTCCAAAATGTTAAGCCACATATTATAATTTATAATTCCTGTGCTAAATTTTCGCATTCATGTGCAAAATGTTTGAATAACAGTGCGAAATTGTTGGAATCTAGTGCGAAACTTTTGCATTCCGGTGAGAAGTATACGCATTCCAGAGCACAAGTTTCGCTTTTCAGTGCGAAATGTTAACATTCAAGTGAAAAATGTTTGTGTTCTAGTGCGAAATTGTCTCATGCTAATGCGAAATTTTTGTTATCTAAAGCGAAGGTTACGCTTTCCATTGCGAAATTAATGCAATTTTCGCATTCCAGTGTGAAATTTTCGCATATCAGTGCAAAATTGTGGGATTCTAGTGCGACATTTTCGCAATTCACTGTGAAATTTTCGCTCTCCTGTCCGACATATTCTATTAATTTCGGTCAATTTTCGATTTCGCTCTATTTTCCCAAAATTTCGTTCAAATTTCGCTTCACTTTTGCGTAAAAATATTGAAATCATAGCGAAAATGAAAGCAAAATAAGAGATCGATGTCATGTGGAGCGAAGTTAGTTCGCCAGTAAGAAAGTTTCACCTTACAGTACAAAATTTTAGTTTTCCAGTGGAAAATTTTTGCCTTTCAGTGTGAAATTGTTGGATACTAGTGCGCAATTTTTGCAATTCACCGTGAAATTTTTTTCCTCCAGCGCGACATATTCGTGTTCCGGTGCAAAATGTATGACATTCCGTTTGAAATTATCGATTTTCTGTCTGAAATTTTTGCATTTCGGTGCGAATTTTTCATTTGCCAGTGCGGAATTTTGGTATATCAGTGCGAAATTTTCGTTATACATAGCGAAATTTTAGCATTACAACGCAAATCATTACAACGAAATTTCGCACTCTAGCGCGAAAGTTTCGCTTGTCAGTGCGAAATGTTAACATTCAAGTGAAAACTGTTCGCGTTCTAGTGCGGAATTTCCCTATGCCAATGGGAATTTTCGTATTTTATTGCGAAATTGTTATACCAACAATTTCGCACTGAAATGAAAAACTTTTCCACTGGACAACTAAAATTTCGTACTGTTAGGTGAAAATTTCTTACAGGCGCATTAAATTCGCTCCACATGATATCGACCTCTAATTTTGCTTCTATTTTCGCAAAATTTGAACGAAATTCAGGGAAAAGAGCGCGAAATCGATAATTAACCGAAATTAATATGAAATCAGCAAGCAAGAATATGTCGGACAGGCGGGCGAAACTTCACAGTGAATTGCGAAAATGTCGCACTAGAATCCAACAATTTTGCACTGATATTCGAAAATTTCACACTGGAATGCGAAAATTGTGCATTAAAATGCAACAATTTCGCAATGGAATGCGTAACCTTCGCTTCAGATAACAAAAATTTCGCATTAGCATGAGACGATTTCGCTTAGAACACAAACATTTTTCACTTGAATGTTAACATTCGCACTTAAAAGCGAAACTTGTGCTCTGGAATGCGTATACTTCTCACTGGAATTCGAAAGTTTCGCACTAGATTCCAACAATTTCGCACTGATATGCAAAACTTTTGCACGGGAATGCGAAAATTTAGCACTAAGATTATAACATTTTGGACTGTTATGCTAAAATTTTGGTCTAAAGAGCGAAAGTTCTGCACTGGACTGCGAAAATTTCTCACTGGAAAGCGAACATTTCACACTGGAGAGCGAAATGTTCAGACTGGAAAGCGAAAATTTTGGGAAATTGAGAGCCAAATCGGCAAATAAGAGCGAAGTAGGAGTGAATTGAGAGCAAAATTGAAACGGAATCAGAGCAAATAGGAGCGTAAATGAATCGAAATTAGAGTGAAATCGGAGCGAAAACGCGTCGAAATCGATGCGACGTTGAAGCGAAATTGGTCCGAAATCACAGCGAAATCGGAATGAAATTAAAAAGATGGCAATTTAAATTTCGCACCAGAATCCAAAAATTTCGGACTCTAATGCGAAAGCTTCACACTAGAATGTGAAAATTTCGCATTATAATATAACAATTTCGCAATAAAATACGAAAATTCCCATTGGCATAGGGAAATTCCACACTAGAACGCTTTTTACTTGAATGTTAACATTTCGCACTGACAAGCGAAACTTTCGCGCTGGAATGCGAATATTTCTCCCTGGAATGCGAAATCTGTGTACTGATATTCAAAAATTTCGCACTGGTGAGAAAACATTTCGCTCTTAACAGCGGAATTTCACGAAAGGATGCGATAATTTCGCACAAGAATGCAAAAGCTTTGCGTTGTTATGCTAAAATTTCGCTTTGTATAACGAAAATTTCGCACTGATATACCAAAATTCCGCACTGGAAAGTGAAAAATTCGCACCGAAATGCGAAAATTTCAGACAGAAAATCGATAGTTTCAAACAGAATTGCATACATTTTGCACTCGAACACGAATATATGTTATATGTAAAATTTCGAATTGTAAAGCAAACATTTCGCACTGGTGATATACATTCGCTTCAAGTGATATCGGTCTCTAAATTTGCTTTCATTTTCGCAATGATTTCAGTATGATTTCGCGAAAGTAAATTTCACTCTTAACAAAGAAAATTTCGGAAATGATGGCGATGATTTCGCAGAGGACTGAAATGCGAAATTTTCGCTCTTTCGTGGGAAGTTTAGTGCAGAACTTTCGCTCTTGTTAGCATATCAGTCCAAAATGTTATAATTCCTGTGCTAAATTTTCGCATTTCCGTGCAAAATTTTTGCATAACAGTGCGAAATTGTTGGAATCTAGTGCAAAACTTTCGCATTCCGGTGAGAAGTATACGCATTCCAGAGCACAAGTTTCGCTTTTCAGTGCGAAATGTTAACATTCAAGTGAAAAATGTTTGCGTTCTAGTGCGAAATTGTCTCATGCTAATGCGAAATTTTTGTTATCTAAAGTGAAGGTTACGCATTCCATTGCGAAATTGTTGCATTTTGTTGCAAAATTTTCGCATTCCAGTGTGAAATTTTCGCACATCAGTGCAAAATTGTGGGATTCTAGTGCGACATTTTCGCAATTCACTGTGAAATTTTCGCTCGCCTGTCCGACATATTCTTGCTTGCTGATTTCATATTAATTTCGGTCAATTTTCGATTTTGCGCTATTTTCCCTGAATTTCGTTCAAATTTTGCGAAAGTAGAAGCAAACTAAGAGATCGATATCATGTGGAGCGAATTTAATGCGCCAGTAAGAAATTTTCACCTAACAGTACGAAATTTTAGTTGTCCAGTGGAAAAGTTTTTCATTTCAGTGTGAAATTGTTGGATTTTAGTGCGAAATGTTTGCAATCCACTCTGAAATTTTCGTCCTCCAGCGCGACACTTTTGTGTTCCGGTGCAAAATGTATGGCATTCCGTTTGAAATATTCGCTATTTTGTCCGAAAAGTTCACATGCAAATTACCAAGTTTTGCGTTCTAGTGCGAAATTTCGTCATGCCAATGGGAATTTTTTGCTTTTTGATGCGAAATTTTCGTATTCCATTCCGAAATTTTCGCTGTTAAGGGCGAAATTTACGCAAGCATTGCAACAATTTCGCATTCCATTGCGAAATCGTTTCATTTCAATGCGAAATTTTTGTATTCAAGTGTGAAATTGTCACATATCAGTGCATAAATTTTGGATTCTAGTGCGACATTTTCGCAATTCACTGTGAAATTTTCGCTCTCCTGTCCGACCAATTCTATTAATTTCGGTCAATTTTCGATTTCGCTCTATTTTCCCAAAATTTCGTTCAAATTTCGCTTCACTTTTGCGTAAAAACATTGAAATCATAGCGAAAATGAAAGCAAAATTAGAGATCGATGTCATGTGGAGCGAATTTACTTCGCCAGTAAGAAAGTTTCACCTTACAGTACAAAATTTTAGTTATCCAGTGGAAAATTTTTGCCTCAGTGTGAAATTGTTGGATACTAGTGAGCAAGTTTTGCAATTCACCGTGAAATTTTCTTCCTCCAGCGCGACATATTCGAGTTCCGGTGCAAAATGTATGACATTCCGTTTGAAATTTTCGCTCTTTTGTGCGAAATTTTCGCATTTCAGTGCGAAATTTTCGCTTTCTAATGCGGAATTTTTGTATATCAGTCCGAAATTTTCGTGGTACATTGCGAAATTTTAGCATCGCAACGCAAAGTTTTAGCATTCCTCTGCGAAATCATCGCATTCTTTTCCGAAATTTTCTTTGTTAAGAGTGAAATTTACTTTCGCGAAATAATAGTGAAATCATAGTGAAAATGAAAGTAAATTTAGAGACCGATATCACGTGAAGCGAATTTATATCTCCAATGCGAAATTTTGGCTTTACAATACGAAATTTGACATATAAAACATATTCGTGTTCCAGTGCAAAATGTATGCAATTCTGTTTAAAATTATCGATTTTCTGTCTGAAATTTTTGCCTTTCGGTGCGAATTTTTCTTTTTCCAGTGCGGAATTTTAGTATATCAGTGCGAAATTTTCGTTATACATAGCGAAATTTTAGCATAACAACGCAAAGTTTTTGCATTCTTGTGCGAAATTATCGCATTCTTTCGTGAAAGTCCGCTGTTAAGAGCGAAATGTTTACTCACCAGTGCGAAATTTTTGAATATCAGTACGCAGATTTCGCATTCCAGGGAGAAATATTCGCACTCTAGCGCGAAAGTTTCGCTTGTCAGTGCGAAATGTTAACATTCAAGTGAAAACTGTTCGCGTTCTAGTGCGGAATTTCCCTATACCAATGGGAATTTTCGTATTTTATTGCGAAATTGTTATACCAACAATTTCGCACTGAAATGAAAAACTTTTCCACTGGACAACTAAAATTTCGTACTGTTACGTGAAAATTTCTTACTGGCGCATTAAATTCGCTCCACATGATATCGATCTCTAATTTTGCTTCTATTTTCGCAAAATTTGAACGAAATTCAGGGAAAATAGTGCGAAATCGAAAATTGACCGAAATTAATATGAAATCAGCAAGCAAGAATATGTCGGACAGGCGAGCGAAAACTTCACAGTGAATTGCGAAAATGTCGCACTAGAATCCAACAATTTTGCACTGATATGCGAAAATTTCACACTGGAATGCGAAAATTGTGCATTAAAATGCAACAATTTCGCAATGGAATGCGTAACCTTCGCTTCAGATAACAAAAATTTCGCATTAACATGAGAAAATTTCGCACTAGAACACAAACATTTTTCACTTGAATGTTAACATTTCGCACTGAAGAGCGAAACTTGCGCTCTGGAATGCGTATTTTTCTCACTGGAATTCGAAAGTTTCGCACTAGATTCCAACAATTTCGCACTGAGCTGCAAAAATTTTGCACGGGAATGAGAAAATTTAGCACTGGAATTATAACATTTTGGACTGATATCCTAAAATGTTGGTCTAAAGAGCGAAAGTTCTGCACTGGACTACGAAAATTTCTCACTGGAAAGCGAACATTTCACAATGTAGAGCGAAAATTTCGGACTGGAAAGCGAAAATTTCGTTAAATTGAGAGCCAAATCGGCAAATAAGAGCGAGGTAGGAGTGAATTGAGAGCAAAATTGAAACGGAATCAGAGCAAATAGGAGCGTAATTGGATCGAAAGTAGAGTGAAATCGGAGCGAAAACGCGTCAAAATCGAAGCGAAGTTGAAGCGAAATTGGTCCGAAATCAAATTTTCCACAGGATAACTAAAATTTTGTACTGTAAGGTGAAAATTTCTTACTGGCAAACTAAATTCGCTCCACATGACATCGATCTCTAATTTCGCTTTCATTTTCGCTATGATTTCAATATTTTTACGCAAAAGTGAAGCGAAATTTGAACAACATTTTGGGAAAATAGAGCGAAATCGAAAATTGACCGAAATTAATAGAATATGTCGGACAGGAGAGCGAAAATTTCACAGTGAATTGCGAAAATGTCGCACTAGAATCCCACAATTTTGCACTGATATGCGAAAATTTCACATTGGAATGCGAAAATTTTGCATCAAAATGCAACAATTTCGCAATGGAATGCGTAACCTTCGCTTTAGATAACAAAAATTTCGCATTAGCATGAGACAATTTCGCACTAGAACGCAAATATTTTTCACTTGAATGTTAACATTTCGCACTGAAAAGCGAAACTTGTGCTCTGGAATGCGTATACTTCTCACCGGAATGCGAAAGTTTCGCACTAGATTCCAACAATTTCGCACTGATATGCAAAAATTTTGAACGGGAATGCGAAAATTTAGCACTGGAATTACAACATTTTGGACTGATATGCTAAAATGTTGGTCTAAAGAGCGAAAGTTCTGCACTGGACTACGAAAATTTCTCACTGGAAAGCGAACATTTCACACTGGAGAGCGAAAATTTTGCACTGGAAAGCAAAAATTTCGGGAAATTGAGAGCCAAATCGGCAAATAAGAGCAAATTCGGAGTGAATTGAGAGCGAAATTGAAACGGAATCAGAGCAAATAGGAGCGTAATTGGATCGAAATTCGAGTGAAATCGGAGCGAAAACGCGTCGAAATCGAAGCGAAGTTGAAGCGGAATTGGTCCGAAATCACAGCGAAATCGGACCGAAATTAAAAAGAAATCAGCAATTTAAATTTCGCACTAGAATCCCAAAATTTCGGACTGAAATGCGAAAGTTTCACACTAGAATGTGAAAATTTCGCATTGTAATATAACAATTTCGCAATAAAATACGAAAATTCCCATTGGCATAGGGAAATTCCGCACTAGAACGCTTTTTACTTGAATGTTAACATTTCACACTGACAAGCGAAACTTTCGCGCTGGAGTGCGAATATTTCTCCCTGGAATGCGAAATCTGTGTACTGATATTCAAAAATTTCGCACTGGTGAGTAAACATTTCGCTCTTAACAGCGGAATTTCACGAAAGAATGCGATAATAACGCACAAGAATGCAAAAAATTTGCGTTGTAATGCTAAAATTTCGCTGTGTATTACGAAAATTTCGCACTGATATACCAAAATTCCGCACTGGAAAGTGACAAATTCGCACCGAAATGCGAAAATTTCAGACAGAAAATCGATAATTTCAAACAGAATTGCATACATTTTGCACTGGAACACGAATATATGTTATATGTAAAATTTCGAATTGTAAAGCCAAAATTTCGCACTGGAGATATAAATTCGCTTCAAGTGATATCGGTCTCTAAGTTTGCTTTCATTTTCGCTATGATTTCAGTATTATTTCGCGAAAGTAAATTTCACCTTAACAAAGAAAATTTCGGAAATGATGGCGATGATTTCGCAGAGGACTGAAATGCGAAATTTTCGGTCTTTCGTGGGAAGTTTAGTGCAGAACTTTCGCTCTTGTTAGCATATCAGTCCAAAATGTTAAGCCACATATTATAATTTATAATTCCAGTGCTAAATTTTCGCATTCATGTGCAAAATGTTTGAATAACAGTGCGAAATTGTTGGAATCTAGTGCGAAACTTTTGCATTCCGGTGAGAAGTATACGCATTCCAGAGCACAAGTTTCGCTTTTCAGTGCGAAATGTTAACATTCAAGTGAAAAATGTTTGTGTTCTAGTGCGAAATTGTCTCATGCTAATGCGAAATTTTTGTTATCTAAAGCGAAGGTCACGCTTTCCATTGCGAAATTAATGCAATTTTCGCATTCCAGTGTGAAATTTTCGCATATCAGTGCAAAATTGTGGGATTCTAGTGCGACATTTTCGCAATTCACTGTGAAATTTTCGCTCTCCTGTCCGACATATTCTATTAATTTCGGTCAATTTTCGATTTCGCTCTATTTTCCCAAAATTTCGTTCAAATTTCGCTTCACTTTTGCGTAAAAATATTGAAATCATAGCGAAAATGAAAGCAAAATAAGAGATCGATGTCATGTGGAGCGAAGTTAGTTCGCCAGTAAGAAAGTTTCACCTTACAGTACAAAATTTTAGTTTTCCAGTGGAAAATTTTTGCCTTTCAGTGTGAAATTGTTGGATACTAGTGCGCAATTTTTGCAATTCACCGTGAAATTTTTTTCCTCCAGCGCGACATATTCGTGTTCCGGTGCAAAATGTATGACATTCCGTTTGAAATTATCGATTTTCTGTCTGAAATTTTTGCATTTCGGTGCGAATTTTTCATTTGCCAGTGCGGAATTTTGGTATATCAGTGCGAAATTTTCGTTATACATAGCGAAATTTTAGCATTACAACGCAAATCATTACAACGAAATTTCGCACTCTAGCGCGAAAGTTTCGCTTGTCAGTGCGAAATGTTAACATTCAAGTGAAAACTGTTCGCGTTCTAGTGCGGAATTTCCCTATGCCAATGGGAATTTTCGTATTTTATTGCGAAATTGTTATACCAACAATTTCGCACTGAAATGAAAAACTTTTCCACTGGACAACTAAAATTTCGTACTGTTAGGTGAAAATTTCTTACAGGCGCATTCAATTCGCTCCACATGATATCGATCTCTAATTTTGCTTCTATTTTCGCAAAATTTGAACGAAATTCAGGGAAAAGAGCGCGAAATCGATAATTAACCGAAATTAATATGAAATCAGCAAGCAAGAATATGTCGGACAGGCGGGCGAAAACTTCACAGTGAATTGCGAAAATGTCGCACTAGAATCCAACAATTTTGCACTGATATTCGAAAATTTCACACTGGAATGCGAAAATTGTGCATTAAAATGCAACAATTTCGCAATGGAATGCGTAACCTTCGCTTCAGATAACAAAAATTTCGGATTAGCATGAGACGATTTCGCTTAGAACACAAACATTTTTCACTTGAATGTTAACATTTCGCACTTAAAAGCGAAACTTGCGCTCTGGAATGCGTATACTTCTCACTGGAATTCGAAAGTTTCGCACTAGATTCCAACAATTTCGCACTGATATGCAAAAATTTTGCACGGGAATGCGAAAATTTAGCACTGGGATTATAACATTTTGGACTGTTATGCTAAAATTTTGGTCTAAAGAGCGAAAGTTCTGCACTGGACTGCGAAAATTTCTCACTGGAAAGCGAACATTTCACACTGGAGAGCGAAATGTTCAGACTGGAAAGCGAAAATTTCGGGAAATTGAGAGCCAAATCGGCAAATAAGAGCGAAGTAGGAGTGAATTGAGAGCAAAATTGAAACGGAATCAGAGCAAATAGGAGCGTAAATGAATCGAAATTAGAGTGAAATCGGAGCGAAAACGCGTCGAAATCGATGCGATGTTGAAGCGAAATTGGTCCGAAATCACAGCGAAATCGGAACGAAATTAAAAAGATATCAGCAATTTAAATTTCGCACCAGAATCCAAAAATTTCGGACTCTAATGCGAAAGTTTCACACTAGAATGTGAAAATTTCGCATTGTAATATTACAATTTCGCAATAAAATACGAAAATTCCCATTGGCATAGGGAAATTCCACACTAGAACGCTTTTTACTTGAATGTTAACATTTCGCACTGACAAGCGAAACTTTCGCGCTGGAATGCGAATATTTCTCCCTGGAATGCGAAATCTGTGTACTGATATTCAAAAATTTCGCACTGGTGAGTAAACATTTCGCTCTTACCAGCGGAATTTCACGAAATAATGCGATAATTTCGCACAAGAATGCAAAAACTTTGCGTTGTTATGCTAAAATTTCGCTTTGTATAACGAAAATTTCGCACTGATATACCAAAATTCCGCACTGGAAAGTGAAAAATTCGCACCGAAATGCGAAAATTTCAGACAGAAAATCGATAGTTTCAAACAGAATTACATACATTTTGCACTGGAACACGAATATATGTTATATGTAAAATTTCGAATTGTAAAGCCAAAATTTCGCACTGGATATATAAATTCGCTTCAAGTGATATCGGTCTCTAAATTCGCTTTCATTTTCGCTATGATTTCAGTATTATTTCGCGAAAGTAAATTTCACTCTTAACAAAGAAAATTTCGGAAATGAATGCTATGATTTCGCAGAGGACTGAAATGCGAAATTTTCGCTCTTTCGTGGGAAGTTTAGTGCAGAACTTTCGCTCTTGATAGCATATCAGTCCAAAATGTTAAAATTCCAGTGCTAAATTTTCGCGTTCCCGTGCAAAATTTTTGCATAACAGTGCGAAATTGTTGGAATCTAGTGCGAAACTTTCGCATTCCGGTGAGAAGTATACGCATTCCAGAGCACAAGTTTCGCTTTTCAGTGCGAAATGTTAGCATTCAAGTGAAAAATGTTTGCGTTCTAGTGCGAAATTGTCTCATGCTAATGCGAAATTTTTGTTATCTAAAGCGAAGGTTACGCATTCCATTGCGAAATTGTTGCATTTTGATGCAAAATTTTCGCATTCCAGTGTGAAATTTTTGCATATCAGTGCAAAATTGTGGGATTCTAGTGCGACATTTTCGCAATTCACTTTGAAATTTTCGCTCGCTTGTCCGACATATTCTTGCTTGCTGATTTCAAATTAATTTTGGTCAATTTTCGATTTCGCGCTATTTTCCCTGAATTTCGTTCAAATTTTGCGAAAATAGCAAAAATAGCAAGCAAAATTAGAGATCGATATCATGTGGAGTGAATTGAATGCGCCAGTAAGAAATTTTCACCTAACAGTACGAAATTTTAGTTGTCCAGTGGAAAAGTTTTTCATTTCAGTGTGAAATTGTGCGAGTTTAGTCCGAAATTTTTGCAACCCACTGTGAAATTTTCGTCCTCCAGCGCGACACTTTTGTGTAGAACGCAAACATTTTTACTTGAATGCTAATATTTCACACTGACAAGCGAAACTTTCGCGCTGGTGTGCGAATATTTCTCCCTGGAATCCGAAATCTGCGTACTGATATTCAAAAATTTCGCACTGGGGAGTAAACATTTCGCTCTTAACAGCGGACTTTCACGAAAAAATGCGATAATTTCGCACAAGAATGCAAAAATTTTCCGTTGTAATGCTAAAATTTCCCTATGTATAACGAAAATTTCGCACTGCTATACCAAAATTCCGAACTGGCAAATGAAAAATTCGCACCGAAATGCAAAAATTTCAGACAGCAAATCGATAATTTCAAACAGAATTGCATACATTTTGCACTGGAACACGAATATGTTTTATATGTCAAAATTCGTATTGTAAAGCCAAAATTTCGCACTGGAGATATAAATTCGCTTCAAGTGATTTCGGTTTCTAAATTTGCTTTCATATTTGCTATGATTCAGTATTATTTCGCGGAAGTAAATTTCACTCTTAACAAAGAAAATTTCGGAAAAGAATGCGATGATTTCGCAGAGGACCGAAATGCGAAATTTTCGCTCTTTCGTGGGAAGTTTAGTGCAGAACTTTCGCTCTTGTTAGCATATCAGTCCAAAATGTTATAATTCCAGTGCGAAACTTTCGCATTCCGGTGAGAAGTATACGCATTCCAGAGCACAAGTTTCGCTTTTCAGTGCGAAATATTAACATTCAAGTGAAAAATGTTTGCGTTCTAGTGCGAAATTGTCTCAGGCTAATGCGAAATTTTTGTTATCTAAAGCGAAGGTTACGCATTCCATTGCCAAATTGTTGCATTTTGATTTCAAAATTTTCGCATTCCAGTGTGAAATTTTCGCATATCAGTGCAAAATTGTGGGATTCTAGTGCGACATTTTCGCAATTCACTGTGAAATTTTCGCTCGCCTGTCCGACATATTCTTGCTTGCTGATTTCATATTAATTTCAGTCAATTTTCGATTTCGCGCTATTTTCCCTGAATTTCGTTCAAATTTTGCGAAAATAGAAGCAAAATAAGAGATAGATATCATGTGGAGCGAATTTAATGCGCCAGTAAGAAATTTTCACCTAACAGTACGAAATTTTAGTTGTCCAGTGGAAAAGTTTTTCATTTCAGTGTGAAATTGTTGGATTTTAGTGCGAAATTTTTGCAATCCACTGTGAAATTTTCGTCCTCCAGCGCGACACTTTTGTGTTCCGGTGCAAAATGTATGACATTCCGTTTGAAATTTTCGCTTTTTTTGTGCGAAAAGTTCACATGCAAATGACTAAGTTTTGCGTTCTAGTGCGAAATTTCGTCATGCCAATGGGAATTTTTCGCTCTTTGGTGCGAAATTTTTGTATATCAGTCGGAAATTTTCGTGGTACATTGCGAAATTTTAGCATCACAACTTTAAGTTTTAGCATTTTAGCACCGAAATTTTCTTTGTTAAGAGTGAAATTTACTTTCGCGAAATAATAGTGAAATCATAGCGAAAATGAAAGCAAATTTAGAGACCGGTATCGCGTGAAGCGAATTTATATCTCCAGTGCGAAATTTTGGCTTTACAATACGAAATTTTACATATAAAACATATTCGTGTTCCAGTGCAAAATGTATGCAATTCTGTTTGAAATTATCGATTTGCTGTCTGAAATTTTTGCATTTCGATGCGAATTTTTCACTTTCCAGTGCGGAATTTTGGTATAACAGTGCGAAATTTTCGTTATACATAGCGAAATTTTAGCATTACAACGCAAAGTTTTTGCATTCTTGTGCGAAATTATCGCATTCTTTCGTGAAAGTCCGCTGTTAAGAGCGAAATGTTTACTCCCCAGTGCGAAATTTTTGAATATCAGTACGCAGATTTCGCATTCCAGGGAGAAATATTCGCACTCTAGCGCGAAAGTTTCGCTTGTCAGTGCGAAATGTTAACATTCAAGTAAAAAATGTTTGCGTTCAAGTGCGGAATTCTCCTATGCCAATGGGGATTTTCGTATTTTATTGCGAAATTGTTATATACTGATATTCAAAAATTTCGCACTGGTGAGTAAACATTTCGCTCTAAACAGCGGGCTTTCACGAAAGAATGCGATAATTTCGCACAAGAATGCAAAAACTTTGCGTTGTTATGCTAAAATTTCGCTATGTATAACGAAAATTTCGCACTGATATACCAAAATTCCTCACTGGCAAATGAAAAATTCGCACCGAAATGCAAAAATTCCAGACAGAAAATCGATAATATCAAACAGAATGCATTCATTTTGCACTGGAACACGAATATGTTTTATATGTCGAATTTCGTATTGTAAAGCCAAAATTTCGCACTGGAGATATAAATTCGCTTCACGTGATATCGGTCTCTAAATTTGCTTTCATTTTCGCTATGATTTCACTATTATTTCGCGAAAGTAAATTTCACTCTTAACAAAGAAAATTTCGGAAAAGAATGCGATGATTTCGCGGAGGAATGCTAAAACTTTGCGTTGTGATAAAATTTCGCAATGTACCACGAAAATTTCGGACTGATATACAAAAATTCCGCATTAGAAAGCGAAAATTTCGCACTGAAATACGAAAATTTCGCACAAAAGATTTAAAATTTCAAACGGAATGTCATACATTTTGCATCGGAACACGAATATGTCGCGCTGGAGGAAGAAAATTTCACGGTGAATTGCAAAAATTTGCGCACTAGTATCCAACAATTTCACACTGAAAGGCAAACATTTTCCACTGGATAACTAAAATTTTGTACTGTAAGGTGAAAATTTCTTACTGGCCAACTAAATTCGCTCCACATGACATCGATCTCTAATTTTGCTTTCATTTTCGCTATGATTTCAATGTTTTTAAGCGAAAGTGAAGCGAAATTTGAACGAAATTTTGGGAAAATAGAGCGAAATCGAAAATTGACCGAAATTAATAGAATATGTCGGACAGGAGAGCGAAAATTTCACAGTGAATTGCGAAAATGTCGCACTAGAATCCCACAATTTTGCACTGATATGCGAAAATTTCACACTGGAACGCGAAAACTTTGCATCTAAATGCAACAATTTCGCAATGGAATGCGTAAACTTCGCTTTAGATAACAAAAATTTCGCATTAGCATGAGACAATTTCGCACTAGAACGCAAACATTTTTCACTTGAATGTTAACATTTCGCACTGAAAAGCGAAACTTGTGCTCTGGAATGCGTATACTTCTCACCGGAATGCGAAAGTTTCGCACTAGATTCCAACAATTTCGCACTGATATGCAAAAATTTTGCACGGGAATGCGAAAATTTAGCACTGGAATTATAACATTTTGGACTGATATGCTAAAATGTTGGTCTAAAGAGCGAAAGTTCTGCTCTGGACTATGAAAATTTCTCACTGGAAAGCGAACATTTCACACTGGAGAGCGAAAATTTTGCACTGGAAAGCGAAAATTTCGGGAAATCGAGAGCCAAATCGGCAAATAAGAGCAAATTCGGAGTGAATTGAGAGAAAATTGAAACGGAATCAGAGCAAATAGGAGCGTAATTGGATCGAAATTAGAGTGAAATCGGAGCGAAAACGCGTCGAAACCGAAGCGAAGTTAAAACGGAATTGGTCCGAAATCACAGCGAAATCGGACCGAAATTAAAAAGAAATCAGCAATTTAAATTTCGCACTAGAATCCAAAAATTTCGGACTGAAAAGCGAAAGTTTCACTAGAATGTGAAAATTTCGCATTGTAACATAACAATTTCGCAATAAAATACGAAAATTCCCATTGGCATAGGGAAATTCCGCACTAGAACGCAAACATTTTTACTTGAATGTTAACATTTCACACTGACAAGCGAAACTTTCGCGCTGGTGTGCGAATATTTCTCCCTGGAATGCGAAATCTGCGTACTGATATTCAAAAATTTCGCACTAGTGAGTAAACATTTCGCTCTTAACAGCGGACTTTCACGAAAGAATGCGATGATTTCGCACAAGAATGCAAAAACTTTGCGTTGTAATGCTAAAATTTGGCGATGTATAACGAAAATTTCGCACTGATATACCAAAATTCCGCACAGGAAAATGAAAAATTCGCACCGAAATGCAAAAATTTCAGACAGAAAATCGATAATTTCAAACAGAATTGCATAGGAGGAGGGGCTAAGGGAGGAGGGGCTGAAGGAGGAGGGAATGAGGGAGGAGGGTCTGAGGGAAGAGGGACTGTGGGAGGAGAGGCCGAAAGAGGAGGGGCTGAGGAAGGAGGGGCTGAGGGAAGAGGGGCTGAGCGATGAGTGGCCGAGGGTGGAGGGGCTGAGGAATTAGGGGCTGAGGGAATAGGGGCTGAAAAAGGAGGGGATGAGGGAGGAGGGGCTGAGTGAGGAGGGGCTGAGGAAGGAGGGGCTGAGGAAGGAGGGACTGAGAGAGGAGGGGCTGACGGAGGAGGGGCTGGCGGAAGAGGGGCTGAGAGAGGAGAAGCTGAGGGAGGAATGGCTGAGGAAGGAGGGCTGAGGGAAGAGGGGCTGGAGAAGAGGGGCTGAGGAAGGAATGGCTGAGTGAAGAGAGGCGTTGTTATGCAAAAACTTCGTTGTAATGTTTGCGTTGTAATGCTAAAATTTCGCTATGTATAACGAAAATTTCGCACTGATATACCAAAATTCCGCACTGGCAAATGAAAAATTCGCACCGAAATGCAAAAATTTCAGACAGAAAATCGATAATTTCAAACAGAATTGCATACATTTTGCACTGGAACACGAATATGTTTTATATGTCAAATTTCGTATTGTCAAGCCAAAATTTCGCACTGGAGATATAAATTCGCTTCACGTGATATCGGTCTCTAAATTTGCTTTCATTTTCACGATGATTTCACTATTATTTCGCGAAAGTAAATTTCACTCTTAACAAAGAAAATTTCGGAAAAGAAAGCGATGATTTCGCGGAGGAATGCTAAAACTTTAGGTTGTGATGCTAAAATTTCGCAATGTACCACGAAAATTTGGGACTGATATAAAAAATTCCGCACTAGAAAGCGCAAATTTCGCACTGAAATGCGAAAATTTCGCACAAAAGAGTTAAAATGTCAAACGGAATGTCATACATGTTGCACCGGAACAGGAATATGTCGCGCTGGAGGAAGAAAATTTCACGGTGAATTGCAAAAATTGCGCACTAGTATCCAACAATTTCACACTGAAAGGCAAAAATTTTCCACTGGATAAATAAAATTTTGTACTGTAAGGTGAAAATTTCTTACTGGCGAACTAAATTCGCTCCACATGACATCGATCTCTAATTTTGCTTTCATTTTCGCTATGATTTCAATGTTTTTACGCAAAAGTGAAGCGAAATTTGAACGAAATTTTGGGAAAATAGAGCGAAATCGAAAATTGACCGAAATTAATAGAATATGTCGGACAGGAGAGCGAAAATTTCACAGTGAATTGCGAAAATGTCGCACTAGAATCCCACAATTTTGCGCTGATATGCGAAAATTTTGCATCAAAATGCAACAATTTCGCAATGGAATGCGTAACCTTCGCTTTAGATAACAAAAAATGCGCATTAGCATGAGACAATTTCGCACTAGAACGCAAACATTTTTCACTTGAATGTTAACATTTCGCACTGAAAAGCGAAACTTGTGCTCTGGAATGCGTATACTTCTCACCGGAATGCGAAAGTTTCGCACTAGATTCCAACAATTTCGCACTGATATGCAAAAATTTTGCACGGGAATGCGAAAATTTAGCACTGGAATTATAACATTTTGGACTGATATGCTAAAATGTTGGTCTAAAGAGCGAAAGTTCTGCTCTGGACTATGAAAATTTCTCACTGGAAAGCGAACATTTCACACTGGAGAGCGAAAATTTTGCACTGGAAAGCGAAAATTTCGGGAAATCGAGAGCCAAATCGGCAAATAAGAGCAAATTCGGAGTGAATTGAGAGAAAATTGAAACGGAATCAGAGCAAATAGGAGCGTAATTGGATCGAAATTAGAGTGAAATCGGAGCGAAAACGCGTCGAAATCGAAGCGAAGTTAAAACGGAATTGGTCCGAAATCACAGCGAAATCGGACCGAAATTAAAAAGAAATCAGCAATTTAAATTTCGCACTAGAATCCAAAAATTTCGGACTGAAAAGCGAAAGTTTCACTAGAATGTGAAAATTTCGCATTGTAACATAACAATTTCGCAATAAAATACGAAAATTCCCATTGGCATAGGGAAATTCCGCACTAGAACGCAAACATTTTTACTTGAATGTTAACATTTCACACTGACAAGCGAAACTTTCGCGCTGGTGTGCGAATATTTCTCCCTGGAATGCGAAATCTGCGTACTGATATTCAAAAATTTCGCACTAGTGAGTAAACATTTCGCTCTTAACAGCGGACTTTCACGAAAGAATGCGATAATTTCGCACAAGAATGCAAAAACTTTGCGTTGTAATGCTAAAATTTGGCGATGTATAACGAAAATTTCGCACTGATATACCAAAATTCCGCACTGGAAAATGAAAAATTCGCACCGAAATGCAAAAACTTCAGACAGAAAATCGATAATTTCAAACAGAATTGCATAGGAGGAGGGGCTAAGGGAGGAGGGGCTGAAGGAGGAGGGAATGAGGGAGGAGGGTCTGAGGGAAGAGGGGCTGAGCGATGAGTGGCCGAGGGTGGAGGGGCTGAGGAATTAGGGGCTGAGGGAATAGGGGCTGAAAAAGGAGGGGATGAGGGAGGAGGGGCTGAGTGAGGAGGGGCTGAGGAAGGAGGGGCTGAGGAAGGAGGGACTGAGAGAGGAGGGGCTGACGGAGGAGGGGCTGGCGGAAGAGGGGCTGAGAGAGGAGAAGCTGAGGGAGGAATGGCTGAGGAAGGAGGGCTGAGGGAAGAGGGGCTGGAGAAGAGGGGCTGAGGAAGGAATGGCTGAGTGAAGAGAGGCGTTGTTATGCAAAAACTTCGTTGTAATGCTTTGCGTTGTAATGCTAAAATTTCGCTATGTATAACGAAAATTTCGCACTGATATACCAAAATTCCGCACTGGCAAATGAAAAATTCGCACCGAAATGCAAAAATTTCAGACAGAAAATCGATAATTTCAAACAGAATTGCATACATTTTGCACTGGAACACGAATATGTTTTATATGTCAAATTTCGTATTGTCAAGCCAAAATTTCGCACTGGAGATATAAATTCGCTTCACGTGATATCGGTCTCTAAATTTGCTTTCATTTTCACGATGATTTCACTATTATTTCGCGAAAGTAAATTTCACTCTTAACAAAGAAAATTTCGGAAAAGAAAGCGATGATTTCGCGGAGGAATGCTAAAACTTTAGGTTGTGATGCTAAAATTTCGCAATGTACCACGAAAATTTGGGACTGATATAAAAAATTCCGCACTAGAAAGCGAAAATTTCGCACTGAAATGCGAAAATTTCGCACAAAAGAGTTAAAATGTCAAACGGAATGTCATACATGTTGCACCGGAACAGGAATATGTCGCGCTGGAGGAAGAAAATTTCACGGTGAATTGCAAAAATTGCGCACTAGTATCCAACAATTTCACACTGAAAGGCAAAAATTTTCCACTGGATAAATAAAATTTTGTACTGTAAGGTGAAAATTTCTTACTGGCGAACTAAATTCGCTCCACATGACATCGATCTCTAATTTTGCTTTCATTTTCGCTATGATTTCAATGTTTTTACGCAAAAGTGAAGCGAAATTTGAACGAAATTTTGGGAAAATAGAGCGAAATCGAAAATTGACCGAAATTAATAGAATATGTCGGACAGGAGAGCGAAAATTTCACAGTGAATTGCGAAAATGTCGCACTAGAATCCCACAATTTTGCGCTGATATGCGAAAATTTTGCATCAAAATGCAACAATTTCGCAATGGAATGCGTAACCTTCGCTTTAGATAACAAAAAATGCGCATTAGCATGAGACAATTTCGCACTAGAACGCAAACATTTTTCACTTGAATGTTAACATTTCGCACTGAAAAGCGAAACTTGTGCTCTGGAATGCGTATACTTCTCACCGGAATGCGAAAGTTTCGCACTAGATTCCAACAATTTCGCACTGATATGCGAAAATTTTGCACGGGAATGCGAAAATTTAGCACTGGAATTATAACATTTTGGACTGATATGCTAAAATGTTGGTCTAAAGAGCGAAAGTTCTGCACTGGACTACGAAAATTTCTCACTGGAAAGCGAACATTTCACACTGGAGAGCGAAAATTTTGCACTAGAAAGCGAAAATTTCGGGAAATTGAGAGCCAAATCGGCAAATAAGAGCAAATTCGGAGTGAATTGAGAGCAAAATTGAAACGGAATCAGAGCAAATAGGAGCGTAATTGGATCGAAATTAGAGTGAAATCGGAGCGAAAACGCGTCGAAATCGAAGCAAAGTTGAAGCGACATTGGTCCGAAATCACAGCAAAATCAGACCCAAATTAAAAAGAAATCAACAGTTTAAATTTCGTACTAGAATCCAAAAATTTCGGACTGAAAAGCGAAAGTTTCACACTAGAATGTGAAAATTTTGCATTGTAATATAACAATTTCGCAATAAAATACGAAAATTCCCATTGGCATAGGGAAATTCCGCACTAGAACGCAAACAGTTTTACTTGAATGTTAACATTTCACACTGACAAGCGAAACTTTGGTTGCTGGAGTGCGAATATTTCTCCCTGGAATCCGAAATCTGCGTACTAATATTCAAAAAGTTCGCACTGGTGAGTAAACATTTCGCTCTTAACAGCGGACTTTCACGAAAGAATGCGATAATTTCGCACAAGAATGCAAAAACTTTGCGTTGTAATGCTAAAATTTCGCTATGTATAACAAAAATTTCGCACTGATATACCAAAATTCCGCACTGGAAAGTGAAAAATTTGCACCGAAATGCGAACATTTCAGACAGAAAATCGATAATTTCAAACAGAATTGCATACATTTTGCACTGGAACACGAATATATGTTATATGTAAAATTTCGAATTGTTAAGGCAAAATTTCGCACTGGAGATATAAATTCGCTTCAAGTGATATCGGTCTCTAAGTTTGCTTTCATTTTCGTTATGATTTCAGTATTATTTCGCGAAAGTAAATTTCACTCTTAACAAAGAAAATTTCGGAAATGATGGCGATGATTTCGCAGAGGACTGAAATGCGAAATTTTCGCTCTTTCGTGGGAAGTTTAGTGCAGAACTTTCGCTCTTGTTAGCATATCAGTCCAAAATGTTATAATTCCAGTGCGAAACTTTCGCATTCCGGTGAGAAGTATACGCATTCCAGAGCACAAGTTTCGCTTTTCAGTGCGAAATATTAACATTCAAGTGAAAAATGTTTGCGTTCTAGTGCGAAATTGTCTCAGGCTAATGCGAAATTTTTGTTATCTAAAGCGAAAGTTACGCATTCCATTGCCAAATTGTTGCATTTGGATTTCAAAATTTTCGCATTCCAGTGTGAAATTTTCGCATATCAGTGCAAAATTGTGGGATTCTAGTGCGACATTTTCGCAATTCACTGTGAAATTTTCGCTCGCCTGTCCGACATATTCTTGCTTGCTGATTTCATATTAATTTCAGTCAATTTTCGATTTCGCGCTATTTTCCCTGAATTTCGTTCAAATTTTGCGAAAATAGAAGCAAAATAAGAGATAGATATCATGTGGAGCGAATTTAATGCGCCAGTAAGAAATTTTCACCTAACAGTACGAAATTTTAGTTGTCCAGTGGAAAAGTTTTTCATTTCAGTGTGAAATTGTTGGATTTTAGTGCGAAATTTTTGCAATCCACTGTGAAATTTTCGTCCTCCAGCGCGACACTTTTGTGTTCCGGTGCAAAATGTATGACATTCCGTTTGAAATTTTCGCTTTTTTTTGTGCGAAAAGTTCACATGCAAATGACTAAGTTTTGCGTTCTAGTGCGAAATTTCGTCATGCCAATGGGAATTTTTCGCTCTTTGGTGCGAAATTTTCGTATTCCATTCCGAAATTTTCGCTGTTAAGGGCGAAATTTACGCAAGCATTGCAACAATTTCGCATTCCATTGCGAAATCGTTTCATTTCAATGCGAAATTTTTGTATTCAAGTGTGAAATTGTCACAAATCAGTGCAAAAATTTTGGATTCTAGTGCGACATTTTCGCAATTCACTGTGAAATTTTCGCTCTCCTGTCCGACATATTCTATTAATTTCGGTCAATTTTCGATTTCGCTCTATTTTCCAAACATTTCGTTCAAATTTCGCTTCACTTTTGCTTAAAAACATTGAAATCATAGCGAAAATGAAAGCAAAATTAGAGATCGATGTCATGTGGAGCGAATTTAGTTGGCCAGTAAGAAATTTTCACCTTACAGTACAAAATTTTAGTTATCCAGTGGAAAATTTTTGCCTTTCAGTGTGAAATTGTTGGATACTAGTGCGCAATTTTTGCAATTCACCGTGAAATTTTCTTCCTCCAGCGCGACATATTCGTGTTCCGGTGCGCAATTTTTGCAATTCACCGTGAAATTTTCTTCCTCCAGCGCGACATATTCGTGTTCTGGTGCAAAATGTGTGACCTTACAGTACAAAATTTTAGTTATCCAGTGGAAAATGTTTGCCTTTCAGTGTGAAATTGTTGGATACTAGTGCGCAATTTTTGCAATTCACCGTGAAATTTTCTTCCTCCAGCGCGACATATTCGTGTTCCGAATCGTGATATCGTGATATTCAAAATATATCGATATCGTGATATTCCGATCGTGATATTCAAAAATTTCGCACTGGTGAGTAAACATTTCGCTCTAAACAGCGGGCTTTCACGAAAGAATGCGATAATTTCGCACAAGAATGCAAAAACTTTGCGTTGTTATGCTAAAATTTCGCTATGTATAACGAAAATTTCGCACTGATATACCAAAATTCCTCACTGGCAAATGAAAAATTCGCACCGAAATGCAAAAATTCCAGACAGAAAATCGATAATATCAAACAGAATGCATTCATTTTGCACTGGAACACGAATATGTTTTATATGTCGAATTTCGTATTGTAAAGCCAAAATTTCGCACTGGAGATATAAATTCGCTTCACGTGATATCGGTCTCTAAATTTGCTTTCATTTTCGCTATGATTTCACTATTATTTCGCGAAAGTAAATTTCACTCTTAACAAAGAAAATTTCGGAAAAGAATGCGATGATTTCGCGGAGGAATGCTAAAACTTTGCGTTGTGATAAAATTTCGCAATGTACCACGAAAATTTCGGACTGATATACAAAAATTCCGCATTAGAAAGCGAAAATTTCGCACTGAAATACGAAAATTTCGCACAAAAGATTTAAAATTTCAAACGGAATGTCATACATTTTGCATCGGAACACGAATATGTCGCGCTGGAGGAAGAAAATTTCACGGTGAATTGCAAAAATTTGCGCACTAGTATCCAACAATTTCACACTAAAAGGCAAACATTTTCCACTGGATAACTAAAATTTTGTACTGTAAGGTGAAAATTTCTTACTGGCCAACTAAATTCGCTCCACATGACATCGATCTCTAATTTTGCTTTCATTTTCGCTATGATTTCAAAGTTTTTAAGCAAAAGTGAAGCGAAATTTGAACGAAATTTTGGGAAAATAGAGCGAAATCGAAAATTGACCGAAATTAATAGAATATGTCAGACAGGAGAGCGAAAATTTCACAGTGAATTGCGAAAATGTCGCACTAGAATCCCACAATTTTGCACTGATATGCGAAAATTTCACACTGGAACGCGAAAACTTTGCATCTAAATGCAACAATTTCGCAATGGAATGCGTAAACTTCGCTTTAGATAACAAAAAATGCGCATTAGCATGAGACAATTTCGCACTAGAACGCAAACATTTTCCACTTGAATGTTAACTTTTCGCACTGAAAAGCGAAGCTTGTGGTCTGGAATGCGTACACTTCTCACCGGAATGCGAAAGTTTCGCACTAGATTCCAACAATTTCGCACTGATATGCAAAAATTTTGCACGGGAATGCGAAAATTTAGCACTGGAATTATAACATTTTGGACTGATATGCTAAAATGTTGGTCTAAAGAGCGAAAGTTCTGCTCTGGACTATGAAAATTTCTCACTGGAAAGCGAACATTTCACACTGGAGAGCGAAAATTTTGCACTGGAAAGCGAAAATTTCGGGAAATCGAGAGCCAAATCGGCAAATAAGAGCAAATTCGGAGTGAATTGAGAGAAAATTGAAACGGAATCAGAGCAAATAGGAGCGTAATTGGATCGAAATTAGAGTGAAATCGGAGCGAAAACGCGTCGAAATCGAAGCGAAGTTAAAACGGAATTGGTCCGAAATCACAGCGAAATCGGACCGAAATTAAAAAGAAATCAGCAATTTAAATTTCGCACTAGAATCCAAAAATTTCGGACTGAAAAGCGAAAGTTTCACTAGAATGTGAAAATTTCGCATTGTAACATAACAATTTCGCAATAAAATACGAAAATTCCCATTGGCATAGGGAAATTCCGCACTAGAACGCAAACAGTTTTACTTGAATGTTAACATTTCACACTGACAAGCGAAACTTTCGCGCTGGTGTGCGAATATTTCTCCCTGGAATGCGAAATCTGCGTACTGATATTCAAAAATTTCGCACTAGTGAGTAAACATTTCGCTCTTAACAGCGGACTTTCACGAAAGAATGCGATAATTTCGCACAAGAATGCAAAAACTTTGCGTTGTAATGCTAAAATTTCGCGATGTATAACGAAAATTTCGCACTGATATACCAAAATTCCGCACTGGAAAATGAAAAATTCGCACCGAAATGCAAAAATTTCAGACAGAAAATCGATAATTTCAAACAGAATTGCATAGGAGGAGGGGCTAAGGGAGGAGGGGCTGAAGGAGGAGGGAATGAGGGAGGAGGGTCTGAGGGAAGAGGGACTGTGGGAGGAGAGGCCGAAAGAGGAGGGGCTGAGGAAGGAGGGGCTGAGGGAAGAGGGGCTGAGCGATGAGTGGCCGAGGGTGGAGGGGCTGAGGAATTAGGGGCTGAGGGAATAGGGGCTGAAAAAGGAGGGGATGAGGGAGGAGGGGCTGAGTGAGGAGGGGCTGAGGAAGGAGGGGCTGAGGAAGGAGGGACTGAGAGAGGAGGGGCTGACGGAGGAGGGGCTGGCGGAAGAGGGGCTGAGAGAGGAGAAGCTGAGGGAGGAATGGCTGAGGAAGGAGGGCTGAGGGAAGAGGGGCTGGAGAAGAGGGGCTGAGGAAGGAATGGCTGAGTGAAGAGAGGCGTTGTTATGCAAAAACTTCGTTGTAATGCTTTGCGTTGTAATGCTAAAATTTCGCTATGTATAACGAAAATTTCGCACTGATATACCAAAATTCCGCACTGGCAAATGAAAAATTCGCACCGAAATGAAAAAATTTCAGACAGAAAATCGATAATTTCAAACAGAATTGCATACATTTTGCACTGGAACACGAATATGTTTTATATGTCAAATTTCGTATTGTCAAACCAAAATTTCGCACTGGAGATATAAATTCGCTTCACGTGATATCGGTCTCTAAATTTGCTTTCATTTTCACGATGATTTCACTATTATTTCGCGAAAGTAAATTTCACTCTTAACAAAGAAAATTTCGGAAAAGAAAGCGATGATTTCGCGGAGGAATGCTAAAACTTTAGGTTGTGATGCTAAAATTTCGCAATGTACCACGAAAATTTGGGACTGATATAAAAAAATTCCGCACTAGAAAGCGAAAATTTCGCACTGAAATGCGAAAATTTCGCACAAAAGAGTTAAAATGTCAAACGGAATGTCATACATGTTGCACCGGAACAGGAATATGTCGCGCTGGAGGAAGAAAATTTCACGGTGAATTGCAAAAATTGCGCACTAGTATCCAACAATTTCACACTGAAAGGCAAAAATTTTCCACTGGATAAATAAAATTTTGTACTGTAAGGTGAAAATTTCTTACTGGCGAACTAAATTCGCTCCACATGACATCGATCTCTAATTTTGCTTTCATTTTCGCTATGATTTCAATGTTTTTACGCAAAAGTGAAGCGAAATTTGAACGAAATTTTGGGAAAATAGAGCGAAATCGAAAATTGACCGAAATTAATAGAATATGTCGGACAGGAGAGCGAAAATTTCACAGTGAATTGCGAAAATGTCGCACTAGAATCCCACAATTTTGCGCTGATATGCGAAAATTTTGCATCAAAATGCAACAATTTCGCAATGGAATGCGTAACCTTCGCTATAGATAACAAAAAATGCGCATTAGCATGAGACAATTTCGCACTAGAACGCAAACATTTTTCACTTGAATGTTAACATTTCGCACTGAAAAGCGAAACTTGTGCTCTGGAATGCGTATACTTCTCACCGGAATGCGAAAGTTTCGCACTAGATTCCAACAATTTCGCACTGATATGCGAAAATTTTGCACGGGAATGCGAAAATTTAGCACTGGAATTATAACATTTTGGACTGATATGCTAAAATGTTGGTCTAAAGAGCGAAAGTTCTGCTCTGGACTATGAAAATTTCTCACTGGAAAGCGAACATTTCACACTGGAGAGCGAAAATTTTGCACTGGAAAGCGAAAATTTCGGGAAATTGAGAGCCAAATCGGCAAATAAGAGCAAATTCGGAGTGAATTGAGAGCAAAATTGAAACGGAATCAGAGCAAATAGGAGCGTAATTGGATCGAAATTAGAGTGAAATCGGAGCGAAAACGCGTCGAAATCGAAGCAAAGTTGAAGCGACATTGGTCCGAAATCACAGCAAAATCAGACCCAAATTAAAAAGAAATCAACAGTTTAAATTTCGCACTAGAATCTAAAAATTTCGGACTGAAAAGCGAAAGTTTCACACTAGAATGTGAAAATTTTGCATTGTAATATAACAATTTCGCAATAAAATACGAAAATTCCCATTGGCATAGGGAAATTCCGCACTAGAACGCAAACAGTTTTACTTGAATGTTAACATTTCACACTGACAAACGAAACTTTGGTTGCTGGAGTGCGAATATTTCTCCCTGGAATCCGAAATCTGCGTACTAATATTCAAAAAGTTCGCACTGGTGAGTAAACATTTCGCTCTTAACAGCGGACTTTCACGAAAGAATGCGATAATTTCGCACAAGAATGCAAAAACTTTGCGTTGTAATGCTAAAATTTCGCTATGTATAACAAAAATTTCGCACTGATATACCAAAATTCCGCACTGGAAAGTGAAAAATTTGCACCGAAATGCGAAAATTTCAGACAGAAAATCGATAATTTCAAACAGAATTGCATACATTTTGCACTGGAACACGAATATATTTTATATGTAAAATTTCGAATTGTTAAGCCAAAATTTCGCACTGGAGATATAAATTCGCTTCAAGTGATATCGGTCTCTAAGTTTGCTTTCATTTTCGTTATGATTTCAGTATTATTTCGCGAAAGTAAATTTCACTCTTAACAAAGAAAATTTCGGAAATGATGGCGATGATTTCGCAGAGGACTGAAATGCGAAATTTTCGCTCTTTCGTGGGAAGTTTAGTGCAGAACTTTCGCTCTTGTTAGCATATCAGTCCAAAATGTTATAATTCCAGTGCGAAACTTTCGCATTCCGGTGAGAAGTATACGCATTCCAGAGCACAAGTTTCGCTTTTCAGTGCGAAATATTAACATTCAAGTGAAAAATGTTTGCGTTCTAGTGCGAAATTGTCTCAGGCTAATGCGAAATTTTTGTTATCTAAAGCGAAAGTTACGCATTCCATTGCCAAATTGTTGCATTTTGATTTCAAAATTTTCGCATTCCAGTGTGAAATTTTCGCATATCAGTGCAAAATTGTGGGATTCTAGTGCGACATTTTCGCAATTCACTGTGAAATTTTCGCTCTCCTGTCCGACATATTCTATTAATTTCGGTCAATTTTCGATTTCGCTCTATTTTCCCAAAATTTCGTTCAAATTTCGCTTCACTTTTGCTTAAAAACATTGAAATCATAGCGAAAATGAAAGCAAAATTAGAGATCGATGTCATGTGGAGCGAATTTAGTTGGCCAGTAAGAAATTTTCACCTTACAGTACAAAATTTTAGTTATCCAGTGGAAAATGTTTGCCTTTCAGTGTGAAATTGTTGGATACTAGTGCGCAAATTTTTGCAATTCACCGTGAAATTTTCTTCCTCCAGCGCGACATATTCGTGTTCCGATGCAAAATGTATGACATTCCGTTTGAAATTTTAAATCTTTTGTGCGAAATTTTCGTATTTCAGTGCGAAATTTTCGCTTTCTAATGCGGAATTTTTGTATATCAGTCCGAAATTTTCGTGGTACATTGCGTGGTACAATATTCAAAAATTTCGCACTGGTGAGTAAACATTTCGCTCTAAACAGCGGGCTTTCACGAAAGAATGCGATAATTTCGCACAAGAATGCAAAAACTTTGCGTTGTTATGCTAAAATTTCGCTATGTATAACGAAAATTTCGCACTGATATACCAAAATTCCTCACTGGCAAATGAAAAATTCGCACCGAAATGCAAAAATTTCAGACAGAAAATCGATAATATCAAACAGAATGCATTCATTTTGCACTGGAACACGAATATGTTTTATATGTCGAATTTCGTATTGTAAAGCCAAAATTTCGCACTGGAGATATAAATTCGCTTCACGTGATATCGGTCTCTAAATTTGCTTTCATTTTCGCTATGATTTCACTATTATTTCGCGAAAGTAAATTTCACTCTTAACAAAGAAAATTTCGGAAAAGAATGCGATGATTTCGCGGAGGAATGCTAAAACTTTGCGTTGTGATAAAATTTCGCAATGTACCACGAAAATTTCGGACTGATATACAAAAATTCCGCATTAGAAAGCGAAAATTTCGCACTGAAATACGAAAATTTCGCACAAAAGATTTAAAATTTCAAACGGAATGTCATACATTTTGCATCGGAACACGAATATGTCGCGCTGGAGGAAGAAAATTTCACGGTGAATTGCAAAAATTTGCGCACTAGTATCCAACAATTTCACACTGAAAGGCAAACATTTTCCACTGGATAACTAAAATTTTGTACTGTAAGGTGAAAATTTCTTACTGGCCAACTAAATTCGCTCCACATGACATCGATCTCTAATTTTGCTTTCATTTTCGCTATGATTTCAATGTTTTTAAGCAAAAGTGAAGCGAAATTTGAACGAAATTTTGGGAAAATAGAGCGAAATCGAAAATTGACCGAAATTAATAGAATATGTCGGACAGGAGAGCGAAAATTTCACAGTGAATTGCGAAAATGTCGCACTAGAATCCCACAATTTTGCACTGATATGCGAAAATTTCACACTGGAACGCGAAAATTTTGCATCTAAATGCAACAATTTCGCAATGGAATGCGTAAACTTCGCTTTAGATAACAAAAATTTCGCATTAGCATGAGACAATTTCGCACTAGAACGCAAACATTTTTCACTGGAATGTTAACTTTTCGCACTGAAAAGCGAAACTTGTGGTCTGGAATGCGTACACTTCTCACCGGAATGCGAAAGTTTCGCACTAGATTCCAACAATTTCGCACTGATATGCAAAAATTTTGCACGGGAATGCGAAAATTTAGCACTGGAATTATAACATTTTGGACTGATATGCTAAAATGTTGGTCTAAAGAGCGAAAGTTCTGCTCTGGACTATGAAAATTTCTCACTGGAAAGCGAACATTTCACACTGGAGAGCGAAAATTTTGCACTGGAAAGCGAAAATTTCGGGAAATTGAGAGCCAAATCGGCAAATAAGAGCTAATTCGGAGTGAATTGAGAGAAAATTGAAACGGAATCAGAGCAAATAGGAGCGTAATTGGATCGAAATAAGAGTGAAATCGGAGCGAAAACGCGTCGAAATCGAAGCGAAGTTAAAACGGAATTGGTCCGAAATCACAGCGAAATCGGACCGAAATTAAAAAAAAATCAGCAATTTAAATTTCGCACTAGAATCCAAAAATTTCGGACTGAAAAGCGAAAGTTTCACTAGAATGTGAAAATTTCGCATTGTAACATAACAATTTCGCAATAAAATACGAAAATTCCCATTGGCATAGGGAAATTCCGCACTAGAACGCAAACATTTTTACTTGAATGTTAACATTTCACACTGACAAGCGAAACTTTCGCGCTGGAGTGCGAATATTTCTCCCTGGAATGCGAAATCTGCGTACTGATATTCAAAAATTTCGCACTAGTGAGTAAACATTTCGCTCTTAACAGCGGACTTTCACGAAAGAATGCGATAATTTCGCACAAGAATGCAAAAACTTTGCGTTGTAATGCTAAAATTTGGCGATGTATAACGAAAATTTCGCACTGATATACCAAAATTCCGCACTGGAAAATGAAAAATTCGCACCGAAATGCAAAAATTTCAGACAGAAAATCGATAATTTCAAACAGAATTGCATAGGAGGAGGGGCTAAGGGAGGAGGGGCTGAAGGAGGAGGGAATGAGGGAGGAGGGTCTGAGGGAAGAGGGACTGTGGGAGGAGAGGCCGAAAGAGGAGGGGCTGAGGAAGGAGGGGCTGAGGGAAGAGGGGCTGAGCGATGAGTGGCCGAGGGTGGAGGGGCTGAGGAATTAGGGGCTGAGGGAATAGGGGCTGAAAAAGGAGGGGATGAGGGAGGAGGGGCTGAGTGAGGAGGGGCTGAGGAAGGAGGGGCTGAGGAAGGAGGGACTGAGAGAGGAGGGGCTGACGGAGGAGGGGCTGGCGGAAGAGGGGCTGAGAGAGGAGAAGCTGAGGGAGGAATGGCTGAGGAAGGAGGGCTGAGGGAAGAGGGGCTGGAGAAGAGGGGCTGAGGAAGGAATGGCTGAGTGAAGAGAGGCGTTGTTATGCAAAAACTTCGTTGTAATGCTTTGCGTTGTAATGCTAAAATTTCGCTATGTATAACGAAAATTTCGCACTGATATACCAAAATTCCGCACTGGCAAATGAAAAATTCGCACCGAAATGCAAAAATTTCAGACAGAAAATCGATAATTTCAAACAGAATTGCATACATTTTGCACTGGAACACGAATATGTTTTATATGTCAAATTTCGTATTGTAAAGCCAAAATTTCGCACTGGAGATATAAATTCGCTTCACGTGATATCGGTCTCTAAATTTGCTTTCATTTTCACGATGATTTCACTATTATTTCGCGAAAGTAAATTTCACTCTTAACAAAGAAAATTTCGGAAAAGAAAGCGATGATTTCGCGGAGGAATGCTAAAACTTTAGGTTGTGATGCTAAAATTTCGCAATGTACCACGAAAATTTGGGACTGATATAAAAAAATTCCGCACTAGAAAGCGAAAATTTCGCACTGAAATGCGAAAATTTCGCACAAAAGAGTTAAAATGTCAAACGGAATGTCATACATGTTGCACCGGAACAGGAATATGTCGCGCTGGAGGAAGAAAATTTCACGGTGAATTGCAAAAATTGCGCACTAGTATCCAACAATTTCACACTGAAAGGCAAAAATTTTCCACTGGATAAATAAAATTTTGTACTGTAAGGTGAAAATTTCTTACTGGCGAACTAAATTCGCTCCACATGACATCGATCTCTAATTTTGCTTTCATTTTCGCTATGATTTAAATGTTTTTACGCAAAAGTGAAGCGAAATTTGAACGAAATTTTGGGAAAATAGAGCGAAATCGAAAATTGACCGAAATTAATAGAATATGTCGGACAGGAGAGCGAAAATTTCACAGTGAATTGCGAAAATGTCGCACTAGAATCCCACAATTTTGCGCTGATATGCGAAAATTTTGCATCAAAATGCAACAATTTCGCAATGGAATGCGTAACCTTCGCTTTAGATAACAAAAAATGCGCATTAGCATGAGACAATTTCGCACTAGAACGCAAACATTTTTCACTTGAATGTTAACATTTCGCACTGAAAAGCGAAACTTGTGCTCTGGAATGCGTATACTTCTCACCGGAATGCGAAAGTTTCGCACTAGATTCCAACAATTTCGCACTGATATGCAAAAATTTTGCACGGGAATGCGAAAAGTTAGCACTGGAATTATAACATTTTGGACTGATATGCTAAAATGTTGGTCTAAAGAGCGAAAGTTCTGCACTGGACTACGAAAATTTCTCACTGGAAAGCGAACATTTCACACTGGAGAACGAAAATTTTGCACTGGAAAGCGAAAATTTCGGGAAATTGAGAGCCAAATCGGCAAATAAGAGCCAATTCGGAGTGAATTGAAAGCGAAATTGAAACGGAATCAGAGCAAATAGGAGCGTCATCGGATCGAAATTAGAGTGAAATCGGAGCGAAAACGCGTCGAAATCGAAGCGAAGTTGAAGCGAAATTGGTCCGAAATCACAGCGAAATCGGACCGAAATTAAAAAGAAATCAGCGATTTAAATTTCGCACTAGAATCCAAAAATTTCGGACTGAAATGCGAAAGTTTCACACTAAAATGTGAAAATTTCGCATTGTAATATAACAATTTCGCAATAAAATACGAAAATTCCCATTTGAATAGGGAAATTCCGCACTAGAACGCTTTTTACTTGAATGTTAACATTTCGCACTGACAAGCGAAACTTTCGCGCTGGAGTGCGAATATTTCTCCCTGGAATGCGAAATCTGTGTACTGATATTCAAAAATTTCGCACTGGTGAGTAAACATTTCGCTATTAACAGCGGAATTTCACGAAAGAATGCGATAATTTTGCACAAGAATGCATAAACTTTGCGTTGTAATGCTAAAATTTTGCTTTGTATAACGAAAATTTCGCACTGATAAACCAAAATTCCCTACTGGAAGGTGAAAAATTCGCACCGAAATGCGAAAATTTCAGACAGAAAATCGATAATTTCAAACAGAATTGCATACATTTTGCACTGGAACACGAATATATGATATATGTAAAATTTCGAATTGTAAAGCCAAAATTTCGCACTGGAGACATAAATTCGCTTCAAGTGATATCGGCACTGATATGAAAAACTTTTCCACTGGACAACTAAAATTTCGTACTGTTAGGTGAAAATTTCTTACTGGCGCATTAAATTCGCTCCACATGATATCGATCTCTAATTTTGCTTCTATTTTCGCAAAATTTGAACGAAATTCAGGGAAAATAGTGCGAAATCGAAAATTGACCGAAATTAATATGAAATCAGCAAGCAAGAATATGTCGGACAGGCGAACGAAAACTTCACAGTGAATTGCGAAAATGTCGCATTAGAATCCAACAATTTTGCACTGATATGCGAAAATTTCACACTGGAATGCGAAAATTTTGCATTAAAATGCAACAATTTCGCAATAGAATGCGTAACCTTAGCATGAGACGATTTCGCCATAGAACACGAAGGAGGGGCTGAGGGAGGAGTGGCTGATAGAGGAGGGGCTGAGGAAGGAGGGTATAAGGGAGGAGGGTATGAGGGAAGAGGGGCTGAGGGAGGAGGGACCGAGGGAGGAGGGGCTGAGGAAGGAGGGGCTAAGGGAAGAGGGGCTGAGCGAAGAGGGGCTGAGAGAGGAAGGGCTGAGTGAGGAAAAGCTGAGGGAGGAGGGGCTGAAGAAGGAGGGCTGAGGGAAGAGAGGCTGAGAAAGAAGGGGCTGAGGGAGGAGGGGCTGAAGAAGGAGGGGCTGAGTGAGGAGGAGCTGAGGGAGGAGGGGCTGAGGGAGGAATAGCTGAGGAAAATGGGCTGAGGGACGAGGGGCTGAGGGAAGAGGGGCTGAGCGAGGAGGGGTTGAGAGGGGAGGGGCTGAGGGAGGAGGGGCTGAGGGAAGTGGGGTGACGAAGGAGGGGCTGAGGGAGGAGTGGCTGAGGGAGAAGGGGCTGAGGAAGGAGGGTATAAGGGAGGAGGGTATGAGTGAAGAGGGACTGAGGGAGGAGGGGCCGAGGGAGGAGGGACTGAAGAAGAACTGGATGAGGGAGGAGGGGCTGAGGAAGGAGGGGCTAAGGGAAGAGGGGCTGAGCGAAGAGGGGCTGAGAGAGGAAGGGCTGAGAGAGGAGAAGCTGAGGGAGGAGGGGCTGAGGAAGGAGGGCTGAGGGAAGAGAGGCTGCGAAAGGAGGGGATGAGGGAGGAGGGGCTGAGGAATTAGGGGCTAAGGGAAGAGGGGTTGAGCGAGGAGGGGCTGAGAAAGGAGGGGCTGAGAGAGGAGGGGCTGAAGAAGGAGGGGATGAAGGAGGAGGGGTTGAGGGAAGAGGGGCCGACGAAGGAGGGGCTGAGGGAGGAGTGGCTGAGGGAGGAGGGGCTGAGGAAGGAGGGACTTAGGGAAGAGGGGCTGAGGGAAGAGGGGCTAAGGGAGGATTGGCTGAGGAAGGAGGGGCTAAAGGAGAATTGGCTGAGCGAGGAAGGGCTGAGAGAGGAGGGAAGAGGGGCTGAAGGAGGAGATGATGAGGGAGGAGGGTATGAGGGAAGAGGGACTGAGGGAGGAGGGGCCGAGGGAGGAGGGACTGAGGAATTAGAGGCTAAGGGAAGAGGGGCCGAGCGAGGAGGGGCTAAGGGGAGGATTGGCTGAGGAAGGAGGGGCTAAAGCAAAAAGGGGCTGAGCGAGGAAGGGCTGAGAGAGGAGGGGCTGAGGGAGGAGGGGCTGAAGGAGGAGGGGATGAGGGAAGAGGGTATGAGGGAAGAGGGACTGAAGGAGGAGGGGCCGAGGGAGGAAGGGCTGAGGAATTAGGGGCTAAGGGAAGAGGGGCTGAGCGAGGAGGGGCTAAGGGAGGATTGGCTGAGGAAGGAGAGGCTAAAGGAAAAGGGGCTGAGCGAGGAAGGTCTGAGAAAGGAGAGGCTGAGGGAAGAAGGGCTGAAGGAGGAGGGGATGAGGGAGAAGGGTATGAGGGAAGAGGGACTGAGGGAGGAGTGGCCGAGGGAGGAGGGGCTGAGGAATAAGGGGCTAAGGGAAGAGGGGCTTAGCGAGGAGGGGCTGAGAAAGGAGGGGCTGAAGGAATATTGGCTGGAGAAGGAGGGGATGAGGGAAGAGGGGTTGAGGGAAGAGGGGCTTACGAAGGAGGGGCTGAGGGAGGAGTGGCTGAGGAAGGAGGGGCTGAGCGAGGAGGGGCTGATTAAGAAAGGCTGAGGGAGGAAGGGCTGAGAGAGGAGAGCTGAGGGAGGAGGGGCTTAGGAAGGAGGGCTGAGGGAAGAGGGGCTGAGAAAGAAATGGTGGAGGGAGGAGGGGCTGAAGAAGGAGGGGCTGAGGGAGGAAGAGCTGAGGAAATAAGGGCTGAGGGAAGAGGGGCTGAGGGAGGAGGGGCTGAGGAATGAGGGGCTTAATGGGGAGGGGCTGATAGAGGAGGGGCTGAGGAAGGAGGGGCTGAGGAAAGAGGGGCTAAGGGAGGAGAGGCTCGGGGAGGAGGGGCTGAGAAGGAGGGGCTGAGGGAAGAGGGGCTGAGGGAGGAGGGGCCGAGGAAGGAGGGATTGAGGAAGGAGGCGCTGAAAGAGGACGGGCTGAGAGAGAAGGCTGAGGAAGGAGAAATTGAGAAATTATGGGCTGAGGGAGGAGGGGCTGAGGAAGGAGAGGCTGAGGGAAAAGTGGCTTAGCGAAAAGGGGCTGAGTAAGAAGGCGCTGACGGACGAGGGGCTGAGGAAGGTAAAACTGAGGGAAGAGGGGCTAAGGGAGGAGCGGCTGAGGAAGGAGGGGCTGAGGGAGGAGGGGCTGAGGAAGGAGGGGCTGAGAGAGGATCGGCTGAGAAAGGAGGGGCAGAGGGAAGAGGGGCTGAGGAAGGAAGGACTGAGGTAGGAGGGGCTGAGAGAGAAGGGGCTGAGGGAAGAGGGCTGAGGGAGGAAGGGCCGAGGGAGGAGGGGCTGAAGAAGGAGGAGCTAAGGGAAGAGGGGCTGAGCGAGCAAGGGCTGAGAGATGATCGGCTGAAGAAAGAGGGGGCTGAGGAAGGAGGGGCTGAGGGAGGAGGGGCTGAGGGAGAAAGGACTGAGGGAAGAGGGCTGAGGAGGAGGGGCCAGGGGAGGAGGGGCTGAAGAAGGAAGGGCTAAGGGAAGAGGGGCTGGGCGAGCAAGGGCTGAGAGAGGAGGGGCTGAGGGAGGAGGGGCTGAAGAAGGAGGAGCTGAGGGCGGAGGGGCGTAGGAAGGGGGAGCTCAGGAAAGATTGGCTAAGAGAGGACGAGCTGAGAGAGGAGGGGCTGAGGGAGGAGGGGCTGAAGAAGAAGGGGCTGAGGGAGGAGGGGCTGAGGGAGGAGGCGCTGAGGGAGAAGGGGTTGAGGGAGAAGGGGCTGAGGGAGGAGGGGCTGAGGGAAAAATAGCTGAGGAAAGAAGGGCTGCAGGACGAGGGGCTGAGGGAAGAGGGGCTGAGCGAGGAGAGGCTTAGAGAGGAAGGGCCGAGGGAGGAGGGGCTGAGGAATTAGGGGCTAAGGGAAGAGGGGTTGAGCGAGGAGGGGCTTAGAAAGGAGAGGCTGAGCGAGGAGGGGCTGAGGAAGGAGGGGCTGAGAAAGGAGGGAATGAGGGAGGAGAGGCTGAGGGAGGAGGATCTGAGGAAGGATGAACTGAGGGAAGAGGGGCTGAGGGAGGAGGGGCTGAGGAAGGAGGGGCTGAAGAAGAAGGGGCTGAGGGAGGAGGGGCTGAGGGAGGAGGCGCTGAGGGAGAAGGGGCTGAGGGAGAAGGGGCTGAGGGAGGAGGGGCTGAGGGGGGAGAGGCTGAGAGAAAAGGGTGTGAGGGAGGAGAGGCTGAGGGAGGAGGGGCTGAGGAAGGATGGGCTGAGAAAGGAGGGAATGAGGGAGGAGAGGCTGAGGGAGGAGGATCTGAGGAAGGATGAACTGAGGGAAGAGGGGCTGAGGGAGGAGGGGCTGAGGAACGAGGAGCTAATGGAAGAGGGGCTGAGCGAAGAGGGGCTGAGGGAGGAGAGGCTAAGAGAGGAAGGGCCGAGGGAGGAGGGGCTGAGGAATAAGGGGCTAAGAGAAGAGGGGATGAGCGAGGAGGGGCTGAGAAAGGAGGCGCTGAGAGAGGAGGGGCTGAAAAAGGAGGGGATGAAGGAGGAGGGGTTGAGGGAAGAGGGGCTGAGGGAGGAGTGGCTGAGGGAGGAGGGGCTGAGGAAGGAGGGACTTAGGGAAGAGAGCTGAGGGAAGAGGGGCTAAGGGAAGATTGGCTGTGGAAGGAGGGGCTAAGGGAAGAGGGGTGAGCGAGGAGGGGCTGAGAGAGGATTGGCTGAGAGAGGAGGGGCTGAAGAAGGAAGAAATGAGGGAGGAGGGGTTCAGGGAAGAGGGGCTGATGAAGGAGGGGATGAGGGAGGAGTTGCTGTGGGAGGAGGGGCTGGGGAAGGAGGGACTAAGGGATGAGGGGCTGAGGGTGGACGGGCTGATTAAGAAAGGCTGAGGGAGGAGGGTATAAGGAAAGAGGAGCTGAGGGAGGAAGGGCCGAGGGAGGAGGAGCTGAGGTAGGAAAGGCTAAGGGAAGAGTGGCTGAGCGAGGAAGGGCTGAGAGAGGAGAGCTGCGGGAGGAGGGGCTTAGGAAGGAGGGCTGAGGGAAGAGGGGCTGAGAGAGAAGGGGCGGAGGGAGGAGGGGCTAAAGAAGGAGGGGCTCAGGGAGGAAGAGCTGAGGAAATAAGGGCTGAGGGAAGAGGGGCTGACGGAGGAGGGGCTGAGGAAGGAGGGGCTGAGATAGGAGGGAATGAGGGAGGAGAGGCTGAGGGAGGAGGATCTGAGGAAGGATGAACTGAGGGAAGAGGGGCTGAGGGAGGAGGGGCTGAGGAAGGAGGGATTGAGGAAGGAGGCGCTGAGAGAGGATCAGCTGAGAAAGGAGGGGCAGAGGGAAGAGGGGCTGAGGAAGGAGGGACTGAGGGAGGAGGGGCTGTGGGAGAAGGGGCTGAGGGAAGAGGGCTGAGGGAGGAGGGGCCGAGGGAGAAGGGGCTGAAGAAGGAGGAGCTAAGGGAAGAGGGGCTGAGCGAGCAAGGGCTGAGAGAGGAGGGGCTGATAGAGGAGGGGCTGGAAAAGGAGGAGCTTAGGGCGGAGGGGCTTAGGAAGGGGGAGCTCAGGAAAGAGGGGCTGAGAGAGGACGGGCTGAGAGAGGAGGGGCTGAGGGAGGAGGGGCTGAGGAAGGAGAGGCTGAGGGAAAAGTGGCTTAGGGAAAAGGAGATGAGTAAGGAGGCGCTGACGGACGAGGGGCTGAGGGAGGAGGGGCTGAGGGAGAAGGGGCTGAGGGAGAAGGGGCTGAGGGAGGAGGGGCTGAGGGAGGAGAGGGTGAGAGAGAAGGGTGTGAGGAAGGAGAGGCTGCGGGAGGAGGGGCCAGGGTAGGAGGGGCCAGGGGAGGAGGGGCTGAAGAAGGACGGGCTAAGGGAAGAGGGGCTGTGCGAGCAAGGGCTGAGAGAGGAGGGGCTGAGGGAGGAGGGGCTGAAGAAGGAGGAGCTGAGGGCGGAAGGGCTTAGGAAGGGGGAGCTCAGAAAAGAGGGGCTGAGAGAGGAGGGGCTGAGGGAGGAGGGGCTGAAGAAGAAGGGGCTGAGGGAGGAGGGGCTGAGGGAGGAGGGGCTGAGAAAGGAGGGGCTGAGCGGGCAAGGGCTGAGAGAGGATCGGCTGAGAAAGGAGTGGCTGAAGGAAGAGGGGCTGAGGGAGGAGGGGCTGAGGGAGAAAGGGCTGAGGGAAGAGGGGCTGAGGGAGGAGGGGCTGAGGAAGGAGGGGCTGAGAAAGGAGGGAATGAGGGAGGAGAGGCTGAGGGAGGAGGATCTGAGGAAGGATGAACTGAGGGAAGAGGGGCTGAGGGAGGAGGGGCTGAGGAAGGAGGGATTGAGGAAGGAGGCGCTGAGAGAGGACGGGCTGAGAGAGGAGGGGCTGAGGAAGGAGAAATTGAGAAATTAGGGGCTGAGGGAGGAGAAGCTGAGGAAGGAGAGGCTGAGGGAAAAGTGGCTTAGGGAAAAGGAGCTGAGTACGGAGGCGCTGACGGACGAGGGGCTGAGGGAGGAGGGGCTGAGGGAGAAGGGGCTGAGGGAGGAGGGGCTGAGGAAGGAGGGGCTGAGGGAGGAGGGGATGAGAAAGGAGGGGCTGAGGAAGGAGGGGCTGAGAGAGGATCAGCTGAGAAAGGAGGGGCAGAGGGAAGAGGGGCTGAGGAAGGAGGGACTGAGGGAGGAGGGGCTGTGGGAGAAGGGGCTGAGGGAAGAGGGCTGAGGGAGGAGGGGCTGAAGAAGAAGGGGCTGAGGGAGGAGGGGCTGAGGGAGGAGGCGCTGAGGGAGAAGGGGTTGAGGGAGAAGGGGCTGAGGGAGGAGGGGCTGAGGGAAAAATAGCTGAGGAAAGAAGGGCTGCAGGACGAGGGGCTGAGGGAAGAGGGGCTGAGCGAGGAGAGGCTTAGAGAGGAAGGGCCGAGGGAGGAGGGGCTGAGGAATTAGGGGCTAAGGGAAGAGGGGTTGAGCGAGGAGGGGCTTAGAAAGGAGAGGCTGAGCGAGGAGGGGCTGAGGAAGGAGGGGCTGAGAAAGGAGGGAATGAGGGAGGAGAGGCTGAGGGAGGAGGATCTGAGGAAGGATGAACTGAGGGAAGAGGGGCTGAGGGAGGAGGGGCTGAGGAAGGAGGGGCCGAAGAAGAAGGGGCTGAGGGAGGAGGGGCTGAGGGAGGAGGCGCTGAGGGAGAAGGGGCTGAGGGAGAAGGGGCTGAGGGAGGAGGGGCTGAGGGGGGAGAGGCTGAGAGAAAAGGGTGTGAGGGAGGAGAGGCTGAGGGAGGAGGGGCTGAGGAAGGATGGGCTGAGAAAGGAGGGAATGAGGGAGGAGAGGCTGAGGGAGGAGGATCTGAGGAAGGATGAACTGAGGGAAGAGGGGCTGAGGGAGGAGGGGCTGAGGAACGAGGAGCTAATGGAAGAGGGGCTGAGCGAAGAGGGGCTGAGGGAGGAGAGGCTAAGAGAGGAAGGGCCGAGGGAGGAGGGGCTGAGGAATAAGGGGCTAAGAGAAGAGGGGATGAGCGAGGAGGGGCTGAGAAAGGAGGCGCTGAGAGAGGAGGGGCTGAAAAAGGAGGGGATGAAGGAGGAGGGGTTGAGGGAAGAGGGGCTGAGGGAGGAGTGGCTGAGGGAGGAGGGGCTGAGGAAGGAGGGACTTAGGGAAGAGAGCTGAGGGAAGAGGGGCTAAGGGAAGATTGGCTGTGGAAGGAGGGGCTAAGGGAAGAGGGGTGAGCGAGGAGGGGCTGAGAGAGGATTGGCTGAGAGAGGAGGGGCTGAAGAAGGAAGAAATGAGGGAGGAGGGGTTCAGGGAAGAGGGGCTGATGAAGGAGGGGATGAGGGAGGAGTTGCTGTGGGAGGAGGGGCTGGGGAAGGAGGGACTAAGGGATGAGGGGCTGAGGGTGGACGGGCTGATTAAGAAAGGCTGAGGGAGGAGGGTATAAGGAAAGAGGAGCTGAGGGAGGAAGGGCCGAGGGAGGAGGAGCTGAGGTAGGAAAGGCTAAGGGAAGAGTGGCTGAGCGAGGAAGGGCTGAGAGAGGAGAGCTGCGGGAGGAGGGGCTTAGGAAGGAGGGCTGAGGGAAGAGGGGCTGAGAGAGAAGGGGCGGAGGGAGGAGGGGCTAAAGAAGGAGGGGCTCAGGGAGGAAGAGCTGAGGAAATAAGGGCTGAGGGAAGAGGGGCTGACGGAGGAGGGGCTGAGGAAGGAGGGGCTGAGATAGGAGGGAATGAGGGAGGAGAGGCTGAGGGAGGAGGATCTGAGGAAGGATGAACTGAGGGAAGAGGGGCTGAGGGAGGAGGGGCTGAGGAAGGAGGGATTGAGGAAGGAGGCGCTGAGAGAGGATCAGCTGAGAAAGGAGGGGCAGAGGGAAGAGGGGCTGAGGAAGGAGGGACTGAGGGAGGAGGGGCTGTGGGAGAAGGGGCTGAGGGAAGAGGGCTGAGGGAGGAGGGGCCGAGGGAGAAGGGGCTGAAGAAGGAGGAGCTAAGGGAAGAGGGGCTGAGCGAGCAAGGGCTGAGAGAGGAGGGGCTGATAGAGGAGGGGCTGGAAAAGGAGGAGCTTAGGGCGGAGGGGCTTAGGAAGGGGGAGCTCAGGAAAGAGGGGCTGAGAGAGGACGGGCTGAGAGAGGAGGGGCTGAGGGAGGAGGGGCTGAGGAAGGAGAGGCTGAGGGAAAAGTGGCTTAGGGAAAAGGAGATGAGTAAGGAGGCGCTGACGGACGAGGGGCTGAGGGAGGAGGGGCTGAGGGAGAAGGGGCTGAGGGAGAAGGGGCTGAGGGAGGAGGGGCTGAGGGAGGAGAGGGTGAGAGAGAAGGGTGTGAGGAAGGAGAGGCTGCGGGAGGAGGGGCCAGGGTAGGAGGGGCCAGGGGAGGAGGGGCTGAAGAAGGACGGGCTAAGGGAAGAGGGGCTGTGCGAGCAAGGGCTGAGAGAGGAGGGGCTGAGGGAGGAGGGGCTGAAGAAGGAGGAGCTGAGGGCGGAAGGGCTTAGGAAGGGGGAGCTCAGAAAAGAGGGGCTGAGAGAGGAGGGGCTGAGGGAGGAGGGGCTGAAGAAGAAGGGGCTGAGGGAGGAGGGGCTGAGGGAGGAGGGGCTGAGAAAGGAGGGGCTGAGCGGGCAAGGGCTGAGAGAGGATCGGCTGAGAAAGGAGTGGCTGAAGGAAGAGGGGCTGAGGGAGGAGGGGCTGAGGGAGAAAGGGCTGAGGGAAGAGGGGCTGAGGGAGGAGGGGCTGAGGAAGGAGGGGCTGAGAAAGGAGGGAATGAGGGAGGAGAGGCTGAGGGAGGAGGATCTGAGGAAGGATGAACTGAGGGAAGAGGGGCTGAGGGAGGAGGGGCTGAGGAAGGAGGGATTGAGGAAGGAGGCGCTGAGAGAGGACGGGCTGAGAGAGGAGGGGCTGAGGAAGGAGAAATTGAGAAATTAGGGGCTGAGGGAGGAGAAGCTGAGGAAGGAGAGGCTGAGGGAAAAGTGGCTTAGGGAAAAGGAGCTGAGTACGGAGGCGCTGACGGACGAGGGGCTGAGGGAGGAGGGGCTGAGGGAGAAGGGGCTGAGGGAGGAGGGGCTGAGGAAGGAGGGGCTGAGGGAGGAGGGGATGAGAAAGGAGGGGCTGAGGAAGGAGGGGCTGAGAGAGGATCAGCTGAGAAAGGAGGGGCAGAGGGAAGAGGGGCTGAGGAAGGAGGGACTGAGGGAGGAGGGGCTGTGGGAGAAGGGGCTGAGGGAAGAGGGCTGAGGGAGGAGGGGCCGAGGGAGAAGGGGCTGAAGAAGGAGGAGCTAAGGGAAGAGGGGCTGAGCGAGCAAGGGCTGAAAGAGGAGGGGCTGATAGAGGAGGGGCTGAAGAAGGAGGAGCTTAGGGCGGAGGGGCTTAGGAAGGGGGAGCTCAGGAAATAGGGGCTGAGAGAGGACGGGCTGCGAGAGGAGGGGCTGAGGGAGGAGGGGCTGAGGAAGGAGAGGTTGAGGGAAAAGTGGCTTAGGGAAAAGGAGCTGAGTACGGAGGCACTGACGGACGAGGGGCTGAGGGAGGAGGGGCTGAGGGAGAAGGGGCTGAGGCAGAAGGGTTGAGGGAGGAGGGGCTGAGGGAGGAGGGGCTGAGGGAGGAGAGGCTGAGAGAGAAGGGTGTGAGGGAGGAGGGGCTGAGGGAAGAGGGGCTGAGCGAGCAAGGGCTGAGAGAGGAGGGGCTGAGGGAGGAGGGGCTGAAGAAGGAGGAGCTGAGGGCGGAGGGGCTTAGGAAGGGGGAGGTCAGGAAAGAGGGCCTGAGGAAGGAGGGACTAAGGGTAGAGGGGCTGAGTGAGGAAAAGCTGAGAGAGGAGGCGCTGGGGGCGGAGGGGCTGAGTGAGGAGGGGCTGAGGGAAGAGGGGGTGACGACGGAGGGGCTGAGGGAGGAGGGGCTTAGGAAGGAGGGCTGAGGGAAGAGGGGCTGAGAGAAGAGAGGCTGAGGGAGGAGGAGCTGAGGGAAGAGGGGGTGACGAAGGAGGGGCTAAGGGAGGAGTGGCTGATAGAAGAGGGGCTGAGGAAGGAGGGTATAAGGGAGGAGGGCATGAGGGAAGAAGGGCTGAGAGAAGAGGGGCTGAGGAAGGAGGGACTAAGGGAAGAGGGGCTGAGCGAGGAGGGGTTGAGAGAGGAGAGGCTGAGGGAGGAAAGGCTGTGGGAAGAGGGGTGACGAAGGAGGGGCTGAGGGAGGAGTGGCTGAGGGAGGAGGGGCTGAGGAAGGAGGGTATAAGGGAGGAGGGTATGAGTGAAAAGGGACTGAGGGAGGAGGGCCGAGGGAGGAGGGGCTGAGGAAGGAGGGGCTAAGGGAAGAGGGGCTGAGCGAAGAGGGGCTGAGGGAGGAGGGGCTAAGAGAGGAAGGGCCGAGGGAAGAGGGGCTGAGGAAGGAGGAATTGAGAAAGGGGGGCTGATGGAGGAGGGGCTGAGAGAGGAGGGGCTGAGGAAGGAAGGGCTGAGGAAGGAGGGACTGAGAGAGGAGGAGCTGACGGAGGAGGGGCTAACGGAAGCGGGGCTGAGAGAGGAGAAGCTGAGGGAGGAGGGGCTGAGGAAGGAGGGCTGAGGGAAGAGGGGCTGGAGAGGAGGGGCTGAGGAAGGAATGGCTGAGTGAAGAGGGGCTGAGGGAGGGAGGGCTGTGTGAGGAGGGGCTGAGGGAGAAGGGGCTGAAGAAGGAGGGACTAAGAGAGGAGGGGCTGACGGAGTAGGGGCTGACGGAGGAGGGGCTGAGAGAGAAGAAGGTGAGGGAGGAGGGACAAAGGAAGGAGGGCTGAGGTAAGAGGGGCTGAGGGAGGAGTGGCTGAGGGAGGAGGGGCTGAGGAAGGAATGGCTGAGTGAAGAGGGGCTGAGGGAGGGAGGCCTGTGTGAGGAGGGGCTGAGAGAGGAGTGGCTGAGGGAGGAGGGGCTGAAGGAGGAAGGGCTGAGAGAAGAGGGGCTGAGGAAAGAGGGGCTGAGGGCGGAGGGGCTGAGTGAGGAGGGGCTGAGGGAAGAGAGGGTGACGAAGGAGGGGCTGAGGGAGGAGTGGCTGAGGGAGGAGGGGCTGAGGAAGGAGGGTATAAGGGAGAAGGGTATGAGGGAAGAGGGACTGAGGGAGGAAGGACCGAGGGAGGAGGGGCTGAGGAAGGAGGGGCTAAGGGAAGAGGGGCTGAGCGAAGAGGGGCTGAGAGAGGAGGGACTGAGGGAAGAGGGGCATAGGCGTGCCGTGACCTAAAATCTGGCAGGGGCCAGGGACCGAAAGCTTCAAAATATGCGATGATTTTGTCTTCCGTAAGGTACACGTGCTGTTCATACAACTTATATAATTTACTAATACATTATATGTTTGTTAATTTATTCTTTGTTATTTGCTAATGCAGAATGCTTTATCAAATAAACTTAGTGTCTGTGAATACGTATGAGCTACTACCCCATGCATATAATGCAAATGGTAGGTATTAACTACACATGAATTATTTATTACCGCTAAGAAATGAACGCCTGTATGAATTATACGGGAATAGAATGGAAATAATTAGAAATATAAGACTATTTTTTCGTTTTGAAGCTTAATATATTTCAATTTATACTTGAAGAAGAGGATAGCTTACTTTCAAAATATCTTAAGAAGAAGGGGCTGAGGGAGGAGGGGCTGAGGGAGGAGGCGCTGAGGGAGAAGGGGCTGAGGGAGAAGGGGCTGAGGGAGGAGGGGCTGAGGGGGGAGAGGCTGAGAGAAAAGGGTGTGAGGGAGGAGAGGCTGAGGGAGGAGGGGCTGAGGAAGGATGGGCTGAGAAAGGAGGGAATGAGGGAGGAGAGGCTGAGGGAGGAGGATCTGAGGAAGGATGAACTGAGGGAAGAGGGGCTGAGGGAGGAGGGGCTGAGGAACGAGGAGCTAATGGAAGAGGGGCTGAGCGAAGAGGGGCTGAGGGAGGAGAGGCTAAGAGAGGAAGGGCCGAGGGAGGAGGGGCTGAGGAATAAGGGGCTAAGAGAAGAGGGGATGAGCGAGGAGGGGCTGAGAAAGGAGGCGCTGAGAGAGGAGGGGCTGAAAAAGGAGGGGATGAAGGAGGAGGGGTTGAGGGAAGAGGGGCTGAGGGAGGAGTGGCTGAGGGAGGAGGGGCTGAGGAAGGAGGGACTTAGGGAAGAGAGCTGAGGGAAGAGGGGCTAAGGGAAGATTGGCTGTGGAAGGAGGGGCTAAGGGAAGAGGGGTGAGCGAGGAGGGGCTGAGAGAGGATTGGCTGAGAGAGGAGGGGCTGAAGAAGGAAGAAATGAGGGAGGAGGGGTTCAGGGAAGAGGGGCTGATGAAGGAGGGGATGAGGGAGGAGTTGCTGTGGGAGGAGGGGCTGGGGAAGGAGGGACTAAGGGATGAGGGGCTGAGGGTGGACGGGCTGATTAAGAAAGGCTGAGGGAGGAGGGTATAAGGAAAGAGGAGCTGAGGGAGGAAGGGCCGAGGGAGGAGGAGCTGAGGTAGGAAAGGCTAAGGGAAGAGTGGCTGAGCGAGGAAGGGCTGAGAGAGGAGAGCTGCGGGAGGAGGGGCTTAGGAAGGAGGGCTGAGGGAAGAGGGGCTGAGAGAGAAGGGGCGGAGGGAGGAGGGGCTAAAGAAGGAGGGGCTCAGGGAGGAAGAGCTGAGGAAATAAGGGCTGAGGGAAGAGGGGCTGACGGAGGAGGGGCTGAGGAAGGAGGGGCTGAGATAGGAGGGAATGAGGGAGGAGAGGCTGAGGGAGGAGGATCTGAGGAAGGATGAACTGAGGGAAGAGGGGCTGAGGGAGGAGGGGCTGAGGAAGGAGGGATTGAGGAAGGAGGCGCTGAGAGAGGATCAGCTGAGAAAGGAGGGGCAGAGGGAAGAGGGGCTGAGGAAGGAGGGACTGAGGGAGGAGGGGCTGTGGGAGAAGGGGCTGAGGGAAGAGGGCTGAGGGAGGAGGGGCCGAGGGAGAAGGGGCTGAAGAAGGAGGAGCTAAGGGAAGAGGGGCTGAGCGAGCAAGGGCTGAGAGAGGAGGGGCTGATAGAGGAGGGGCTGGAAAAGGAGGAGCTTAGGGCGGAGGGGCTTAGGAAGGGGGAGCTCAGGAAAGAGGGGCTGAGAGAGGACGGGCTGAGAGAGGAGGGGCTGAGGGAGGAGGGGCTGAGGAAGGAGAGGCTGAGGGAAAAGTGGCTTAGGGAAAAGGAGATGAGTAAGGAGGCGCTGACGGACGAGGGGCTGAGGGAGGAGGGGCTGAGGGAGAAGGGGCTGAGGGAGAAGGGGCTGAGGGAGGAGGGGCTGAGGGAGGAGAGGGTGAGAGAGAAGGGTGTGAGGAAGGAGAGGCTGCGGGAGGAGGGGCCAGGGTAGGAGGGGCCAGGGGAGGAGGGGCTGAAGAAGGACGGGCTAAGGGAAGAGGGGCTGTGCGAGCAAGGGCTGAGAGAGGAGGGGCTGAGGGAGGAGGGGCTGAAGAAGGAGGAGCTGAGGGCGGAAGGGCTTAGGAAGGGGGAGCTCAGAAAAGAGGGGCTGAGAGAGGAGGGGCTGAGGGAGGAGGGGCTGAAGAAGAAGGGGCTGAGGGAGGAGGGGCTGAGGGAGGAGGGGCTGAGAAAGGAGGGGCTGAGCGGGCAAGGGCTGAGAGAGGATCGGCTGAGAAAGGAGTGGCTGAAGGAAGAGGGGCTGAGGGAGGAGGGGCTGAGGGAGAAAGGGCTGAGGGAAGAGGGGCTGAGGGAGGAGGGGCTGAGGAAGGAGGGGCTGAGAAAGGAGGGAATGAGGGAGGAGAGGCTGAGGGAGGAGGATCTGAGGAAGGATGAACTGAGGGAAGAGGGGCTGAGGGAGGAGGGGCTGAGGAAGGAGGGATTGAGGAAGGAGGCGCTGAGAGAGGACGGGCTGAGAGAGGAGGGGCTGAGGAAGGAGAAATTGAGAAATTAGGGGCTGAGGGAGGAGAAGCTGAGGAAGGAGAGGCTGAGGGAAAAGTGGCTTAGGGAAAAGGAGCTGAGTACGGAGGCGCTGACGGACGAGGGGCTGAGGGAGGAGGGGCTGAGGGAGAAGGGGCTGAGGGAGGAGGGGCTGAGGAAGGAGGGGCTGAGGGAGGAGGGGATGAGAAAGGAGGGGCTGAGGAAGGAGGGGCTGAGAGAGGATCAGCTGAGAAAGGAGGGGCAGAGGGAAGAGGGGCTGAGGAAGGAGGGACTGAGGGAGGAGGGGCTGTGGGAGAAGGGGCTGAGGGAAGAGGGCTGAGGGAGGAGGGGCCGAGGGAGAAGGGGCTGAAGAAGGAGGAGCTAAGGGAAGAGGGGCTGAGCGAGCAAGGGCTGAAAGAGGAGGGGCTGATAGAGGAGGGGCTGAAGAAGGAGGAGCTTAGGGCGGAGGGGCTTAGGAAGGGGGAGCTCAGGAAATAGGGGCTGAGAGAGGACGGGCTGCGAGAGGAGGGGCTGAGGGAGGAGGGGCTGAGGAAGGAGAGGTTGAGGGAAAAGTGGCTTAGGGAAAAGGAGCTGAGTACGGAGGCGCTGACGGACGAGGGGCTGAGGGAGGAGGGGCTGAGGGAGAAGGGGCTGAGGCAGAAGGGTTGAGGGAGGAGGGGCTGAGGGAGGAGGGGCTGAGGGAGGAGAGGCTGAGAGAGAAGGGTGTGAGGGAGGAGGGGCTGAGGGAAGAGGGGCTGAGCGAGCAAGGGCTGAGAGAGGAGGGGCTGAGGGAGGAGGGGCTGAAGAAGGAGGAGCTGAGGGCGGAGGGGCTTAGGAAGGGGGAGGTCAGGAAAGAGGGCCTGAGGAAGGAGGGACTAAGGGTAGAGGGGCTGAGTGAGGAAAAGCTGAGAGAGGAGGCGCTGGGGGCGGAGGGGCTGAGTGAGGAGGGGCTGAGGGAAGAGGGGGTGACGACGGAGGGGCTGAGGGAGGAGGGGCTTAGGAAGGAGGGCTGAGGGAAGAGGGGCTGAGAGAAGAGAGGCTGAGGGAGGAGGAGCTGAGGGAAGAGGGGGTGACGAAGGAGGGGCTAAGGGAGGAGTGGCTGATAGAAGAGGGGCTGAGGAAGGAGGGTATAAGGGAGGAGGGCATGAGGGAAGAAGGGCTGAGAGAAGAGGGGCTGAGGAAGGAGGGACTAAGGGAAGAGGGGCTGAGCGAGGAGGGGTTGAGAGAGGAGAGGCTGAGGGAGGAAAGGCTGTGGGAAGAGGGGTGACGAAGGAGGGGCTGAGGGAGGAGTGGCTGAGGGAGGAGGGGCTGAGGAAGGAGGGTATAAGGGAGGAGGGTATGAGTGAAAAGGGACTGAGGGAGGAGGGCCGAGGGAGGAGGGGCTGAGGAAGGAGGGGCTAAGGGAAGAGGGGCTGAGCGAAGAGGGGCTGAGGGAGGAGGGGCTAAGAGAGGAAGGGCCGAGGGAAGAGGGGCTGAGGAAGGAGGAATTGAGAAAGGGGGGCTGATGGAGGAGGGGCTGAGAGAGGAGGGGCTGAGGAAGGAAGGGCTGAGGAAGGAGGGACTGAGAGAGGAGGAGCTGACGGAGGAGGGGCTAACGGAAGCGGGGCTGAGAGAGGAGAAGCTGAGGGAGGAGGGGCTGAGGAAGGAGGGCTGAGGGAAGAGGGGCTGGAGAGGAGGGGCTGAGGAAGGAATGGCTGAGTGAAGAGGGGCTGAGGGAGGGAGGGCTGTGTGAGGAGGGGCTGAGGGAGAAGGGGCTGAAGAAGGAGGGACTAAGAGAGGAGGGGCTGACGGAGTAGGGGCTGACGGAGGAGGGGCTGAGAGAGAAGAAGGTGAGGGAGGAGGGACAAAGGAAGGAGGGCTGAGGTAAGAGGGGCTGAGGGAGGAGTGGCTGAGGGAGGAGGGGCTGAGGAAGGAATGGCTGAGTGAAGAGGGGCTGAGGGAGGGAGGCCTGTGTGAGGAGGGGCTGAGAGAGGAGTGGCTGAGGGAGGAGGGGCTGAAGGAGGAAGGGCTGAGAGAAGAGGGGCTGAGGAAAGAGGGGCTGAGGGCGGAGGGGCTGAGTGAGGAGGGGCTGAGGGAAGAGAGGGTGACGAAGGAGGGGCTGAGGGAGGAGTGGCTGAGGGAGGAGGGGCTGAGGAAGGAGGGTATAAGGGAGAAGGGTATGAGGGAAGAGGGACTGAGGGAGGAAGGACCGAGGGAGGAGGGGCTGAGGAAGGAGGGGCTAAGGGAAGAGGGGCTGAGCGAAGAGGGGCTGAGAGAGGAGGGACTGAGGGAAGAGGGGCATAGGCGTGCCGTGACCTAAAATCTGGCAGGGGCCAGGGACCGAAAGCTTCAAAATATGCGATGATTTTGTCTTCCGTAAGGTACACGTGCTGTTCATACAACTTATATAATTTACTAATACATTATATGTTTGTTAATTTATTCTTTGTTATTTGCTAATGCAGAATGCTTTATCAAATAAACTTAGTGTCTGTGAATACGTATGAGCTACTACCCCATGCATATAATGCAAATGGTAGGTATTAACTACACATGAATTATTTATTACCGCTAAGAAATGAACGCCTGTATGAATTATACGGGAATAGAATGGAAATAATTAGAAATATAAGACTATTTTTTCGTTTTGAAGCTTAATATATTTCAATTTATACTTGAAGAAGAGGATAGCTTACTTTCAAAATATCTTTGAAGAAATTGGGGTATATTAAGCTAACAAGGAAGAAATTGATCTCTTGCTTCAAATTTTTGTTACCTAGAAAACTTAGAAAAAGCATAAATAACTTGCCAGGGTGAAGAGTGCTGTTACTTACTCTTTTCGAGCCATTTGGTTTGCAGAGATATCTTTGTAGCCCTAACTGCGTGTCCAAGGCTAGATGAAATATCAAAACCCTGCAAACTAGTGGTTTTTGCTGTTTTTCGTTTTCATGATCCTCTGGGAAACGCGAGATCCAGACAGTGTTTCTTTGCCAATGATTTAATTTTTCCCAAACTACACAAAAGTTTTCTCGCTCACTTAGTTGTGCTTTAACCGTTCTATTCACAAGATCTATCCCATCCCTAGAAGTTGCATTATTGCACATGTTCGCTATAGAAAGAACATAGTGAAAGATGAAAAGATTTACTGCAAACTTAGGATTACTGATTGAATGAAAGATCCCCAATGCATAAACTGAATCGCTGCCTTTTCCTTCATTCATTTCTTTTTCTAAAGCCTTTTTTATAGTCTACTATCGATCACATATTTACAATTGTGAAATCTCATTGACTAATGAGTCGAGCTTAAACTTCTCCTTTCACGCCTTGTATTTAGATCAACTGCCTCTACAAGCTGCTTCAACAATTGGTGTTTTGATGGCTTCGAAATGTGTAGGCAAAGGGATTCGATGGCATTGAAAAAAGATGTACACGTTTCGATTGTGAAAAGTGTGTCCATCACAATAAGGATAATTTTATGACCTAGACAGTGTACAAATGTGGCTGCAGGGTGTTTCATATTTATTTAGATTTGTGCACCACCTTTTTGTCCTGACATGACACTACCACCATCATAAGACTGTCCAACAACACGCGATTCGCTAAGTTCGTAGCTGTCTAACAGGCTCAAAATTATATCTGTTAAATACGAGGCATTTCTAGCTCCTGAACAGTCTACAAAGCTTAAGAACCTTTCTTCGACTGCTAGCATCACTTTCATCATGTCCTTTGAAAGCACGTCCTTGGCGGCTGAGACACGTCGTAGAGTCGATAATCTTTTCCAAATAATTTCGATTCATCTTGACAATATTCCAAGGCTGTTCAAGTACCATATCACTTAGAGCGTCCGCACACGGGTCGACATTCAATCGGCTCGACTGCGACTCGACTGCGACTCGAACTCGAACTCCTTGCGATTTCCAATGTAAATGAATGGAGACCCGCACACGGGTCGACTTGTGCTCGACTCGGACTCGGTGCGACTGCGACTCGACTGCGACTCGTCTCGCTCGAAGTGTTTGGAACGGGAAAAGTCGAGCAAGACGCGTGATATTTTTTTTCGAAATATATGAAATTGATTTTTTTTTATAATGTATGCATTATTAATTATTTTATTTTATGTATTATTATGATTGATTCTTTGAAAAATGTTAATGTTTCTGATAACGTATCACGTATGTATTTTTTTATATGTTTGCATAATGTTGTTACATATTGTAATGTTCTATACATGAATTTTTCCTATATTTATTTTAATTATGTTGGCCACAAAATAGTTGCACCTATATGCTCATAAAGGTTATTGATATGTGATCATGGTTCCCTTCTTGTCTATAAATAAGCATAGATAAAGTAGAGCATAATTGATACGGGAAACTCGATCGTTTTGCGGAATAAGCTGCCGAAAGCAGAATCAAAGTGGAATTGTTTTTGCGGGATGATTAAAATTGAAAATTTTATAGAAAATGTTTTTTGTACAAAATGGTTTCGAACGTATGCACTGATTCTCATCAGACTCCAGCTTACAGTGCTTACTTGACTGATGTGACCACTTGCAGTTGGAAATCAGTAATTTTTATTTACGTTAGTTGTGACAAATTTTAACATCTCCGCAAAACGCAAAACAATCCAGTTTGTGTGAGCTGGTGTCTGATGAGAATCAGTGTATACTTTCGAAACCACTTTGTCAAAAAAAAAGTTCAATAAAATTTTCAATTTTAATCATCCCGCAAAAACAATTCTACTTTAGCATCTATATATTTATTCAAGCAACAGCGAAGTGTTTATAATGTAGTTTCCTAACAAAGAAACAAGCTTGCAATTTTTCAGGATGAAGTCCCACTTACTGGAGAAGCTTTTATTGAACACTAGTTGTTGCTGCCAATGGCTAATGATTCGATTGATATTGACACTCTTAGATGATATAGCAGTGCCATCTGCGAGGATAGGAATTTTGCACTTGGAGTGTGAAAGAGAGGCGTATAGCTATTGAATTTAGTTGGACCCTGGGACATGCTTATCAGAATATTAATGGAAGTGCTTCATATCGGATTCAATAAAGGTCGGATCATTATTACTTGTAGTAATCCATAGTGGGTGAATATAAGTTACACGTGACAAAGCGACATATACTAATAACATACAAGTATATAATATTATTGAAGATCTCTCTAGTAAAATTACTTTCAATAACCGACCAAGACGCACCAGATTTGTAAATCTGCCCAATGAATTCATTCATCACACTACTTATCATAAAATGAGCCCATTAATAAGTGCTGTGGAATACTCAATTCTATAAGCAGCCACTACTCTTCGGGGATTACCAAATCAAACTTCAAAAATAACTGGTCCAAAGCCCATTCCACATCCGAACCCGCTTAACTTCCATCGTTATTAGCCTAAATTTAATTAAAATAATGTAGAGTAACTGCTACAAAATTTGTGATGCATTGAAATACTTTTTACGGACAATTTTTATTTTATATTTATAATGATTAATTGTATTTTAGATTTATATTATGGTTTCTTGTTGTGTATGTTGCCTTGTTTCGTAAAATAAATATCTAAATAAATAATATATACTATTGTTTGTTTGTCAAAACTTCGAGTAGAAAACGACCCGTTTCGAGTTCGAGTCGCAGTCGAGTCGATTGCATGTCGACCCGTGTGCGGAGGCACTTACTGTCTTTCAAGCACTATTAGAGTTTTATTATTGTTGAGTTTTTATTATTGTATGCATTATGTCCTTCAACACATTGTGCGTAAATTTTACTATCCGGAGAATTTATCCGAATCGCGAAGTTTGGTCGAGCTGAAATTTTGGTGTATTTTTCGCGACAATAGAAATTCTATGGAAAATTTTGCATTGTGATGATTTCACACCGAGTCATCAGATCATCACGAAATTAACAAGACTCATCAATGGGCATAAAAAATAAGTTTCTGTGGTTTTCAAGTAATGCCTGGGCAACCTTGTAGTCTCCATAAGTACATAAACACAAGTCTTTCACACCATTGACTCCTTGGTATTTTTTCGGCTTTTAGAATAAAATGCAAATGATATACAGTTAAATTGAAACTCGCAAAACTACCAACCACCTGGTACTTGCGTGTACGGAGTCTCGCGACCGGATAAAATTCACAGGATATATTGGTCTTGGGTAGATACAGGTCTGACAAAAGTTTAATAAATATGATAGGAACTATGTGACGGTTGAGTCACCATGAAAAAACGCTCGGTGAAATTGAAGTGCTATGCCTTTTAACTTCCGATGCAGTTAACAAATTATAATGAAATTCACACACATTTAACCTGTTTGTGAACCAAGTAAGTCAAAATTTTGGTCGTAATGTTAGGTCCGCGCTACCAGCATCAACGATTTGAATCATTTTTGTACTGGAAATCGGTACTATTAAATTTTCAAATAATAATGAATTCATAGTGAAAATAAGCCGAAAATATATTAATTTCAAAAATGTTAACACAGTCGCGGAAAGTAACTTCAAACACCCTTGTTTTCTTATAACTGCCAACGCTTTCAATGGATCAAAACCAAAGCTGTAAATTAAGTTATTTTAACGGGATACAAATTTGGTGTAGTCTTTGTTGTGGTGGTGTCAAAAGGTTTACAGCAGCAATATAGGACTTTCCAAGCTGTTCAGTATGGACTTTTTGACTCAAACCTAATAAGTATACTTTATCATACGCAAAAGTCAAAGAAACATGCTCTCAAATATGGAATAAGACGGTGTTTGTTTTGCTTAATGTTAGGTATGAACGTGCTAATTGTATATGATCCCATCAAGAAAGAGTAAGCGCAGCAAAAATTGCTCGCAATAAACAACATTGTCTTGAATAAGTAGCATAAAAGTGGCAGGGATGTCATTTTTGTTCTCCAAATGACTTCGAAAATTGTAGTCTACGTTAATTATCTTATTGCCTACCATTTTAATACTCAGATTATGTTTTGTGAAAAACATAATTGCATAAAACGCCAGTTTATAAAAGTGTTAAAAATACCCGTATATTACCTAGCAGGAATGAACAGATAATCTTAATAAAAAAAGGATGATTGGCGAGGCTGTTTTAAACTTAACGCTTTGAAACTTAACGTATAACTTGTCGAAATTGAATATTGCCGTCCATTTCTCGAGATAAGTCCCATAACATCGTAATTAATACCGCAAATAACACAATGTCTGTGTTATAAGTAGTGTGTATGCTTTGGTATAGGCTTAAACTACTGTACTACACAACTCTTACTGTAACCACAAAACCAAAGAGGCGAAAACTTAAGTGTCTGCTCTTGGAAATATTTATTTTTCTGGGAGGGGCCAACCTGGGGTCTGGGGGGGTCCCGGCCCCCCCTGGCCCCCCCTACGGCGCGCCTATGAAGAGGGGCTGAAGGAGGAGGGGATGAGGAAGGAGGGTATGAGGGAAGAGGGACTGAGGGAGGAGTGGCCGAGGGAGGAGTGGCCGAGGGAGGAGGGGCTGAGGAATAAGGGGCTAAGGGAAGAGGGGCTTAGCGAGGAGGGGCTGAGAAAGGAGGGGCTGAGGGAATAGGGGCTGAAGAAGGAGGGGATGAGGGAGGAGGGGTTGAGGGAAGAGGGGCTTACAGAGGAGGGGCTGAGGGAGGAGTGGCTGAGGAAGTAGGGGCTAAGGGAAGAGGGGCTGAGCGAGGAGGGGCTAAGGGAGGATTGGCTTAGGAAGGAGAGGCTAAAGGAAAAGGGGCTGAGTAAGGAAGGTCTGAGAGAGGAGGGGCTGAGGGAAGAGTGGCTGAAGGAGGAGGGTATGAGGAAGGAGGGTATGAGGGAAGAGGGACTGAGGGAGGAGTGGCCGAGGGAGGAGTGGCCGAGGGAAGAGGGGCTGAGGAATAAGGGGCTAAGGGAAGAGGGGCTTAGCGAGGAGGGGCTGAGAAAGGAGGGGCTGAGGGAATAGGGGCTGAAGAAGGAGGGGATGAGGGAGGAGGGGTTGAGGGAAGAGGGGCTTACAAAGGAGGGGCTGAGGGAGGAGTGGCTGAGGAAGGAGGGGCTAAGGGAAGAGGGGCTGAGCGAGGAGGGTCTGAGAGGGGAGGGGCTGAGGGAGTAGGGGCTGAAGAAGGAGGGGATGAGGGAGCAGGGGTTGAGGAAAGAGGGGCTGACGAAGGAGTGGCTGAGGGAGGAGTGGCTGAGGGAGGAGGGGCTGAGGAATGAGGGACTAAGGGAAGAGGGGCTGAGGGAGGAGGGACTACGGGAGGATTGGCTGAGGAAGGGGGGGCTAAAGGAAAAGGGGCTGAGCGAGGAAGGGCTGAGAAAGGAGAGGCTGAGGGAAGAGGGGCTGAAGAAGGAAGGGATGAGGGAGGAGGGTATGAGGGAAGAGGGACTGAGGGAGGAGGAACCGAGGGAGGAGGGGCTGAGGAAGGAGGGGCTAAGAGAAGAGGGACTGAGCGATAAGGGAGAGATAGAGAAGGTGCTGAGGGAAGATGGCTGAGGGAGGAGGGGCCGAGGGAGGAGGGGTCGCTGATGGAGGGGCCCTGATGGAGGAGGGGCTGAAGGAGGAGGGGCTGAAGAAGGAGGGGCTAAGGGAGGAGGGACTGAGGTAGGAGGGGCTGAGGGAGGAGGGGCTGAAGGAGGATCGGCTGAGAAAGGAGGGGCTGAGGAAGGAGGGACTGAGGAAGGAGGGGCTCAGAGAGGAGGGGCTCAGGGGGAAGCGGCTGCGGGAAGAGGGCTGAGGGTGGAGGCGCCGAGGGAGGAGAAGCTTAAGAAGGAAAGGCTACGAGAAGAGGGGCTGAGCGAGCAAGGGCTGAGAAAGGAGGGGCTGAGGGAGGAGGGGCTTAGTGAGGAGGGGTTGAGTGAAGAGGGGCTCAGAGAGGAGGGGCTAAGGGAGGAGGGGCTGAAGAAGGAGGGGCTGAGAGAGAAGGGGCTGAGAGAGGAGGGGCTGAGGGAGGAGAGGCTGAGGGAGGAGGGGCTGAGCGAGGAGGGGCTGAGCGAGCAGGGGCTTAGAAAGGAGGTGCTGAGGGAGGAGGGGCTGAGCGAGGAGGGGCTGAGCGAGGAGGGGCTGAGGGAGGAGGAGCTGAGCGAGGACGGGCTGAGGGAGGAGGGGCTGAAGAAGGAGGAGCTGAGGGCGGAGGGGCTGAAGAAGGGGGAGCTCAGGAAGGAGGGGCTGAGAGAGGACGAGCTGAGAGAGGAGGGGCTGAGGGAGGTGGGGCTGATTGAGGAGAGGCTGAGGGAGGAGGGGCTGAGCGAGGATGGGCTGAGCGAGCAGGGGCTGAGAAAGGAGGTGCTGAGGGAGGAGGGGCTGAGGGAGGAGGGGCTGAGGGAGGAGGGGCTGAGCGAGGAGGTGCTGAGGCAGGAGGAGCTGAGCGAGGAGGGGCTGAGGGAGGAGGGGCTGAAGAAGGAGGAGCTGAGGGAGGAGGGGCTGAAGAAGAAGGGCCTGAGGGAGGAGAGGCTGAAGGAGGAGGGGCTGGGGGAAGATGGGCTGAGGGAAGAGTCTCTGAGGGAGGAGGAGCTGAGCGAGGAGGGGCTGAGCGAGCAGGGGCTAAGAAAGGAGTGGCTGAGGGAGGAGGGGCTAAGGGAGGAGGGGCTGAGCGAGGAGGGGCTGAGGGAGGAGGGGCTGAACTAGGAGGGGCTGAGGGATGAGGGGCTGAAGAAGGAGGAGCTGAGGGCGGGGGGGCTTAAGAAGGGGGAGCTCAGGAAGGAGGGGCTGAGAGAGGAGGAGCTGAGAGAGGAGGGGCTGAGGGAGGAAGGGCTGAAGAAGAAGGGCCTGAGGGAGGAGGGGCTGAGAGAGGAGGGGCTGAGGAAGGATGGGCTAAGAAAAGAGGGCCTTAGGGAGGAGAGGCTCAGGGAGGAGGGGCTAAGGAAGGAGGGGCCAAGGGAGAAGGGGCTGAGGGAGGAGGGGCTTAGGAAGGAGCGGCCGGGGAAGGAGGGGCTGAGAGAGGACGGGCTGATAGAGAAGGTTCTGAAGGAGGCGGTGTTGAAGAAGGAGGATCTGAGGGAGGAGAGGCTCAGGGAGGAGGGGCTGAAGAAGGAGGGGCCAAAGGAGAAGGGGCTGAGGGAGGAGGGGCTTAGGAAGGAGCGGCCGGGGAAGGAGGGGCTGAGAGAGGACGGGCTGATAGAGAAGGTTCTGAAGGAGGCGGGGTTGAAGGAGGATCTGAGTTAGGAGGGGCTAAGGGAGCAGGGGCAGAAAGAGGAGGGGCCGAGGGAGGAGGGGCTGAAGGTGGAGGGGCTTAAGAAGAAGGGGCTGAGGGAGGAGGGGCTGAGGGAAAAGGGGCTGAGGGAGGAGGGGCTGAGCGACGAGGGGCAGAGAGAGGAGGGGCTGAGGGAGGAGGGGCTGAGGGAGGAGGGGTTGAGCGAAGAGGGACTGAGAGAGGAGGTTCTGAGGGATGAGGGGCTGAAGAAGGAGGGGCTGAGGAAGGAGGGGCTGAGAGATGAGGGGCTGAGAGAGGAGGGGCTGAGAGAGGACGCGTTGAGAGGGGAGTGGCTGAGGGAAGAGGGATTGAGGGAGGAGGGGCTTAGGGAGGAGGGGTTGAGGGAGGAGGGGCTGAGGAAGGAGGGGCTGAGAGAGGAGGGGTTGAGGGAGGAGGAGCTGAGGGAGGAGCGGCTTAGGAAGGAGGGGCTGAGGGAGGAGGGGCTGAGGGAGGATGGGCTGAGGGAGGAGGAGCTGAAGAAGGAGGGGTTGAGGGAGGAATGGCTGAGAGAGGAGGGGCTGAGGGAGGAGGGGCTGAGGGTGGAGAAGCTGAGGGAGGAGGGGCTGAGAAAGGATGGGCTGAGGGAGGAGGGCCTGAGGGAGGAGGGGCTGAGAGAGGAGCTGCTGAGAAAAGGGGGGTTTAGGGAGGAGGGGTTGAGGAAGGAGGGGCTGGGGGATGAGGGACTGAAAGAGGAGGGGCTGAGAAAGGAGGGGCTGAGGGAGGAGGGGCTAAGGGAGGAGGGGCTGAGGGAAGAGGGGCTGATGAAGGAAGGGCTGAGTGAGGAGGGCCTGAGGGAGGAGCGGCTTAGGAAGGAGGGGCTGAGGGAGGAAGGTCTAAGGGAGGATGGGCTGAGGGAAGAGGGGCTGAGGGATGAGGGGCTGAGAGAGGAGGCGCTGAGGGTGGAGAAGCTGAGGGAGGAGGGGCTGAGAAAGGATGGGCTGAGGGAGGAGGGCCTGAGGGAGGAGGGGCTGAGAGAGGAGCTGCTGAGAAAAGAGGGGTTTAGGGAGGAAGGGTTGAGGAAGGAGGGGCTGGGGGATGAGGGACTGAAAGAGGAGGGGCTGAGAAAGGAGGGGCTGAGGGAGGAGGGGCTAAGGGAGGAGGGGCTGAGGGAAGAGGGGCTGATGAAGGAGGGCTGAGTGAGGAGGGCCTGAGGGAGGAGCGGCTGAGAGAAGAGGGGCTGAGGGAGGAGAGGCTACGGGAGGAAGGGCTGAGGAAGGAGGGGCTGAGAGGAGAGTGGCTGAGAAAGGAGGGGCTGAGGGAAGAGGGGCTGAGGAAGGAAGGGCTGAGCGAAGAGGGGCTGAGGGAAAAGGGGCTGAGGGATGAGGGGCTGAGGGAGGAGGGCCTGAAGGAGGAGGGGCTGAGAGAAGAGGGGCTGAGGGAGGAGAGGCTAAGAGAGTAAGGGCTGAGGAATTAGGGGTTGAGGGAGGAGGGGCTGAGAAAGGAGGGGCTGAGGGAGGAGGCTCAGGGAAGAGGGGCTGAGGGAGGGAGGGCTGTGTGGAATCAGGGAGGAGGGGCTGAGGGAGGAGGGGCTGAGGAAAGAGGCGCCTTGGGAGGAGGGGCTGAGGATAGAGGGGGCTGAGGGAGGAGGGGCTGAGGAAAGAGGCGCTTAGGGAGGAGGGGCTGAGGATAGAGGGGGCTGAGGGAGGAGGGGCTGAGGGAGGAGATTCTGAGGGAGGAGGGGCTTAAGGAGGAAGGGCTGAGAGAGAAGGGGCTGAGGAAGGAGGGGAGTGAAAAGGGGTCGAGGGAGAAGGGGCAGAGGAAGGAGGGGCTTAGGAAGGAGGGGCTTAGAGAGGACGGGCTGAGAGAGGAGGGGCTGAGGGAAGGGGGGCTGAAGAAGGTGGTGCTGAGGGAGGAGGGGCTGAGGGAGGAAGGGCTGAGGGAGGAGGGGCTGAAGGAGGAGGGGCTGAGAAAAGAGGGCTGAGGGAAGAGGGTCTGAGGGAGGAAGGGCTGAGGGAGGAGTGGCTGAGGGAGGAGGGGCTGAGAGAGGACAGACTGAAAGAGGAGGGGCTGAGGGAAGAGGGGCTGAAGAAGGTGGTGCTGAGGGAGGAGGGGCTGAGGGAGGAAGGGCTGAGGGAGGAGGGGCTGTGAGAGTAGAGCTGAGGGAGGAGAGGCTGAGGGAGGAGGGGCTTAGGAAGGAGGGGCTGAGCGACGAGGGGCAGAGAGAGGAGGCGGTGAGGGAGGAGGGGCTGAGGAAGTAGGGGCTGAAGAAGGAGGGGCTGAGGGAAGAGATGCTGAGGGAGGGAGGGCTGACGGAGGAGGGGTTTAGAGCGGAGAAGCTGAAGGAGGAGGGGCTGATTAAAGAGGGCTGAGGGAAGAGGGGCTGAGGGAGGAGGGGCTGAGGATAGATGGGCTGAGGGAGGAGGGGCGGAGGAAGGAGTGGCTGAGGGAGGAGGGGCTGAAGGAGGAAGGGCTTAGAGAGGAGGGGCTGAGGAAGGAGGGACTTAGAGAAGAGGGGCTGAGTGAGGAAGGGCTGAGAGAGGAGTGGCTGAGGGCGGAGGGGCTGAGGGAAGATGGGCTGAGGGAGGAAGGGCTGAGGGAAGAGGGGCTAAGGAAGGACGGGCTGAGGGGAGAGGGGCTGAGAGAGGAGCGGCTGAGAAAGGAGGGTCTGAATGAGGAGGGGCTGAGGAAGGAGGGGCTGAGGGAGGAAGGTCTAAGAGAGGACATGCTTATGGAGGAGGGGCTGAGCGAGGAAGGGCTGAGGGGAGAGGGGCTGATGGAGGAGGGGCTGAGGGAGGAGTGCCTGAAGGAGGAGGTTCTGAGAGAAGAGGGGCTGAGTGAGAAGAGGCTAAGGGAGGAAGGGCTGAGGGAGAAGGGAATGGGGGAGGAGCGGCAGAGAGAGGAGCGGCTGAGAAAGGAGGGGCTGAGGCAGGAGGGGCTGAGGAAGGAGGGGCTGGGGGAAGAGGGCCTGAGGGAGGAAGGGCTGAGAAATGAGAGGCTGAGGGAGGAGGGGCTGAGGAAGGAGGGGCTTAGGGAAGAGTGGCTGAGAAAAGAGGGGCTGAGGGAGGAGGGGCTGAGGAAGGAAGGGCTGAGCGAAGAGGGGCTGAGGGAAAAGGGGCTGAGGGATGAGGGGCTGAGGGAGGAGGGCCTGAGGGAGGAGGGGCTGAGAGAAGAGGGCCTGAGGGAGGAGGGGCTGAGAGAGAAGCTGCTGAGAAAAGAGGGGCTGAGGGAGGAGGCGTTGAGGAAGGAGGGGCTGGGGGATGAGGGACTGAAAGAGGAGGGGCTGAGAAAGGAGGGGCTGAGGGAGGAGGATCTGAGGGAAGAGGGGCTGATGGAGGAGGTCCTGAGGGACGAGGGCCTGAGGGAGGAGGGGCTGAGAGAAGAGGGGCTGCGGGAGGAGAGGCTAAGGGAGGAAGGACTGAGGAAGGAGGGGCTGAAGGAGGAGGGGCTAAGGGAGGAGGGGCTGGGGGAGGAGGGGCTGAGGAAGGAAGGGCTGAGGGAAGGGGGGTTGAGGGAAGAGGGGCTGAGAGATGAGGGGCTGAGAGAGGAGGGGCTGAGGGTGGATAGGCTAAGGGAGGAGGGGCTGAGAGAACAGGGGCTGAGGGAGGAGAGGCTAAGGGAGGAAGGGCTGACGAAGGAGGGGCTGAGGGAGGAGGGGCTGAGAGAGGATGTGCTGAGAGAGGATGGGCTGAGAGAGGAGGGCCTGAGGGAGGAAGGGCTGAGAGAAGAGCGGCTGAGAAAAGAGGAGCTGAGGGAAGAGGGGCTGAGGAAGGAGGGGCTGGGTGAAGAGGGGCTGAGGGAGGAGGGGCTGAGAAAGGAGGGGCTGAGGGAGGAGGGGCTGAGGGAAGAGGTGCTGATGGAGGAGGGGCTGAGGGCCTGATGGAGGAGAGGCTGAGAGAAGAGGGGCTGAGGGAGGAGACGCTAAGGGAGGAAGGGCTGAGGAAGGAGGGGCTGAGGGAGGAGGGCGTGAGAAAGGAGGGGCTGAGGGAAGAGGGGCTGAGGAAGGAGGGGCTGGGTGAAGAGGTGCTGAGGGAATAGGGGCTGAGAGATGAGGGGCTGAGAGAGGAGGGGCTGAGGAAGGAGGGGCTGAGGGAGGATAGGCTGAGGGAGGGGCGGCTGAGGGAGGAAGGGCTGAGGAAAGAGGGACTGAGGGAGGAGATTCAGAGGGAAGAGGGACCAAGAGAGGAGCGGCTGAGAAAGGAAGGGCTGAGAGAGGAGGGGCTGAGGAAAGAGGGGCTGGGGGAAGTGGGGCTGAGGAACGACGGACTGAGGAAGGAGGCGCTGGGAGAGGACGGGCTGAGGGAGGAGGGGCTGAGGAAGGAGGGGCTGAGGGAGGAGAGGCTGAGGGAGGGGCGGCTGAGGGAGGAAGGGCTGAGGAAAGAGGGACTGAGGGAGGAGACTCAGAGGGAGGAGGGACCAAGAGAGGAGCGGCTGAGAAAGGAAGGGCTGAAGGCGGAGGGGCTGAGGAAAGAGGGGCTGGGGGAAGTGGGACTGAGGGAGGAGGGGCTGAGAAAGGAGGGTCTGAGGGAGGAGAAGCTGAGGAAGGAAGGGCTGAGGAAAGAGGGTGTGGCGTCCGATGATCACATCCATGCACTGTACATGTGCACTGCATGCCCGCGGCTAATGTGCATACGCTAGCAATTTAATGCGTCTTGCGCGATCTAGATGATTATCGTTGAAATGTAGAATCATAAAAGATAAGCGATTTTATGCTGAGCTAGCTGCGCGTGTGTGTGGCATGATGGTCGTCGAACGCTACAGCCCCACGAGTAACATAGGACGCCAGACGCTGACGCTGCATTTCGCATCTTGATATCTTGGCTCGTTCTTGTTGAGTTAATTAGTTTTCGTAGTAGTCTTGCCGCGGCATGTATGTTTGTTGATTTAAGATCGATAATATTTTAATAAACTAAAAGTGTTACAAAGACGTTTTTTATTCACTCGCGCAAGCAGGCGAAAGTGGCGATCCTGCCAGCGCGGTTTTGCATACATCACGATCGTGTTTTTAGTCCTGTGCCATCCATTTTACGCGGCGTGTTCTTTAAGTAAATGGGTGGTCAGGAGAGTAAGCTTCCCGCCGTGGGGGACATTACGAACACTATGGTGGTAAATTCGTCGCTATCCGTACAGAGCGAACGTGTGGAATTTCTTCTTTCGGCCGTTCTAGTTATTCACGTTATGTCGTTCGCCTACCGATTGTATCGCGATCATCTGCGGGGTGTAAAACGACGCGCGACCACCACACAAGCCTAAATCGATAGTTCGTAAGTTCACAGTGTGGCATCATACCCCTGGCTTAGATCAGGGGACTGCGAAGTGGTGACTAGTGCCGATCATACCAAGTGAGACCTGGCGTCCTTTTCATTCGATAGACGAAATCGACCCGCAAAAACCATGTCGAATCCTACTCCGACCCCCCCTGGTGACAAAATAAGTGTGCCTGGTGACAATGACACAATGACCACCAACGATGACCATGCAGCAGGAAATGAAGTAAGTAGAGTTGCGGTCCGAATTCCTCCATTTTGGAGTGACGACGTAGAGCTATGGTTCTCGCAAGTCGAAGCCGTTTTCGCGAATAGCCGTATTTCTAGTGACTCGTCTAAATATTCGTTTTTGGTGAGTGGGTTAGAGCCGCGGGTTATGCAACAGGTTCGTGACTATATTGTCAATCCGCCGGTAGACGAAAAATACCTAACGTCGAAACGGGCAATTATCGCAACTTTTGGTGACTCGGCACAGCAACGAATCCATAAACTTTTTTCCGAGGTTGAGCTAGGGGATCAGAAGCCGTCCCAGCTTCTTAATCGGTTACGCTCGTTCGCCGGTACTTCTATTCCGGAAGAAATGTTGAAGCAGATTTGGTTAACGCGACTAACCCCAAATTTGCGAACGACCTTGTCAGCCAATGACGTCGCGCTTTCGGAGCTGGCTGGCATAGCTGACCGTGTACAAGAAGTAACACAGTTTTCAACGCCCCTAGGCATTAACGCCGTGTCGACAACGCCAACGGTGGCTGCTATAAGCGAATTAAATGCTCGCATTAATGCCCTAACAGAACGTTTTAACGCGCTTGATTTCAGAACCCAGTTCCCAGCTCGCCGAGAACGTAGTCGATCGCGTTCGCGTTCACGTCCACGTTACGAAGCACGATCATCGCGAGACGGTAATCGTTCTAGTCGCGAGAGGAATCAGCAATCCAATTCCGGTTACTCTCTTTGTTGGTATCATCGGAAGCACGGGAATTCCGCGAAAAACTGCAGATCGCCGTGTAGTTTTTCAAAAAACTAACAATCTCCACGCGGGTGGAGGCAACGGGCCCGCGTAAAATAACACGCCTCCAAGTATTCGATCGCACGACCTCCCGCTCGTTCCTAGTAGATACCGGTGCCGACATTTCTGTCATTCCTCCAACCAAACGAGAACGCCTAAACGAGAACGCGGATACATCTCTTGTCGCCGCCAATGGCTCGAAAATCCGCACATTCGGCAAACGATGCCTAACACTCAGTATTGGACTACAACGACCTTTCAAATGGACTTTCACCGTGGCAGACGTGACCTCACCAATCATAGGTGCAGATTTGCTAGCATATCACGGACTTTTAGTGGATATGCGTGGACGACGACTCATCGATCGCAAGTGGCACGTATCAACGCTAATGCGTACGGTAAAGATAGACAAAGCACGTATTGAGGCACCCTCGCTATTCGATCTAACGGGCGCATATGGTGAACTGCTATCGAAGTATCGCGAGCTAACAGTCGCTACTTCTCGCAATGTGAATCATTGCACTACTACGCACCATATAATTACTACAGGCCCACCAGTACGAGCGAAGACTCACCGACTGTCACCCGAAAAACTCGCCGCTGCAAAAGCCGAATTTAATCTGTTAGTGGAGCAGGGTATATGCAGACCATCAAAAAGCGCTTGGAGCAGTCCGTTACACATGGTTCGCAAGCCCAACGGAGTCTGGCGTCCTTGTGGGGACTATCGCGCCTTAAACGCCATTACCACACCAGACAGGTATCCCATAGGATTTCTCCAGGATTGTTCAGCCTCCTTGCATGGAATGAAAGTGTTTTCTGTCCTCGACCTTAAGAAGGCGTTCCACCAGATTCCCATAGAACCATACGATGTTCCCAAGACGGCCATAATAACCCCATTCGGACTTTTTGAATTCGTCTACATGACGTTTGGCTTGTGCAACGCTGGACAAACGTTCCAGAGATTCATCCACGAGGTACTCCAGGGGATTGACTACGTCTTTTCTTATCTCGACGATATTCTGGTGTTTTCGACTGATCATGAAACGCATAAAAAACACCTAACCGAAGTCTTCGAGCGCCTAAAAAAGCACGGGTTGGACACTTGGTCACGTGTCGTGGCTTGCAACCTTTACCTGAAAAGACAGAAGGGGTTGCCGAAATTCCTTTGCCGAAAACGGTAAGCCAGCTAAAATCATTTTTGGGTATGGTGAATTTTTACAGGCGCTTTCTCTCGCATGTGGCCCAAAAACAACGAGTCCTCCAGGAACTGATCCCTGGCAACAAGCGAAAGGACAAGACGGAAATACAATGGACACCTTCATCGATAGCGGCATTCGAGCAATGCAAAAAGGATCTGGCTTAAGCTCCAACCCTGGCACACCCAGACATCAACGCGTTCTGGTCACTCAACGTAGATGCTTCTGACGGCGGAATTGGTGCAGTACTGCAGCAATCGACTACCTCCGGCACCGAGCCCCTAGGTTTCTTCTCACGAAGGCTTACTAAATCCCAACAGAAGTACAGCACCTACGATCGGGAGCTTCTGGCGATTTATGAGGCTATGCGTCATTTTCGGCATATGCTCGAGGGCAGAGTCTTTTCAATCTTTACGGACCATAAACCGCTGATATACGCATTTCAACAAAACCCAGACAAGGCTTCGCCAAGACAACAACGCCAACTAGACTACATTTCACATTTTAGCGTGGACATTCAGCACATTCCGGGCACAGAGAACTTCATTGCTGATTGCTTGTCACGAGTAAGTACAATATCCCAAATTAGTTCTGATTCTCTCGCTGCAGCTCAGCATGAAGACGAAGAGCTCCAAAAGCTGCTTCTTCAAGAGAATCAACCTCTCGAATGGCGCAAACAACAGTTCATTGGGACCGACAAGCCTCTCTACTGTGTTGTATCGTCAAACAAGATTCGGCCATACATTCCGAACAAGCTACGAGTTCCGCTAATCACGAAACTTCATGGTCTGGCTCATCCAGGGATACGAGCAACAAGGAAACTGGTGACCGACCGGTTCTTCTGGCCATCAATGAACCGTGATGTCAACAATTTTGTTCGAAGCTGCATCGCTTGCCAACGCAACAAGGTTGGGCGCCACACTAAATCACCAGTGCAACGCTACGCACCCCCAGACGCAAGGTTCGCTCACCTGAACATCGACATCGTGGGACCTCTGCCACCAAGCGACGGTTATAGATACTGTCGGACGATCATCGACCGATACACACGGTGGCCAGAGGCCATACCTCTCGTAACAATCACAGTGACCACCGTCGCCGAAGCTTTTGTCAATGTTTGGGTTAGCAGATTTGGAGTTCCAGCACAAATATCAACAGATCTGGGACGTCAATTCCAAAGCCAAGTTTTCGGCGAACTTACGCGACTGTTGGGATGCACTCATTTCCGGACAACGCCGTACCATCCGGCAGCTAACGGTATGATCGAGCGATGGCAGGACCGTTCCCCGTGGTCAAAAGGAAAGACAAATATTTCGTCGTGAATATTAATGGTCGTCATGTCAGCACCTCGATCGACCGATTGAAGCCCGCCTTGCTCGCAATCGAACCAACCACACAGAATACCGAATTGGCTAAATTTACCAGCTTTGGCCGACGAATCAAGCCCACGGTTCGATTTCGATTCGGCAATTGAGTCGAATAGCTGTAAGTTAGCATTAAGTTTTTAATTCTGTGTAAAGGAACGAGCCAGGTACTCAAAACTTTCAGTTCAATATTTTGTCTTATCGTGGCTTTGCCACTGCAGGGGGAGTACTGTGGCGTCCGATGATCACATCCATGCACTGTACATGTGCACTGCATGCCCGCGGCTAATGTGCATACGCTAGCAATTTAATGCGTCTTGTGCGATCTAGATGATTATCGTTGAAATGTAGAATCATAAAAGATAAGCGATTTTATGCTGAGCTAGCTGCGCGTGTGTGTGGCATGATGGTCGTCGAACGCTACAGCCCCACAAGTAACATAGGACGCCAGACGCTGACGCTGCATTTCGCGTCTTGATATCTTGGCTCGTTCTTGTTGAGTTAATTAGTTTTCGTAGTAGTCTTGCCGGGGCCCGTAATTTAGGCCCGTGCAGTCCTTTGTACTCAAAACTAATGAAATCTTTTTGGTAATTTGTTCACAGACGCTTATTTTGTCCAGGAATTTACGAGGCGCGATTTGCTTTTTATTTTCGGCGGTGCTGCGGCGATCCATTGGGGCGGTCGCCATTTGGCTTTCTAATAATTATTTCCAATAAAAACGTTAACTTTAAACTTTAATAAAGATGTACGTAAAATTTCAAATCGATATCTTGAGTAGTTTTTTGTTGGTAGCTGTTTCAAAAAAAAGTTCATTTTGAGCAGTTTAACAGTGGACTAACCCCTTAAGATCGATAATATTTTAATAAACTAGGGCTGTGTGAGGAAAGCTGAGGAAGGAGGGACTGAGAGAGGAGGGCTGACGGAGGAGGGGCTGATGGAGGAGGGGCTGAGAGAGGAGGGGCTGAGGGAGGAGATTTTGAGCGAAGAGGGGCTGAGAGTGGAGGTTCTGAGGGATGAGGGGCTGAAGAAGGAGGGGCTGAGGAAGGAGGGGCTGAGGGAAAGAAGGCAGAGAGGGGAATGGCTGAGGAAGGAAGGGCTGAGATAGGAGGGGCTGAGGGAAGAAGGGCTAAGGGAAGAGGCTCTGAAGAAGGAGAAGGAGCTGAGCGAGGAGGGGCTGAGCGAGGAGGGGCTGAGAGAGTAGGGGCTGACGGAGGAGTGGCTGAGGGAGTAAGGGCTGAGGGAGGAGGGGCTGAAGAAGGAGGGGCTAAGGGAAGAGGGGCTGAGCGAGGAAGGGCTGAGAGAGGAGGGGCTGAGGGAGGAGGGGCTGAGGGAGGAGGGGCTGAGGGAGGAGATTTTGAGCGAAGAGGGGCTGAGAGTGGAGGTTCTGAGGGATGAGGGGCTGAAGAAGGAGGGGCTGAGGAAGGAGGGGCTGAGGGAAAGAAGGCAGAGAGGGGAATGGCTGAGGAAGGAAGGGCTGAGATAGGAGGGGCTGAGGGAAGAAGGGCTAAGGGAAGAGGCTCTGAAGAAGGAGAAGGAGCTGAGCGAGGAGGGGCTGAGCGAGGAGGGGCTGAGAGAGTAGGGGCTGACGGAGGAGTGGCTGAGGGAGTAAGGGCTGAGGGAGGAGGGGCTGAAGGAGGAGGGGCTGCGGAGGAAGGGGCTGAGGGAGGAGAGGCTGAAGGAGGAGGGGTCTAGGAAGGAGGGGCTGAGCGACGAGGGGCTGAGAGCGGAGGTGGTGAGGGAGGAGGGGCTGAGGAAGGAGGGGCTGAAGAAGGAGGGGCTGAGGGAAGAGGGGCTGAGGGAAGAGTGGCTGAGGGAGGCGGGGCTGAGAGAGGAGGGGCTGAGGGAGGAGGGGCTGAGGTGAGATGGGCTGAGGAAGAAGGGGCTGAGGAACGAGGGGCTGAGAGAGGACGGGCTGAGAGAGGAGGGGCTGAAGGAGGAGAGGCTGAAGAAGGAGGGGCTGAGGGAGGAGGGAATGGGGGAGGAGGGGCTGAGAGTGAGGGGCTGAGGGAGATGGGCTTAGAGTGGAGCGGCTGAGAAAAGAGGGGCTGAGGGAGGAAGGGCTGAAGAAGGAGGGGCTAAGGGAAGAGGGGCTGAGAGAGGAGGGGCTGAGGGAAGAGGGACTGAGGGAGGAGGGGCTGAGGGAGGAGGGGCTGAGGGAGGAGGGGCTGAGAGAGGAGGGGCTGAGGAGGAGAGGCTGAGAGTGGAGGGGCTAAGGGAGGAGGAGCTGAGGGAGGAGCGGCTGAGGAAGGAGGAACTGAGGGAGGAGGGGCTGAGGGAGGAGGGGCTGAGGGAGGAGGGGCTGAGGTAGGAGGGGCTGAGGAAGGAGGGGCTGAGAACCAAGGGGCTGAGAGAGGTGGCGCTGAGGGAGGAGAGGCTGAAGGAGGAAGTGCTGAGAGAGGAGGGGCTGAGGAAGGAGGGGCTGTGGGAGGAGGGGCTGAGGGAGGAGTGGCTGAGGGAGAAGGGGCTGAAGGAGGAAGTGCTGAGAGAGGAGGGGCTGAGGAAGGAGGGACTAAGGGAAGAGGCCTGGGTGAGGAAGAGCTGAGAGAGGAGGGGCTGAGGGCGGAGGGGCTGAGTGAGGAGGGGCTTATCAAGGAGGGGCTCAGAAAGAAGGGGCTGAGGGAGGAGGGGCTGAGGAAAGAGGGGCTGAGGGAGGAGGGGCTGTGGGAGGAGGGGCTGAACGAGGAGTGGCTGAAGGAGGAAGTGCTGAGAGAGGAGGGGCTGAGGAAGGACGGACTAAGGGAAGACGGCTGAGTGAGGAAGAGCTGAGAGAAGAGAAGCTGAGGGCGGAGGGGCTAAGTGAGGAGGGGCTGAGCAACGAGGGGCTGAGAAAGAAGGGGCTGAGGGAGGAGGGGCTGAAGAAGGAGGGGCTGAAGGAGGAAGAGCTGAATGAGGAGGGGCTGAGGGAGGAGGGGCCAAGAGAGGAAGTTCTGTGGAAGGAGGGGCTGAGAGAAGAGGGGCTAAGGGAGGAGAGGCCCAGGGAGGAGGGGCTGAGGAAGGAGGGGCTGAGGGAAGGGGGGCTGAGGGAGGAGGGGCTGAGGAACGAAAGACTGAAGAAGGAGGCGCTGAGAGAGGACGGGCTGAGAGAGGAGGGGCTGAGGAAGGAGGGGCTGAGGAAGGAGGGGCACAGGGAGGAGGGGCTGAGGGAGGGGCGGCTGAGGGAGGAAGGGCTGAGGAAAGAGGGACTGAGGGAGGAGATTCATAGGGAGGAGGGACCAAGAGAGGAGCGGCTGAGAAAGGAAGTGCTGAGGGAGGAGGGGCTGAGGAAAGAGGGGCTGGGGGAAGTGGGGCTGAGGGAGGAGGGGCTGACGGAGGAAGGGCTGAGAGAGGAGAAGCTGAGGAAGGAGGGGCTGAGGAAGGAGGGCTGAGGGAAGAGAGGCTGAGGGAGGAGGGGCTGAGGGCGGAGGGGCTGAGTGAGGATGGGCTGAGGGAAGAGGGGGTGACGACGGAGGGGTGAGGGAGGAGTGGCTGATTGAGGAGGGGCTAAGGAAGGAGGGTATAAGGGAGGACGGTATGAGGGAAGAGGGACTGAGGGAGGAGGGACCGTGGGAGGAGGGGCTGAGGGAGGAGGGGCTGAGAGAGGAGGGGCTGAGGGAGGAGGGGCTGAAGAAGGAATGGCTTAGTGAAGAGGGGCTGAGGGAGGGAGGGCTGTGTGAGGACGGGCTGAGGAAGGAGGGACTAAAAGAGAGGAGGGCTGACGGAGGAGGGGCTGATGGAGGAGGGGCTGAGAGAGGAGAAGCTGAGGGAGGAGGGGCTGAGGGAAGAGGGCTGAGGGAGGAGGGGCCGAGGGAGGAGGGGCCGAGGGAGGAGGGGCTGAAGAAGGTGGGGCTAAGGGAAGAGGGGCTGAGGGAGGAGATTTTGAGCGAAGAGGGGCTGAGAGAGGAGGTTCTGAGGGATGAGGGGCTGAAGAAGGAGGGGCTGAGAAAGGAGGGGCTGAGGGAAAGAAGGCTGGAGGAGGAATGGCTGAGGAAGGGAGGGCTGAGATAGGAGGGGCTGAGGGAAGAAGGGCTAAGGGAAGAGGCTCTGAGGGAGGAGGAGGAGCTGAGCGAGGAGGGGCTGAGCGAGGAGGGGCTGAGGACTAGTGGCTGACGGAGGAGTGGCTGAGGGAGTAAGGGCTGAGGGAGGAGGGGCTGAAGGAGGAGGGGCTGTGGAAGAAGGGGCTGAGGGAGGAGAGGCTGAAAGAGGAGGGGTCTAGGAAGGAGGGGCTGAGCGACGAGGGGCTGAGAGCGGAGGCGGTGAGGGAGGAGGGGCTGAGGAAGGAGGGGCTGAAGAAGGAGGGGCTGAGGGAAGAGGGGCTGAGGGAAGAGTGGCTGAGGGAGGCGGGGCTGAGAGAGGAGGGGCTGAGGGAGGAGGGGCTGAGGGGAGATGGGCTGAGGAAGAAGGGGCTGAGGAACGAGGGGCTGAGAGAGGACGGGCTGAGAGAGAAGGGGCTGAAGGAGGAGGGGCTGAAGAAGGAGGGGCTGAGGGAGGAGGGAATGGGGGAGGAGGGGCTGAGAGTGAGGGGGCTGAGGGAGATGGGCTGAGGGAGGAGGGGCTGAAGAAGGAGGGGCTAAGGGAAGAGCGGCTGAGAGAAGAGGGGCTGAGGGAAGAGGGTCTGAAGGAGAAGGGGCTGAGGGAGGAGGGCTGGGAGGAGGGGCTGAGGGAGGAGAGGCTGAGAGTGGAGGGGCTAAGGGAGGAGGAGCTGAGGGAGGAGCGGCTGAGGAAGGAGGAACTGAGGGAGGAAGGGCTGAGGGAGGAGGGGCTGAGGGAGGAGGGGCTGAGGTAGGAGGGGCTGAGGAAGGAGGGGCTGATGACGAAGGGGCTGAGAGAGGAGGGCTGACGGAGGAGGGGCTGATGGAGGAGGGGCTGATGGAGGAGGGGCTGAGAGAGGAGAAGCTGAGGGAGGAGGGGCTGAGGGAAGAGTGGCTGAGAAAGGAGGGGCTGAGGGAGGAGAGGCTGAGGAAGGAAGGGCTGAGCGAAGAGGGGCTGAGGGAAAAGTGGCTGAGGGATGAAAGGCTGAGGGGGGAGGGCTGAGAGAAGAGGGGCAGAGGGAGGAGAGGCTAAGGGAGGAAGGGCTGAGGAAGGAAGGGCTGAGGGAGGAGGGGCTGAGAAAGGATGGGCTGAGGGAGGTGGGCATGAGGGAGGAGGGGCTGAGAGAGAAGCTGCTGAGAAAAGAGGAGCTGAGGGAGGAGGGGTTGAGGAAGGAGGGGCTGGGGGATGAGGGACTGAAAGAGGAGGGGCTGAGAGAGGAGGGGCTGAGGAAGGAGGGGCTGAGGGAGGAAGGACTGAGGAAGGAGGGGCTGAGGGAGGGGGGGCTGAGGGAGGATTGGCTGGGGGAGGAGGGGCTGAGGAAGGAAGGGCTGAGGGAAGAGGGGTTGAGGGAAGAGGGGCTGAGAGATGAGGGGCTGAGAGAGGAGGGGCTGAGGGTGGATAGGCTAAGGGAGGAGGGGCTGAGTGAACAGGGGCTGAGGGAGGTGACGCTAAGGGAGGAAGGGCTGAGGAAGGAGGGGCTGAGGGAGGAGGGGCTGAGAGAGGATGGGCTGAGAGAGGATGGGCTGAGAGAGGAGGGCCTGAGGGAGGAAGGGCTGAGAGAGGAGCGGCTGAGAAAAGAGGGGCTGAGGGAGAAGGGGCTGAGGAAGGAAGTGCTGGGTGAAGAGGGGCTGAGGGAGGAGGGGCTGAGAAAGGAGGGGCTGAGGGAGGAGGGGCTGAGGGAAGAGGGGCTGATGGAGGAGTGGCTGAGGGACGAGGGCCTGAGGGAGGAGAGGCTGAGAGAAGAGGGGCTGAGGGAGGAGACGCTAAGGGAGGAAAGGCTGAGAAAGGAGGGGCTTAGGGAGGAGGGGCTGAGAAAGGAGGGGCTGAGGGAGAAGGGGCTGAGGAAGGAAGTGCTGGGTGAAGAGGGGCTGAGGGAGGAGAGGCTGAGGGAGGAGGGGTTGAGGGAGGAGGGGCTGAGGGAGGAGAAGCTGAGGAAATAACGGCTGAGGAAAGAGGGGCTGAGACTGAGAGAGGAGGGGCTGACGGAGGAGGGGCTCACGGAGGAGGGGCTGAGAAAGGAAAAGCTAAGGGTAGAGTGGCTGAGGAAGGAGGGCTGAGGGAAGAGGGGCTGAGGGAGGTGGGGCTGAGGGAGGAGGGGCTGAAGAAGGAATGGCTTAGTGAAGAGGGGCTGAGGGAGGGAGGGCTGTGTGAGGAGGGGCTGAGGAAGGAGGGACTGAGAGAGGAGGGGCTGACGGAGGAGGGGCTGACGGAGGGTGGGCTGAGAGAGGAGAAGCTGAGGAAGGAGGGGCTGATTAAGGAGGGCTGAGGGAAGAGGGGCTGAGGGAGGAGGGGCTGAGGGAGGAGGGGCTGAGAATGGAATGGCTGAGAGAAGAGGGGCTGAGGAAGGAGGGACTAAAGGAAGAGGGACTGAGTGAGGAAGAGCTGAGAGAGGAGGGGCTGAGGGCGGAGGGGCTGAGTGAGGAGGGGCTGAGGGAAGAGGGGGTGACGACGGAGGGGCTGAGGGAGGAGTGGCTGATAGAGGATTGACTGAGGAAGGAGGGTATAAGGGAGGAGGGTATGAGGGGAGAAGGGCTGAGAGAAGAGGGGCAGAGGAAGGAGGGACTAAGGGAAGAGGGGCTGAGTGAGGAAGGGCTGAGGGAGGAGGGGCTGAGGGCGGAGGGGCTGAGTGAGGAGGGGCTGAGGGAAGAAGGGGTGACGACGGAGGAGCTGAGGGAAGAGTGGCTGATGGAGGATTGGCTAAGGAAGGAGGGTATAAGGGAGGAGGGTATGAGGGAAGAGGGACTGAGGGAGGAGGGACCGTGGGAGGAGGGGCTGAGGGAGGAGGGGCTGAGGGAGGAGGGGCTGAGGGAGGTGGAGCTGAGGGAGAAGGGGCTGAAGAAAGAATGGCTTAGTGAAGAGAAGCTGAGGGATTGAGGGCTGTGTGATTAGGGGCTGAGGAAGGAGGGACTGAGAGAGGAGGACTGACGGAGGAGGGGCTGATGGAGGAGGGGCTGAGAGAGGAGAAGCTGAGGGAGGGGGGGCTGAGGGAAGAGGGCTGAGGGAAGAGGGCTGAGGGAGAAGGGGCCGAGGGAGTAGGGGCTGAGGAATGAGGGGCTAAGGGAAGAGGGGCTGAGCGAGGAAGGGCTGAGAGAGGAGGGGCTGAGGGAGGTGGGGCTGAGGGAGGAGATTTTGAGCGATAAGGGGCTGAGAGAGGAGGTTCTTAGCGATGAGGGGCCGGAGAAGGAGGGGCTGAGGAAGGAGGGGCTGAGGGAAAGAAGGCTGCGGGGGGAATGGCTGAGGAAGGAAGGGCTGAGATAGGAGGGGCTGAGGGAAGAAGGGCTAAGGGAAGAGGCTCTGAGGGAGGAGGAGGAGCTGAGCGAGGAGGGGCTGAGCGAGGAGGGGCTGAGAGAGTAGGGGCTGACGGAGGAGTGGCTGAGGGAGCAAGGGCTGAGGGAGGAGGAGCTGAAGGAGGAGGGGCTGCGGAAGAAGGGGCTGAGGGAGGAGAGGCTGAAGGAGGAGGGGTCTAGGAAGGAGGGGCTGAGCGACGAGGGGCTGAGAGCGGAGGTGGTGAGGGAGGAGGGGCTGAGGAAGGAGGGGCTGAAGAAGGAGGGGCTGAGGGAAGAGGGGCTGAGGGAAGAGTGGCTGAGGGAGGAGGGGCTGAGAGAGGAGGGGCTGAGGGAGGAGGGGCTGAGGTGAGATGGGCTGAGGAAGAAGGGGCTGAGGAACGAGGGGCTGAGAGAGGACGGGCTGAGAGAGGAGGGGCTGAAGGAGGAGAGGCTGAAGAAGGAGGGGCTGAGGGAGGAGGGAATGGGGGAGGAGGGGCTGAGAGTGAGGGGCTGAGGGAGATGGGCTTAGAGTGGAGCGGCTGAGAAAAGAGGGGCTGAGGGAGGAAGGGCTGAAGAAGGAGGGGCTAAGGGAAGAGGGGCTGAGAGAGGAGGGGCTGAGGGAAGAGGGACTGAGGGAGGAGGGGCTGAGGGAGGAGGGGCTGAGAGCGGAGGGGCTGAGGAGGAGAGGCTGAGAGTAAAGCGGCTAAGGGAGGAGGAGCTGAGGGAGGAGCGGCTGAGGAAGGAGGAACTGAGGGAGGAGGGGCTGAGGGAGGATGGGCTGAGGGAGGAGGGGCTGAGGTAGGAGGGGCTGAGGAAGGAGGGGCTGAGAACCAAGGGGCTGAGAGAGGTGGCGCTGAGGGAGGAGAGGCTGAAGGAGGAAGTGCTGAGAGAGGAGGGGCTGAGGAAGGAGGGGCTGTGGGAGGAGGGGCTGAATGAGGAGTGGCTGAGGGAGAAGGGGCTGAAGGAGGAAGTGCTGAGAGAGGAGGGGCTGAGGAAGGAGGGACTAAGGGAAGAGGCCTGGGTGAGGAAGAGCTGAGAGAGGAGGGGCTGAGGGCGGAGGGGCTGAGTGAGGAGGGGCTTATCAAGGAGGGGCTCAGAAAGAAGGGGCTGAGGGAGGAGGGGCTGAGGAAAGAGGGGCTGAGGGAGGAGGGGCTGTGGGAGGAGGGGCTGAACGAGGAGTGGCTGAAGGAGGAAGTGCTGAGAGAGGAGGGGCTGAGGAAGGACGGACTAAGGGAAGACGGCTGAGTGAGGAAGAGCTGAGAGAAGAGAAGCTGAGGGCGGAGGGGCTAAGTGAGGAGGGGCTGAGCAACGAGGGGCTGAGAAAGAAGGGGCTGAGGGAGGAGGGGCTGAAGAAGGAGGGGCTGAAGGAGGAAGAGCTGAGTGAGGAGGGGCTGAGGGAGGAGGGGCCAAGAGAGGAAGTTCTGTGGAAGGAGGGGCTGAAAGAAGAGGGGCTAAGGGAGGAGAGGCCCAGGGAAAAGGGGCTGAGGAAGGAGGGGCTGAGGGAAGGGGGGCTGAAGGAGGAGGGGCTGAGGAACGAAAGACTGAAGAAGGAGGCGCTGAGAGAGGACGGGCTGAGAGAGGAGGGGCTGAGGAAGGAGGGGCACAGGGAGGAGGGGCTTAGGGAGGGGCGGCTGAGGGAGGAAGGGCTGAGGAAAGAGGGACTGAGGGAGGAGATTCATAGGGAGGAGGGACCAAGAGAGGAGCGGCTGAGAAAGGAAGGGCTGAGGGAGGAGGGGCTGAGGAAAGAGGGGCTGGGGGAAGTGGGGCTGAGGGAGGAGGGGCTGAGAAAGGAGGGGCTGAGGGAGGAGAAGCTGAGGAAGGAAGGGCTGAGGAAAGAGGGGCTGAGGGATGAGGGACTGAGAGAAGAGGGGCTGACGGAGGAGGGGCTGACGGAGGAGGGGCTGAGAAAGGAGAAGCTAAGGGTACAGGGGCTGAGGAAGGAGGGCTGAGGGAAGAGGGGCTGAGGGAGGAGGGGCTGAGGGAGGAGGGGCTGAAGAAGGAATGGCTTAGTGAAGAGGGGCTGAGGGAGGGAGGGCTGTGTGAGGAGGGGCTGAGGAAGGGGGGACTGAGAGAGGAGGGGCTGACGGAGGAGGGGCTAACGGAGGAAGGGCTGAGAGAGGAGAAGCTGAGGAAGGAGGGGCTGAGGAAGGAGGGCTGAGGGAAGAGAGGCTGAGGGAGGAGGGGCTGAGGGCGGAGGGGCTGAGTGAGGATGGGCTGAGGGAAGAGGGGGTGACGACGGAAGGGTGAGGGAGGAGTGGCTGATTGAGGAGGGGCTAAGGAAGGAGGTTATAAGGGAGGACGGTATGAGGGAAGAGGGACTGAGGGAGGAGGGACCGTGGGAGGAGGGGCTGAGGGAGGAGGGGCTGAAGAAGGAATGGCTTAGTGAAGAGGGGCTGAGGGAGGGAGGGCTGTGTGAGGACGGGCTGAGGAAGGAGGGACTAAAAGAGAGGAGGGCTGACGGAGGAGGGGCTGATGGAGGAGGGGCTGAGAGAGAAGAAGCTGAGGGAGGAGGGGCTGAGGGAAGAGGGCTGAGGGAGGAGGGGCCGAGGGAGGAGGGGCCGAGGGAGGAGGGGCTGAAGAAGGTGGGGCTAAGGGAAGAGGGGCTGAGGGAGGAGATTTTGAGCGAAGAGGGGCTGAGAGAGGAGGTTCTGAGGGATGAGGGGCTGAAGAAGGAGGGGCTGAGGAAGGAGGGGCTGAGGGAAAGAAGGCTGGGGGAGGAATGGCTGAGGAAGGGAGGGCTGAGATAGGAGGGGCTGAGGGAAGAAGGGCTAAGGGAAGAGGCTCTGAGGGAGGAGGAGGAGCTGAGCGAGGAGGGGCTGAGCGAGGAGGGGCTGAGAGACTAGTGGCTGACGGAGGAGTGGCTGAGGGAGTAAGGGCTGAGGGAGGAGGGGCTGAGGAAGGAAGGGCTGAGCGAAGAGGGGCTGAGGGAAAAGTGGCTGAGGGATGAAAGGCTGAGGGGGGAGGGCTGAGAGAAGAGGGGCAGAGGGAGGAGAGGCTAAGGGAGGAAGGGCTGAGGAAGGAAGGGCTGAGGGAGGAGGGGCTGAAAAAGGATGGGCTGAGGGAGGTGGGCATGAGGGAGGAGGGGCTGAGAGAGAAGCTGCTGAGAAAAGAGGAGCTGAGGGAGGAGGGGTTGAGGAAGGAGGGGCTGGGGGATGAGGGACTGAAAGAGGAGGGGCTGAGAGAGGAGGGGCTGAGGAAGGAGGGGCTGAGGGAGGAAGGACTGAGGAAGGAGGGGCTGAGGGAGGGGGGGCTGAGGGAGGATTGGCTGGGGGAGGAGGGGCTGAGGAAGGAAGGGCTGAGGGAAGAGGGGTTGAGGGAAGAGGGGCTGAGAGATGAGGGGCTGAGAGAGGAGGGGCTGAGGGTGGATAGGCTAAGGGAGGAGGGGCTGAGTGAACAGGGGCTGAGGGAGGTGACGCTAAGGGAGGAAGGGCTGAGGAAGGAGGGGCTGAGGGAGGAGGGGCTGAGAGAGGATGGGCTGAGAGAGGATGGGCTGAGAGAGGAGGGCCTGAGGGAGGAAGGGCTGAGAGAGGAGCGGCTGAGAAAAGAGGGGCTGAGGGAGAAGGGGCTGAGGAAGGAAGTGCTGGGTGAAGAGGGGCTGAGGGAGGAGGGGCTGAGAAAGGAGGGGCTGAGGGAGGAGGGGCTGAGGGAAGAGGGGCTGATGGAAGGTTGGCTGAGGGACGAGGGCCTGAGGGAGGAGAGGCTGAGAGAAGAGGGGCTGAGGGAGGAGACGCTAAGGGAGGAAAGGCTGAGAAAGGAGGGGCTTAGGGAGGAGGGGCTGAGAAAGGAGGGGCTGAGGGAGAAGGGGCTGAGGAAGGAAGTGCTGGGTGAAGAGGGGCTGAGGGAGGAGGGGCTGAGGGAGGAGGGGTTGAGGGAGGAGGGGCTGAGGGAGGAGAAGCTGAGGAAATAACGGCTGAGGAAAGAGGGGCTGAGGGACTGAGAGAGGAGGGGCTGAGGGAGGAGACGCTAAGGGAGGAAAGGCTGAGAAAGGAGGGGCTTAGGGAGGAGGGGCTGAGAAAGGAGGGGCTGAGGGAGAAGGGGCTGAGGAAGGAAGTGCTGGGTGAAGAGGGGCTGAGGGAAGAGGGGCTGAGGGAGGTGGGGCTGAGAGAGGAGGGGCTGAAGAAGGAATGGCTTAGTGAAGAGGGGCTGAGGGAGGGAGGGCTGTGTGAGGAGGGGCTGAGGAAGGAGGGACTGAGAGAGGAGGGGCTGACGGAGGAGGGGCTGACGGAGGAGGGGCTGACGGAGGAGGGGCTGACGGAGGGTGGGCTGAGAGAGGAGAAGCTGAGGAAGGAGGGGCTGATTAAGGAGGGCTGAGGGAAGAGGGGCTGAGGGAGGAGGGGCTGAGGGAGGAGGGGCTGAGAATGGAATGGCTGAGAGAAGAGGGGCTGAGGAAGGAGGGACTAAAGGAAGAGGGGCTGAGTGAGGAAGAGCTGAGAGAGGAGGGGCTGAGGGCGGAGGGGCTGAGTGAGGAGGGGCTGAGGGAAGAGGGGGTGACGACGGAGGGGCTGAGGGAGGAGTGGCTGATAGAGGATTGACTGAGGAAGGAGGGTATAAGGGAGGAGGGTATGAGGGAAGAAGGGCTGAGAGAAGAGGGGCAGAGGAAGGAGGGACTAAGGGAAGAGGGGCTGAGTGAGGAAGGGCTGAGGGAGGAGGGGCTGAGGGCGGAGGGGCTGAGTGAGGAGGGGCTGAGGGAAGAGGGGGTGACGACGGAGGAGCTGAGGGAAGAGTGGCTGATGGAGGATTGGCTAAGGAACGAGGGTATAAGGGAGGAGGGTATGAGGGAAGAGGGACTGAGGGAGGAGGGACCGTGGGAGGAGGGGCTGAGGGAGGAGGGGCTGAGGGAGGAGGGGCTGAGGGAGGTGGAGCTGAGGGAGAAGGGGCTGAAGAAGGAATGGCTTAGTGAAGAGAAGCTGAGGGATTGAGGGCTGTGTGATTAGGGGCTGAGGAAGGAGGGACTGAGAGAGGAGGACACAGAGGAGGGGCTGATGGAGGACGGGCTGAGAGAGGAGAAGCTGAGGGAGGGGGGGCTGAGGGAAGAGGGCTGAGGGAAGAGGGCTGAGGGAAGAGGGCTGAGGGAGAAGGGGCCGAGGGAGTAGGGGCTGAGGAATGAGGGGCTAAGGGAAGAGGGGCTGAGCGAGGAAGGGCTGAGAGAGGAGGGGCTGAGGGAGGAGGGGCTGAGGGAGGAGATTTTGAGCGATAAGGGGCTGAGAGAGGAGGTTCTGAGCGATGAGGGGCTGGAGAAGGAAGGGCTGAGGAAAGAGGGGCTGAGGGAAAGAAGGCTGCGGGAGGAATGGCTGAGGAAGGAAGGGCTGAGATAGGAGGGGCTGAGCGAGGAGGGGCTGAGAGAGTAGGGGCTGACGGAGGAGTGGCTGAGGGAGCAAGGGCTGAGGGAGGAGGGGCTGAAGGAGTAGGGGCTGCGGAAGAAGGGGCTGAGGGAGGAGAGGCTGAAGGAGGAGGGGTCTAGGAAGGAGGGGCTGAGCGACGAGGGGCTGAGAGCGGAGGCGGTGAGGGAGGAGGGGCTGAGGAAGGTGGGGCTGAAGAAGGAGGGGCTGAGGGAAAGAAGGCTGAGGGAGGAATGGCTGAGGAAGGAAGGGCTGAGATAGGAGGGGCTGAGGGAAGAAGGACTAAGGGAAGAGGCTCTGAGGGAGGAGGCAGGGCTGAGAGAGGAGGGGCTGAGGGAGGAGGGGCTGAGGGGAGATGGGCTGAGGAAGAAGGGGCTGAGGAACGAGGGGTTGAGAGAGGACGGGCTGAGAGAGGAGGGGCTGAAGGAGGAGGGGCTGAAGAAGGAGGGGCTGAGGGAGGAGGGAATTGGGGAGAAGGGGCTGAGAATGAGGGGCTGAGGGAGATGGGCTGAGAGAGGAGCGGCTGAGAAAAGAGGGGCTGAGGGAGGAGGGGCTGAGGGAGGGAGGGCTGTGTGAGGAGGGGCTGAGGGAGGAGTGGCTGAGGGAGGAGGGGCTGAAGGAATAAAGGCTGAGAGAAGAGGGGCTGAGGAAGGAGGGACTAAGGGAAGAGGGGCTGAGTGAGGAAGGGCTGAGAGAGGAGGGGCTGAGGGCGGAGGGGCTGAGTGAGGAGGGGCTGAGGGAAGAGGGGGTGACGACGGAGGGGCTCAGGGAGGAGTTGCTGATAGAGGAGGTGCTGAGGAAGGAGGGTATAGGGGAGGAGGGTATGAGGGAAGAAGGGCTGAGAGAAGAAGGGCTGAGGAAGGAGGGACTAAGGGAATAGGGGCTGAGTGAGGAAGGGCTGAGAGAGGAGGGGCTGAGGGCGGAGGGGCTGAGTGAGGAGGGGCTGAGGGAAAAGGGGGTGACGACGGAGGGGCTGAGGGAGGAAGGCTGATGGAGGAGGGGCTAAGGAAGGAGGGTATAAGGGAGGAGGGTATGAGGGAAGAGGGACTGAGGGAGGAGGGACCGTGGGAGGAGGGGCTGAGGGAGGAGGGGCTGAGGGAGGAGGGGCTGAAGAAGGAATGGCTTAGTGAAGAGGGGCTGAGGGAGGGAGGGCTGTGTGAGGAGGGGCTGAGGAAGGAGGGACTGAGAGAGGAGGGCTGACGGAGGAGGGGCTGATGGAGGAGGGGCTGAGAGAGGAGAAGCTGAGGGAGGAGGGGCTGAGGAAGGAGGGCTGAGGGAAGAGGGGCTGAGAGAGGAGGGGCTCAGGGAGGAGTGGCTGAGGGAAGAGGGGGTGACGAAGGAGGGGCTGAGGGAGGAGTGGATGATAGAGGAGGGGCTGAGGAAGGAGGGTATAAGGGAGGAGGGTATGAGGGAAGAAGGGCTGAGAGAATAGGGGCTGAGGAAGGAGGGACTAAGGGAAGAGGGGCTGAGTGAGGAAGGGCTGAGAGAGGAGGGGCTAGGGCGGAAAGGCTGAGTGAGGAGGGGCTGAGGAAAGAGGGGTGACGACGAAGGGGCTGAGGGAGGAGTGGCTGATGGAAGAGGGGCTGAGGAAGTAGGGTATAAGGGAGGAGGGTTGAGGGAAGAGGGACTGAGGGAGGAGGGACCGAGGGAGGAGGGGCTGAGGAAGGAGGGGCTAAGGGAAGAGGGGCTGAGCGAAGAGGGGCTGAGAGAGGAGGGGCTGAGAGAGGAGAAGCTGAGGGAGGAAGGGCTGAGGAAGGATTGTTGAGGGAAAAGAGGCTGAGAAAAAGGGGTTGAGGGAGGAGGGGCTGAAGAAGGAGGGGCTGAGCGAGGAGGAGCTGAGGGAGGAGGGGCTGAGGGAGGAATAGCTGAGGAAAATGGGCTGGAGGACGAGGGGCTGAGGGAAGAGGGGCTGAGCGAGGAAGGGGTTGAGAGAGGAGGGGTTGAGGGAGGAGGGGCTGAGGGAAGAGGGGTGACGAAGGAGGGGCTGAGGGAGTAGTGGCTAAGGGAAGAGGAGCTGAGCGAGGAGGGGCTAAGGGAGGATTGGTTGAGGAAGGAGGGGCTAAAGGAAAAGGGGCTGAGAGAGAAGGGGCTGATGGAGGAGGGGCTGAAGGAGGAGGGAATGAGGGAGGAGGGTATGAGGGAAGAGGGACTGTGGGAGGAGAGGCCGAAAGAGGAGGGGCGAGAAGGGGCTGAGGGAAGAGGGCTGAGGGAGGAGGGACCAAGGGAGGAGGGGCTGAAGAAGGAGGCGCTAAGGAAAAAGAGGCTGAGCGAGCAAGGGCTGAGAGAGCAAGGGCTGAGAGAGCAAGGGCTGAGAGAGGATCGGCTGAGAAAGGACGGGCTGACAGGGGAGGGGCTGAGGGAGGAGGAGCTGAGAGTGGAGGAGCTGATGGAAGAGGGGGTAAGGGAGGAGGGGCTGAGGAAGAAGGGCTGAGGGAGGAGGGGCTGAGGTAGGAGAGGCTGAGGGAGGAATGGCTGAGGGAGGAGAGGCTATGGAAGGAGGGGCTGAGGGAAGACGGGGTTGAGGGAGGAGGGGCTGAGGAAAAAAGGGCTGAGGAAGGAGGGGCTAAGAGAGGATCGGCTGAGAAGGGAGGGTTTGAGGGAAAAGGGGCTGAGGAAGGAGGGACTGAGGGAAGAGGGGCTGAGGGAAAAGGGACTGAGGGAAGAGGGAAGAAGGGTGTGGGAGGAGGGGCCGAGGGAGGAGGGGCTGAAGAAGGTGGCACTAGGGAAGAGAGGCTGAGCGAGCAAGGGCTGAGAGAGCAAGGGCTGAGAGAGGATCGGCTGAGAAAGGAGGGGCTGAGGGAGGAGGGGCTGAGGGAGGAGGAGCTGAGGGTGGAGGAGCTGATGGAAGAGGGGGTGAGGGAGGAGGGGCTGAGGAAGAAGGGCTGAGGGAGGAGGGGCTGAGGTAGGAGAGGCTTGGGGAGGAATGGCTGAGGGAGGAGAGGCTGGGGAAGGAGGGGCTGAGGGAAGCGGGGCTGAGGGAGGAGGGGCTGAGGAAATAGGGGCTGAGGAAGGAGGGGCTAAGAGAGGATCGGCTGAGAAGTGAGGGGCTGAGGGAAGAGGGGCTGAGAAAGGAGGGGCTAAGAGAGGATCGGCTGAGAAGGGAGGGGCTGAGGGAAGAGGGGCTGAGGAAGGAGGGGCTGTGAGGGAAGACGCTGAGGGAGAAGGGGCTGAGGGAAGAGAGCTGAGGGAGGACGGGCCGAGGGAGGAGGGGCTGAAGAAGGAGGCGCTAAGGGAAGACAGGCTGAGCGAGCCAGGGCTGAGAGAGGATCGGCTGAGAAAGGAGGGGCTGAGGGAGGAGGGGCTAAGGGAGGAGGAGCTGAGGGTGGAGGAGCTGATGGAAGAGGGAGTGAGGGAGGAGGGGCTGAGGAAGAAGGGCTGAGGGAGGAGGGGCTGAGGTATGAGGGGCTGAGGGAAAATTGGCTGAGGAAGGAGGGGCTGAGGAAGAAGGGGCTACGGGAAGATGGGCTGAGGGAGAAGGGGCTGAGGGAAGAGGGCTGAGGGAGGAGGAGCCGAGGGAGGAGGGGCTGAAGAAGGAAGCGCTAAGGGAAGAGCAGGGGCTGAGGTAGGAGGGGCTGAGGGAAAATTGGCTGAGGAAGGAGGGGCTGAGGAAGAAGGGGCTACGGGAAGATGGGCTGAGGGAGAAGGGGCTGAGGGAAGAGGGCTGAGGGAGGAGGAGCCGAGGGAGGAGGGGCTGAAGAAGGAAGCGCTAAGGGAAGAGAGGCTGAGCGAGCAAGGGCTGAGAGAGCAAGGGCTGAGAGAGGATCGGCTGAGAAAGGAGGGGCTGAGGGAGGAGGGGCTGAGGAAGGAAGGGCTGAGCGAAGAGGGGCTGAGGGAAAAGTGGCTGAGGGATGAAAGGCTGAGGGGGGAGGGCTGAGAGAAGAGGGGCAGAGGGAGGAGAGGCTAAGGGAGGAAGGGCTGAGGAAGGAAGGGCTGAGGGAGGAGGGGCTGAAAAAGGATGGGCTGAGGGAGGTGGGCATGAGGGAGGAGGGGCTGAGAGAGAAGCTGCTGAGAAAAGAGGAGCTGAGGGAGGAGGGGTTGAGGAAGGAGGGGCTGGGGGATGAGGGACTGAAAGAGGAGTTGCTGAGAGAGGAGGGGCTGAGGAAGGAGGGGCTGAGGGAGGAAGGACTGAGGAAGGAGGGGCTGAGGGAGGGGGGGCTGAGGGAGGATTGGCTGGGGGAGGAGGGGCTGAGGAAGGAAGGGCTGAGGGAAGAGGGGTTGAGGGAAGAGGGGCTGAGAGATGAGGGGCTGAGAGAGGAGGGGCTGAGGGTGGATAGGCTAAGGGAGGAGGGGCTGAGTGAACAGGGGCTGAGGGAGGTGACGCTAAGGGAGGAAGGGCTGAGGAAGGAGGGGCTGAGGGAGGAGGGGCTGAGAGAGGATGGGCTGAGAGAGGATGGGCTGAGAGAGGAGGGCCTGAGGGAGGAAGGGCTGAGAGAGGAGCGGCTGAGAAAAGAGGGGCTGAGGGAGAAGGGGCTGAGGAAGGAAGTGCTGGGTGAAGAGGGGCTGAGGGAGGAGGGGCTGAGAAAGGAGGGGCTGAGGGAGGAGGGGCTGAGGGAAGAGGGGCTGATGGAAGGTTGGCTGAGGGACGAGGGCCTGAGGGAGGAGAGGCTGAGAGAAGAGGGGCTGAGGGAGGAGACGCTAAGGGAGGAAAGGCTGAGAAAGGAGGGGCTTAGGGAGGAGGGGCTGAGAAAGGAGGGGCTGAGGGAGAAGGGGCTGAGGAAGGAAGTGCTGGGTGAAGAGGGGCTGAGGGAGGAGGGGCTGAGGGAGGAGGGGTTGAGGGAGGAGGGGCTGAGGGAGGAGAAGCTGAGGAAATAACGGCTGAGGAAAGAGGGGCTGAGGGACTGAGAGAGGAGGGGCTGACGGAGGAGGGGCTCACGGAGGAGGGGCTGAGAAAGGAGAAGCTAAGGGTAGAGTGGCTGAGGAAGGAGGGCTGAGGGAAGAGGGGCTGAGGGAGGTGGGGCTGAGAGAGGAGGGGCTGAAGAAGGAATGGCTTAGTGAAGAGGGGCTGAGGGAGGGAGGGCTGTGTGAGGAGGGGCTGAGGAAGGAGGGACTGAGAGAGGAGGGGCTGACGGAGGAGGGGCTGACGGAGGAGGGGCTGACGGAGGAGGGGCTGACGGAGGGTGGGCTGAGAGAGGAGAAGCTGAGGAAGGAGGGGCTGATTAAGGAGGGCTGAGGGAAGAGGGGCTGAGGGAGGAGGGGCTGAGGGAGGAGGGGCTGAGAATGGAATGGCTGAGAGAAGAGGGGCTGAGGAAGGAGGGACTAAAGGAAGAGGGGCTGAGTGAGGAAGAGCTGAGAGAGGAGGGGCTGAGGGCGGAGGGGCTGAGTGAGGAGGGGCTGAGGGAAGAGGGGGTGACGACGGAGGGGCTGAGGGAGGAGTGGCTGATAGAGGATTGACTGAGGAAGGAGGGTATAAGGGAGGAGGGTATGAGGGAAGAAGGGCTGAGAGAAGAGGGGCAGAGGAAGGAGGGACTAAGGGAAGAGGGGCTGAGTGAGGAAGGGCTGAGGGAGGAGGGGCTGAGGGCGGAGGGGCTGAGTGAGGAGGGGCTGAGGGAAGAGGGGGTGACGACGGAGGAGCTGAGGGAAGAGTGGCTGATGGAGGATTGGCTAAGGAACGAGGGTATAAGGGAGGAGGGTATGAGGGAAGAGGGACTGAGGGAGGAGGGACCGTGGGAGGAGGGGCTGAGGGAGGAGGGGCTGAGGGAGGAGGGGCTGAGGGAGGTGGAGCTGAGGGAGAAGGGGCTGAAGAAGGAATGGCTTAGTGAAGAGAAGCTGAGGGATTGAGGGCTGTGTGATTAGGGGCTGAGGAAGGAGGGACTGAGAGAGGAGGACTGACGGAGGAGGGGCTGATGGAGGAGGGGCTGAGAGAGGAGAAGCTGAGGGAGGGGGGGCTGAGGGAAGAGGGCTGAGGGAAGAGGGCTGAGGGAAGAGGGCTGAGGGAGAAGGGGCCGAGGGAGTAGGGGCTGAGGAATGAGGGGCTAAGGGAAGAGGGGCTGAGCGAGGAAGGGCTGAGAGAGGAGGGGCTGAGGGAGGAGGGGCTGAGGGAGGAGATTTTGAGCGATAAGGGGCTGAGAGAGGAGGTTCTGAGCGATGAGGGGCTGGAGAAGGAAGGGCTGAGGAAAGAGTGGCTGAGGGAAAGAAGGCTGCGGGAGGAATGGCTGAGGAAGGAAGGGCTGAGATAGGAGGGGCTGAGCGAGGAGGGGCTGAGAGAGTAGGGGCTGACGGAGGAGTGGCTGAGGGAGCAAGGGCTGAGGGAGGAGGGGCTGAAGGAGTAGGGGCTGCGGAAGAAGAGGCTGAGGGAGGAGAGGCTGAAGGAGGAGGGGTCTAGGAAGGAGGGGCTGAGCGACGAGGGGCTGAGAGCGGAGGCGGTGAGGGAGGAGGGGCTGAGGAAGGTGGGGCTGAAGAAGGAGGGGCTGAGGGAAAGAAGGCTGAGGGAGGAATGGCTGAGGAAGGAAGGGCTGAGATAGGAGGGGCTGAGGGAAGAAGGACTAAGGGAAGAGGCTCTGAGGGAGGAGGCAGGGCTGAGAGAGGAGGGGCTGAGGGAGGAGGGGCTGAGGGGAGATGGGCTGAGGAAGAAGGGGCTGAGGAACGAGGGGTTGAGAGAGGACGGGCTGAGAGAGGAGGGGCTGAAGGAGGAGGGGCTGAAGAAGGAGGGGCTGAGGGAGGAGGGAATGGGGGAGAAGGGGCTGAGAATGAGGGGCTGAGGGAGATGGGCTGAGAGAGGAGCGGCTGAGAAAAGAGGGGCTGAGGGAGGAGGGGCTGAGGGAGGGAGGGCTGTGTGAGGAGGGACTGAGGGAGGAGTGGCTGAGGGAGGAGGGGCTGAAGGAATAAAGGCTGAGAGAAGAGGGGCTGAGGAAGGAGGGACTAAGGGAAGAGGGGCTGAGTGAGGAAGGGCTGAGAGAGGAGGGGCTGAGGGCGGAGGGGCTGAGTGAGGAGGGGCTGAGGGAAGAGGGGGTGACGACGGAAGGGCTCAGGGAGGAGTTGCTGATAGAGGAGGTGCTGAGGAAGGAGGGTATAGGGGAGGAGGGTATGAGGGAAGAAGGGCTGAGAGAAGAAGGGCTGAGGAAGGAGGGACTAAGGGAATAGGGGCTGAGTGAGGAAGGGCTGACAGAGGAGGGGCTGAGGGCGGAGGGGCTGAGTGAGGAGGGGCTGAGGGAAAAGGGGGTGACGACGGAGGGGCTGAGGGAGGAGTGGCTGATGGAGGAGGGGCTAAGGAAGGAGGGTATAAGGGAGGAGGGTATGAGGGAAGAGGGACTGAGGGAGGAGGGACCGTGGGAGGAGGGGCTGAGGGAGGAGGGGCTGAGGGAGGAGGATTTGAAGAAGGAATGGCTTAGTGAAGAGGGGCTGAGGGAGGGAGGGCTGTGTGAGGAGGGGCTGAGGAAGGAGGGACTGAGAGAGGAGGGCTGACGGAGGAGGGGCTGATGGAGGAGGGGCTGAGAGAGGAGAAGCTGAGGGAGGAGGGGCTGAGGAAGGAGGGCTGAGGGAAGAGGGGCTGAGAGAGGAGGGGCTCAGGGAGGAGTGGCTGAGGGAAGAGGGGGTGACGAAGGAGGGGCTGAGGGAGGAGTGGATGATAGAAGAGGGGCTGAGGAAGGAGGGTATAAGGGAGGAGGGTATGAGGGAAGAAGGGCTGAGAGAATAGGGGCTGAGGAAGGAGGGACTAAGGGAAGAGGGGCTGAGTGAGGAAGGGCTGAGAGAGGAGGGGCTAGGGCGGAAAGGCTGAGTGAGGAGGGGCTGAGGAAAGAGGGGTGACGACGAAGGGGCTGAGGGAGGAGTGGCTGATGGAAGAGGGGCTGAGGAAGTAGGGTATAAGGGAGGAGGGTGTAGGGAAGAGGGACTGAGGGAGGAGGGACCGAGGGAGGAGGGGCTGAGGAAGGAGGGGCTAAGGGAAGAGGGGCTGAGCGAAGAGGGGCTGAGAGAGGAGGGGCTGAGAGAGGAGAAGCTGAGGGAGGAAGGGCTGAGGAAGGATTGTTGAGGGAAAAGAGGCTGAGAAAAAGGGGTTGAGGGAGGAGGGGCTGAAGAAGGAGGGGCTGAGCGAGGAGGAGCTGAGGGAGGAGGGGCTGAGGGAGGAATAGCTGAGGAAAATGGGCTGGAGGACGAGGGGCTGAGGGAAGAGGGGCTGAGCGAGGAAGGGGTTGAGAGAGGAGGGGTTGAGGGAGGAGGGGCTGAGGGAAGAGGGGTGACGAAGGAGGGGCTGAGGGAGTAGTGGCTAAGGGAAGAGGAGCTGAGCGAGGAGGGGCTAAGGGAGGATTGGTTGAGGAAGGAGGGGCTAAAGGAAAAGGGGCTGAGAGAGAAGGGGCTGATGGAGGAGGGGCTGAAGGAGGAGGGAATGAGGGAGGAGGGTATGAGGGAAGAGGGACTGTGGGAGGAGAGGCCGAAAGAGGACGGGCGAGAAGGGGCTGAGGGAAGAGGGCTGAGGGAGGAGGGACCAAGGGAGGAGGGGCTGAAGAAGGAGGCGCTAAGGAAAAAGAGGCTGAGCGAGCAAGGGCTGAGAGAGCAAGGGCTGAGAGAGCAAGGGCTGAGAGAGGATCGGCTGAGAAAGGACGGGCTGACAGGGGAGGGGCTGAGGGAGGAGGAGCTGAGAGTGGAGGAGCTGATGGAAGAGGGGGTAAGGGAGGAGGGGCTGAGGAAGAAGGGCTGAGGGAGGAGGGGCTGAGGTAGGAGAGGCTGAGGGAGGAATGGCTGAGGGAGGAGAGGCTATGGAAGGAGGGGCTGAGGGAAGACGGGGTTGAGGGAGGAGGGGCTGAGGAAAAAAGGGCTGAGGAAGGAGGGGCTAAGAGAGGATCGGCTGAGAAGGGAGGGTTTGAGGGAAAAGGGGCTGAGGAAGGAGGGACTGAGGGAAGAGGGGCTGAGGGAAAAGGGGCTGAGGGAAGAGGGAAGAAGGGTGTGGGAGGAGGGGCCGAGGGAGGAGGGGCTGAAGAAGGTGGCACTAGGGAAGAGAGGCTGAGCGAGCAAGGGCTGAGAGAGCAAGGGCTGAGAGAGGATCGGCTGAGAAAGGAGGGGCTGAGGGAGGAGGGGCTGAGGGAGGAGGAGCTGAGGGTGGAGGAGCTGATGGAAGAGGGGGTGAGGGAGGAGGGGCTGAGGAAGAAGGGCTGAGGGAGGAGGGGCTGAGGTAGGAGAGGCTTGGGGAGGAATGGCTGAGGGAGGAGAGGCTGGGGAAGGAGGGGCTGAGGGAAGCGGGGCTGAGGGAGGAGGGGCTGAGGAAATAGGGGCTGAGGAAGGAGGGGCTAAGAGAGGATCGGCTGAGAAGTGAGGGGCTGAGGGAAGAGGGGCTGAGAAAGGAGGGGCTAAGAGAGGATCGGCTGAGAAGGGCGGGGCTGAGGGAAGAGGGGCTGAGGAAGGAGGGGCTGTGAGGGAAGACGCTGAGGGAGAAGGGGCTGAGGGAAGAGAGCTGAGGGAGGACGGGCCGAGGGAGGAGGGGCTGAAGAAGGAGGCGCTAAGGGAAGACAGGCTGAGCGAGCAAGGGCTGAGAGAGGATCGGCTGAGAAAGGAGGGGCTGAGGGAGGAGGGGCTAAGGGAGGAGGAGCTGAGGGTGGAGGAGCTGTTGGAAGAGGGAGTGAGGGAGGAGGGGCTGAGGAAGAAGGGCTGAGGGAGGAGGGGCTGAGGTATGAGGGGCTGAGGGAAAATTGGCTGAGGAAGGAGGGGCTGAGGAAGAAGGGGCTACGGGAAGATGGGCTGAGGGAGAAGGGGCTGAGGGAAGAGGGCTGAGGGAGGAGGAGCCGAGGGAGGAGGGGCTGAAGAAGGAAGCGCTAAGGGAAGAGCAGGGGCTGAGGTAGGAGGGGCTGAGGGAAAATTGGCTGAGGAAGGAGGGGCTGAGGAAGAAGGGGCTACGCGAAGATGGGCTGAGGGAGAAGGGGCTGAGGGAAGAGGGCTGAGGGAGGAGGAGCCGAGGGAGGAGGGGCTGAAGAAGGAAGCGCTAAGGGAAGAGAGGCTGAGCGAGCAAGGGCTGAGAGAGCAAGGGCTGAGAGAGGATCGGCTGAGAAAGGAGGGGCTGAGGGAGGAGGGGCTGAGGGAGGAGGTGCTTAGGGAAAAAAGGCTTATTGAGGAGGGGCTGAGGGAAGAGGGGCTGAGGGAGGAGGGGCTGAGGGAGGAGGGGCTGAAGAAGGAGGAGCTGAGGGCGGAGGGGATGATGAAGGGGGAGCTCAGGAAGGGGGGCTGAGGGAGGAGGGGCTGAGGTAGGAGACGCTGTGGGAGGAGGGGCTGAAGAAGGAGGGGCTGAGGGAGGAGGGGCTGAGAGAGGAGGGGCTGAGGGAAGAGGGGCTGAGGGAAGAAGGGCTGAGGAAGGAGGCGCTGAGGGAGGGGCTGAGGGAGGAGGGGCTGAGGAAGGAGGGCTGAGGGAAGAGGGGCTGAGGGAAGAGGGGCTGAGGGAGGAGGGGCTTAGGAAGGAGTGGCCGAATAAGGAGGCGCTGAGAGAGGACGGGCTGTTAGAGAAGGTGCTGAAGGAGGCGGGGCTGAAGAAGGAGGGGCTGAGGGAGGAGATGCTGAGAAAGGAGTGGCTAAGTGAGGAGGGGCTGAGGGAGGAGGGGCTGAGGGAGGAGAGGCTGAGGGAGGAGGGTTTGAGGAACGAGGGGCTAAGGAAGGAGGGGCTGAGGGAAGAGGGGCTGAGGGAGGAGGGGCTGAGGGTGGAGAAGCTGATGGAAGAGGGGGTGAGGGAGGAGGGGCTGAGGAAGAAGGGCTGAGGGAGGAGGGGCTGAGGTAGGAGAGGCTGAGGGAGGAATGGCTGAGGGAGGAGAGGCTGGGGAAGGAGGGGCTGAGGGAAGAGGGGCTGAGGGAGGAGGGGCTGAGGGAGAAGGGGCTGAGGAAGGAGGGGCTAAGAGAAGATCGGCTGAGAAGGGAGGGGCTGAGGAAATAGGGGCTGAGGAAGGAGGGGCTAAGAGAGGATCGGCTGAGAAGGGAGGGGCTGAGGGAGGAGGGGCTAAGGAAGGAGGGGCTGAGAGAGAAGGGGCTGAGGGAGAAGGGGCTGAGGGAACAGGGCTGAGGGAGGAGGGGCCGAGGGAGGAGGGGCCGAGGGAGGAGGGGCTGAAGAAGGAGGCGCTAAGGGAAGAGAGGCTGAGCGAGCAAGGGCTGAGAGAGCAAGGGCTGAGAGAGGATCGGCTGAGAAAGGAGGGGCTGAGGAAATAGGGGCTGAGGAAGGAGGGGCTAAGAGAGGATCGGCTGAGAAGGGAGGGGCTGAGGGAGGAGGTGCTTAGGGAGGAAAGGCTGAGGGAGGAGGGGATGAGTGAAGAGGGGCTGAGGGAAAGGGGCTGAGTCAGGAGGCGCTGAGGGAGGAGGGACTGACGGAGGAGGCGCTGAGGGAGGGGGGGTTGAGGGAGGAGGGGCTGAGGGAGGAGGGGCTGAGCGACGAGGGGCGGAGGGAGGAGGGGCTGAGGGAGGAGGGGCTGACTGAGGAGGGGCTGAGAAAGGAGGGGCTAAGAAAGAGGGGCTGAGGGAGGAGGGGCATAGGAAAAGAGGGGCTGAGTAAGGAGGCGCTGAGGGAGGAGGGGCTGAGGGAGGAGGGTCTGAGGGAAGGAGTGGCTGAGGGAGGAGGGGCAGAAAGAGGGGGGCCGAGGGAGGAGAGGCTGAAGGAGGAGGGGCTGAAGAAGAAGGGGCTGAGGGAGGAGGGGCTGAGGGAGGAAAGGCTGAGGGAGGAGGGGCTGAGAGAGGAGTGGCTGAGGGAGGAGAGGCTGAGGGAGGAGGGGCTGAGGAAAGAGGGGCTGAGGGAAAAAGAGCTGAGGAAGGAGGGGCAAAGGGAGAAGGGGCTGAGGGTGGAGGGGCTTAGGAAGCAGTGGCCGAGGAAGGAGGGGCTGAGAGAAGACGGGCTGATAGAGAAGGTTCTGAAGGAGGCGGGGCTGAAGAAGGAGGGGCTAAGGGAGGAGGGGCTGAAAGATGAGTGGCTGAGGAAGGAGGGGCTGAGAAAGGATCGGCTGAGAAATGAGGGGCTGATGGAGGAGGGGCTGAGGAAGGACGGGATGAGAGGGGACGGGCTTAGAGAGGAAGGCTGAGGAAGGAGGTGCTGAGGAAGGAGGGCTGAGGGAGGAGGGGCTGAAAGAGAAGTGGCTGAGGAAGGAGGGGCTGAGAAAGGATCGGCTGAGAAATGCGGGAGGAGGGGCTTAGGAAGGAGTGGCCGAGGAAGGAGGGGCTGAGGGAGGAGTGGCTGAGGGAGGAGGGGCTGAAGAAGGAGGGGATGAGGAAAGACGGGTTACAAAGGAGGGGCTGAGGGAGGAGTGGCTGAGGGAGGAGGGGCTGAGGAAGGAGGGCTGAGGGAAAAGGGTTAGAGAAGGAAGGGGCTGAGGGAGGAGGGGTTGAAGAAGGAGGGGCTGAGGGAGGAAGAGCTGAGGGAGGAGGGACTGAGGGAGGAATAGCTGAGGAAAGAAGGGCTGAGGGATGAGGGGCTGAAGGAAGAGGGGCTGAGCGAGGAGGGGTTGAGAGAGGAATAGCTGAGGAAAGAAGGGCTGAGGGATGAGGGGCTGAAGGAAGAGGGGCTGAGCGAGGAGGGGTTGAGAGAGGAGGGGCTGAGGGAGGAGAGGCTGAGGGAAGATGGGTGACGAAGGAGGGGCTAAGGGAGGAGTGGCTGAGGGAGAAGGGGCTGAGGAAGGAGGGTATAAGGGAGGAGGGCCTGAGTGAAGAGGGACTGAGGGAGGAGGGGCAGAGGGAGGAGGGGCTGAGGAAGGAGGAGCTAAGGGAAGAGGGGCTGAGCGAAGAGGAGCTGAGAGAAGAGGGGCTGAGAGAGGAAGGACTGAGGGAAGAGGGGCTGAAGGAGGAGTAGATGAGGGAGGAGGGTATGAGGGAAGAGGGACTGAAGGAGGAGGGGCCGAGGGAGGAGGGACTGAGGAATTAGGGGCTAAGGGAAGAGAAGCTGAGCGAGGAGGGGCAAAGGGAGTATTGGCTGAGGAAGAAGGGGCTAAAGGAAAAGGGGCTGAGCGAGGAA
>OZ022263.1:136246801-136256801 GCA_963978885.1 Nemotelus pantherinus
TCAGTGGGGAAATCTAGCAAATTGTATCGGAAATCGCGTTCTTTCCGTGCTGTCTATAGTACTCATGCGATATCTGTTTTTATATCTGTGCCATAGCTTAAGAATTATACATACCTCGGAAAGTACGTGAATTGCGATACAATTAGAATATTTCCCCACTGATTGCGAGAAGTAAATGGCAATATCCAAGTCCAAGTTGAAAAAAGACACAAAGTACCCCGCCAAGCAACCCTGCTACGATCAAATAAGTTTCTCATTCCCATTAGGCAATATACATGTGCTTTGCCAAAGAGACTATTTTAACGAATGGTGATTTATGCAATATTGATTTTCCTAAAACATTTTCTGAGTATTAAAATGGTAAGCGATCAAGTAGTTAACGCGGAATATTACTTTCGATACCATTTGGCGAGTAAAGGGAATATCTCCGACATTTTTATGCAACTCAATACAGAGAATTTCGTTTGTTGCCAGTGAATATTCGCTGCGCTTACTGTTTCTTGATGAAATTATACGCACGCCAACATACTCTCACCTAACAGCTAACACGGATATATACTTTATAACCTGTCGTTTGACAGTATGCTTTTCTCACTTTCGCATGTGATAAAGTGAACTTATTTTGGTTTTGTTTCTTCTTACGTGCCAGCTGATGGAAAATCCTTCACTCCCTGCCAATCTTTCGTTACATACACACAACAGCTCATCCACCACTATAAGCAAATACACCTGATTACTCTAGTAAATTCATATGCTTGCCCGTATTAAATCCAAAGAGAAATCAGCTCGAAAATGCGTTTTCTTCGGTACCCCCAAGCGCTCTTCAACCTGATAAGTCCACTAATTCCCAGCAATTTGTGCTTCCCAGAAATTTCAATCATATAAATTTGATCAGCAACACGAACAACTGCTCGTTTTCACTGGCGTGAATCATATCGCCTTCTACGTGATTCATACGGAGTGAATACCCCTATCACACAAAGCACAGCCCCGGAGAATTGCCGCCTCGTAGCAGATCATTCAGTCAAAACCGTAATTGAACCAGGGAGACGTTGGAATTAAAATTGAGACATTGCCATTATATCAAATTGCTATTCTATGGTCAGGAGTTATACTTGATTTCTTCTCGTTTCTGTCCCGTACACTGAAGGTCCATTATACTTCCTCACCCTCGCGTTCACAAAGACCACTCATGACGACCTCCAAATAGCAGATTGTCTCTACCTGCTGGTCGTGCTGTCGCTTCTCCTCCTCCCCTTACCCAGCAAATAGTCAAATGTTGGGAATTTCTCAGCATCCGCCTTATGCATAATGTCAGCTAATACTGCGAGTTCGTCGACCAACACCCACGTTTTTTCGAGGCCTTTGCTTACAAACTAACCTTACCGTCTGACGTAAAATCGTAACCGACGAGTTCCAAGGAAGCTCGGCGAAGTCTTTCTTTCGATGCCGACCACGTCGTTCATTGAAAGTTTACGAGCAACGCAAGTGCTTGTTCTCGAAAAAGCCACACCATTAAACCACTTACTTTTCCCCCCGAGTTCATTCCGCAATTCAATTCCGCGCTTCACTATCTCGTTGACAAATAATTACGAATCCTTAGCAAGCGCAAAAACCCAATCACAATTATTCAATACGACCTCCCTTTTCCATAAATTCAATTCGAAGTATCTGGTTAAAAACTGCCGAGCGATTAGAATGGATACCGAAAGTGGAAAGCCGTGAACTACCAATCAGGTTTCTTTCTTCCAACCAATTTCCCTTCGCACTCGTTTCTAACAAATATTCACTAAAAAACCGTAAAACACTTGCCGACAATATTTTGAACTAATTATACTTTTCAGATTTTGATAATTTTTGATGAGAATATCGAACAAAGCAACATTTCTCCCTTACTTGCCCAACTTCACACTTACAGGCCGATGCTAAATTAATGTATGAAAAACGGAATGGCGCTGTGGTGTGTAGAGGTCAAATTCAGCGTGTATTCAGCTCTGTTGGGCATATTTACAGCGCACTGTACGAGTCAAGTTTGGCTGCTTCATTTAATGGTGAATTTCCGGATTGAGCTTAGTATTCACCATGGAGGTAAAGTAATGGAGTGGCCAATGCCTCCAGAAGTACGGGCCGTCAGGCTACGCAATCGTTTTAGCTATGACGTCAATTTAGCCGTGAATTTTGACATTTCCACGAGGCAGTCCCGACACACACCGAGATTTTACTTGCGGTTTTTAAGCTAAAATATGAATATAACGTTAGTTTTTTGTGCGTGGACGCGTTGTAGTAATAATATTTAGTCATAACTTGCATTTTGTGTCAATCAATTGCATCAACAGTGAATCGACACATAACGTCAAATAACCTAACACCAACCGATAAATATTTCGCAGCGAATTTTTCCAATTATAGCTCACGCACCGCATCAATTTGCGTTTTAGCTGTTCACTAGCACTGTTCCGCGGATCTCACTTTGTTTTCACTTCACTCATTTCAACGCAACCTGTACAATTTACGATTTCCCGCGGACGTCCCTTAATAGCCCGTTCACACCACACTCTAAACAGACGATTTCGATCAGCTGATCGCTTTAGAGCTAAATCAACTTAAATCTACGTGATAACCCATACATTTTTTTCGGAGTTAATCAAGTAGATGTACAGTTAATCAAACAAATCAGGTACTATTGTTTATTTTACTATTATTTATTTATTATTTATTATTTATTTCGGTACTATTATTTATTTAATTTGTATAATTACTTTGGGCCACTTCAATGCCTTCTAGAAGTACGGGCCGTAGTGCAGAATAATGACGACACACTAGACTGTCAAAGTGTCGCTAAAAACACACGTGGTCTTATAAGCCGTTCACACTACACTTTTAAATCAGGTAGATTTAGAAGCTGTCAAGTTAATCAGGTAAGCGTTCACACTACCCGAATTGATTTAGAATGAGGAAATTTAGAGAGAGAAATGTCATTCGAATATATGTGTACAATTTTTTTGCGTGAAAGTTGTTGAACTAACACAACTAACATAAATAAAAATGTAATGATTTCCACCTGCAAGTGGTCACGCCAGTCAAGTATGCACTGTGTGCTGGTGTCTGATGAGAAGCAGTGCATACTTTCGAAACCACTTTGTCAAAATAGAATTTTCAATGTAGATTAAAAATTTTTAATGTTAATAAAAAGTTGTTCAATTTTAATCATCCCGCAAAAACAATTCCAATTTGATTCTGCTTTCGGAGGCTGATTCCGCAAAACGATCGAGTTTCCCGTTTCAATATGCTCGGCTTCGATAAGCTGTAGAAATGATATACGTTGTCTATGCTGATTTATAGACAAGAAGGGAACCGTGATCAAATTCAATTACCTTTACTAAGTAAAATTATATCCATGGATATAAGTCGGAGATGTTAAAATTTGTCACAACTAACATAAATAAAAATGTAATGATTTCCACCTGCAAGTGGTCACGCCAGTCAAGTACGCACTGTGTGCTGGTGTCTGATAAGAAACAGTGCATACTTTCGAAACCACTTTGTCAAAATAGAATTTTCAATGTAGATTAAACATTTTTAATGTTAATAAAAAGTTGTTCAATTTTAATCATCCCGCAAAAACAATTCCAATGCGAAAACATTTTCTTTTCACTTTGTACAGCTCACATTTTCCTTTTTTTTGTTCAATTTTTGCTATTTTAGAATGAAATTCGAATGCCACTTCATTCAAATCTACTGTGCCTCTCACGGATGGAATTCAGCACGCTCTGAGAACAATTCAGCCGGGAAAAATTCACAATAGTACCTGGAGATGAGAGTAGAGAACTAATGAGGAGAGGAACATCAGTAAAGCCAACAGGGCAAAAATCGCATACAAACATAAAAACGTAAAAATGACTACGGCGTAGTTAATTTAATTTTTCGTGATTTGAGAAGGGGCAAACACTTGGCGCAAAACTTTGAATACGACTATTGCGTCTGCATGTTTGCTTTTACGTGTTTGCTTGAAACAAAACATTCTCACATAAACTTGTCTGCTGATTCTTAAATACATGCGTGTTTTAACAGAGAGTAAAATTTGAACCTTGCACATTTTATTGCTGTGTGAAGTCTTGAAATTCAACAGAATTTTCAAATGCCGGCACAATGCTCATTTGTTTGCTTTCAGGTAGCATAAGTGTTTCCCGAATTGCACACAAGCAACATGTTTTTGAAACCAAATACACATGTTTTCTTGTTTGAAAATATACAGCATAAGTATAATGCTCAGAAATTATCAAATTTGTAGCCTTCTTATACCTTTTGCAATCGGACTTGGGACCGGCTTCAGTGGAATTTGGTCATTTTTGATTTCAACCTCGTTGGTTTTACATGAGAAGTAAAACCAACGTACATGAGAGACATGTGACAAGTCTATTAAATATCAAAACTACCGAAAGCTAATCAAACATTTTATATCATAGCTGTTTAATTTTGATTTATTTTAGCAACTTACATAATTTTCTCTAGCTTCATAAAGATATGATGAACTGTGCCACTGACCGAAACCATAGTAACCACGGCGATGCAAAAGTCACTTCCGACAACGTAAACAATTCATCGGTGCACAAACTTTTCTTTCACTTTACACGAAACCTGCAGAAGTCCCGCGGATTTTCTTTCGCACTGAGATAATATTAGACCGTATTATGTAGATATTGAATAATTTTTTTTGAAAAAAGTCACTACAATCACGCTGAAACCTTGCTTATTTTAGCAAGAACTATCTACTCACTTTTACATGATTTTCTTGTTTATATTTATTGCTATTTCGCGATTTACGCACTAAAACATAAAAATCGAATATGATTGTATACTGAAACCACTAATCAAGTTTAAAATCACTGCAGTACAACACAATTAATCGTGTTTTAAATAGCTTCCACTGAAACCAGAACCGGCGGCGCGTACATTTGACAGCAAAATTTGACAGCTAAGCCCAACCAGGCCCAAGCCAGAGAGAATAAAAGAGCGCGTTTTTGTCCTATTACACAGACAGGAATGTAGGGCCAGAAGGATGGGGTAGGCCGCTCCTCTTAGTTTTCTACTCTCATACCTGGAGTGTGTTCAATATTCTTGCTATAGCAGCTTTTATATGCCGTTCACACTACACTTCTAAATCAGGTAGATTTAGAATCTGTCAAGTTAATCAAGTAAGCGTTCACACTACCCGAAGTGATTTAGAATGAGGAGATTTAGAGAGCGAGCTGTCATTCGAATTTGTGTGTACAATTTTTTTTTCATGAAAGTTGTTCAAAATGGTGCAGAAACATGCAAGAGCATTTTCTTTTCATTTTGTACAACTCACATTTTCCTTTTTTGTCCAATTTTTGCTATTTTTGAACGAAATTCGAATGACATTTCGTTGAAATCTACTCTCCCTCTCACGGATGGAATTAAGCACGCTCTGAGAACAATTCAGCCAGGAAAAATTCACAATAGTACCTGATTTGTACTTGATTAACTCTAAATCTACTTGATTAATTCGGTCGGAAGCCGAAAAAAATGTATGGGTAATCAGGTAGATTTAAGTTGATTTAGCTCTAAAGCGATCAGCTGATCGAAATCGCCTGATTTAGAGCCTAGTGTGAACGGGCTATTAGCTGCTATTTTAGCAGCTCTGGCTGGTCAATGTCACGAAATAGCTACTGTCTAATGCTTGCTATTTGACAGTCGGGCTGTCCAAGGTACCGGAATAGTTGCTAAGGTAGCAGGTATTTGCTGCTCGCAGTCTGGAGGATAGCAAGAAAGTAGCTAAGGCAAAATGGCCGTGCGTACACAGCTGACATACTGTTCAAACGTCACTTTGGATTAGAAATAGAAATGAAAAGTAGTTTTCGCGCTTTGGTGGCAAAGAAGGTGATCAATAGATTTGAGTATAGTGCTATTATAAAGTAAATACGGGCTTTTGAACTCTTCAACTCAACTCGAGTTTTAAGTAGGCTTTTACACAGCGCAACTCATCTTGAGTTTTTAGAAGGCGGGTGTAAAGTGCAACAGGCCGGGTACACTGATTCGCGTATCATGAAATTTTTAAAGTTTGTTATTCGATTTTTTTCATAGATATGGTGCCAAAAGCCGGGAATAAGTGAAAAGTTTTGAATATGTTGGGAACATTTTAATTGTTTCTGCAGCTGTATGGTGAAAACTCAGAAGTTTCAACAATTTCCAAAGTGCAAGGCAAATGGTGAGCTGATCCACGTAAATACTAAGACTAAAGTTAAAAAAGCTGGAAAAAAATGTGTTATTGAGTTGAGCTGTGTGAAAACCGACCTTCGTAGCAGACAAGAGCTGCTACGTAGCAGCTTTTGGCTGTCCAATATCCATAGCTGCTTCACCTAGTTACTGCGAATTTTGACACTTGCTAAAGTGATGCTATGCTATGCTTTTGGAGCAGCTATAGCATGCACATTGAACACTCCCCTAATTTGTACTTCAATAACTCTAAATCAGGTAGCTTGGCTGGGTAATATCATTAGTGTGTAAGAAACAAAATTTATACCAAAAAAAGTAACAAAAAAAAACAACGATAAGAGCCAGCAGGCCAAAATAGTATAGCCGCTAGATTTTAAGTTTTTTTCTCTTGTTAATTAGGCTGTCAGTTAGCTTAAGATTGTACAAATAATTCATAATAAAAATATTTTCCAATTCAATTCAATTCCACCCGTTTTTCAATTGCATAGCTAACCGAAAATGTTTTGTATTGTTTTCATACATCTAAAACACTAGACAACAGAAAAAAATATGCTCGTCTACATTTATCAAATAAACAACATTCAATAAACATAATGTATAACAATTACAGGAATTAGGACGGCATTTTTCCAAAAAAAAAATCAACAGACTATCATTTGTATCTCAAGTGTATTAGTTTACATATTCATATTTAAAAAAAGTAGATATCTATTTATAGTCTAGCGTTTAGTATAGTAGACCAGAACTTGCTGGAAAATGGAATATTGTGTTAGAAAAAACCGATCCCTTATATTATACAAAATTTTAATCGTAATCATTTAGATCTTCCTCAGCAGCCGATGGTGTTTTATTAATTTGATACACCTTGCTTTCATAAAACTTTTTCATTGTTTAATTTAAAATAAAACTATGAGCAGTTAAGTTATCTTGCTTCATTTTTATTTTTATTCTTAAAAATTACGATGGAGTTTTGATACTTAATGTATCATTTCTTTTCGTTTTGATGTCTGTGCACAGAGATATTAGGCCTTTTAGACTACTCAAATCAATACAATTTTAAAGAAGGTGGGGGTGAATAGAAAGAGAAGGACGTTTTCCTTTCGCCCCTTTTCACTTAACAGAAATAGTTTCAAAAATCGTGGATGAAAGAAAAGCTCTTCTTCTACCATTTATCATACAACAGTTTTTCACAAAATGCAAATCTAAAGTAATAGTAGAAACGGAGTAGAGGATCAGCGTTGCCAATTATTTTTTTATTACCCTGGGTTTGATAAGTTGCTTTGCGAAATGCAAGTTGAAAAATAGGCAATGAATTAGTTATAGTAAAAATGCTTTAGTTTTGGTGATTTATTCTGTTTTTATTAAAAGGTGCATCGCACATAAAACACTTTCCCTACATATGACCAAAATGACTAAAATATTCCTTACGCAAATTTTAAGGCCCCCACTCACGAGCAGTCCAAATGGCCTGAGTCCATTTGGCCTGAGTCCATTTGGAATGAGTCCGTTTGGTTTAAGTCCAATTTAGCTCGCCACTCACGATAGAGCCTCGATTTAGTCAGTATATTTCATTTTTTGTCATTAATTTAGAAAAAAATAAAGATAAACTTGAAGAAAAAATTATTTTTAATCTAATAATGGATCAGAAGCATATGCAGGAATTTTTTCGCAATTGCAACTTGCATCTACATAAAGCAACGATTAATTAAAAAATTGTAAAATTTGGTAAAAGAACTCACACTTGAGCCTTCTAATTGGCAAAATTATTTAAGAATGGATGATACGACATACAATATGTTGCTATAGTTGATCATAACATTTATCAAACGAAACGATACAAATATGAGTCAAACTATCACTCCTCACGAAAGATTGACCTCTACTTTGCGGTACTTAGCAAGCGGTTGCAGGCTTTGGGTCAAGTAATATAATATACATTCATGTGGCCTATATTATTCGATAACTTCCAAAACAAAATCATGGCCACCACTATCCATTATGCTGAATTTTTCGATTAAATAAAATAATCACAGACACAGTCAATGAGCTTGACACAGGTCAGCGTGCAAAGCAAGACTGCCACGTTGTTTGGACTGTGGCTTCAGCACACACGATTAGTCCATTTTATCGATTGTCCAAATTCCCTCTACTATTTGCCTACACACGGTCGAGCCAAAAAAAGGCCCGATGGCCTGAATTCATGGACTCTGGATTGATTGGAAATCCAAATTTGTTGTTTCAGCCCATGAGTCCATCCAAGTTCTCCCACACACTGTGAGATTTTGGAATGGCCTCAGGCCATTTGGACTGATGGACTGCTCGTGAGTGGGCGCCTTTAGACGCTAAATTCCCTACAGTAGGGATAAATCCCTACAAATGGCAACTCTGCTTTCGACTGTCAGACGCCGAGAAAAATGAATGGGTAATCAACAGCCCCTCGACACGGACGGTATAGCTTTCCACCTTTAGCCCCACCAATCCTCTCGCGCACAAAGCATGTTAAAGCTGCCTTTCCGCCATTTCACTCTTATTGTCAAATTTTAGGGGAATTACTTGGATTTCACCAGATTTGACAATGAGCAGACAAAAAATTATTACCATCCCCCTTTCAATGTAAATCGTATGGGCATGTCCACTCCATTTCTACTACCTCACTGGTAATCAGGCAGATTAAGGTCGATGAATTAGCTCTAATATGCCGAACACATATATTCGAATGACAGTTCTGTCTCTAAATATCCTCATTCTAAATCACTTCGGGTAGTGTGAATGAGTATTAGTAATGAGTTCAATGTCACGTGAAATTTTCATACAAAATTTCACGTCAAATCTGTTTCGGCGAAAATTAAGCTTGAAAATAAGCAAGAGTTGTACTCTGTTCTTAGCATGAAAAGTTGCCTTGAAGTTGCTTTCGCGTTGAAAACGTAGATGGCACTGTAACATGTCTCCAATCATTTCACGCCAATTTAGTTTGTGCAGTTAATTCTTTCGAGCTAAAAAGTGACATTTGGTGTTTCAATTTGAAAATAGAGCATTGCAAATGTCTTTCCGATTAGAAAATCGACCGAAAAAGGAAATTCTTAAGGGGGAAGACTCGTTTAGAGGGTAAAAAAAATTCATTTTTTGAAAATAGTTTTAATCATTCGAATACATATCTAAAAATAATCCTACAAAATTTCAAGTTGAAATTCGAAATATTTTCGAAGTAACAGCCTCTGACTCGCCACGCGTAGACTAAGCAGATAAGCGCGCTCGGGATTATGCGACGTTCTCTAGCCATCTAGACTTTCAGATAAGATAAGGGTCGCGTCAGTGGCATCAGATTTTTTGACTATATTGGCGATGGTGGTTCCAAGCCATATAAGGCTATAGTCGATAGCAATCCTTATGGAAACGATCATACTGTGATTAAAAGTGAGTGCGTCGGACATGTTGAAAAAAGAATGGGCTCGCGACTACGAAACGTGAAGAAATTTGCGAAAATGGGTGGGAGAGGCAAATTGACTGAAGTTTTGATTAAAAAATTGACTAAGTATTACGGCTTGGCTATTCGAAGAAACGTGAACTCTATTCAAGACATGAAAAATGCCATTTTCGCAACGTTGGAGCATTTAGCTTCCACAGGCGAAAAACCAAACCATGACAGCTGTCCGCATGGAGTCAATAGCTGGTGTGAATGGCGCAAAGCAGAAGCAGCTGGAAAAATCACGGAATTCAAGCATCCAACTCCACTTCATCCTGAAGTTCTCAAAAATATAAGTCC
>OZ022263.1:136261801-136354301 GCA_963978885.1 Nemotelus pantherinus
TTAGGCCACTTTCTTATAAAACAATTTTTGTTTTATGGGTGAATAAATATTCAATTAGTATATTCTACAATTTTCATAGTTCGCATGCATTTGTGTTCTGTTTTCATTTTCTTTCCTGGAAAAACAATTAATTAACCACATAGCAACGAATAATCCAGCCTGCTGTAACTTATTTTTACTCCCTGGTTCGAGAATTCGTACGGTTATAATATGAAAGCTAAAAAATATTAAATAACTAAATATCTTACAATCATTCACTTACGATATTCAAAATTTGAATATTTGAAATTATTCACACATAATATGTCCCCATTAATTTGATAAATTAGGAATTACCTACGCCCCGAAAATTTCAATCTATCATCGGGGTCGCTGGGGATGAGGAAAAATGGCCATGCCTTCGGCCCCTCCGAATGTCTTTATGCTCTCAGGACACACGTAAGATATGACACACGCGAATGTTGGAAGAGAGTAAGCCATGATTAAGCTTATAAAGACGACATTCATCAAGGAATACTCTGCGGGTACTCAGCAAATGGAGATTTAAGAAAAGCAGACGGTCATCATAAGGACGATAAGCAACATTAAACTTGAACAAAAGGCAGCGAGTAAACTGACGCTGAACGGATTCAACAGCATTAGACAGGTACACGAAACGAGGAAACCACACTTGGGAGCAATATTCAACAATGCTACGAACAAGAGAAATAAAAAGGCAAACACAAGTGTTGATATTGGTTGCAAAGCGAGAGCAGCGCAGAGCAAAACCAGCTACTTTTGACGACTTAGCAACCACAAAAGAAACATGCAGATCAAATTTTAACTTCGGATCAAAGATGATGCCGAGGTCTTTATGTTGATCTACATGCTTCAAAAGAATATCACACAAAGAATATTCAAAGGAAATGGGATTAAGCTTATTGGAAAAAGACATCACAAAACACTTGGAAACATTAAGATCAATGAAGTTCGCAGAGCACCAATCACTTAAAACAAAGAGATCCGATTGTAGCTTACAACAATCATTTTGTGAAGCGACAGCACGGAAAATTTTAAGATCATCAGCATACAACAGAGAGTCAGACTGAAAGTTACAAGGAAGGTCATTGATAAACAATGTGAAAAGGAGGGGACCAAGGATGGAGCCTTAGGGAATACCAGAAGTAGGAAAGAAAGGGGAGGAAGAACAACCATTAAACACAACACGGCAGACGCGATCATGGATGTAGGAAGAAAGCCAAGATGTAAGGGAACTGGGAACACCAAAATGACAGATCTTATCTAAAAGCACTGTGTGATTTACCCTGTCAAATTTACTTATTTACCCTTTCACGAAGTCAGTGTAAATCACATCAGCTTGAAGACCATTGTCCAAAGTACACGCGAGGAAGTTAGTGAATTCCACTAAATTCGTAGTCGTTGAACGTCCCTTGATGAAACCATGTTGCTCTGCAGAAAATAAATGACTCAAAGCACCATGAATTCTGCCATGAACAATCCGCTCAAGCAACTTCGGAAAGCAGGACAGGAGGGATATAGGACGGTAGTTGGCCACATTGCCAATGTCTCCCGATTTCAAAATCGGAAAAACATTGGCAGCCTTCCAGGTAGAAGGAAAAACACTAACAGACAAACTCAAATTAAATAATATAGACAAAGGTACACATAAGGAAGATGCAAGAGACTTAACAAACACATTAGGAATGCCATCCGATCCGCTGCTTGCTGAGTGATCCAACGAGGATATTAGAATTTCAACCTCCAGAGGATTGATCATCTCAAAACTATCCTGAGAAAACACAGCCGCAGCAGAACTCCCTGAAGCAAAATTAGGAGAGGAAAATGAAGAAGCAAAGAACTTAGCAAATAAATCACAAGTTTCTTGAGGGATAGAAGCCGTAGTTTCCTCAAGAAAAAAAGTGTCAGGAAACCGGTTGCTAGTTTTAAGGTAACGGACATACGACCAAAATGGTTTCGAGTTATCTGAGGAAAGACTCGCTTCAATATGGGCGAAATAACCACGTGTAAACGTTCTTTTAATATATTTTAGAATAGCTTTTTATTACATTAATTATAAATCAAATCAATCAAATCTTGACGTTGTTGAAAGAAAAACAGAAAAGACGTCTAGTCGTCGTTATTATGTTACGTCGACTACTCATTTAACGAGATGTCCTTTTTAGTTTAAAGTTGTCACGACATTGCCATGTTAATATCATTGCCTTACAGTTCGACCATCCTGATCATCAACGCGCCCTCGAGTTGCTTCCTTTATTGTTTTTTGCTTCTTGTGCATCTTCTCATTCGCTTTCGTCGTCCCGTTCGCTTTCGTCTTCTCCATCGTCACTAAAACTGGGTAGCGTGCACCAGGGTTTCATCTTGTCCGAAGCGTAAACTGATGAATAGTGTTTTGTAGTCCTATAAGAACCCTTGAGGTCTTCCACTGCGTATCGATCATGACTCAAAACTTTGGTGACTTCAAATGGTCCTTTATAACGTGGCTCTAATTTGCGTGAGCCACCCGTACTAGCTGGTTCTTTCTCTACGAGCACAAGATTACCTAACTTGTACACCTTTGGCTTTCCGTGAGTATTCTCAAATCGCTGCTTCGCCTTTTTTCGTTGCTCAGTAATTCGATTTGCAGACTCTTCTCTCATTCTTGCAATTTCATCGTCAGATAGTAATTCGCCATCATGTAACGCTAGAATTAATTTGTTTCCTAATATATCTCGTGGTTTGAATCCGAATAATAACTCGCTTGGGGCTTTACCGCTGCTCTTGTTTATTGAACCATTAATGACATATTGAATCGTTCGTAAGTTGCAATCCCAGTGCTTATAGTTATTTGTTGACGGCAATAACATCGACAGTAAAGTTCTGTTGGATATCGTTGTCCCGACAATATTTCTTGAACTGGTTTGACGTGAATGATGTTCCTCTGTCGGAGATAATACGTTTCGGTACGCCAAAGTATCCAGTCACTTCATCTAGAAAGCTGACAACGTGCTTAGTTGCAGTACTTTTCACGGCTTTGCATATGGTATATTTACTGAATGCGTCAACCATCATCATTACGTGCTCGTTGCCTTTACTGCTTCGTAGAAAAGGACCCAAATGATCAATGTGTACTGTATGAAAAGGTTTTGGCTCGATTTCGTCATAGTGATACTCGCCTTCCTTCCTCCCAGCTACTTGCTTATGATATGCGCATTCGATACACATTCGAATATAAGACTTTACAAAATTCCTCATTCTGGGGAACCATGCGTAGGTCCGAATCCTTTCTATCGTGCGGTCTACACTAAGATGACCGGCGTTGTCATGGTTGTCTCGCACAATGTTCCATCGCAAGGATTTTGGAACAACCCATAATTTCTTCTCCTTTTCCTTTTTGAAAAGTCTTTCTTTATACAGCACATAACCGTCGTGGTACGTTTTTCCGCTTGCTTTCATTTGTTCGACTATTTGCTTCAGACATTCATCTTGTAACTGCATACTGTACAACCAATCGCTTGTTTCAAGTTGGACCTTTGATATTTTAGGAGAAGCTGTATCTAATTCGCTTTCCTTTTCATCCGGTTTTCGGCTCAAGGCGTCGACATGGGCCATTTTAATGCCAGCTCGATGTTCGATTTTCAAATCAAATTCCTGGATGCGTAACCACCATCTTGCAATACGTGGAAGTAGTTCTCTCTTTTGCATAGCTGTTTTAATGGCGCTGCAATCGGTCACCAGCTTTACCTTCTTCCCATATATGTAATATTTAAAGCGCTGCAGAGACTCGACAGCAGCTAAAGTCTCTAATTCATAGCTATGGAAGCTCTTTTCGTTATTTGTCGTTGACCTACTATAATATGCGACTGGACTCAATTCATCGTTGTTTCTTTGAAGCAATACACCTGCCAAGCCTATGGAGCTCGCATCCGTGTGAACTTCGTGCTGAGCAGTGCTGCCATTTATTTTTTTGGAATAATGCTAGATTCAATTTTATTTAATGCTAAATAATGCTAGATATTGTAAAATTATAATGCTAAATAATGCTTTCTTATTTAATTGAAATAAACATGGTTCAATATGAAAACAATATGTATATTTATATGAGGGTTGATCAATAAGTACTGATAATCGGTTATTTCCAGTTCGAATAAAATTTAAAAAAAAAAAAAAATTTTGTACTGCTACGAAGTTGAAGAGAGAACATCAAAATGGGGAAAAACGAAAATAAAGCTGTCATTAAGTACCTCTGTTTGAAAAAACTGTCTACCAGAGGCATACACGGCGACATGTTGGAAACATTAGGGGACTGTGCTCCTCCATATTTCACCGTTGCACGCTAGGCAAAGGAGTTTAAGCTGGGAAGAGCCTCCACTGAAGATGAACACCGCGAAGGATGTCCACCCATATCCCTCACTGAAGACAACGTAAAAAAGTCGAAGATGTCGTGTTGGCAGATCAAAGAGTGACCCTCAGGCATGTAGCTGAGGTCACAGGGATCTCATATGGTATTGTACGAAAGATTTTTGCCTACAAATTACATATGAAGAAGGTCTCTGCGCGTTGGGTACCAAGAATGTTAACGGACGAGCATAAGAAGAAACGAGTCGACATTTCAAGGATGAATCTAAAAAAGTTCCAGGGAGATCAGGTGAAAGTTCTTGTCACATTTCGTGACCATGGACAAAGCCAGGATCCATCATTTTGATCCAGAAACCAAAATGCAATCGATGACCTGAAAGCGACCCTCTTCATCGACGCCAAAGTAATTCAAACGTGTCAAGTTCGGCAGGAAAGGTTATGGCATCAGTTTTTTGGGACGCTGAAAAAATTTTTGTGGTGGAATATTTGGAAAAGGGGGCCACTATATCAGGCCCTTACTAAGATGCGCAAATAAGAAGATTGCGAGAGGCGATGAAAGAGAAAAGACACGGCAAACTGCGAGCCGGAGTTCTGTTTCTTCAAAATAACGCACCGGCTCACAAGGCTGTAGTTGCGATGGATGCAATTAAAGAAACAGGATTCGAACTGCTTGGCCTATTGGCCATATCTAGCTCTCAGTGCCTTCTACCTCTTTCATCGGCTCAAACAACACCTTCGGGGTAAGAAATTTGAAGATGATAGGGAAGTGCTGGCCGCTATTGAGGCATTTGGGGAGAGTCCAGATAAATAATTTTTTTCTAAGGGTATCCAGGGTTTGGAAAAAAGATGGACTAAATGTATTAACTTGTTAGAAGACTATGTTGAAAAATTTATATATCTTTTAAGTTTAATCACCTTGGTTTATATTCATTATCATTATTTATTGATCAACCCTTGTATGTATAACAAAAACAAATTAGAAATTTAAAATTTACATCTCAAAATGATTCTATATCTATTACAGACATATCAGTTATATCCGAATCTTCTTCTCTTGTGTAAAGCTCATTTCTACCAATATTTTTCAAAACATCGTTTGGAATCTCACAATCAAACCAGCAACAATTATTTATTTTTAAGTGAAGAAAAAGTATTAGTGTCGGATAACGAAGATTTTTCTCCAGCGTTATCCGTGCTGAAGTGGATGGGACCACTTCACTGATTTTTAGCATCATCACGATTTAATTGAACGTTACCATATTTCAAACAATATAGTTGACTTTATAACCTTTATATTTTAGACTTTATAATCGCTATCATTATTTCAAAATCAGATGGCTATCACGTCTGGTTGTCACTTTTAAGAAAATACCATGAGCGCGTTTTTGTATTTTTCATGAATTTCCGCCACCACATAATTCAGGAAGTTTCCTTTCATGAACGCGACTGAAAGTACACGAACAGAGCTATTATTGAGAAAAATTTGGTGGGCGGGATTGTAAGTAGATGAGTGCCAGATTATTTCGAAATCTAATTTTAAATGCTAAAAATAATGCTAGATGCTAACTCCGAATTTCGAATGCCATTTTGGAAAATATAATGCTAGATCTAGCATTCAAAATGCTAAAATGGCAGCACTGGTGCTGAGCTTCGACTCGATATGCTGATATTAGTGGTTGACTGACTAATATATATATATATATATATATATATATATATATATATATATATATATATATATATATATATATATATATATATATATATATATATATATATATATATATATGTATATATATATATATATGTATATATATATATATATATATATATATATATATATATATATATATATATATATATATATATATATATATATATATATATATATATATATATATATATATATATATATATGTATATATATATATATATATATATATATATATATATATATATATATATATAACCAACACCATGGGACTTGCATACTCGGATTTTGAACTCAAAATAATGTTGTGGTCTAACAGCTCTTGAAACATTCGAGTTACGTTAGCTCTTTTTGGCTCGGGTATACGGTACGGTCTTTGAACTACAGGTTTACTGTCTGAGACTTCAATCTTCATTTCAATTTCGTTCGTGTAACCGATTTCTCCGATTCCATTTGCAAAGACGTCTCTGAATTCGTTTACAAGGCAGGTTAATTGATTAAAATCGTCGTCTTTGATAGGGCCGCACTATATATCTTCTCTTCGTATCAGCATTCTATCATGGAATATATTTCTAGTTTCATCTTCTGCTCTGATTGATAATGAATTTTTGGCAATTTTTGCGTTGATTAAATAATCTGCGAAAATGTCTTGTTCGAGAAGCACATCAGAAGAAATTGCGCTATCATCAATGACGTACAATTTGACGTTGAGTTTAGTTCTATCCAATATGATTTTCGCCGTAACTTTATGTTTAAGTATGGTAATGGCTCCTCCTACCCCTTTTATTTTCACGAGACAGTTTTTCCCAATTTTTGCTTATTTCTCTGGCTTTCGTCGCTCGTACCAAGCTACATTGGCTGCCTGTATCGAAAAATATCTGACAAGGCCTTCCGTTTGCTTTACCATACTTCGTTAGTATCGTCTCTAAATTTAAAACATCAGCTCTTCTAGCCAATTTGTGTCCGCAATTCATAGGTTCCGACCTTGGATGCACCTTGTCGCAATCCTTGCATCGATTTCGGCGTGGTGGCAGTTTGCAGTCTCGGGAAATGTGCCCAGTTTCATTACAATTATAGCACTTTCGCTGGTTTCGATCTGTTTTCTCATACTTAAATAGACTACGCACCTCACCACGCTCGTTGAATTCTGTACTATTTGGTGCCTTCGAATTATTACCGTATCTTATACGGTTTTCTACGTTAGAAATTTTGTTTCTCGACGTGTTTTGTAAGAACTCTTTTATTAATTCACGGAGTTCTTTTACAGAGTTTATCTTTATCGCGGCAATTGAATTTTGTAACTCACGATCTCGTAAACCATCACGGGTATATTTTACAATCGCTTGCTCACTGATACCGAACTTTCTTCCCAGAGCCGACATTCGAAAAGAATAGTCAATAGAATAGAATAGAATTGGCACGTACAGAATTTTGCATTTTATGATGTATCTCAGCTTCATTAGCGTCGATACCAAATTCTGCAATCAGTTCAGCTTTAAAATTGTTCCATTTCACGGGCAACTCTGGGGAGGCGTCCAACCAAAGTCTAGCAGCACCCTTTAGCTTGCTGAACACGGCAAGGAGAAAACATTTTTCCTCCCACCCGTAGGCCCAATACGCATTTTCTACGTGATTCACAAACTGTTCTGGGTCCAAACACAACTCATTACTAGGATCGAACGTCGAAATTGTCTGAGCAATTTCGTTCACCGAATTTTGATTACGCGAATTGTTCATAAATGCATTTTCGTTAAGTGGTAGTTCAGAATATGTACGCGGATCTTGACTTTGTGCCAAATTGCTAACAGTTTGCGCCAACCCAACTACAATTTGTCGCAATTCATTTAATTGCGGTGCAACATCAATATCTTCCCTTGCCGGTTCCATCTCTTCTTTCTCCACTACGCCGTTCTCATAGACTTCATAAAGTCTTCCTAATTTCTCCGTCTTTGTGCCAGTTAATGGCAACCCGTTGATTTCCAATAATTTATTCAATTCTTGTACCCGCAATGTGCCTATCTTTATCATTTTTTTATTTCAATTTATCGAGCACCAATATGAACAATAGGACCACCGCATAAAATAAATACGTGTAGCGTCCGCGAAAGCGTTATCCTTTTATCCCACTTCTGAAAATGTAAACGTTTTTTTAATATATTTTAGAATAGCTTTTTATTACATTAATTATAAATCAAATCAATCAAATCTTGACGTTGTTGAAAGAAGAAAAGAAAAGACGTCTAGTCGTCGTTATTATGTTTCGTCGATTACTCATTTAACGCGATGTCCTTTTTAGTTTAAAGTTGTCACGACATTGCCATGTTAATATCATTACCTTACACACGTTTCGCTTCTTCAACAGTCCTTTTAGCCACTGCTCGCAGAGACCGATAATGCTGAAACACCTCGACAGATGAACTGCGAAGAAATTCATTACGGGCCTTATCTTTCTCGCGCAAAGCTTCGGATACTGCGACAGAAAACCAAGGAGGACAAGCACCACGACGAGAACGAGACACAGGAGTAAATCGAGAAACAATGGAATTAAGGAGAGAGTAAAAAGAAGAATTTATATTCATTTATATCAAGCCAACGAAAAAAAGAAAACCAATTGATAGGGAGGAGTTCAGCAGCAATAAGTTCATAATCTTCCCTAAAAAGTTGAAAGACGGCAAAACTATGCTTTTGGTGCGTGGACTATTCGGTAAACAAAAATCAGTGGAAAGGAGGGGATGATGAGGGTCAGGATCAACGTAAGGAAAGAATGATGCGGAAATAGATTAGAAGAAGGTAAATTAGAAAAAATAAGGTCCAACAAACGATTATTATTATTAGGAATGTAATTAAATTGGGATAAGGAACAAAACGAAAGAAATGATGAGAGGGAAATTGAAAGTGCATTGGTAGAGGAGATGATTAAAGACGAGAGGTCCCATTGAATAGAAGACAAATTGAAGTCACCACAAACAACAATAGGAGAATGAGGATAGTAAGACATAATAAAATCAGACAGCTCACTATAAAAACATTCATACGTGGAGAGAGATGCACTACAAGGCACATATACCGATACAAGTAATAAACAAACATTATGTGATAGGGAAATACGGACAGCAACGCACTCAACAGGATGAGACACCACGAAGCTAGCACAAAAATAACTAGACAGAGATTTACGAACGGCAATTAAGACTCCACCACCGTTTGCTTTATTCGTTAAATCACGATTGCGATCATGTCTGAAAACATTGTGCAAGGGAAAGAAGTCATCACTTGTTCGATATTAATTTGATTTTAAATCGAAAGATCTAGTCAAGCTGTTCAACTTCAAAACAATTTTATTTCAATTCTATTCACATCCGTAATTAAATTCAAACAATTTTCTAATTATATCTATACGAACAACGACTGATTCAAAAACTGCACACGTTCGATTCTATATTTCAACTAACTAACTATTTTCTTTCTTCAAATAAGAATTTTCAAATTGTGTACCAGTTGCTACCGGTATTTTTTGGTGTACCGCCAGGGGTCATTGGATTGTGCCGATTTCCCATACGTCCCGAATGACCGAGCCAGATCTGCATCAGCTGTTGGATATCTGCATTATCGGTCTAGGTGGTGCGCCATTTATCGATCGCGCAGTCTTCCAGTTGACAATTGTTTGTTTATGTTTGCCAATACGCCACGAAAACGATTTTTGTGTATGATTTGATATTTTGGCAAGTGATGCGGGTTTTGCCACAATTTGTATTCGGTCCACCAGAGGATTTGATAATTCGGCCCGCAGGTGCTCCAGTGATTAAAATTTTCCAGCTTTAAAATTGTTCCATTTCACGGGCAACTCTGGGGAGGCGTCCAACCAAAGTCTAGCAGCACCCTTTAGCTTGCTGAACACGGCAAGGAGAAAACATTTTTCCTCCCACCCGTAGGCCCAATACGCATTTTCTACGTGATTCACAAACTGTTCTGGGTCCAAACACAATTTGTGTTTGGACCCAGAACATGACATCAGAACAGTACTCGTTCGATGGATGAAGAGCTTATTGTTGTTGGGGGGAAGCAAGGATCGAGGATTGTGGACGTACAAGACGCATGGGATAAGTTATAGGAAGGTAATTGTTTGGATTATACCGAACGTGATTCATTCAATTAGCTACGCGGTTACAATGATGGGTTCATGCGTGAGGGTTTCAGATATTTAATATGTAGTTCAATTTGTAAAGTTACGTTGAGATCGGTTTTTCACTAATTGTTCACTACTGTCATTAAAGGTACGCTATGAGTTTTCACTAGAGTTGGACGTTATTTAACGTAACACGTTAAATAACATAGTTCCAATTCTGTAACATGTTCCCAATGGAACATGTTGCTGAAAACTACATGTTATTTTTGGAACGCTTTATTCATATCAAAAACGAGTAACGCCTAACGAAACGCTTGAAACATCATAAGCGGCCTGAAGAGCATGCGACAATCGTTTCGGTAATTGGCCTCCTCTTTATTGTACTTGTTCGCCAGCTCACAAAAAACTCATATTTTTAGTTCTATGTGCTTTTAGCTTCTCTGGCGATGATTTGCACAGGAACGCACAAATACACGATGTTGAGTAAACTCGATAGACAGTTTGGAACGTTCGTAACGTATTAGTTACTGTGCGTTATATTGGAACGCGCAACGTATTAAATACTGTGCGTTATATTGGAACGAGTAACGTGTATAATAACACACGTTGTGCGTTCCAATATAACTCACGGGAACATTGTTCCAAAAATAACACGTTACTGGAACATGTTACTCGTCGGAAAATGTAACGTTGGAACGTGTTACTTATGTATACAGTTATTTCCCATCTCTAGTTTTCACTAACTTCTATCGACTGTGTCTGTATTTAATTCACTGTGTTGACGCGGTACTGGCGATGGGAAGTAACGCGATTTTCGCTATCGAACGCGTGAGAGTCTTTCCGTTCGCGAACACGGTCACCACTCGGACTAATGAGTCTTTACCCGGATGTACTTTTACTATTCTGGCCAGCGGCCACTTATACGGCAGATTATTTTCATGTTTCAGCAAACACATATCTCCCACCTGTGGTCCAGGTTTCTCTTTCAGCCATTTGGGACGAGGTTGCAGCCTGGTCAAGTATTCTCCTTTCCATTTACTCCAAAAGTTTTGCACTAAACGCTGTGTCAATTGCCAACGATCTAAATAATTTGTCTTGATATTCAATAAGTCCTGTGCGGGTGGAGCAAGCAATGGTCCACCGATCAGGAAGTGTGCTGGTGTCAGTACCTCAAGGTCTAAGGGGTCGTCAGATACAGGACACAACGGCCGAGAATTAAGGCATGCCTCGATTTGAGCCAACACGGTAGTAGTTTCCTCAAACGTCAGTATGGCATTTGCGAATACTCTTCGCAGGTGTTGTTTCACCGATTTGACTCCTGCTTCCCAAAGCCCTCCGAAATGGGGAGAGGCTGGAGGATTGAAATGCCACACGATGTCATTGTTGGCCGTAGCTTCCGCTGTGAACTTGCTGTTAAATTTCACAACTCTTTGAAGTTTGGCGTACGCTCCTACGAAGTTAGTCCCACAATCACTATACAGGTGCATACAAAGGCCTCTTCGAGCGGTAAATCGTTTTAATGCTGCTAGGAACGATGCAGTGGATAAATCGCTAACAAATTCGAGATGGAGTGCCTTCACCGCTAGACATACAAAAACTGCGATATATCCCTTCAGCACCTTGCTTCCACGTCCACGTCTGTCGCGATATTCCAAAGGCCCACAGTAATCAACACCTGTGTGTGTGAATGGTCTAGAGATGTTCACCCTAGGCATGGGCAAGTTCCCCATCAATTGTGACGATAGTCGTAGATTCGCTCGGATGCATTTCACGCATTTATGTATTTCGCGCTTAATAGAGTTTCGAGCGTCAATGATCCAATAGTGTCTTCTCAGAATGTTCAATGTTAATTGAGTTTGGCCGTGTAATGTAGCATTGTGTGCCTGTTGAACTAAAAGTTCAACAAATCTGCCTTTTCTAGGGAGGATGATGGGGTGTTTAGCATCGTGTGGTAAATTCGCTTCAGTTAAACGGCCACCCACTCGTAGAATACCGTTGCTATCCAAGAAGGGGTGTAGTTTCACCAGCCTGTTATGATCATCTATCTGTTCGTCATATCCTTTGTCTTCGATTCACTTCAACGTAAGTGCACAAAAACGAAAATAAGCGGTTATTCTTATCAATCGATTCAAGTTCTGTGCGGTGCATCGATTCAAGGTACTATATTTACTCAGAATAAGTTTCATTTCAGCTTTTTCTATTCCAGCGAAGTTTATTAACAATGTCCTCTTCAGTTCTATTTTAGTTTCGGATACTTCATAAGAAATCGGCCAGTGATTTTCGTCTTGAACTAGCCACGCCGGACCATGCCACCATAAATCATTGTCAATAATTTGACGTGCTTCAATACCTCGAGACGCTAAATCAGCAGGGTTATCCTGTGTCGGGACATGATACCACGGACGGTTCCCCACCGCGTCAAATATCGTTGTTGTTCGATTCGCAACGAATACTGTCCATCGCGATGGGTGACCTTTTAATCATGCCAAGACGATTTTGGAATCAGTCCACAGTCGAGTTGTCGTATCCACTAAATTCAGCGCTAATTTAACTTTAGCCATCAATTTGGCTCATAAAACCGCTCCGCAAAGTTCAAGGCGTGCTATTGAGACAGGACGTATTGGAGCTACTTTAGTTTTTGCTGTGACTAAGTGTGAGGTAACTCCTGCGTTATTTCGAACAGTTATATAAATCGCTGCAGCGTAAGCCTTGGACGATGCATCGGAGAATCCATGCAGTTCAACAATTGAGCCATTAGTATAGTCGATCCAACGTCGTATGCGCAAATTTTTTAATTCGTGTAGGCTGCTGTTCAATTTCGCCCACGTATTCATGATTTCATTTGATAAGGGTTCATCCCAAGATAATCCTTGCAGCCAGAGTGATTGTAGCAGTATCTTTGAATTTGTTATGATGGGTGATATCCATCCTAGAGGGTCGTATAGTTTTGCGATCTCAGATAACAGCTGCCGTTTAGAGCACTTAGTAGCCGGTTCTAATTTTCCAATTTTGTAGCTAAATTGATCCGTGAACGGGTTCCACAGAATGCCCAAAGAATTGTAATTTCGTTCTAAATTCAAGTCCAGTGTTGTATGCATCTCGATATCATCCTCCTTTATATCTTCGATAATTCTTAGGTCATTGGTGATCCATTTTCGTAACTCAAATCCACCTGATTTAAGTACGTCATCTATCTCCTTCCTTTTGTCAATTGTTTCTATCTAGTATGCTGTGCCCTCCGGATAACAGGTCATCTACGTAGAACTCACTTTCTACCGCATGCCAGGTACGAGGACATCTGTCTTTGTTCATTTCTGCCAATTTCTTTAGACATCTAATTGCCAAGAATGGCGCACAGGTTACTCCAAATGTAACCGTATTCAGGCAGTAGTCTTGTATCTCCCCTGATGGATGGGGTCGCCATAGAATGCGTTGGTAATTAATGTCTTCTTCGTGCATCCTGATCTGCCTGTACATTTTAGCGATGTCAGCAACAAATGCGTATCGATACCATCTCCATTGCATTATGACCGTTGTCAACTCATTCTGGATCGCCGGCCTCCTTATTAACACGTCGTTCAAGGACAGCCCCGAGCTGGTTTTCCGGGACGCATCGAAAACTACGCGGCAATGAGTCGAGCTGCTCTCTTTACGCACTGCGTGGTAGGGTAGATAACATGCTTTACATCGCGGCTTTCCATTCTCGGTTATCTGCTCTATAGTGTCTTTGGCTGGCTCCATATGTCCACGTGCAATGTAATTGTTAATGCACGCTGTATATTCTGCATTTAGCTCGGTATCTGCCTTCAACCGTTTTTCCAACGATAAGAAACTTGAAACTGCTGACACCCGAGAATGGCCAAGAGCGTTTTCCCCTTTCTCTGGTTTGAATGGCAGCCGCACGATAAAACGCCCTGTTGTATCTCTTTGAACGGTCTCAAGAAAATACTTTTCACATGCGACATCTTCATCGGTCATCGAACGCTGATGCGGAATCTCTTCAAGTTCCCAAAATCTTTGCAACTGTCCGTTTAATTCATCATTCTTGCTAACTTCTACCTTGTAGCTTTGATAGCTCATTGCGGCTTGTGTATCAGTTTGGCCAAATACCACCCATCCTAATTGCGTATTTTGGGCGATGAGGTCTTTGCTTAATCGACGTATCTCCCCTAGAATAATTCTGGCAAAAATATCGGCACCGAGAATTACATCAATTTGGCCAGGACGATATCGGCAAGTTCGATGGACCTTAATTGGTAACAATCAACAATATGGACTGGTTGGCTAGGGATCAAACTAGTTAGTTTGTCTAGAATTATGGCTTCACAGTCTAATGTATTCTTGTTGCGGGTAACTATGCTGAGATTGACTTCTCCCTTCGCATTCATGTGGATTGAGTTACCAATTCCTGAAACGTTTACATTGGTGCCTTTTCGTTTGAAGCCTAATCGTTGCACGGCATGTTCGGTGATTAAGGACACTTGCGAGCCTTGATCCAAAAGTGCTCGCAAATTAATATGTCCACTTGGAGACTGCACATTTATCAGAGCGGTTGCCAATAAAACTTCTCGTCTATTTGTCCCACTACTAGTGTTCACACTCAGATTAACCCGTTGCTGAGTTGACGCATGACCATCGACCTGATAATTCAGCTGTATCTCCTCCCGATGTAGAAGTGTATGGTGAGATCGTTTACACTTCATGCACTTGAATCGACTAGGACAACTACCTACTAAATGACCCTATTCGAGACAATTTAAACACAACCCATTTCGTTTGACTAATTCAAATTTCTGCGCATGGGGTAGCTGCCGAAATTGTGCGCAATGCGCTAAGCGGTGTGAACCTTTACATTGAGTGCACGTAGATTGCGGTGGATGTGCATTGGCTTGCAAAGAATGCACTTTCCGCGATACTGATAAGTGCTTTTGTCGATGCTTTGACCGATCTAACCCCGAAGCTTCTAAAGCTCGAAATCGATTATTGAGAAACGTCTTGAGCTCATCAAAAGAAGGCAACTTGGTGTTTAAAGCCTGTTCCTTTTCCCACAGTTGCCTGGTTTCTTGCGGAAGTCGCTCTGCAGTAAGATATATAATAATCGATTGCCACAAGACGCCTAGTTTCAAATTTTCCAATGGTTGAACGCACTCTACCGTTTGATCTAGTAAGAGTCTAAGATCTAGTAAGAGTCTAGTTGAGTCGCATGATTCTGTGGCACTATCAATATTGAACAAGTTTCTAAACTGCGTATTTAATAAGACGCGCTTGTTATCGTAACATTCACTAAGTAATTTCCAAGCAACGTCATAATTACTTTCCGTCACTGCAAAAAGTCGCAGCAAGTTTTCCGCCTCACCCGATAAGCTGCACTTTAAGTAATGAAGCTTCTCAACTTTTGACAATGATGTCCGATTGTACATAAGGGATACGAATAGATCGTGAAAAGATATCCATTCATCATATTATCCAGAAAATTTCGGTAAACTTATGCGTGGTAGCTTTAGGTCGTCTTCACCCTTTGCTTCTTTTGGCACTTTGCCTTCGTTTGACTTTTCTGTAGGTTGCGAGGCCTGCAGTAATTCTTCCAATTCGGATAGGAAGTTGATACGGATCGATTCGAAACGCTCGTACTCGTCCGTGAAATATGGTGATGATATTAACTTTTCATCTAAGCTTTCCAGAATTCGTTCGTGCACCTCATTGTACTGGCTATGGATTGACTTTACTTTTTCAATTAAATTCCGATAATACACGTTGGTTTTCCGTGTCTTTGAATCCTTCTTGTAATTCGTTTGAATTTTCACCAACTGATCTAACGCGAATCTTTGGCGAGTCAACAAGTTTGCAACGCCCGTCATGTCTACGGTTCTGACTTCTACCTAGCAAAGTTTTTTCGATTTACCGTCTTGGCCCTTAAGGATTAATACGAACTCGTAACTAAATCTCTTAGTAACTTCTGCTGCTGCGTAGGATGATGCACGTGGGTTGAATCCAAAGAAATATTCTATGGTCGAAGTTCTACAAATGTCTATGTTCAAAAAATCTGTACATGCAAAATTCTAATTATCGCCGCAATAATCAGTGTGGTTCGTTTTCTATTCGCGGGCCTAGCATCCGCTCATCAGCTAGAAATTACACGATTCAAAGTATTGAGTTCAGTTCGATATAGTTTAATGCCACTCCTAAGTATCGTACAGTTTACCGTTATTGGACTATGATGATTTCTAACAAGATATGTATACGGGCTATTACGATTCTCGATTTAGTTACGGATAATGCTATTATTTATATGTTCACTATGCACACTCACGCACTTTCGTTAATTCTTCTCTATTATTATCAAAGTATAGCTTTGAGTATATTACCGAAATCAATCTTCACTTTATATTCCCGTTAGTTCTGTATTAAATTTTAGGCTTGTACAAGGCTCGTTCTTTTTACCGGTTTTAGGTTCTGCGATTATTATATGATTGCTTATAAAAAGGAATGATTATGGCATGGGAGCAAAAGGAAATGATCGAGGAAATAATAAATGGAATAAATGAAGGACTTACCCCAACAAACAGCTCTTACCGATTCTTCGCCTTTGATATTTTGTTTTGTCTATTGTCTTTCACTAGTTAATTCCACTCGGGCACTTTCTAGGATCCGGTTCGAAGGACCAAAATTATGTTCGATATTAATTTAATTTTAAATCGAAAGATCTAGTCAAGCTGTTCAACTTCAAAACAATTTTATTTCAATTCTATTCACATCCGTAATTAAATTCAAACAATTTTCTAATTATATCTATACGAACAACGACTGATTCAAAAACTGCACACGTTCGATTCTATATTTCAACTAATTAACTATTTTCTTTCTTCAAATAAGAATTTTCAAATTGTGTACCAGTTGCTACCGGTATTTTTTGGTGTACCGCCAGGGGTCATTGGATTGAGCCGATTTCCCATACGTCTCGAATGACCGAGCCAGATCTGCATCAGCTGTTGGATATCTGCATTATCGGTCTAGGTGGTGCGCCATTTATCGATCGCGCAGTCTTCCAGTTGACAATTGTTTGTTTATGTTTGCCAATACACCACGAAAACGATTTTTGTGTCCGCAATTTGTGTCCGCAATTCATAGGTTCCGACCTTGGATGCACCTTGTCGCAGTCCTTGCATCGATTTCGGCGTGGTGGCAGTTTGCAGTCTCGGGAAATGTGCCCAGTTTCATTACAATTATAGCACTTTCGCTGGTTTCGATCTGTTTTCTCATACTTAAATAGACTACGCACCTCACCACGCTCGTTGAATGCTGTACTATTTGGTGCCTTCGAATTATTACCGTATCTTATACGGTTTTCTACGTTAGAAATTTTGTTTCTCGACGTGTTTTGTAAGAACTCTTTTATTAATTCACGGAGTTCTTTTACAGAGTTTATCGTTATCGCGGCAATTGAATTTTGTAACTCACGATCTCGTAAACCATCACGGGTATATTTTACAATCGCTTGCCCACTGATACCGAACTTTCTTCCCAGAGCCGACATTCGAAAAGAATAGTCAATAGAATAGAATAGAATTGGCACGTACAGAATTTTGCATTTTATGATGTATCTCAGCTTCATTAGCGTCGATACCAAATTCTGCAATCAGTTCAGCTTTAAAATTGTTCCATTTCACGGGCAACTCTGGGGAGGCGTCCAACCAAAGTCTAGCAGCACCCTTTAGCTTGCTGAACACGGCAAGGAGAAAACATTTTTCCTCCCACCCGTAGGCCCAATACGCATTTTCTACGTGCTTCACAAACTGTTCTGGGTCCAAACACAACTCATTACTAGGATCGAACGTCGAAATTGTCTGCTGTTCCCGTTGACCACGAGTTAAAATAGGCGAAAAATTATCTTGACTGATAGGCGGTACTGGCACTGGGGTCTTGGGTGAAGACAACTTCTGCTCTGCATCCGCCACTGAAGCCAGAGAGTTTAACAGTTTAGCGGCAGATTCAAGCCTGCCACGGAAAGCGTTGAATTCAACCTGAATAGAGTCCACCACCCAGTTAGCAGACCGCAGTCGATCAACAAAAGTAACCATTGAATTAGATTTGCACTTCGAACAAAACCAATATATTCCGGATGACGACGATTGAACCACTTCAGCAACATGTGCGTGCATTCCAATGCACTTTGCATGAACTGTTTGCTCACAAAAACCAGAGCAAATCACCATGGGTGTTTTATTTGATTTGTCTAAGCATTTAGAAGCTAAACAAAGAGCCATTATGGGGCGCACTGAAGTTTTCTCAAATTAGATATCGATACTTGAGCACACATTATTGCACTCTTATACCGGAAAAGAGGGTGAATGTTTCAGATGGCAATTAAATTTCATAAAAGTTTCCGATAAAATATTATAGGTGTCAATGTTAGCTTTTGGAAGCTGTCTCCGATAAATTATATTGCGTATATAATAAATTGAAAGCACCCTCTAGTGAATTGTGTCAGTAATATAGTGGACACTGGTAACTGACTACAATTTTAGCTCCTCGAGCCAGAAAACAAATTTAGACCACTATTTACTTTTGCTTTGGCGAACCTGTCGCCGCTTTGCAAAATAGTACAGTCTATATTTTTCTTTAATTGACTGTGCTGTGACCTAGCTTTGGCGAGCCTGTCGCCGAGTCAAGAGAGTCTTAGATTTATTTGAAAGGAAGAAAGAAAAACTATTCTTCTCCAAATCTGGTCGCCGCTTTGTTTTTGGCTTACCAGCAAAGAATGTTCTTTATTGTTAATCATTCGATCTTTTATATCAATAATAGTACAGTTATAACAAATTCAAAATCTGCGCGAATCAAAAATAATTATCTAGTTCCGAGGATTTACCACCGCGTGCAATTAGGGTGCTCTAGTCACCGTCTGTGTATATGACATTTCGACAAGTGTCGAAACGTCAGTTTTGTTTTCAGTGTACACAACACTAGTGTATTAATGGCACGACACTAAACAGTACAAGTTAGCGGCTCCGGCGAAAAATCAGTACTCGCGCACTTGAAGAGAAAATAAATCCGAGCACAAGAAAAGATAAAAATCGCTCAGACCGAGTAAGAACGAAGCAAAAAGCACTTGCAATATGCAAAGAGAACCGATAAGATTCATTAGGCTTAAGAAGAGTACATGTGAACAGCGAATTCACAAGACATTCAACAATCAAATAAGAGCAGAATGTTAACGTTTTGACGTTTTCACACAGTGTTGAAATATATATGTTGAAATATATATGTGTTATATATATATATATATATATATATATATATATATATATATATATATATATATATATATATATATATATATATATATATATATAAATATGTATATAAATATATAAATATGTATATAAATATATAAATATATATGTATATATATATATATATATATATATATATATATATATATATATATATATATATATATATATATATATATATATATATATATATACTAGTTACTACTCTACTTTTTATTACTAATAATAATACTGCAAAATTTGGCTTGCAGCAAAAGCACAAAAACGACTTTCTGCGAATCTATTTTAATATATTATACTAGATTCAGGTACGCCAACAGACCTAATATCTTTATACACAAAGAGCCAAGCGATGTGGTAGTAATTTTTTTGTCCACTAAACGTCAAATCTGGTCAAATTGAAGTAGTTCCCCTCCAATTTGACATTTAGGGCGAAATGGCGGAAAGGCAGGTTTAACATGCTTTGTGCGCGAGAGGATCGAAGGGGCTTATGGTGAAAAGCTATGGCGCGGGCCACAATGCTCCAGCACATTCCATTCCATTCCGATCCAGCACTCTCCAGCTCATGTCCATTCCAGCAAACTGAACATATAGTCTCCATTCGGTTTAGTGTGCGACAATTTACATGTAAATTTAAAATTTCAGTTTTGCGTGATTATTTCAGAATGGATAGCAATTTTCTATAGTTATTTGGTATGCTAATAAGTTTTGTGCGCTTGTATAAACAAAAACCACAGCAAAATTTTTTTTATTACTAATAATAATACTCTTCTGATCCAGAAAAGTGGAAAGTTGGTCAACTCGTCCTTTCCATTCCATTCCATTCCAACCTTATGTGTTCAGTCTCATACATTTTCTATGCCGCCAACTTTGACGTTTATTCTGGAATGGAATGGATCATTGTGTCCGGCGCTTATACCATCCGTGTCCACTCCGTTTCTACTATCTCACTGTGTGAACCACATCGCCATTCCCCTCATCTCATGGTTTCATCCCGACCACCGCGTAATATCACGTTCACACTACACTCTAAATCAGGTATATATATAGCCCGTTCACACTGTCGCTATATTAGACGCTTTCGATCAGTTGATCGCTTTAGAGCTAAATCGACCACAAATCTACCTGATTAACCATACATTTGTCTCGGCTTCTGACGGTCGAAAGCTACCTAATTTAGAGTTAATCCAGTCTTAATCAGATACTATTATGAATTTGGTCCCGGCTGAATTGTTCTCAGAGGGTGCTGAATTCCATCCGTGAGAGGGAGAGTAGATTTGAATGAGATGTCATTCGAATTTCGTTTTAAAATAGTGAAAATTGAACAAAATAGGAAAATCTAGGTTGTACAAGATGAAAAGAAAATATTCTTGCATGTTCCTGAACTATTTCCAAGTTTTGACGTAAAAAATATTCTGCACATAAATTCGAATGAAATTTCTCTCTCTAAATCTTCTCGCTCCAAATCACATCGGCTAATGTGAACTCTTCACCTGATTAACTTGCAGCTTCTAAATCTAAACACCATATTAGGAGCTGTCAAGTAAATCAGGTAAAGTGTTCACACTAGCCCAAGTGATTTGGAGCGAGAAATGCCATTCAAATTTATATGCACAATTTTTTTAGCGGGAAAATTGTTAAAAATGTTGCAGGAAATTCTTTGTTTTCATTTTGTACAACTCACATTTTGCTTTGTGTTCAATTTTAACTATTTTAGAACGAATTTCGAATGACATTTCATTCAAATCTACTCTCCCTCTCAGGTATGGAATTTCAAGGTGACAGCTTTCCAAGCTGATCACCAAAACAATCGCAGGTTAGATAACTGGACTTTTGGTATATATACATATACGGAGTTGGGACGCTGGTGAGGAAATAACTTCTAAATCTGTGCCTGGGGCACATCGTAAGAAGTTAGTTCCTAATCAGCGTACCAACTTATTCCATTTTCAAATAAAAAACACTTTGACCTTGAAATTGCGCCTCCATTTACGCAAAGCATTATCTGTCAAAGCAACCTGAGAGTGGCTGGTATTTTTTGCGAGAGTGAGACGTATGTAAGCAACAAAAAATCTAATCTGAGTATGTAGTTGTCGCATCGCATATTGGATCTCTTGCTGTTCCATGCGATTTCTTCCAACTTTCCAGGCTGACCAACAATACAATCTCAGGCAAAGTGTATAGAATGATAAGTGGGTGAACTCCTTCCCTTTTCCAGAAAAAACACTTTGACCTTCAAATTGAGCCTCCATTTACGCAATGCATTATCTGTCAAAGCAACCTGAGAGTGTGCTAGTATTTTTTGCGAGAGTGAGCCGTATGTGAGCAGCGAAAAATCTAGCCTGAGTATGTTGTTGTCGAATCGTATATTGCATTTCTTTCTGTTCCATACGATTTCTTCCAACTTTCCAGGCTGACTAACAATACAATCTCAGGTTAGATCACTGGAAGTTTTGGGCCGTATACATATACGGAGTCCGCACGCTGGTTAGGAACTAACTCTTTACGCTGTGTCTCAGGTAAGATCCCTGGGTTTTTGGTCCGTATGCATATACGGAGTTGGCACGCTGGTTAGGAACTAACTTCGTACGCTGTGCCTGGGGTGTGTTCAATGTGCATTCTATAGCTGCTCCAAAAGCATAGCAAACTCTTTGTATTTACGTAAATTAGCTCAGTATTTGCATTGAACTTTGGAAATCGTATGAAATTTTATGGTATTCACCATACAGCTGCAGAAACCATTAAAATTTTGTTAACATATTTATAACATTTCACCTCTTTCTGGCTTTTAACGCCATATATGTGATAAAGACCGGAAAAAAACGTTGAAAATTCGATGGTATACGAATCAGCGTACCCGGCCTATTACGCTTCATAGTCGCCTTTTAAAAACTCAAGCTGAGCTGCGCTGTATATAAGCCAACTTAAAACTCGAATTGAGTTTGTAGTGCTACAATTGTCCATATTTTGAACTTGAATTAGTGTTAGTGGTTTCACAAGATGATAAGAGATGTCGCTTGTGATGCCACATTGTGAAAATTAATAGAGCTGTCACTATCTCTATTACACAACCTTTATTAATTCTACACGAAATATAACAACAGAAATACATGACTTAATTCACTACAGCGATGCGACCGTCGTTTCCGAGGTGTGCACGAGAAGAGAGCAAGCCGAACGCTTGCTAGGTCAAGTCAGGGGCCTGAAAGTACGTGATTTATTGATGGAAGAGATTGGCAGGGAGTGAAGGATTAACCATCAGCTGGCACGTAAAAAGAGATAAAACTAAAATAAGATCACTTTATCACATGCGAAAGTGAGAAAATATACTGTCAAACGACAGGTGAGAATGTGTATATCCGTGTTAGCTGATAGGTGAGAGTGTGTTGGCTTGCGTATAATCTGATCAAGAAGCAGTAACCGCAGCGAACATTCACTGGCAACAAACGAAATTCCCTGTATTGGGTTGCATAAAAGTGTCGGAGATATTGCTTTTACTCGCTATATGGTATCGAAAGTAGTATTTCGCACTAATTACCTTTTCGCTTACCATTTTAATACTCAGAAATGTTTTGAGAAAATCAATATTGCATAAATCGCCATTCGTTAAAATAGTCTCTTTGGCAACGCACATGTATATTGCCTAATGGCAATGAGAAACGTATTTGATCGTAGCAGGGTTGCTTGGTGGGGTACTTTGTGTCTTTTTTTCAACTTGGACTTGGATATTGCTATCTACTTCTCGCAATTGTGTTGAAATTCACGTACTTTCCGAGCTACATATAGTTCTTCAATCCTCTCGCGCACAAAGCATGTTAAAGCTGTCTTTCCGCCATTTCGCTCTTATTGTAAAATTGGACGGTAACTACTTGGATTTGACCCGATTTGACAATGAACAGACAAAATATTATTACCATCGCATTCAATGTAAATCTTATGGACATGTCCACTCCATTTCTACTACCTCACTGCGACACACACCTACAGGCGTTTACAGTGTTTCTGCTGCTCTTAATAGGTCTGTTCGCGTACCCAATGCCTTCTATATGTACGGGCCGTAATGCAGAATGATGACGTCAGAGCATCCGACCAAATGTCGCGAAAAACACATGTAGTCTTATGGGACGTCCGCGGGAAAATGTTAATTGTACGGGTTATGCTAAAGTGAGTTTAATGAAAACTAAGTGGTAACATGCGAAACAGTGCTAGTGAACAGCTTAAACACATATTAATGCGGTGCGTGCGGCATAATTAGAAAAATTCGCGACGAAATGTTTATCAGGTGTTGTTAGGTTATGTGATGTTCCGTGTCGATTTACTATCGCGATACAATTGGTCGATACAAAATGAGAGTTATGGCTAAATATTATTATTATAACGCGTCCACGCACAAAAAACTAACGTTTTATTCGTATTTTAGCTAAAAAAACGCATGTGAAATCTCGGTGTGTGTCGGCACTGCCTCGTGGAAATGTAAAATGGTTTGACGCCATGACGTCACATCGACAACGATTACGTAGCCTGACGGCCCGTACTTCTAGAAGGCATTGGCGTACCTCAGCGAACTGCAGCAGTAGCCAAATTTGGCAGCTGGCTTCTTTTTGCTGCAAAATTTGGCTTGCAGCAAAAGCACAAAAACGACTTTCTGTGAATCTATTTTAATATATTATAATCCAATGCCGCCTAGAAGTACGGGCCGTCAGGCTACGTAATCGTTTTAGCTATGACGTCAATTTGGGCAGGCATTTTGACATAGTAGATTCAGGTACGCCAACAGACCTAATATCTTTATACACAAAGAGCCAAGCGATGTGAACCCAGTGAGGTAGTTGAAATAAAGTGGACATGCCCATAAGATTTACATTGAAGGGGATGGTAGTAATTCTTTTGTCCACTAAACGTCAAATCTGGTCAAAATGAAGTAGTTCCCCTCCAATTTGACATTTAGGGCGAAATGGCGGAAAGGCAGGTTTAACATGCTTTGCGCGCGAGAGGATCGAAGGAGCTTATGGTGAAAATCAATGGCGCGGGCCACAATGCTCCAGCACACTCCATTCCATTCCGATCCAGCACTCTCCAGCTCATGTCCATTCCAGCAAACTGAACACATAGTCTCCATTCGGTTTAGTGTGCGACAATTTACTGGTAAATTTGAAATTTCAGTTTTGCGTGATTATTTTAGAATGGATAGCAATTTTCTATAGTTATTTGGTATGCTAATAAGCTTTGTGCGCTTGTATCAACACAGCAAAATTTTTTTTATTACTAATAATAATACTCTTCTGATCCAGAAAAGTGGAAAGTTGGTCAACTCGTCCTTTCCATTCCATTCCATTCCAACCTAATGTGTTCAGTCTCATACATTTTCTATGCCGCCAGCGTTGACGTTTATTCTGGAATGGAATGGACCATTGTGTCCGGCGCTTATACCATCCGTGTCCACTCCGTTTCTACTATGTCACTGTGTGAACCACATCGCCATTCCCCTCATCTCATGGTTTCATCCCGACCACGCGTAATATCACGTTCACACTACACTCTAAATCAGGTATATTTATAGCCCGTTCACACTGTCGCTATATTAGACGCTTTCGATCAGTTGATCGCTTTAGAGCTAAATCGACCACAAATCTACCTGATTAACCATACATTTGTCTCGGTTTCTGACGGTCGAACGCTACCTAATTTAGAGTTAATCCAGTCTTAAGGTAGAACTATAATGCAATTAAGTGAACTTAAGTGAGCGCTGAAACTGAACGAAAATTCACTCAATTGAAGTCGATCGGTTAATTTGCCCATAATAGAATTAAGTGAAGCTTCATGAAGCTGCCGCCAGAGTGGCGAATATGAATTTGAATTTGCATATTGCATTTGTGCAATATATTTGAATAGGATTTTGCTGCAATTGAAATATAGTTGTCTTCATAGCTTGATAGCTCTGTTGCTAGAAATCGTAGAAAATTGCTGCTGAGCTGAAACTCGGCACTTTTCTGTAGATTATTAGATCTATGAAGATGGGCTTGGTGCAGGCTCTTAATTTGTACTTATATTCAAATAAGTGTAGGAAAGAAATGTTTTTTGAGCAATATTGGTATGCGATCGGAATATATTTCATCAACAAGGTCTTTGCTGCTGAAGATTGAAATTCAATAGTGGACAGCTGAAGCATGGTGTGTGGTTATTCTTTGAATGAAAAAAGCTGTGTGATGGCATTTTAAGTAGTTTATGTACTTTTTTTTTTAAAAGTAAGTAATTTAAAGATACAAGTAAATAAAATACTATATAATTTATTATTTCGTATGTACTTGCATTTATTATTTCGTATGTTGTTCAACGCGTTTTCTCTTTGAAATTATGTTTGATACTCATTATTCCTACCTCCTGTAAAAATAGCATTTAAATGATCGACGAAAAAATATTTTAGATACCTGTTATTCTTTTTACAATGTCGCGCAGGATCATATTCGAGACATCTAATTACTACTTCCTATATTGTAAACTGTCAATGAACTGTTTAACAATAAAAGGTCTAATTGGAATTGTTTTTGCGGGATGATGAAAATTGAAAAGCAAATTTTATTTACTTTGAAAATTTTTATTTGACAAAGTGGTTTCGAAAGTATGCACTGATTCTCATTACAACAGCACACAGTGCATACTTGACTGAAGTGACCACTTGCAGTTGGAAATTATTAATTTTTATTTACGCTAGCTATGACAAATTTTACCATCTCCGACTTATGTATATCCATCGACATAATTTACTTGTAAAGGCTATTTAATTGTGATCATGGTTCCCTTCTTGTCTATAAATCAGCATAGACAATGTATATCGTCTCTAAAGCTTATCAAAGCAGAGAATATTGATACGGGAAACTCGATCGTTTTGCGGAATAAGCCTCCGAAGCCGAATCAAGCGTAAATAAAAGTTAATGATTTCCAACTACAAGTGGTCACATCAGTCAAATATGCATTGTGTGATAGCTCTGAATGAGAATCAGGCATACTTTCGAAACCACTTTGTCAAATAAAAATTTTCAATGTTAATAAAAAAAAATATTTCAATTTTAATCGTCCCGCAAAAACAATTCCAATTTGAATCGGCTTCGGAGGCTTATTCCGCAAAACGATCGAGTTTCCCGTATCAATATTCTCTGCTTTGATAGGCTTTAGAGACGATATACGTTGTCTATGCTGATTTATAGACAAGAAGGGAACCATGATCACAATTAAATGGCATTTATTTTTCTCCCGAATACCGACAACTGACACTTTTGTTTGTCAATTTTTAGGAAATGCAATGAGAGCGATTTCGTACTTTTCATGAATTTCCCCCGCCGTATGATTCAGGAAAATTCAGTGACTGAAAGTACGCGAACGGACCTAAAATATTCAACTATTTCACAAAGCTATTATTGCTTCTACAATACCGCATACGAACGATCACTACTTCTATCTCCTGCAAAAATAGCAAGCAATCCACGAAAACATATTCAAATATTTTACGTGCCTTCTATTGGTCGTAGTCGTTACACATACCTCCTGTCAAATTTACTTAAGTGATATACGGTCCCAGTCGTACGCCACTTAAGTGGCCCGAATTGAACGAAACTTAACGAAACGGCAGATAAGTACATTATGGGTATGCCGCTTGTTTTCTATGCAACCGTACTGTCACTTAAGCTACTTAAAGTTCACTTAATTGCATTATAGTTCTACCTTTAATCAGATACTATTATGAATTTGGTCCCGGCTGAATTGTTCTCAGAGGGTGCTGAATTCCATCCGTGAGAGGGAGAGTAGATTTGAATGAGATGTCATTCGAATTTCATTTTAAAATAGTGAAAATTGAACAGAATAGGAAAATCTAGGTTGTACAATTTGAAAAGAAAATATTCTTGCATGTTCCTGAACTATTTCCAAGTTTTGACGTAAAAAATATTCTGCACATAAATTCGAATGAAATTTCTCTCTCTAAATCTTCTCACTCCAAATCACATCGGCTAATGTGAAATCTTCACCTGATTAACTTGCAGCTTCTAAATCTAAACACCATATTAGGAGCTGTCAAGTAAATCAGGTGAAGTGTTCACACTAGCCCAAGTGATTTGGAGCGAGAAATGCCATTCAAATTTATATGCACAATTTTTTTAGCGGGAAAATTGTTAAAAATGTTGCAGGAAATTCTTTGTTTTCATTTTGTACAACTCACATTTTGCTTTGTGTTCAATTTCAGCTATTTTAGAACGAAATTCGAATGACATTTCATTCAAATCTACTCTCCCTCTCAGGTATGGAATTTCAAGGTGACAGCTTTCCAAGCTGATCACCAAAACAATCGCAGGTTAGATAACTGGACTTTTGGTATATATACATATACGGAGTTTGGACGCTGGTGAGGAAATAACTTCTTACGCTGTGCCTGGGGCACATCGTAAGAAGTTAGTTCCTAATCAGCGTACCAACTTATTCTATTTTCAAATAAAAAACACTTTGACCTTGAAATTGCGCCTCCATTTACGCAAAGCATTATCTGTCAAAGCAACCTGAGAGTGGCTGGTATTTTTTGCGTGAGTGAGACGTATGTAAGCAACAAAAAATCTAATCTGAGTATTAGTTGTCGCATCGCATATTGCATCTCTTGCTTTTCCATGCGATTTCTTCCAACTTTCCAGGCTGACCAACAATACAATCTCAGGCACAGCGTAATAACAACCAGCGTACCCACTTATTCCACTTTCCCAAAAAAACACTTTGACCTTGAAATTGCGCCTCCATTTACGCAATGCATTATCTGTCAAAGCAGCTTGCGATTATGTTGTATATTTTGCGAGAGTGGGCCGTATGTGAGCAGCGAAAAATCTAGCTTGAGTATGTAGTTGCCGAATTGTATATTGCATCTCTTTCTGTTCCATGCGATCTCTTCCAACTTTCCAGGCTGACCAACAATACAATCTCAGGTTAGATCACTGGATTTTTGGGCAGTATACATATATGGAGTTGGTACGCTGGTTAGGAACTAACTTCTTACACTGTGTCTCAGGTAAGATCCCTGGGTTTTTGGTCAGTATGCATATACGGAGTTGGCACGCTGGTTAGGAACTTACTTCTTACGCTGTGCCTGGGGTGTGTTCAATGTGCATTCTATAGCTGCTCCAAAAGCATAGCAAACTCTTTGTATTTACGTAAATTAGCTCAGTATTTGCATTGAACTTTGGAAATCGTATGAAATTTTATGGTATTCAGCATACAGCTGCAGAAACCATTAAAATTTTGTTAACATATTTATAACATTTCACCTCTTTCTGGCTTTTGACGCCATATATGTGATAAAGACCGAAAAAAAAACGTTGAAAATTTGATGGTATACGAATCAGCGTACCCGGCCTATTACGCTTCATAGTCGCCTTTTAAAAACTCAAGCTGAGCTGCGCTGTATATAAGCCAACTTAAAACTCGAATTGAGTTTGTAGTGTTACAATTGTCCATATTTTGAACTTGAATTAGTGTTAGTGGTTTCACAAGATGATAAGAGATGTCGCTTGTGATGCCACATTGTGAAAATTAATAGAGCTGTCACTATCTCTATTACACAATCTTTATTAATTCTACACGAAATATAACAACAGAAATACATGACTTAATTCACTACAGCGATGCGACCGTTGTTTCCGAGGTGTGCGCGAGAAGAGAGCAAGCCGAACGCTTGCTAGGTCAAGTCAGGGGCCTGAAAGTACGTGATTTATTGATGGAAGAGATTGGCAGGGAGTGAAGGATTAACCATCAGCTGGCACGTAAAAAGAGATAAAACTAAAATAAGATCACTTTACCACATGCGAAAGTGAGAAAATATACTGTCAAACGACAGGTGAGAATTTGTATATCCGTGTTAGCTGATAGGTGAGAGTATGTTGGCTTGCGTATAATATCATCAAGAAGCCGTAAAAAAAATTCCCTGTATTGGGTTGCATAAAAGTGTCGTAGATATTGCTTTTACTCGCTAAATGGTATCGAAAGTAGTATTTCGCACTAATTACCTTTTCGCTTACCATTTTAATACTCAGAAAATGTTTTGAGAAAATCAATATTGCATAAATCGCCATTCGTTAAAATAGTCTCTTTGGTAACGCACATGTATAGGTCTGTTCCCGTACCACGATTAATTGCGATTAATCGCGATTAATTGCAATGAAGCTGTTCCCGTACTCCGTTTTACTGAAAACTGAGAATTTCCCCTCTTTCAGTAATTTCAATAGGGTCTGAGCTACTGAAAAATACTGAAAAGTGTCAAACGGAGTAAATACTTTCAAATGTGCGCGGCAAGCAACATATTTTTGGCGTAATGTCGCTATGAAGGTCCAATATTTTTGTGGCGATAATTTATTACCGCTTAGGATGACTTTATAATCACTATTGTTCTCCCAAAAACCGAAAACTGACACTTTCGGTTGTAAATTTTCAAGAAATACAATGAGAGCGTTCCCGTACTTTTCATGAAATTTCCCACCACATGATTCAGGAAAATTCAGTAAAATTAAGCTACTGAAAGTACGGGAACAGACCCTATATTGCCTAATGGGAATGAGAAACGTATTTGATCGTAGCAGGGTTGCTTGGCGGGGTACTTTGTGTCTTTTTTCAACTTGGACTTAGATATTGCTATCTACTTCTCGCAATTGTATTGAAATTCACGTACTTTCCGAGCTACATATAGTTCTTCAATCCTCTCGCGCACAAAGCATGTTAAAGCTGCCTTTCCGCCATATCACTCTTATTGTAAAATTGGAGGGGAACTACTTGGATTTGACCCGATTTGACAATGAACAGACAAAATATTATTACCATCGCATTCAATGTAAATCTTATGGACATGTCCACTCCATTTCTACTACCTCACTGCGACACACACCTACAGGCGTTTACAGTGTTTCTGCTGCTCTTAATAGGTCTGGTCGCGTACCTCAGCCATAGAGGTATAAGACATTAAGAGTGGTGGTATAGAAGCATTCTGTCTCGAGGTCACCCATATCCACAAATTATTTCAATACAACGAAATATCTTTCGGGGTGTAGATCAGTTGCTCGTTTTGGGGGCAGTAGCTTGGCGCGCATATTTGAAAAAAAGGAAAATATTAATATTTAAGGATTTTTTCAATTTCAAATTTATTCATTATAATTAAAACTTAACAGGTTTGCTGAGACTTAATTTAGAGGTTTAAGCAATTTGCTTCTTCAACTATGAACTAAATTTAGTCTTATTCCTGAGATTAATTGAACTTAAAGTAATGAGTCAGTATAAGGAAAAATGTACAAAAACCTTATATTTAGATGCTTTAATTTACATTGTCGCCGGTCATTGTTCTTCAGTATTAATATTTGTCAATAAATGGAAATATATGGCTTCTCAAGTAAAAATTAGTCATTAAATTGAAATATTTCCTTTTAGAAAGTAGAACGAAACGAATCTTATTTTTGAATTGTTGAAGAACTATATATTAATATCTTGTAACATTTTCATTAATTGCATTAACGCTATTAAACCACTGTACGCAGGTTGATGAGAAAATTATTATCATTTCATTACGTTTGCTTACAATGATAAATCTGAACTTTTGTATGCGAATGAGGTGCCAAATTTTCTACTACCTCCTTCTTCCTTTTTAATCGGGCTTGGGACCGGCTTCGGCGGCATTAAGGCAAAACACAGATTTTTTTAGGCTCTTTTTATTTACATGAATTCATTCTTCTAAAATTAACCTGAATTTATGATAGTCGAAACCATACCATTTTAATAAGTTTCTTATTTTAGCATATATTATAATAGTAAGCAGCACAAATTGTTCCAAAAATTATAGTTTTTTCTTTGCGTACATATTTTCTTAGCGTACATATACTAATAATCGTAGATTTTTTTTCTGTTTGAATTTTATTTAGGTTGACCGACATTTTTTTTTGAATTCTTCAAACTAAAATCAGTTGCCCCTGTGAATGAGCTTCTAAGCCTACTTCATTGGCATTTCCGCCACTTTGGAATCCAAGAGAAACTGTCAGGTACCCAGGTGTAAGATAAGTGGGCCAGCAGACGAGCACTTGAGTGGGCATCACACAGTTGCATTAAAATTACTGGTTTTGAGCCACGCCAAGTACTCAAATCTACTTAATTTGGATTACAGACTTTACCATAAGGTAAATGGTAAGTACTTACCTGTAGAAAGTTCACCCAGGCAGGCAGGAGCCCGTATTTTTTTAACAACACTTCACTTCACATTCCGTTGCCGGTGCTTTGATAGAAACTGAAGGTGTCACTGCCACTTTTAACCGTATCTTACACTTCTAATGACTTTCTACACTTCTCAGCACTCACGTCGCTAAATTTGGTTTGAAAACACAGCTTGTTCTAGCTAATTTCATCTCAAAACCAATAGCATACTTGAAATTTGTTTGGTTTGTTTGTGTGTTCGATTTGACATTGACTCCTGGGTACTTGACAGCACCCCCTAAAGCTTGATAGGTGAAGGCGAGGGGGAGAAGAACGCTCGAGACACACACCTACAGGCGTTTACACGGATAGCGCCACTCTAAAGTCTTATACTTCTATTACCTCAGCAACCTGCAGCAGTAGCCAAATTTGGCAGCTGGCTTCTTTTTGCTGCAAAATTTGGCTTGCAGCAAAAGCACAAAAACGACTTTCTGTGAATCTATTTTAATATATTATAATAGATCAATGCCGCCTAGAAGTACGGGCCGTCAGGCTACGTAATCGTTTTAGCTATGACGCCAATTTGGGCAGGCATTTTGACATTTCCATCTGGCAGTGTCGATATACACCGAAATTTAACGCGCGGATTTTAGCTATAATATGAATAAAACGTTGGTTTTTTTTGTGCTGTTACGGACAGCTGTTTGCCGCCACTCACAGCAATAAAAAAAACAACAAAACAAAACAGTCAGGCGGTGCAATTCGGATGTCATTGCACTCAATTAGTGTTATTGAAATCTAATGGCATTCGAATTGCATTGCCTGTATAAAACAAAACGGGCGGTTGTTGCTCTGCAAGCATCACCTAAACACTGAAAAAAACAACAACAATGAAGCGGTGCAGTTCAAAAGCAATCAACACCTGAGTGCATTTGAACTGCATTGCTTGATGTTCGGGTTAGGGCATTAATCCCGAGATTGAAATTGAGATCCCGAAATTCGGGATTAGAATTTTCGGGATCCCGAGATAGTCCCGAGATTTCGGGATTTTATAAAAAAAAACTATATGCAGGGAATTTAAACAGATATATTGGCTTATTCGTACTCAATTAAAACTTTATTTCAATTATATATACATAAAACCGGAAGTTAAGTTCATTATAATGTTAAATTTATGCACATATGTACATGGGTACTAGCAAGTAAGACGTTAATCTATAATTGCATCTAAATTAATCTTATGATCTGATTTTTTCTTATCTTCTTGTGCAATAAAGCTCTTTATTTGGTCATAATAGTTAGTTATAAAATTAGTTCAAAACGAATTGAAATTTAATCAGCATAACGGGTGTTGTGATAATATAATAAAAATACATTATTCTCTTTAGTTGTTTACATATCAATTACAAAATAATATTGCCTTTCAATGAAACAAGTAATAAGTAATAATATCTATTGGTTCAAACTGCTGATTTGTTTGGAGAGTATGCCTTTAATAAACATAATTCGTCAAGAGTTTCAAAATTTAAACTTGACCTGATTTGGCTGCACATATATCCAGCTGCTGAAAAAGATATTTCGGGTACACTTTTTGGTGGGATATTAAGCATGTAACCATACGGCAGTTGTAATTCATTATTACAACTGGCTTCCGCCTCCGTTTTCATAAAACAATATTACTTTTAGTATTAAGTTCTGCTTTCTAATTCCCAAAATGGGTTGAAATTTATCAATCCCGAAATATCGGGAATCCCGATAAAAAATTCGGCATCCCGAAAATGTCCAAAATGTGTCGGGATCCCGAGATCTCGAAATCTCGGGATTGCATGCCCTAGTTCGGGTGATGCTTGCTTGATAGATAAGCTGTTGCGGGAGTTGGCGGCAACGGTAGGATCAGCTGGGAAAACTGAGCGGACTGGTTGGCGGGAGTTGCATTTGGTGGAGGTTTTTTTTGTTGGGCTGGATCAAGAGGTTGGGTTTTGGCGCTTGGTCATAGAAGTTGAGAGAGAACGAAAAATTTGATTTTTAGTCAGGAGCAAGCTGGTGGATTGTTCTTTTTTTTGATGGTGTAGATTTTCGCCGAAGTGGTGTTATACTCCGCGGTCAATTTTCACTTTAACGATTCTATCATTGAAAAAAAAAGTTATATATATTGTCCGTACATAAACAAGAAACGTAGAAATAGAAATAGTAAATAGATTGTTGTTTATAGTTTTATAAGTGTAAAATTGAAATCCATTAAAAATGTTCAGTGGGTCAGGAGACGGTACCGTCGTCTGGACTCCCTGGTAAGTGGAATTGCCTTATTTTCATAATTTAATTGCATTTATAATCTTTTTATTTTATAGTAGAATATATTTGTTATTTTGGTTATTTTTGGCAAATCCTGTTTTATTTTTTTTCATCCTGGTATTTGGCAGTTAGCAATGTCTAACTAATTTAGTCAGGTAGGTTCAGTGAGGCCATGAATGGAAGATGGGCTCCCTTCTTCCCATCCCATTTAGTTTCTTGGTTGGTCTGCGTCTGTAAAGCTTGACCCAGCTAGGGCTTGACCTGCCCCTCCAAATACCCACGACACCGGTGACTAGCCGGCACCGCAAAGTCACGCAAGGGTAGCAGGTCAGGAAAAAATTTCTGTTGTGGTGGCGGCTGTTCACAGCTGTCTCGCAACAGTGCGTGAACGCGTTGTAATAATAATATTTATTCTTTTCTTTGATTTATTCTTTCATATTTGGCATTCTTTCATATTTTGCAAGTTTAATTTGTAGTTCTTGAATGTAATTAAATTGAATTAAGCTTCAATAATTCTCTTAGGTGTTTTGCAGATGATTATTTTTATCGGTTCGTTTTGTATTTGAATTTGTTGTAGCATTCTTTTGAGCATGTTTTTGAATTTCTTTATGTGAGATGTGTTTGGAATTTTGTGGCTCTTGTTTCGGCACACATTTGATATATTCTTTTCAGTTGTTTTTGATGTCAGCTTCTCCAATGTCAAAGCTAATTTCGGTGAGTTATTACTGCATCTAACTGTGATTTTATTATTTTCCATTGTCACTCTTGGAATATGCTCTATATCGAATTTTGATTTCATTAAATATTCTATATCAGCGTTTGAATCGCTGTTACAAACAAAAGCTTCTTTTGGCTTCATATTGTGTTTTATCAAGCTTTTTATTTTAATAGTCGAGTTGCTGCTATGTAAATCAGCTTCCATATGTTTTATGTTGCGGGTTAGTTTATGCACTTCTTCAGACTTCCTTTTATTTTTCTTCTGCCTAGTATTTTATGATTATATTTCTTGTACATGGCAATACTTTTTTAGTATTATTTTTTTTTGTTGGTTTAATATTTTTAATGCTTCTGCTTCTTCAATTATTTCTTCATAATTGAGTATTTCGTTTGTTGGACCTTCAACTTTAATCGATCGGTATTCATTCAATGATTCAGTTTCTGTGTAAAGATTCAGTTTCTGTGTTTGATACTTTGATGTGTTTTCTGCTCTCTTCTTGAATTATTGAATAGCTTCTTTAAGTTTCAGGCGCGATTTCGTAATTAGTATTTCCATTTCTCTGGTTTCTAGTATTTTTTCCAATTCTTTCAGGGTTATTGTCATTTCTACGATAATTTCTGAAATAATTGCTTTGGTTTGTTACTTTGTTTCTGAAATTATAGTTGTTTCCATTATTCTCGTTGTTATTTCTGTAATAATTATTTTGATTTTGACTATCATTATTATTGTTTTTATATGTGTTGTAGTAGTTTTTTTGACAGTTATTGTTTGGGCTGTTTCTATAATTATAATTCAATTCATGATTTATACTGTTTCTTCTATTTATATTCGTAACATTTTCTGTTATATTTATACTTGATTCTAATTCAACCGCTATTTGAATTGCTTCTACAAGCGTTTTGGGCTGTGCAGCAAAAATTGTAGGTTTGAGTGATTCGTCTACACCATTTTTAAATATAGTAAGTGCGTACGAGTCATTTGACTTTCGTATTGCTACTTTCTCTGCTGAAGATGGGTTCTGACCTAAGCTATGAATTTGAATATTGCTCAATTCGTGAATGAGCTCAGATATTTTTTCGCGTTGGCGTAATTGGGATAGTTGTGTATGAATTTGTTGTTGAGTTTTATGATTTTCAAATCTATTTACTAGAGCTCTTTCTAGTTCAACGTAGCTATTTATATCTAATGATAATAGTTGTGTTTTAACAACTGTTCCTAATTTTACATGTCTTGTAAATTTCAATAATTTGTGTTTCCCGTCTTCATTAAGGCCCTCATTTAGTAAGCTAACTATTGTAAGGAAAGCTTCAAGTTCTTTAGGATTGCCAGTAAAAATTGGTATGCACTCCAATGCTACCTCGATATCGAAGTTATTTATCTTACTATCTTTTCAATTTTTCAAAGTTAAACAATATATATATAAATACTTTGCTTCCTCACAATCTTTTTTTCTATACCACAGACCATGCATATTTTTTTTTGTTATTCTACTTTATTTGATTCATAGCCAATCGTTCGGATTATTTTGCTTTTCTATGATTTTGTTTCATCAATCGAACAAATTTGAATTCCTTGTTTTGTCTACGACAAACCATTATATTTTGTTCATTAAATCTATTCACTTTCATTTAATTAGCTATTTAAAGCATTACATTATTTGCTACTATATCTTACGGTTCTAATTTTGATTCATTTGCCTCCATCATGTAAATTTGTTTACAGTTTCGTTTTTAATGTTCTTGAAAATTCTGTTTTCAATACTTGAAGTGTTTTATTTTGTTCGCAAAATTTAATTTTCATGTTTTGTATTATATTTTCTATTTTATAGTTTTTCGGTATATATAGTATTGTTTTTCGCGCCATTGTTGTCTAAGGTTTTTTTTGGATAATTCATAATGATTTTATTAATGTAAATTAATCTGTGATCTATGAGTTACTTCCCGATGCTCGAAGTTCATCGAATTTGAAATTCTTGTCGCTTGAAATTCGTAATGTCCGAAGTTCGTAGGTCCCATTATATGCAGGTTTCGAAATTCGCAGGAACATGGTTTCGAGCTGAAAGCGGAGTCTACTGCATCCGACAATGACAGCATTGTTATTCCTAATGTCCAGATATCACAGCCATCATGAACTGTAAGCTCCAAACATAAAAGCTTCCTTATTTTCGCAGGATCGTGAGTTAGAGGATCGCCATGAAATGTTATGCGATATGCGCAGTTCGCAATGTTTGAAAAATAAGGCGGGGTAAAATTTATTCTTTTAGACACAAGCAGTCGTCGCTTTTGCGTGGCGAATTTAACCACCCCTTTTAGCAATAGCTACGACGTACGTGTGCAAATAATAACAAATGTTTTATTCGTTGTACAAAGTCTGTTTGGTCGCCGACCGATCTGGCTTACCGAAACAGACTGACTTTGTTATATCATGTTTCGCTCTTAAGTAGTAAAATTTTAGTATATGAAAAATATAGGTACTAAAAAGTATGGATTTGGCTTTTAATGTTGTTTTTAAAATTAAGAGCAATTGTTTGAGTCTCCGCTAACTCAAGTCTACTATAATTTTAGTGCTCAATATTGCTCAAATCGCAAAGTGGATGTATTTAATTTGTTTTGACATTTATGTGTGTATAAATTTTAGTATTCACAACACTTACGTTTTGTATCAATTAATTGTATCGACAGTAACCCGACACGAAACGTCACATAACCTTACCAGCTGATAAAAATTTCGTAGCGAATTTTCCCAATTATACCGCAAGCCCCGCATTAATTTTTATTGTAACTGTTCACAAGCACTGTTCCGCACATCTCATTTTATTTTCATTTCACTCACTTTAACACAACCTGTACAATTAACATTTTCCGGCGGAAGTCCCATAAGACTGCGAGTGTTTTTCGCGACCCTTTGACAGTCTAGTTGACGTCATTATTCTGCATTACGGCCCGTGCTTCTAGGAGGCATTGAATAGATTCAGGCACGCGAACAGACCTAATATCTTTATACTCAAAGAGCCAGGCGATGTGAACCCAGTGAGGTAGTAGAAATGGACTGGACATGCCCATAAGATTTACATTGAAGCGGATGGTAGTAAATTTTTGTCCACTAAACGTCAAATCTGGTCAAATTCAAGAGCTTTTCCGAATTCACGTTTTTGCCTTTGCCTTCGCCTTCAGCTTGTTATAACAGAATGTGACGTCAGATCAAGTCGAGCCCGTCCGAATTCAATTATCTACGCCTTGAAATTGCTCTCCTGTTTAACAGTTGACGAAGTCACTTTCTGATTTGAGCTTTCGTCTGCTTGGTGGTGCTTTGAGGCAATATTACGAAGCAAAGCCATAGATTTCGGACACTTCGTCTTGGTCTGCTTCAAACTGTTAGAATAGCTTAGCTACTCTGCTGACGTCACAAAAGCTGAAGATGAAGACGAAGGCGTGAATTCGGAAAGGCTCCAAGTAGTTCCCCTCCAATTTGACATTTAGCGCGAAATGGCGGAAAGGCAGCTTTAACATGCTTTGTGCGCGAGAGGATCGAAGGGGCTAGTGGTGAAAAGCTATACCGTCCGTGTCCACTCCATTTCTACTATCTCACTGTGTGAACCACATCGCCATTCCCCTCATCTCATGGTTTCATTTTGTAGGGGCATGGTTGGACGCACTGGTACGGCAGTGCCAATTGCCTGCACTGCACAACCATTGGCAGTTACGCAGAACTATTAGCAGACTTCTATTTCATCAGCCGACCGAACAGGTCGGCCGTGGACGCGTTCAGTATTAACTTTCCTATCTTTTAGTTTTATAGTCAATAAATTGTTTTCTTAGTTTCTCATAAATATCGTATTTCATTATCCGACAATTAGTAGCGCATTTGCTACATTGGTGACCCTCGATCGTGCGAAAAAGAACATCCCGACGACCGGCCCGACGACAGCTCTGACGGTAATTACGACGCATCAGCTTGCTACAATTAGGCCCGACATTGTCGCCGCGGTAGCCATTGCCATGTGATGCCGCATCAATTAGTTACACGAGGCCGGACATTGTCACCTCGGCGCTACATTGATGCCTACGAACATCCGAAAAGGACATCCTGGCAAGCGTCGCCTCAGCAGCCGCATCATTGATGCCACGAGGAGCAACGCCGTCATCTCAGCAACTGGCGTAGCAACAGATCGCCGCAACGGCGAGCTATTTTGCTGCGACAGCGCGATGTTTCATCGCAGCCCATCGAGCTATCCTCGGGGCCCCCTACGGCAGATCAGCCCCATTGATCGGCAACGTACATCGCGCCATACATCAGTGAAAACACTTAGGGGGGAGTGCTGTAGGGGCATGGTTGGACGCACTGGTACGGCAGTGCCAATTGCCTGCATTGCACAACCATCGGCAGTTACGCAGAACTATTAGCAGACTTCTATTTCATCAGCCGACCGAACAGGTCGGCCGTGGACGCGTTCAGTATTAACTTTCCTATCTTTTAGTTTTATAGTCAATAAATTGTTTTCTTAGTTTCTCATAAATATCGTATTTCATTATCCGACAATTAGTAGCGCAGTTGCTACAATTTAGTGATGGGCGTTTCTGTTGTTTTCAAAAAACGAAAACGAACTGTTTTTTTTCAAAAACAACTGTTTTTTTAAACTGTTTGAAAAAAACAGTTTGAATTAACGAGAGAAACAAATTTTAGGCTGTACGACAATTAGAGTTTGGTCGTACTAGGATTTTCACATACTAGGTATAACTAGTACGAGTACGAAAAAATACCTGCTCTAAATATTTATTTGAAGTATGTGCATGTATACATACAATGCATACGATTTGCAGTAATGGAATGAAATGGACTAATATGCCCTCCTCCACCCTCGAGACACAACGTTCCCAAACTAGAATGGTGATGGTGCACGATTACCTTCAAAGAATACCGAGTCATTAGTCTGTGCAGCTTGTCCGTAATAAGCCGTTCACACTACACTCTAGTGTGTCAATCAAGTAGATTTAGAAGCTGTCAAAGTTAATCAGGTAAGCGTTCACACTACCCGAAGTGATTTAGAATGAGGAGATTTAGAAAGAGAAATGTCATTCGAATTTATGTGTACAATCTTTTTTGCGTTACTGTTGTTGAAAATGGTGCAGGAACATGCAAGAACATTTTCTTTTCACTTTGTACAACTCACATTTTCCTTTTTTATTCAATTTTTGCTATTTTAGGACAAAATTCGAATGGCATTTCATTCAAATCTACTCTCGCTCTCACGGATGGAATTCGCCGCGCTCTGAGAGAAATTCGCCAGGGACAAAATTCACAATAGTACCTGATTTGTACTTGATCAACTCTAAATCTACTTGATTAACTCTGTCAGAAGCCGAAAAAAATGTATGGGTAATCAGGTAGATTTAAGTTGATTTAGCTCTTAAGCGATCAGCTGATCGAAATCGCCTGATTTAGAGTGTAGTGTGAACGGCATATAACTTTCCAATGGTCGGACATTAATTTCGCAAGTCTTTCTCCAATCTAGGGGCCATCTAAAGGAAAACAATCAAATTCAATCAATTTAATTTGTTTTTCTTTTTGTTATATGCAGAAAACACCTCCTGTATTCGTTCAAATTTCCAAAGTAAAAAAATTACTAAAATAGAGCTAACTAATCCTGTTGTCATCTAAATGACTTTCCATTGAGTCTCTGATACCAAACTTTTTCTGCCTAATCTAAATCAGTCGGATTTCCATTCACCTCACTGGAGCATGAAGTTTGAAGAAAAATTTTATTAAGAAATAATAAAAATTTTTTTTTCCTTTATTAAACATGCACCCACTAAGGGGCCAACCTCTTCCGTAAGGCTGGACATGATACCAAGGGGTACCTTACCTCCCGCGGTTTCGTTAATTTTACAACCCCGGTAGGGTTGAAGACACCCTCGTGGCGGCCTCCAGTCACGAGGAGGGCCTCAGCACACGCAGAGACGCCAACTGGTGATCCAAATAGGATCTCAACCTTATCCTCCTTGGCACTTTTAGTGCTACTTTTAGTTTTTCCGGAGGATTTCATTTTGCCATATCTTCGAAACTAGGCCGCTTTTTTACAGACTTATATGGAAATTTTGCCCGAAACAACTCAGATTGGTCCCTGAATTCATGCAAGAACAAACATTTTTTTTTTGGACAAAAATTGACGTTTTTTGCCCAAAATCCCCTATAAAACAAATGTTTGCCCTTAAAATATCACTATTGTACTCCCAGAACACTTTCAATCATCGAAAGCGCCGTAAAGTTAGTTTTTTCCAAACTATGGCCAAAAAAACCCTTACTCCCCTACAAAACCGAAATTTTTTTATCACAGCAAAAGGTATTAGCCAGTGCTGCCATTTATTTTTTTGGAATAATGCTAGATTCAATTTTATTTAATGCTAAATAATGCTAGATATTGTAAAATTATAATGCTAAATAATGCTTTCTTATTTAATTGAAATAAAGATGGTTCAATATGAAAACAATATGTATATTTATATGAGGGTTGATCAATAAGTACTGATAATCGGTTATTTCCAGTTCGAATAAAATTTAAAAAAAAAAAAAAATTTTGTACTGCTACGAAGTTGAAGAGAGAACATCAAAATGGGGAAAAACGAAAATAAAGCTGTCATTAAGTACCTCTGTTTGAAAAAACTGTCTACCAGAGGCATACACGGCGACATGTTGGAAACATTAGGGGACTGTGCTCCTCCATATTTCACCGTTGCACGCTAGGCAAAGGAGTTTAAGCTGGGAAGAGCCTCCACTGAAGATGAACACCGCGAAGGATGTCCACCCATATCCCTCACTGAAGACAACGTAAAAAAGTCGAAGATGTCGTGTTGGCAGATCAAAGAGTGACCCTCAGGCATGTAGCTGAGGTCACAGGGATCTCATATGGTATTGTACGAAAGATTTTTGCCTACAAATTACATATGAAGAAGGTCTCTGCGCGTTGGGTACCAAGAATGTTAACGGACGAGCATAAGAAGAAACGAGTCGACATTTCAAGGATGAATCTAAAAAAGTTCCAGGGAGATCAGGTGAAAGTTCTTGTCACATTTCGTGACCATGGACAAAGCCAGGATCCATCATTTTGATCCAGAAACCAAAATGCAATCGATGACCTGAAAGCGACCCTCTTCATCGACGCCAAAGTAATTCAAACGTGTCAAGTTCGGCAGGAAAGGTTATGGCATCAGTTTTTTGGGACGCTGAAAAAATTTTTGTGGTGGAATATTTGGAAAAGGGGGCCACTATATCAGGCCCTTACTAAGATGCGCAAATAAGAAGATTGCGAGAGGCGATGAAAGAGAAAAGACACGGCAAACTGCGAGCCGGAGTTCTGTTTCTTCAAAATAACGCACCGGCTCACAAGGCTGTAGTTGCGATGGATGCAATTAAAGAAACAGGATTCGAACTGCTTGGCCTATTGGCCATATCTAGCTCTCAGTGCCTTCTACCTCTTTCATCGGCTCAAACAACACCTTCGGGGTAAGAAATTTGAAGATGATAGGGAAGTGCTGGCCGCTATTGAGGCATTTGGGGAGAGTCCAGATAAATAATTTTTTTCTAAGGGTATCCAGGGTTTGGAAAAAAGATGGACTAAATGTATTAACTTGTTAGAAGACTATGTTGAAAAATTTATATATCTTTTAAGTTTAATCACCTTGGTTTATATTCATTATCATTATTTATTGATCAACCCTTGTATGTATAACAAAAACAAATTAGAAATTTAAAATTTACATCTCAAAATGATTCTATATCTATTACAGACATATCAGTTATATCCGAATCTTCTTCTCTTGTGTAAAGCTCATTTCTACCAATATTTTTCAAAACATCGTTTGGAATCTCACAATCAAACCAGCAACAATTATTTATTTTTAAGTGAAGAAAAAGTATTAGTGTCGGATAACGAAGATTTTTCTCCAGCGTTATCCGTGCTGAAGTGGATGGGACCACTTCACTGATTTTTAGCATCATCACGATTTAATTGAACGTTACCATATTTCAAACAATATAGTTGACTTTATAACCTTTATATTTTAGACTTTATAATCGCTATCATTATTTCAAAATCAGATAGCTATCACGTCTGGTTGTCACTTTTAAGAAAATACCATGAGCGCGTTTTTGTATTTTTCATGAATTTCCGCCACCACATAATTCAGGAAGTTTCCTTTCATGAACGCGACTGAAAGTACACGAACAGAGCTATTATTGAGAAAAATTTGGTGGGCGGGATTGTAAGTAGATGAGTGCCAGATTATTTCGAAATCTAATTTTAAATGCTAAAAATAATGCTAGATGCTAACTCCGAATTTCGAATGCCATTTTGGAAAATATAATGCTAGATCTAGCATTCAAAATGCTAAAATGGCAGCACTGGTATTGGCCCGTTATGTCCCAAACCACTCCAACCCAAAATTGGCCGATTTTGTCCGATTTCAGCTCCTTTTGCCCTAAAAACTTTTTGAATATTAAATAAAATACTTGCAAGTACGAAAATGCTCGCAAGTACGAAAATATTTTTTTCCGCAGCTAAACAGTTTTCAACTGCCAAGCAGTTCGTTTTAACAAGCGAAAAACGGTTCGTTTAAAAAAACGAAAAACCATTCGTTTTAAAAACAGTTCATTTTTAAAAAACGAAAAACTATTCATTTTTAAAAAAAACAGTTCGTTTTAAAAAAACGATTCGTTTGAGAAAAACGAAAAACGTTTCGTTTGAAAAAACAGTTCGTTTGAAAAAAACGATAAACGTTTCGTTTGAAACGACAAACGTTTCGTTTGAAAAAAACAGTTCGTTTGAAAAAAACGATTCGTTGGTGAAAAACGAAAAACGATTCGTTTGAAAAAAAAACAGTTCGTTTTAAAAAAACGATTCGTTTTAGAAAAACGATTGGCTTTAGAAAACCTATTCGTTGTAGTTGGAATAATTGGTTTTAGAAATACTATTTGCTGTAAAAAATGGTTCGTTTTAGAAATGCTGTTCGTTTTAGAAAAAAAATTTCGTTTTAGAAAAACTGTTTGTCAAACGTTTTTTTTCAAACTGTTTGGCGTTTTTGAGCCCATCACTAGTTTCATTCCACCCACCGCGTAACATCACATTCACACAACACTCTAAATCAGGTATATTTATAGCTCGTTCACACTGTCGCTAAATTAGGCGCTTTTGATCAGTTGATCGCTTTAGAGCTAAATCGACCACAAATCTACCTGATTAGCCATACATTTGTCTCGGCTCCTGACATTCGAAAGCTACCTAATTTAGGGTTGATCCAGTCTTAATCAGGTACTATTATGAATTTGTCCCGGCTGAATTGTTCTCAGAGGGTGCTGAATTCCATCCGTGAGAGGGAGAGTAGATTTGAATGAGATGTCATTCGAATTTCGTTTTAAAATAGTGAAAATTGAACAAAATAGGAAAATCTAGGTTGTATAAGATGAAAAATAAATGTTCTTGCATGTTTCTGAACTATTTCCAACAATTTTCACGTAAAAAATATTCTGCTCATAAATTCGAATGACATTTCTGTCTCTTAATCTTCTCGCTCCAAATAACAACGGTTAGTGTGAACTTTCCACCTGATTAACCTACAGCTCCTAAATCTAAACACCATATTAAGAGCTGTCAAGTAAATCAGGTGAAGTGTTTACAATAGCCGAAGTGATTTGGAGCGAGAAATGCCATTCAAATTTATATGCATAATTTTTTTAGCGGGGAAATTGTTAAAAATGTTGCAGGAAATTTTTTTTCATGTTGTACAACTCACATTTTCCTTTGTGTTCAATTTTAACTATTTTAGAACGAAATTCGAATGACATTTCATTCAAATCTACTCTCCCTCTCGTGGATGGAATTTCAAGGTGACAGCTTTCCAAGCTGATCACCAATACAATCTCAGGTTAGATCACTGGATTTGTGGTCCGTATACATATACGGAGTTGGCACGCTGGGTAGGTACTAACTTCTTATGCTTGAGTTACAATCAATGCAACCAACATTTGCTGCCAAGTTTTGTTGGTGGAACGAGTTACAATCAATGCAACACAACATTTACTGTCATCTGTCACTGGCTATATTAAAGAAATTGCTGTTCGATAATTTGGATCCTTTAAAGTCTCGGAAAGAGATATCAGTGAATATTTTATCCTCTAAAAGCTGCGGAGTATAATGCAAAGCAAAAATGAGACAAAAAACTACAAATTCTGATTGTCATTTACATATGATAGTTCCGATTTCCCGAACGCTTATAGGAACAGGTGGAATTGGGTATTTTGTTGCCATGCCAAGTTTGAGGTATGAGCAAATTCTGCTGTGCAACAAAGTTGTGTTGCATCATTGTAACTGCTCTCATACGTTCTCATGGGTTCAAACTAATTTTGTTGTGCAACAAATGTTGGTTGCATTGATTGGAACTCTAGCTTTACGCTGTGCCTGGGGTGTGTTCAATGTGCATGCTATAGCTGCTCCAAAAGCGTAGCAAACTCTTTGTATTTGCGTAAATAAGCTCAGTATTTGCATTGAACTTTGGAAATCGTATGAAATTTTAGGGTATTCAGCATACAGCTGCAGAAACCATTAAAAATTAGGTCTGTTCCCGTACTTTCAGTAACTGAATATTACTGAATTTTCCTGAATCATGTGGTGGGGAATTTCATGAAAAGTACGGGAACGCTCTCATTGTATTTCTTGAAAATTTGCCACCGAAAATGTCAGTTTTCGGTAGAACAATAGTGATTATAAAGTCATCCTAAGCGGTAATAAATTATCGCCAGAAAAATATTGGACCTTCATAGCAACATTACGCGAAAAATATGCTGCTTGCCGCGCACATTTGAAAATATTTAATCCGTTTGACACTTTTCAGTATTTTAGGTTAGTACGCTGGCGAGCCTGAATTCCGGACACTCGGTTGTGCTATTTATTTCTACACGGAAAAATTTTCGTGTAGAGAAGTGTAGAATATTACAAAGTGACAGTTAATTGCTCTCAACTTTGGCGGCATGGGATTTAGAAATTAGCTCTCTTTGAAAATAACCTTTACAATCTACCAACTGTAGGTGAAATACTATGTTACTATTCCATCAATGCTTCTTTCAGCTCTTCAATTTTAAATTCATTCAGGTTTGCTGCCTCATCATACTGCTATATTATGAACCAAACCAAAGTTTATGAAAGAAACCAAGTTCTAGTAGCAAATTTTAAAAACTACTTTCACTTTAAATTCAATTAGACTGAATGAAAATAGGCGTAGTTTTTCGAAGTAAAACAATTATGTAATCTATTTAATAATTGTTTATTTGATATATATTTCCTTCACACGAATACATAATTTCCATCCATGCATTTCATATCGCGTACACATGCGGTGTTGAAAACTTTAGGTCTGTTCGCGTACCTGAATCTATTATAATATATTCAAATAGATTCGCATAATTGCTTCAAGAAAATTTTGCAGCAAAAAGAAGCCAGCTGCCAAATTATGTTGCTGCTGCAGTTTGCTGAAGTACGCGAACAGATCTTTTATAACGTCGCACTAATTCAATTAACCAACCAGCTAATTAAAGTGCTTCCTAGCAAACGTATCTGCCAAAAAAACCAAATGTGCTGGAAAATCATTGCTTCAAGTTCTGCACGAACTATCCTACGCATAAAATTAGAAGACAGAAAGTTCCGACGTACAACAAATTTCAAATAAAATTCAAATTTGACGCGCGGTCAAAATGGCCAAAATGATTGCTTTCCGTGACCAAACAAATAGCAGACCATTTAATTCAGGCACCTCGTGCCTGAAAAAACTCTCCACTTGCGCTGCAGAGCCACCTACGAGCGAAGAGCAACACTGAAATTCTGACACTTTTCAGGCAACGTTTCAGGACGGGCAGCGTACCGATTTTCTCTAGTGACCTGAAAAAAAATTCAGGTCCGGAATTCCGTCACTCTTTTCCCATGCATTTTAAAGGGGGACAGGAATTCAGGCTCGGCAGCGTACTAACCTTTTTCAGTAGCTCAGACCCTACTGAAATTACTGAAGGAGGGGAAATTTTCAGTTTTCAGTAAAACGGAGTACGGGAACAGCTTCATTGCAATTAATCGCGATTAATCGCAATTAATCGTGGTACGGGAACAGACCTAATTTGATGCTATACAAATCAGCGCACTCGGCCTATTACGTGCTGAGCTGCGCTGTATATAAGCCACCTTAAAACTCGAATTGAGTTTGTAATGTTAGAATTGTACATATTTTGAACTTGAATTAGTGTTGGTGGTTTCACAAGACGATAAGAGATGTCGCTTGTGATGCCACATTGTGAAAATTAATAGAGCTGTCACTATCTCTATTACACAATCTTTATTAATTCTACACGAAATATAACAACAGAAATACATGAGTTAATTCACTACAGCGTTGCGACCGTCGTTGCCGAGGTGTGCGCGAGAAGAGAGCAAGCCGAATGCTTGCTAGGTCAAGTTAGGGGCCTGAAAGTACGTGATTTATTGATGGAAGAGATTGGCAGGGAGTGAAGGATTTACCATCAGCTGGCACGTAAAAAGAGATAAAACCAAAATAAGATCACTTTATCACATGCGAAAGTGAGAAAATATACTGTCAAACGACAGGTGAGAATATGTATATCCGTGTTAGCTGATAGGTGAGAGTGTGTTGGCTTGCGTATAATCCCATCAAGAAACAGTAAGCGCAGCGAACATTCACTGGCAACAAACGAAATTCCCTGTATTGGGTTGCATAAAAGTGTCGGAGATATTGCTTTTACTCGCCAAATGGTATCAAGAGTAGTATTCCGCACTAATTACCTTTTCGCTTACCATTTTAATACTGAGAAAATGTTTTGAGAAAATCAATATTGCATAAATCGCCATTCGTTAAAATAGTCTCTTTGGCAAAGCACATGCATATTGCCTAATAGTGTTGAGTAGGACACGGTTTCAAAAAGAGTTTGTAAGAGTCACCTCTTTTCTGTACTGAGCCAGTACAATGTCCCACTTCAAATGAGGCGAGGCGTTTTTATGAACGCGGTACAAAAGAGGCGATAGTACAAAAGAGGCGATATAGTACAAATGACGCGATGTAGTACAAAAGAGTCGATGTAGTACAAAAGAGGCGAATAGTACAAAAGAGGCGATAGAACGAACTCTATCATTCGGCTCGCCACGACTGTCTGAATTGAAGATTTGAGTTAAAAAGTCTCAACTCGTCTCTACTCAGTAGTACAAACTGATTAAACGTACACACATCGTATTTTGTACGGGACAGCTTGCACCCGCATCGTACAATGTAATACCTCTCTTTCACATGTCATGTTGGTCGTCACTATCGGCTCTTTGTCTCTCATCTTACAAATCGCAAAGTGAGGAGTAGCATGACAAAAATTTTGAAGTGGTACATTTCATGAATTTGTGATGTCATGACAATTTTCGTTCTTGTACGGGACAAATGTTCTGGCTCTTACAAGTCGTACTCAACACTATTGCCTAATGGGAATGAGAAACGTATTTGATCGTAGCAGGGAGATATGGGTTTTTGATTAATAAAATCCCAGAGATGCGGACTTAATAAATTTATTCCACAAACTGAACTTACTTCTAAACTCTTACAGGTATTTATAGTAGCGAGTTAAAAAAAAAAACAATTCTTTGTTAAGTATTTCTTAAGAATATGAAATGGAAAATGCATGTTCCTTTTAATCAAAATAATTCTATCATTAACTTTCTTACTCATTGAATTATAAACTGTCTTGACATTCGTCTTCATATTTTAAACAATCTCGATAATACTTATAAACAATTCTCGATATTCATTCTTTCATAATGCAAACGATCTTGAAATTCATCTTTGATAATCTAAACAAATCTTGACATCAATTCTTTCACACTTCTTTCTAAGTGGCCACGTGCAATATGATATTCTATTGCATGAAATGATTGTGTCATGAAAATACTAATTGATTCTATGAAATACTAATTGATTCATATGTCCACAGATCGAATGATGGGATAATGGAATCTCATAATTTACTATAGTTTATGATAGTATGTTTATAATATCATAACTCCCCCCACCTTAAGATTGAATCTCCTGGTTCAATTCAGGTGAAATATCTTTTTTCTTGTTTTTCTTCAAAATTTTATTTTGTAACTTTACTTTCTTTAATTCGATATTTTCAAGTTTTTGAATGTATTCGTCTGTTTTATCTGGTAAATTTACTTTTAAAATTTTACTTTTACATTTGAGGTAATAATATGATATACATATTACAATAATGATTATAATTATTAAAACTAGGCCCGTAAAGACATTCTTTGTGACATTGTTGCTTTTCAATAATTGGATTTCTTTGAGTCTTTCAGCTTTTTCTATGTCTTCGCCTATAATCGATATAGCATTGTACATTTTCAGTTGTGCGATTTGTGTTACAATATTTCTTATTTCTTTACTAATATGTTCGTTCATAAAATTATTTATTGTTCTTAATTCAGAATATAACTTATCGATATTTCTTTCAAAAATGTCATTAACTTTAATTTGTTCATTCAACCTATTTGTGATAGTATCCATATTGTTATCTATTGTATTTATTTGTTCCATTATTTCTTGTCTACCTTCTGAATCCATTACTCCCCATAGATGTTTATATACGTATCCTACAAAATTAAACAATCCTCTTTTGAATCTTTTGGGGACCCTTCTTGGAGTCTTTCTGAGTTCTACATGGTTATTTATTTCGTGCACGTTTGAAGTTAATATCATTTTTATATTTGTTTTGATCTTAGCTATTTTATTTAGAAGCACTGCATCTGGTGAGGTTTCATTGTCATAATGTATAGATACTTCAAAATTTTCAAGTACTTTGATATATTTATCGAAATCAATTTTATGGAAAATTCTATAATAATCGTTAATAAGTGGAATCGATGTATCCCGAATAAGTATGATTCCGTTATGGGTATTAATGTTTTCGATTTGGATGTCTGCTTTGCTAGGTGTGACGATCAAGAATAATATTATATATTGCGAGACTGACATCTTTTGGTAGATTTACGTATCAAACTTGACTACAAATCAAACTTGCAAAATATGAAAGAATAAATCAAAGAAAAGAATAAATATTATTATTACAACGCGTTCACGCACTGTTGCGGGACAGCTGTGAACAGTCGCCACCACAACAGAAATTTTTTCCCTGACCTGCTACCCTTGCGTGACTTTGCGGTGCCGGCTAGTCACCGGTGTCGTGGGTATGTGGAGGGGTAGGTCAAGTCCTAGCTGGGTCACGCTTTACAGACGCAGACCAACCAAGAAACTAAATGGGATGGGAAGAAGGTAGCCCATCTTCCATTCATGGCCTCACTGAACCTACCTGTCTAAATTAGTTAGACATTGCTAACTGCCAAATACCAGGATGAAAAAAAAATAAAACAGGATTTGCCAAAAATAACCAAAATAACAAATATATTCTACTATAAAATACACAGAAATCAAATTCAAAATTTAAAACTTAATAATAGCATTAAAGTATAATTTATTAAATGGAGTTTAAAATTAAACTGAATTAACATTTAAAAGAAATAAAAAAACTCAATTCTAATTAGAATTTAAAAAAAAAGCAGATAAATGCAATAAAATTATAAAAATAAGGCAATTCCACTTACCAGGGAGTCCAGACGACGGTACCGTCTCCTGACCCACTGAACATTTTTAATGGATTTCAATTTTACACTTATAAAACTATAAACAACAATCTATTTACTATTTCTATTTCTACGTTTCTTGTTTATGTACGGACAATATATATCACTTTTTTTTCCAATGATAGAATCGCAAAAGTGAAAATTGACCGCGGAGTATAACACCACTTCGGCGAAAATATACACCATCAGAAAAAAACAATCCACCAGCTTGCTCCTGACTAAAAATCAAATTTTTCGTTCTCTCCCAACTTCTATGATCAAGCGCCAAAAAATATCATACAAAATTTCACGTGAAATCTGTTTCGGCGAAAATTTAGCGTGAAAATAAGCAAGTTTGGTACTAATTGCTTTCGCTTCGAAAACATAGATGGCACTAAAACATGTTGTCAATCATTTCACGCCAATTTAGTATGTGCAGTTCATTCTTTCGAGCGAAAAAGTGACATTTAGTGTTTGAATTTGAAAATTGAGCAGTGCAAATGACTTTCCAATAAGAAAATCGATCGAAAATTGAAATTCTTGACATTTTATCCGTCTCTGTTTTTCTCTGTTGTCAAAATTTTCGCTCGAAAGAATGGCCAGATAATGGGGAAATGTCAAAATTTCATGTGAACTCGAACTCAGTACCAGCCTTTATCTATCAAGCAAGCATCACCCGAACTAGGGCATGCAATCCCGAGATTTCGAGATCTCGGGATCCCGACACATTTGGGACATTTTCGGGATCCCGAATTTTTTATCGGGATTCCCGAGATTTCGGGATTGATAAATTTCAACCCATTTTGGGAATTAGAAAGCAGAACTTAATACTAAAAGAAATATTGTTTTATGAAAACGGAGGCGGAAGCCAGTTGTAATAATGAATTACAACTGCCGTACGGTTACATGCTTAATATCCCACCAAAAAGTGTACCCGAAATATCTTTTTCAGCAGCTGGATATATGTGCAGCCATATCAGGTCTAGTTTAAATTTTGAAACTCTTGGCGAATTATGTTTATTAAAGGCATACTTTCCAAACAAATCAGCAGTTTGAACCAATAGATATTATTACTTATTACTTGTTTCATTGAAAGGCAATATTGTTTTGTAATTGATATGTAAACAACTAAAGAGAATAATGTATTTTTATTATATTATCACAACACCCGTTATGCTGATTAAATTTCAATTCGTTTTGAAGCAATTTTATAACTAACTATTATGACCAAATAAAGAGCTTTATTGCACAAGATGATAAGAAAAAAACAGATCATAAGATTAATTTAGATGCAATTATAGATTAACGTCTTACTTGCTAGTACCCATGTACATACGTGCATAAATTTAACATTATAATGAACTTAACTTCCGGTTTTATGTATATATAATTGAAATAAAGTTTTAATTGATCTCCATTTCAATCTCGGGATTAATGCCCTAACCCGAACATCAAGCAATGCAGTTCAAATGCACTCAGGTGTTGATTGCTTTTGAACTGCACCGCTTCATTGTTGTTGTTTTTTTTCAGTGTTTAGGTGATGCTTGCAGAGCAACAACCGCCCGTTTTGTTTTATACAGGCAATGCAATTCGAATGCCATTAGATTTCAATAACACTAATTGAGTGCAATGACATCCGAATTGCACCGCCTGACTGTTTTGTTTTGTTGTGGTTTTTTATTGCTGTGAGTGGCGGCAAACAGCTGTCCGTAACAGAACAAAAAACCAACGTTTTATTCAGATTATAGCTAAAATCCGCACGTTAAATTTCGGTGTATACCGGCACTGCCAGATGGAAATGTCAAAATGCCTGCCCAAATTGACGTCATAGCTAAAACGATTACGTAGCCTGACGGCCCGTACTTCTAGGCGGCATTGATCTATTATAATATATTAAAATAGATTCACAGAAAGTCGTTTTTGTACTTTTGCTGCAAGCCAAATTTTGCAGCAAAAAGAAGCCAGCTGCCAAATGTGGTTACTGCTGCAGTTTGCTGAGGTACGCAAACATACCTATTAAGAGTAGCAGAAACACTGTAAACGCCTGTAGGTGTGTGTCACAGTGAGTTAGTAGAAATGGAGTGGACATGCCCATAAGATTTACATTGAATGCGATGGTAATAATATTTTGTCTGTTCATTGTCAAATCGGGTCAAATCCAAGTATTTCCCCTCCAATTTTACAATAAGAGCGAAATGGCGGAAAGGCAGTTTTAACATGCTTTGTGCGCGACAGGATTGAAGAACTATATGTAGCTCGGAAAGTACGTGAATTTCAATACAATTGCGAGAAGTAGGTAGCAATATCCAAGTTCAAGTTGAAAAAAGACACAAAGTACCCCGCCAAGCAACTCTGCTACGATCTAATACGTTTCTCATTCCCATTAGGCAATATACATGTGCGTTGCCAAAGAGACTATTTTAACGAATGGCGATTTATGCAATATTGATTTTCTCAAAACATTTTCTGAGTATTAAAATGGTAAGCGAAAAGGTAATTAGTGCGAAATACTACTTTCGATACCATTTAGCGAGTAAAAGCAATATCTCCGACACTTTTATGTAACCCAATACAGGGAATTTCGTTTGTTGCCAGTGAATGTTCGCTGCGCTTATTGCTTCTTGATGGGATTATACGCAAGCCAACACACTCTCACCTATCAGCTAACACGGATATACACATTCTCACCTGTCGTTTGACAGTATATTTTCTCACTTTCGCATGTGATAAAGTGATCTTATTTTAGTTTTATCTCTTTTTACGTGCCAGCTGATGGTAAATCCTTCATTCCCTGCCAATCTCTTCCATCAATAAATCACGTACTTTCAGGCCCCTGACTTGACCTAGCAAGCGTTCGACTTGCTCTCTTCTCGCGTACACCTCGGAAACGACGGTCGCATCGCTGTAGTGAATTAAGTCATGTATTTCTGTTGTTATATTTCGTGTAGAATTAATAAAGGTTGTGTAATAGAGATAGTGACAGCTCTATTAATTTTCACAATGTGGCATCACAAGCGACATCTCTTATCATCTTGTGAAACCACCAACACTAATTCAAGTTCAAAATATGTACAATTGTAACATTACAAACTCAATTCGAGTTTTAAGGTGGCTTATATACAGCGCAGCTCAGCTTGAGTTTTCAAAAGGCGACTATGAAGCGTAATAGGCCGAGTGTGCTGATTTGTATAGCATCAAATTAGGTCTGTTCCCGTACCACGATTAATTGCGATTAACCGCGATTAATTGCAATGAAGCTGTTCCCGTACTCCGTATTACTGAAAACTGAAAATTTCCCCTCTTTCAGTAATTTCAGTAGGGTCTGAGCTACTGAAAAATACTGAAAAGTGTCAAACGGAGTAAATACTTTCAAATGTGCGCGGCAAGCAACATATTTTTGGCGTAATGTTGCTATGAAGGTCCAATATTTTTGTGGCGATAATTTATTACCGCTTAGGATGACTTTATAATCACTATTGTTCTCCCAAAAACCGAAAACTGACACTTTCGGTTGTAAATTTTCAAGAAATACAATGAGAGCGTTCCCGTACTTTTCATGGAATTCCCCGTCTCATGATTCAGGAAAATTCAGTAATATTCAGTTACTGAAAGTACGGGAACAGACCTATTTTCAACGTTTTTTTTTGGTCCTTATCACATATATGGCGTCAAAAGCCGGAAAGAGGTGAAATGTCAAAAATATGTTAACAAAATTTTAATGGTTTCTGCAGCTGTATGCTGAATACCTTAAAATTTCATACGATATCCAAAGTTCAATGCAAATACTGAGCTAATTTACGTAAATACAAAGAGTTTGGAGCAGCTATAGCATGCACATTGAACACACCCCAGGCAAAGCGTAAGAAGTTAGTGCCTACCCAGCGTGCCAACTCCGTATATGTATACGGACCACAAATCCAGTGATCTAACCTGAGATTGTATTGGTGATCAGCTTGGAAAGCTGTCACCTTGAAATTCCATCCACGAGAGGGAGAGTAGATTTGAATGAAATGTCATTCGAATTTCGTTCTAAAATAGTTAAAACTGAACACAAACGAAAATGTGTAAAGTGTAAAATGTAAAGTGTACGGAATATAGTTTTATAAATATTTGTGTGAATAAAAGCGTAATTAGTGTTTTAAAAGAAACTGTTTTATTTCACGAATGTGAAGAATATCGAACCCACGGAAGGTGTTTTAACGGTAAAACACAACAATACGAACCAAAATCCTAGGGATCTAACCTGAGATTGTATTGTTGGTCAGCCTGGAAAGTTGGAAGAAATCGCATTGAACAGCAAGAGATGATATATGCGATGCGACCACTACATACTCAGATTAGATTTTTTGTTGCTCACATATGTCTCACTCTCGCAAAAAATACCAGCCACTCTCAGGTTGCTTTGACAGATAATGCTTTGCGTAAATGGAGGCGCAATTTCAAGGTCAAAGTGTTATTTTGGGAAAATGGAATAAGTTGGTACGCTGATTAGGAACTAACTTCTTACGATGTGCCCCAGTCATAGCGTAAGAAGTTAGTTCCTTACCAGCGTCCCAACTCTGTATATGTATACGGACCTAAAATCCAGTGATCTAACCTGAGATTGTAGGTCTGTTCCCGTACTTTCAGTAACTGAATTTAACTGAATTTTCCTGAATCATGTAGTGGGGAATTTCATGAAAAGTACGGGAACGCTCTCATTGTATTTGCTGAAAATTAATAACCGAAAGTGTCAGTTTTCGGTTTTTGGAAGAACAATAGTGATTACAAAGTCATCCTAAGCGGTAATAAATTATCGCCACAACAATATTCGACCTTCATAGCAACATTACGCAAAAAATATGTTGCTTGCCGCACACATTTGAAAATATTTAATCCGTTTGACACTTCTGTATTTTTCAGTAGCTCAGACCCTACTGAAATTTACTGAAAGAGGGGAAATTTTCAGTTTTCAGTAAAACGGAGTACGGGAACAGCTTCATTGCAATTAATCGCGATTAATCGCAATTAATCGTAGTACTGGAACAGACCTTGTATTGATGATCAGCTTGGAAAGCTGCCAGCTTGAAATTCCATGCATGAGAGGGAGAGTAGATTTGAATGAAATGTCATTCGAATTTCGTTCTAAAATAGTTAAAATTGGACACAAAGGAAAATGTGAATGGTACAACACCAACTGATAAACATTTCGTAGCGAATTTTTCACATTATACCGCACGCACCGCATTAATTTGTATTTTAGCTGTTTACTAGCACTGTTCCGCGGATCTCACTTTGTTTTCACTTCACTCACTTCAACACAACCTGTACAATTTACGATTTCCCGCGGATGTCTCTTAAGACTGCTTGTGTTTATCACGACATTTTGGCCTATTGCTCTGACGTCAGCATTCTGCATTACGGCCCGTACTTCTAGGAGGCATTGGTGTCGCAGTGAGGTAGTACTAGTAGAAATGGAGTGGACATACCCATAAGATTTACATTGAAGGGGATGGGCCTTTTAACACTTGTATTCTTGATCAGCCCCTGGACACGGACGGTATAACTTTCCCCCATTAGCCCCTTCAATCCTCTCACGCACAAAGCATGTTAAAGCTGCCTTTACGCCATTTCGACCTCATTGTCAAATTGGACGGGAACTACTTGGATTTGACTCGATTTGACAATGAGTTGTGTAAACGTGGAATACAATCGCCTAATGATATGGGCAATAAGCGGTACTCGTTGGACATTAGTAAGCAGAATCCAATTGCACCCTCAGCGAGCAGCAAAAAGGTACGCTGGGCAACACCAATCGATGATAGCGGCAGTCGTCAGACAACCAGCGTAGATTGCAGAACCAATTCGTAGATAGTGAACAAGAAATATATTGTGCAGTACACAAAATTGTTCAGAAATATTGTTCAAACTTCAGGTGTGGGGTCGTAACCCAAAAGTGCTGAAAATGAGTCAACGCTCAAATTTGAAGAAGGGTGCGGTTCCAAAAGTAAGAATGCCGAGCCGCATGCCCGAAACCGACGCCGCCATTGAAATGGCACGAGTACGACGTGGTGACGCCGCCGCCACCGAGGGGGCACCAGCCTCGCGAGACGAAGCCCCTGCCAGTGAAATTGAAGCGAATCGAAGCGAAGACGCCGCGGTCACTGAGTATATGGTGGATGATCAAGATGCAGCTGCTGCTGTAGATATGCAGATGAACCGAGGAGAAGAAACCGCCATCATGAAAGACATGCCAAGCCGATGCGTAGATGCCGCTGTCAGTGGTGCAGTGCCTGAGCACAACCGCTGCTATCAAAAATCAACCGCTGCTACCGAAGTTATTCTGAGCCGACGCAGAAGTATTGATGTTGCTGATGATATACAAGGATGTCAACGAAGAATAGCCGCCGTGGAAGTATGACAAACTTAAGGAGATCCGCAGCTACTGTTGGAGAGGGGGATATAACCAGAAGATATGCCGCATCTGTCAGAAATGCGTATGACAGATGGGAAGGAGCTGGTGAGCGGAAAGTGGATTATTATGGACCAGAAGATGATGCCATAGATAGCGGGAATATGTGTAGTGAATTGTCAACGTTGGAAAGTGCCAAGAAGAAATTGAAACTACAACTGGAAGTGCTTGAATTGGAGGCCGCAGTTAGGAAGGCAACTAGGGAAGTCACCGAAGACATAGTTGATGCTCGTCGAAATGAACAAAGGCACCATGAAGAAGTTAGACAGATGCCGATGGGAAGAGGACTACCGAGGCCAGCCGATGTTATAGCCACATTGATAGGTGATGCCGAAATTCATCAGCCAGAGGTCGAACAACAAGAAGCACTAGTATCCGAAAGACGTCAGATGTCTTTTCTAGAGCTGCAGGCAGCTCTACCCGAGTACACAGGAGACAATGCCTTCCAACATATCATCCGATTCTTTGAGGATTTGGAGGAAGTCCTGAGGTTAGCCAGAGTCCGAAGCGAGGAGAGGCTTATCTATTTGCGGAGGTCCCTTACTGGTACTGCCAAAGTGTTCTTGCGAACAGTAAAGGCTCGATCATATGAAGAACTTAAAGAATTACTCATAAGAGAGTTTTCCGCCTCGACCAGCTTAGTAGAAATATACGGCAGATTACGCCAAGCCAGATGGGATCCTGAAAATGAATCGTTACACCGATTCATATTAAATCTGCATGGAATCGCTCAGTTGGGAAATGTACCGGAGACTGATTTAGTTGACATAACTATAGGATTGGTCAGAAGTAGCGGTTATGACCCTTTGGTACTAATTGGGTCAGGAACATTGGAGGAGCTGAAGTACAAGGCTATACGTTATTACAGGAAGGTAAGCTGCGAACCAGTAGAAGAAAGATTCCGAGTGCCATCATTACAAGGTTCGAGATCAGATGTATCAAGAAACCGAAGCCCGATGAGAAATCGTTTGAGTCCGAATGTTTTTCGAAGCCCGAATATCTTCCGAAGACCGAATGCTTCAAGAAGTCCGACTGTCTCCCGAAGTCCAAATATTTTCCGAAGTCCGCAGTCTAGAATAAACAATGAGGAAACCCGATGCTACAACTGCTGCCAGATGGAACACTTTCAGAATCGGTGTCCCCATCCGAAGAGACCGCCGGGCAGTTGTTTTAATTGTTGGAAGCTGGGACATAATCACTACGAATGTCCCAACAGCCGAAGAATTCTACCTACTGTTACTAACGCTAGCCGAGCTAGGATGTCCACCCCGAATATTCCAGTAGCCGCTGCAGCAATCGATGAAACCGAAGAACAGATGAGTCGTCTCAACATCACAAATATGGTAAGTGTCTTGTTTCAAAATGTTGAGCACGGAAACGGAATAACAATCAAATGTATTTCTCTTTTTGATACGGGTAGTCCAATCAGTTTGATTAGTTCAACCCTAGTACCGCCTGAGATAAATATTCAGCTGCAGAGTCCGATGTACCGAGGCCTAAGTGGGAATCTAATAGATTTATGCGGAAGTGTCGAAGCCGAAGTCGAAGATATACCGGTTAAGTTGTATGTTATTAATGAAAGAAACACACTGTTCCCGGTGATCTTAGGGAGAGATTACCTAAATCACAGTAATATTCATCTAGTTAAAGTCCGATGTTCCCATTACGATAAAAACAAGTTGTTACAAATAAAAGAGAATATTGAAATGAAGAAATGTTTGTGTTTCCGTGCTCGAAATAGTGTTTTAAGGAAATTAGAGAATCTTGACTTAGTAAAGAAAGGAAAAAATGAACTAACGCTGCCACCTCAGTCTACCACCTCCAAATCTGAATTAATAAATGCAATTTTTAACATAGAAATTGATGAAGTTGATGTATCCCCAGATATAGATTTTAAATTGCCGCCTGATTGTTACAAAGAGTTATTAACAATAATGAATAACAAGAAAAGAGAAATAATTCCGGAACCTTTGGACTTTGAAATGAAAATTCATCTGACCTCCGATGTACCCTTCCATTGCTCACCCCGAAGGTTATCGGTGATGGAAAAGCAGAAAGTCAAGGAAATTACTGACGAGCTACTCAATGAAGGAATAATAAGGCCAAGCTGTTCCCCGTATGCTTCTGCTATTGTTTTGGTCAAGAAAAGAAATGGAACCATGAGGATGTGTGTCGACTATCGCGGTCTAAACAAGTTGACGGTGAGAGATAACTATCCGCTGCCTCTGATAGAAGACTGTCTAGAATACTTGGAGGGAAAACAAATATTTTCAGAGTTAGATCTCAAGAGCGGGTTCCATCAGGTCCGAGTCGCTGAGTCTTCCATTCAATATACCGCCTTCGTAACTCCGAGTGGGCAATATGAATATACGCGAATGCCATTTGGGCTTAAAAACGCACCAGCAGTGTTCCAACGATTCATTAATACCATTTTCCGGGACCTAATCGAGAAAAGGCGAATTGTCATTGTTTGGAAGAATGAAAAGATGTAGAGGATTAATAAATGTGGATAACTTTATTGACTGTAAGTACAGCTACTCTATTGTATAACGCCATGTACACCATGTGTATAGTACGACGGCTTGGAACCAAGTGAGCGATTTGAGAGCTCCGTATAGTCTCGACACCGCTAGTGGTTATCTGATCCACACTCACTCTCGCGCGTTACACAGCTAACACAGCGAGCTCAAGCTTGAGCTCGCGTACCATATAGTATATGCTATAGTGTACAGACAAATGTACTATATATTCCAACACGCCTCCTTACATTTGTACTGTACTCTATATTATTACATTTAATAGTTCTCTGAACTTTACGAATTTTTCTTTACATAATGCTTTTGTAAATATATCAGCTCTATTCTCATTCGAATCAACTTTACATACTTCAATTAAATTTTCTTTTACACTTTCATGTACGTAGTGATAATGTATTTCTATATGTTTCGAATTCTTCGTAAAGTTACCATTATTAGCAATATTTATTGCTCCCGAATTATCCTCATAAATCTTTATAGGTTCACTTATGTCTATGTCGAATATTGTTACTAATTCTCGTATATATTTTATCTCGCTTACTACCTCAGATAACGCTACATACTCTGCATATGTCGAAGCTTTGGTTATACATTTTTGTTTTCTTGATTTCCAATCAATTACATTTCCATACATATTTATTACATAACCTGACGTAGATTTTCGATCAATATTATCGCCTGCCCAATCGGCATCAACGTAACAATTTATAATATCGCAATTTTTATTCCTTTTATAATGTAATTTTAATTCTTTTGTTAAATACAAGTATTTCAAAATTCACAGTGCATATTTCCAATGCGCTTCACTATAACTATTTTGATATCTACTAAGGTAATTTACGCTATAACTTATATCTGGTCGAGTGCTTGAACTTATATATAACAAAGCACCTATCAAGTTTCTATACTTTATGTTTGACTCACAATTTTCAGCCTTCTCAAGTTTCAGGTTTGTCTCCATAGGAGTACTGTATAATCTACTGTTTTGAATTTGATATTTATCGGCTAGTGACTCTATATATTTCGTTTGGCTTAAAGTGAGTTTATTATTTCTATAGTTATAATTTATATTTATTCCGAGATACTCTTTAATTTCTCCTAAGTCTTTCATTTTGAATTTATCTGACAAGAGATTCTTAATACTTTGTATCTTTTCTTTGCTTTTACTACAAATTAACAAATCATCTACATAAATCAAAATATAAATTACATCATTCTCTTTTCCCCTTTTTTTATATAAGCAGAGATCTACATTACTTCGTTCAAAGCCTAATTTTGTAATATATTCATCAAAACACTCATACCAGTCTCTCGGACTTTCTCTCAATCCATACAATGCTTTTGACAATTTATAGACTTTATTTGTTCCATTTTCGTAGCCTTTTGGTTGATGAACATATACCTCCGAGTTTATTTTTCCATTTAGGAAAGCAGTCTCTACATCCATTTGTTCAATTTTTAGGCCGTTTTGGCAACAGTAAGAAAATAGAATTTTTAAAGTTTGGTTCTTTGCTACTGGAGCGTATATGTCCTCAATGACATCAGTTTGTTGAAAGCCTCGTACAACTAACCTAGCCTTATATCTATCGTCTGCTTTTCTCGTATATACCCACTAAACGTCTAAAACTTTTTTACCTTTTACTTTATCAACTAATTTCCAAGTTTTATTTTTATTTATACATTCGATTTCTTTATCCATAGCTATTATCCAATTTTTACTGTCAACGCTTTTTGACGCCTCCTCAAAAGTACAAGGTGTATCTATTCTACAATAATTAACATAAACATTATTTGATGTATTGTTTGGGTATCTTATTGGACTTTTTCGTGGAGTATTTGACTTTAAATTTACATTCTCATTTTTCTTTACAATGTTTTCTGATTTTCCACTCTCATCTGCACTCTCAAAAACATTATCTTCGAGATCACTTTCTTTTTCTGAATCGAGTTCACTTCTCTTACTCGACTCGAGAGTCAGAGTACGGGAAGAAAAGGTTTTGTCATCATCATCAAGACCAATACAATCTTCATACGATTCGATAACCTCAACATGACTAGAGACTATTACTTTACCATTTAACAAGACTCTATAACCTACATCACTGTAACCTAGTAAAATTCCCATTTCAGCTGTTTTATCCCATTTGGATGATCTTTTTTGTTCTGGTTTTCTTACAAAAACTTTACTCCCGTACAATTTTAAGTGTTCTGCATTTGGCCTTTTTTAAAAAAATATTTCATACGGAGTTTTTCTTTCGATTGTGTTTGTTAATGTACGATTTTTTAAATACGTTGCTGCGCATATAATTTCGGGCCAATATTTTTTCTCTACTTGTGCTTCGGCTAACAAACAACGGGCCATGTCCATGATTGCTCTATTGAATCTTTCCGCTGTACCATTTAATTCGTGTACATATGCTGGGCAATTATTTATGAAGATACCCTTCTCTTTAGCAAATTTGTAAAATCGATTATTTAAATATTCCTTGCCATTATCGCATCGAATTTTCTTTACTTTTTTTCCCGTTAAATTTTCAGTTTCATTAATATACTGAACAATGCAATTAAAAACTTCATCTTTTGTTTTAATACAGTAAACTCTAGCTATTTTACTATAATCGTCAATAAACGACACAAAATATTTTTCTCCATTTAAACCAGCGGTTTTAAAACTACCGCATACATCCGTGTGTATAATTTCTAAAATATCATTCGCCTTTGTTCTATTATTATTGAATGGGAGATTGTGCATTTTACTTTCAATACAAGTTTTGCACTTCATACATTCTGATTCAAGTTCATTTGGAATACCGTCTAACAACTGTTGTTTACACAGTGTATTCAAATAGCTAAAGTTTACATGTCCTAACATTCTATGCCATTTTTCTTTCAAACTCATGTTATTATTGTTACATTCGGCACTGTTTACAATATTTTCTTTGAATTTCAACTGACTCGTGATCTTGTATGTACGATATTCTTTATATGCTACAGCTACTAATTTATTTTTCACATCAATAATTTTTGCAATATTGTTTTTCGAGATAATTGTTTTATTATTATCAGTTAGTTTACCAAAACTAATCAGATTCATATTCATTTCTTTTGCATAAAATACGTTACTCATATTTACTTTATTCTTTTTACCAAATGCATCAAAATAACTTACAACATTTCCAATTTTTGTAGCTTTTACTGACCTATTATCACCGAGATAAATATTTATAGGTTTCTTTAATTCTATACATTTTTCGAAATAACTCTCATCATTTATAATGTGATCGGAGCACCCGCTATCTAATAGCCACTGAATTTCATTACCTAACCTGTCGTACTTCGCCGCGTGTACCGTTGCTATCCAGGCGTTGGCTTCAGTGCTGCTCTGCTCGCGTGTAGTGCTGGCCCCTTGCTGCTGTTGCTGGTGATGGCGGAAGTTTCCGCGCCCTCTGGTGTAGTTGCCTCTTCTTCCTCTGCTGCTGCGGCCTCGGCCACGTGTTGAACCTCGCCATGTTGTGCCGCTGTGTTCCGTTTGGCCGCCATTTTGGCACTCTCTTGCGAAATGCCCGGTTTTTCCACATTTAAAGCAGCTTCCCTTTTTCGCTGCGAAAGCATTCGATCTTACTTCAACATGATCGTTTTGATTTTTCATTTCGGCTAATTTTATTTTATTTTTTACATAGTCTGCCGTTTGATCTTCTTCTTTTAGTGTATCAATTAAATCGCCTATATAACTATACGATTCCGGCAACGTGTTGAGCATGTAGTTCAATTTTTCTTTCTCACTTATTTTAGCACCTGCGCTTTTCAACTCATTAACTGATTTTTCAAAATCACTGAAAAATGACGCTGTATCTCTGTACTTACATAATCTCATTTTTCCAAGTCTGTTTCTGCACACTATTTGCAAAGCCGTCGACTCCTTCAAATACATGCTATCTAGTTTCTTCATTATTGCAAAAGCTGTGGTTTCTTCACACACAAACTCCCATTGTTTATTCGAAATCGAGTTATAAATTATGTTCATTGCTTTTAGGTCATTTTCGTCCCATGCTTCTTTATCCTTTGTCTCATCTTTTACTCTGGTTATCACTTCATGGCATTTCTTTAATCTCAAGAACAATTCTATTCTTTTTTTCCACATACTGTAATCCTCTCTGTCGAATACCGGTATAGAAAATTCTTTCTTCTCCATTTCTTCTACTTGTACTTCGAATTTCTCTTCAACTTCAGAGTTTTCTTCAACTTTTTCTATATTCTCGAACGTTCCTTCGTGTTCGGATTCTTGTTTTTTTATTTTTACTTCTTCCGATGTCTCACCGTTGTCCATAAACTCAAATGCTCTCTGCTTGCACTAGACCACGTGTTTCAGATTCACTTTTTAATCCGTGTGCATCACACTATTTTTTTTTTTCGAATTTTCTCAAAAACTTTTTCTCTTCTTTGTTAGTCGTATACTTCTTGCTTCTACTGTTGCTTATATTTTTCCACTTGTAAAATTTTTACACCACGTGGATTTAACCTCACTTTTCACTTATATATCCCTCATATCACTTAAAAAGGTAGATATGCGAGATAGAGAAAAACACAAACTACGCTCTGCTACCATGTTTGGAAGAATGAAAAGAGGTAGAGGATTAATAAATGTGGATAACTTTATTGACTGTAAGTACAGCTACTCTATTGTATAACGCCATGTACACCATGTGTATAGTACGACGGCTTGGAACCAAGTGAGCGATTTGAGAGCTCCGTATAGTCTCGACACCGCTAGTGGTTATCTGATCCACACTCACTCTCGCGCGTTACACAGCTAACACAGCGAGCTCAAGCTTGAGCTCGCGTACCATATAGTATATGCTATAGTGTACAGACAAATGTACTATATATTCCAACAGTCATATATATGGATGACATCATGTTAGCATCAGTTAACTTTGAGGAACATTGTAACCTTTTGAGGGAAGTCTTATATCGAATAAATCTCCGCGGTCTGAAGTTAAATATGGCTAAGTGCAAGATAGGGTTTTCTGAGGTGGACTTCCTAGGGTATCAAGTAACTAAAAGTGGTATTGCTCCTAGTCAATTCCATCTTACAGCTATTCGAAATTTACAAATGCCGAAAAACGCTTGAGAAATTCAATCAACCTTATGCTTGAGTTACAATCAATGCAACCAACATTTGGTGCCAAGTTTTGTTGGTGGAACGAGTTACAATCAATGCAACAGAACATTTACTGTCATCTGTCACTGGCTATATTAAAGAAATTGCTGTTCGATAATTTGGATCCTTTAAAGTCTCGGAAAGAGATATCAGTGAATATTTGATCCTCTAAAAGCTGCGGAGTATAATGTAAAGCAAAAATGAGACAAAAAAATACAAATTCTGATTGTCATTTACATATGACATTTCCCATTTCCCGGACTCTCATAGGAACAGGTGGAATTGGATATTTTCAAAAATGTTGTTGCCATGCCAAGTTTGAGATATGAGCAAACTCTGCTGCCAAGCAAAGTTGTGTTGCATCATTGTAACTGCTCTCATACGTTCTCATGGGTTCAAACTCATTTTGACGTGCAACAAATGTTGGTTGCATTGATTGTAACTCTAGCTTTAGGTCTATTTTCCTACTTCCGAAGATTTGTGCCGAATTTTTCAAGAATAGCTAAACCTTTTCAGGATCTATTGCGTAAAGATGCTCGTTATGACTTTACCGAGGCTTGTAGTTGTGCCTTTAAGCAACTCCAAAAATTATTGACAGAAGCACCTGTGTTGGCAATATACAACCCGCGGAATGAAACAGAGCTACATACCGATGCAAGTTCATTGGGCTTTAGTGCGGTATTACTGCAAAGGCAGGCAGATAAACGACTTCATCCGATAGCATACTATTCAAAAACTGCTTCAGCGGCCGAATCAAAGTATCACAGCTTTGAGTTGGAAACATTGGCCATCATCTATGCTCTAAAGCGGTTCCAAGTTTATCTAGAAGGAATTAAGTTCACCATAATAACTGATTGCAATTCGTTGACGCTAACATTAAACCGCAAACAAGTGAATCCAAGAATTGCCCGGTGGGCTTTGGAGCTTGAAAATTTCGACTATGTCATTCAACACTGAAAAGGAACGGGAATGCCCCACGTGGATGCGCTAAGTCGGAACCCCATAATAGCCGCTGTTACCGATGAAGATGTCGATTACAGATTACAAGTCGCTCAAGCACAAGATGTGGTGGTTCAGCATCTTAAAGAAAAACTCCAAGTTGAGAATATTGATAATTATGAACTGCTAAATGGTGTAATATTCCGCAAGAAAGATGATGGAGGTCACTTATTATATGTACCCGCTGCAATGGAAGAGAATATTATTAGAAGGATTCACGAACTCATTGGCCATCAAGGGGTGGATAAGACTCATTCAAAAATTTGCACTAGGTACTGGTTCCCGAAAAGTAGAGTCAAGACCAGGGGCGGATTTCACCATTTCGCCGCCCTAGGCCTAAGAAATATTTGCCGCCCTTTTCGTGAATTATATTATATGTAACAATGCGCGATTTTTTTCGATTCCCTAGAATACTTCGCTGTTTTTCGTTGCGCCCGAGCTCACAAAAAAGGAATATCAGAGCAAAACCGGCACCGATTCGTTCGTAAAAATTCCCTATTATTGCGCCCTTGCCACACAAATAATTATTAAAATACACACACGGTAAAGAACCTAAAAGTACCTAAAAAAACAGAATCCAAAAATACCAATTTTTAGCAGTCCAAAACCGTATAAACCTTTACATCGCATATAATTTCAACGTCTTCGCTCATATTTTTATAAGTAAGTTTACTATTCCGTTCAAAGTTTGCTTCCGCACTTGACTGGAGATCAACTATGAACTCGACTACTGTAAATTAATGTTTGATATGTTATTAGTTAATGATGAACCTGAAATATTTTGACCTAAGATGTTCTAGACTTCATTTAATAGAATTTTTTTATAGAAATTAATTTCAGTAATGAAAAACAATTTAAAAACTCTAGCGCACCTGAACCGCTAGAAACACTAATGTTCGAAGAACAGTAGAAGAATCGTGCAGGTTTTGAGTGCATATTCCACCACATGAGCTGCTTATTACGGCCAAACTGTTTCAAATGCCACGTTTTACTTTGGTCTCAAGAATGCATTTTAACTCATATGGTAGAAGATTTCAGATATTACCACTGGCATGGGTTTCAAAGTTTATGAAAGAAAAACACTTGTTAATTATATTCGTTATCAGTTGCTTATTTCACCAAACTTTGAAAGCAGCATCTCATATAACATCAATGAAGAAAATGCTCAGTGCCTGCAGCACTGTAACTGAAGTTGGTGTTTGGGGCTGCGATCCGAAAAATTTGCAGAACTTAGGGAATTGAAACATCGGTTATTTATTTTCATTGTAAATGTTTCCGGTATGAATACTAACTGTAAGCATTTATTGATACAAAATTAGCACAACCGACTCGTGCTGGCAAACTTTCGCCAGTATCAAAGCCAAGAATATATCACATCTGCTTCACGTTGTTATATTACATTCGAAGTTATAGGAGTATAAAGAAATGTAGGGTTACCTGCAGCGAGTTTTTTCAAATAATCGAAAGCTTAATATTTGCTGTTTATTGTCACTACAATATCATTACCAATTGAAAATTCTACGATAAAACTGCTTAATAAAGATATTGCAAACAAACACAAAACCAACAATAGCTGGCAACCCTATCGTGGCTTTTCAACCAAATTTGGCCTGAATAATGCTTATAATAGGTTCCATTAATTGTATGAAATTCGTATTGATTTCATGACTACACTGGAAGTTATAGGGCAAAAAGTTTTATTTTCCTGAGATAATTTTCAAAACCAAAGACACAAAAATTACCATAGCAGGCAGCACCAATCGAATTTTTCAACGAAATTTCTATCAAACAGAGTTTAAAGTAAGATGCAGCTACTGTGTCAATTTCATGAAAATCTGGTTACTAATTCACATTTCATAGGGCAAAAAGCAGTTTTTTTTTCTTTGTAATTTTTCAAGATGGCACTACTGGCACAGAGCTGCCCACAATTCAAAATTGCTTCTATCAGACCTGGTTCTACTTAAGTCCAATGCATAATGTAAATTTCAATGGTATCTGATTATTGGTTCGTGAATTCCCGTGAACAGAAGTTTTTGATGCTAAAAATATAGGCTACCTGTGAAAGGGTTACCGTTCTTGTCCGACATGAAATTTCCAAAGTTTTACTTTGAACGTGTAGATAAAGCATAAGATTTGTATACAGATTGGTTTTATTGTAAGAAACGGACATTTTTAGGAAATTCGATGATTTGAATGTTTTCACTTCCAAATTTTTATTTTTTCAAATCTAAGACACCAAAATTATCATAGCTGGCAGCTCCAACCGAATTTTTCAACTAAACTTCTACCAAACGTGGTTTAAAATAAGGTCCAGCTATTGTGTGAATTTCGTCAAAATCGAACGATTCAATCAGAATTAATAGGGCTAAAAACAGTTATCTTTTTTAGTGATTTTTCAAGATGGCACCACTGGCACAAAATCACCCGCATTTCAAAATCTATCATCTATCAGACCTGGTCCTATTAAAGACCAATACAGTCTGCAAGTTTCAATTAATTCTGCTCATTAGATCGTGAGTTACCGTGAACAGAAGTTTTTGATGCTAAAAACATAGGTAAATTGGGCAAGGGTTACCAGGCGTGCCCGTTATACCATATCAAATGTTTTTTTTGGTCTATGTAAAAAAAACACGAAATTTACATATGAGTGGCTTTTTTTTGAAGAAGCGGCATTTTTCAAGAGAGACGATAATTTGGAGGTTTTCACTTTCAGTGCCTGCCCTAGCTTCAGGGTTGCCAGCACGCTCATTAAAAGCTACAAGAATTTACAACTAAATAATGTTCATATGTCCTGCAAATTTCGTAATGATTGAATAGTTCTGTCAAAAGTTATCGCAATTTAAAAATTTTCAATTTTTCCCGTTCTCTTTTTAGGCACCCAGCGCACACATGGGGTTAAAAAATTCCAAAACATTATCCGACTCACATGTAAAACACGTTCGAAATTTATTTCGTTAACTTTATTTTTGCAAAACTTATTTGTGTACGGAATAATAGGTATATTAAAAATATCACTAAAATGGCCGCCGGCGCCAAAGGGTTAAAGATTTTTAACTTTTTCTCAGACCTGGCACTATTCTGCATATACACCAATGTGTCGTAAAAATTTCAGTTCAATCGGATGGCGCATTCCTGAGATTTTTTCACTGAAATTTTTTGATGATATATATATATATATATATATATATATATATATATATATATATATATATATATATATATATATATATATACATATATATATATAAATTAAATTATAATTATATATATATATAAATTAATAATAAGGTCACAACTACCAGCAACCATGCTGCTAAACCAAAACAAACCAAAAATCAATAGGAATCTCTAGTTCTCTTTGTCAACCTAACAAACAACAACGCTTCAAAAGAAAAATTTCTGTCTACAAAGCTAAAAAAAAACCCTAAATTTTTGTATGAAGAACCTGTCCTCTTCGGCGGCCAAAAACTTTTAACAAAGTATTACGATGTGGACAACTTTAACTTGTTTTCCCCATGAATTTCTTATGGCAATTTGCATGAAAAATCAGCGAATATCTAAACGAGCAACAAAACATCAACAAAGCACACCTTCGAAATCTGATATATCTCCTCTCTCTGATATATCTCTGATATATCTCTGATATATCTCTCTCTCTCTATATATATATATATATATATATATATATATATATATATATATATATATATATATATATATATATATATATATATATATATATATATATATGAATTTTTGGCCAAAGTGATTTTAATACTAATGTTCTTCTTCGAACATTAGTAAAAATACGGCAATAATAAAAAGATTCGCATGTAGTTGCACGCAAATATTTACCTCTGGTAAGCTTTTCCTAAATTAGAGAGGTATTATTTGGGTTCTTTTTAGGATATTTTTAGGTATTTTTCGGCTCCTTTTAGGTATTTTTAGATACTTTCTAGGTACTTTTTAGGTATTTTTGAATTTCTTTGGTCCTTTACCGTGATTGAATTTGGATATTTATTTTAAGTCAATCTTTTTAGTGTCCGAAAAAAATCAACAGAAGTGAATTTTTGCGTCCATTCAAATTTTATCGTCCAACTCAAACAGATGTAGATATACGACAGATAAAAAACTGCCACCCAAAAAAAAAATTGAAAAGTGGCCGCCCCAAAAAAAATCGAAAATTTTCCGCCCCCGAAATTTGCCGCCCTAGGCCCGGGCCTACCGGGCCTAGTGGTAAATCCGCCCCTGGTCAAGACTGAGAGCTTCATTAGGAAATGCATACCATGCATAATGTATTCTCCTCCGCCGAGTTCTACAGAACGGAATTTGTATAACATACCCAAGAAGTCAATGCCATTTGATACCTTGCACATCGATCACTTTGGGCCGTTGCCCTCTTTGAGGTCCAAAAGAAAACATATACTGGTAGTAGTTGACGCCTTTACCAAATATGTGAAATTGTACCCGACAAATAGTACAAGCACCAAAGAAGTTACCGCAGCCCTTAGTAAATATTTCAACTATTATAGTCGACCTAACCGAATCATCTCAGACCGCGGTACGTGTTTCACCTCATTGGAGTTTGCTGAATTTTTGGGACGTAACAACATAAAACATGTGCAAGTAGCTACCGCATCTCCGCAGGCAAATGGACAGGTCGAAAGAGTCAATCGGACTCTCAAAAATATGTTAGGAAAACTGACTGAAGAGATAAATCATGCAGATTGGTCTTCAAAACTGGCCGCTGTCGAATATGCTATCAATAATACCATTCACACCACTACCGGACATACTCCGAGTCGCCTACTTTTGGAGTAGATCAACGAGGTAATGAAATTGATGAACTAAGTGAATATCTGGGAATCAAATTTGATGTTAGAAGGGTTGAGATCGACCGAGTTAGAGAATCCGCTGCTAAGAATATTCAGAAGTCTCAAAGTTATAACGCTGAACACTTCAATCGACGTCATAAGCCGGCTAGGCAGTTCAAATTGGGGGAATATGTGGTTATGAGAAATGTTGACACTACCCCAGGTCAGAATAAGAAGTTTATTCCCAAGTTCCGCGGACCCTTTGTTATTCATAAAAGTTTAGGCAATGATAGATATGTCGTTAAAGACATCCCGGATTGTCAACAATCCCAGCTTCCATATGATGGAATTGTTGAGGCAGGTAGATTGAGGAGATGGCAAGCTATTCCTGTAGTCAGTCAAGATCCTTTGAACACTGAACAAGACGCTTTAATAACCAGTGAATCGGAAAATATGATACCAAGTGATTCAGGCTCTAATGAGATGGAATATACCAACGAGGAATGGTTGGACGAGGAAGAATGGGACGCGGAGTACCTGGACGAGTTTAATTTGCATACCGCCGTTACTGAAACAGAAGCCACTTCCGATGCTCTCCCGATCGAGGTCGATCGGTTGTCAGGTCGGCCGAGTTGTAAACGTGGAATACAATCGCCTAATGATATGGGCAATAATCGGTACTCGTTGGACATAAGTAAGCAGAATCCGATCGCACCCTCAGCGAGCAGCAAAAAGGTACCCTGGGCAACACCAATCGATGATGGCGGCAGTCGTCAGAACACAAGCGTAGATTGCAGAACCAATTCGTAGATAGTGAACAAGAAATATATTGTGTAGTACACAAAATTGTTAGAAATAAAAGTTATTATAGTTGCTAAAAAATTACTACCATCCCCTTCAATGTAAATCTTATGGGAATGTCCCCAAAAATACAGAATACCACAGGTATACCAAAAAGAAGTGGAAAAACAAATAAAAGAAATGTTAACCAACAAAATTATAAGAGAAAGTAACTCACCATATAACGCACCATTATGGATTGTACCTAAGAAAATGGATAATTCTGGAAGAAAAAATGGCGCATTGTAACAGACTATCGAAAATTAAACGAAGTCACAGTCGACGACAAATTCCCAATACCCAATATTGAAGATTTATTCGATAAACTCGGGAAATCGAATTACTTCACAACATTAGATTTGGCAAAAGGTTTTCATCAGATTCCTGTAGATCCAAAAGATAGAGAAACACAAATTAATGCGGTGCGTGCGGTATAATGTGGAAAATTCGCTACGAAATGTTTATCGGTTGGTGTTAGGTTATGTGATGGTTCGTGTCGATTTACTGTCGCGATACAACTAATTGGTACAAAGTGTACGTTATGACTAAATACTATTATTATAACGCGTCCACGCACAAAAAACTAACGTTCTATTCATATTTGAACCAAAAAACCGCAAGTTAAATCGCCGTGTACATCGGGCACTGCCTCGTGAAAATGTCAAATTTCCTTAACTCATTACGTCACGGCGAGAACAATTACGTAGCCTGACGGCCCGTACTTCTAGAAGGCATTGGATGAGGGGAATGGTGATGTGGTTCACACAGCGAGATAGTAGAAACGGAGTCGACACGGACGGTATAGCTTTTCACCATTAGCCCCTTCGATCCTCTCGCGCACAAAGCATGTTAAAGCTGCCTTTCCGCCATTTCACCCTAAATGTCAATTTGGAGGGGAACTATTTGGATTTGACCAGATTTGACGTTTAGTGGACAAAAATTTACTACCATCCCTTTCGACGTAAATCTTAAGGGCATGTCCTCTCCATTTCTACTACCTCACTGGGTTCACATCGCCTGGCTCTTTGAGTATAAAGATATTAGGTCTGTTCGCGAACCTGAATCTATTACAATAAATTGAAATATATTCGCAAAAAGTCGTTTAACTACTTTTGCTGCAAGCCAAATTTTGCAGCAAAAAGAAGCCAGCTGCCAAATTCGGTTACTGCTGCAGTTTGCTGAAGTACGCGAACAGACCTATTAAGAGTAGCAAAAACACTGCAAACGCCTGTACGTGTGTATCGCCAATGCCTCCTAAATGTACGGGCCGTCAGGCTACGTAATCATTCTCGCTGTGACGTGATTGCGATAGGCCATGTTGACAGTTCCACGAGGCAATGCCGACACACACGGAGATTTCACTTGCGGTTTTTAAGCTAAAATATGATTAAAACGTTAGTTTTTTGTGCGTGGACGCGTTGTAGTAATAATATTTAGTCATAACTTCAATTTTGTGTCAATCAGTTGTATCGAAAGTGAATCGACACAAAACGTCACAAAACCTAACACCAACTGATAAACATTTCGTAGCGAATTTTTCACATTATACCGCACGCACCGCATTAATTTGTATTTTAGCTGTTTACTAGCACTGTTCCGCGGATCTCACTTTGTTTTCACTTCACTCACTTCAACACAACCTGTACAATTTACGATTTCCCGCCACTTTCAGTGGTTTGTTTTTTCACGACATTTTGGCCTATTGCTCTGACGTCAGCATTCTGCATTACGGCCCGTACTTCTAGGAGGCATTGGTGTCGCAGTGGGGTAGTACTAGTAGAAATGGAGTGGACATGCCCATAAGATTTACATTGAAGGGGATGGGCCTTTTAACACTTGTATTCTTGATCAGCCCCTGGACACGGACGGTATAACTTTCCCCCATTAGCCCCTTCAATCCTCTCACGCACAAAGCATGTTAAAGCTGCCTTTACGCCATTTCGACCTCATTGTCAAATTGGAGGGGAACTACTTGGATTTGACTCGATTTGACAATGAGTTGCTAAAAAATTACTACCATCCCATTCAATGTAAATCTTATGGGCATATCCACTCCATTTCTACTATCTCACTGTTCTTGATGCACTCCTGAAACTGGTTTTACAACAATCAACATTTCCACACTTGTATTCTTCAGCGACGGAACCGTTCATATACCGATTATGCATATGAATGTTTGCGTGCTGTTGTTTTCTCATTTCAACTTGAGTGTTTCATGAAAAATTCCTTACCCGTGAACTATGTTTATAGTTGTGTTAGTGATTTGCATCAGTTTCAAAAGTGATGAAAAATTCTCTCCAGGTGCATCACTTTTTGTGGAGATTTCCTCTCGATTCTTCTGCCTCTTGCCCAGAAAACCGGTTATAGGACTGCATCAAGAATACAAGTCTAAAAAGGCCCGATAGTAGTAATTTTTGGTCTGCTCATTGTGAAATCGGATCAAATCCAAGTAGTTCCCCTCCAATATGACAATAAGAGCGAAATGGCGGAAAGGCAGCTTTAACATGCTTTGTGCGCGAAAGGATTGAAGAACTATATGTAGCTCCGAAAGTACGTGAATTGCGATACAATTGCGAGAAGTAGATAGCAATATCCAAGTCCAAGTTGGAAAAAGACACAAAGTACCCCGCCAAGCAACCCTAGTTATGATATTAGGTCTGTTCCCGTACTTTCAGTAACTTAATTTTACTGAATTTTCCTGAATCATGTGGTGGGGAATTTAATGAAAAGTACGGGAACGCTCTCATTGTATTTCCTGAAAATTTACAACCAAAAGTGTCAGTTTTCGGTTTTTGGGAGAACAATAGTGATTATAAAGTCATCCTAAGCGGTAATAAATTATCGCCACATAAATATTGAACCTTCATCGCAACATTACGCCAAAAATATGTTGCTTGCCGCGCACATTTGAAAATATTTACTCCGTTTGACACTTTTCAGTATTTTTCAGTAGCTCAGACCCTACTGAAATTACTGAAAGAGGGGAAATTTTCAGTTTTCAGTAAAACGGAGTACGGGAACAGCTTCATTGCAATTAATCGCGATTAATCGCAATTAATTGTAGTACGGGAACAGACCTATTATAAACATACTATCATAAACTATAGTAAATTATGAGATTCCATTATCCCATCATTCGATCTGTGGACATATGAATCAATTAGTATTTCATAGAATCAATTAGTATTTTCATGACACAATCATTTCATGCAATAGAATATCATATTGCACGTGGCCACTTAGAAAGAAGTGTGAAAGAATTGATGTCAAGATTTGTTTAGATTATCAAAGATGAATTTCAAGATCGTTTGCATTATGAAAGAATGAATATCGAGAATTGTTTATAAGTATTATCGAGATTGTTTAAAATATGAAGACGAATGTCAAGACAGTTTATAATTCAATGAGTAAGAAAGTTAATGATAGAATTATTTTGATTAAAAGGAACATGCATTTTCCATTTCATATTCTTAAGAAATACTTAACAAAGAATTGTTTGTTTTATCTCGCTACTATAAACACCTGTAAGAGTTTAGAAGTAAGTTCAGTTTGTGGAATAAATTTATTAAGTCCGCATCTCTGGGATTTTATTAATCAAAAACCCATATCTGGCGCAGTCGGTTTCTGAACCAATAATCGTTCGTTTAAAAGTTAAAGATTCACTAAGTGAGAAATCACAAGAATCTAAGTGTTAGCTTTGTGAAACGCGAACGTGGACAAAACCGTTTAAATAAAATTATAATAAATAAATTATAATAACAAGGCTTAGCATTGCCTAGAGCAGAATTTTCAGAGAATTTGCTGCTTTCCTGAGAAAAACCTCTGAGAAAGCTAAAAAAGTGCAAAATAATAATAAAATTGTGATCAACAACCGAGCACGGATCTAGCTCCATCAACGAGTCGAGGATCCCAGACTCATTTCGAAAACTTCACGGCAGATCGCAACTAAAACTCATAACTTTGATATTCCAAAGAAGCAATCAGAGTAAGTACAAAACCAATTTTCACAATGGAACCAGCAGAACAATTTTCACAATGGAACCAGCAGAACTAGCGCAAATGTTAAGGGAAGGCATAGCGCAAGTGCAAGATGACCCCAATAACGAAGACGAATACCCGGATCTCCCGATATATTTGTCATTTGAGGACATTCTACGCGAAGTAAAGCGGCTAGAAGATTTTTCCAACCATAAACGTGGCATAACTCTTCAATCTTTTTGTTTAAGAGCAGATAGAATTTTAAGTTTTTGAGATAGTGAAGAAAAAAAGAAATATGTAGAACATATAATAAGAACTAAAATTAGAGGTGAACCTCAACGTATATGTGATAAGTATCCACAAATACCCTGGTTAAATTTAAAATCTATTTTGTTCCGAAATTTCGGAATATCTACTCCTTTTCACGCGCTTATCAATGAGATTAACAAAGTAAGATTTAATAAAAATTTTCATAAAGTTTACTATGAAATAGATAATGTATTGGCCCAACTGAATGCAAAGTTTTTACAAGATCCACTTAATCCAAGTATTCAGCATTTCGCACCAAGTTTTAACGAAGCATTTGCATTAGGTAGGTTCAAAGCTTGTATACCAGAATACAAAATAATCTTAATAGAAACAAACGGAACGCAAACACTACATGAAGCATATCAAATATTGAAAAATATAGAACAACTTAGAACTAGCCATTCTGATAACTCTAATAACTATAGCTATAAAAGTCAATATTCATACAATAATCAAAATCATAGAAACTTTAATCAAAACCACTACGAAATGGATAACACACCTCGTCCAAACTATAATACGGGCAATCAAAGAAACCGAAATTCTAATTTCAATAATACACGAAATAATAATCGTCACAACCAAAACGAACATCTAGATGACCAAGATGTATCCATGAGGACAAAAAACTCAAACAGAGAAATTTCAAACAATAGGAGACACAGAAGTTACAGAACGTACAATAATAATCAATATAATAATAATAATGAAAATCAAATCGAGGATAATTAATTATCGCGAAGTAGAAAATTTTCAGCAATCTGCCTCGGAACAAACCCAGAACTTCCAATAATCCCAATTACAATCCTAGGAACAACCCTACGATGTTTAATAGATACAGGATGCAATACATCTCTCATAAATCAAAATGTATTTCCTGAAGAATGTGAATCACTTTTAGAGTACCCCATTAAATTAAATAGTTTACATAATAACGAATTAATAACCAAAGGAATATGGTCTAATTTCCCGGAAGAATTTAATTATAAAGGAAATATTGAATGGAAAGTTGTAGATTTAAGTGGAAAAATGTTTGACGCAATATTAGGTCAAAACGTGCTGGCACCAATGAAAAGTGTAATAAATAACGAAAATGGTTCAATTACTATGAACAACATTTGCGTACCATTCATAACGGAAAATATAAACCCAGAAACTATCTCAAAAAGTTTATGCCTAACTTTGAATAAACTTGAGACAAGTCCTGTGGAAAATGTGCAAATAGAGCATCTTAACGAGGAAGAGAAGAAAAAACTACTCGTTTTATTAAAAAAAATAAAGAGTTATTTTATAAAGAAGGAGATGAATTAACGTCTACTAACCTAGTCACCCACCAAATTAAAACCACAACAGATAAACCAATATATTCAAAAATTTACAGAATACCACAGGTACACCGAAAAGAAGTGGAAAAACAAATAAAAGAAATGTTAACCAATAAAATTATAAGAGAAAGTAACTCACCATATAACGCACCATTATGGATTGTACCTAAGAAAATGGATAATTCTGGAAGAAAAAAATGGCGCATTGTAACAGACTTTCGAAAATTAAACGAAGTCACAGTCGACGACAAATTCCCAATACCCAATATTGAAGATTTATTCGATAAACTCGGGAAATCGAATTACTTCACAACATTAGATTTGGCAAAAGGTTTTCATCAGATTCCTGTAGATCCAAAAGATAGAGAAAAAACTGCTTTTTCGACTCATAACGGACACTACGAATATCTCCGCATGCCATTTGGTTTGAAGAATGCCCCAGCGACATTTCAAAGAATGATTGATACAGTTTTAAAAGAATTTATAAATAAAATATGTGTTTTATATATGGACAACGTACTTATATTTTCTACATCACTTGAGGAATACGTCGATTCAATAACCAAAATATTTAACAAGCTTAAGGAATATAATTTGAAGATCCAACCAGATAAATGTAACTTTCTAGCTAAACAGACGGAATTTTTAGGTCATGTACTAACCGAAGAAGGCATCAAACCTAATACTGGTAAATTAGAAAAAAATTAAACAACTTAAATTACCAAAAACTATAAAACAAATGAGATCATTTCTTGGCTTAACAGGATATTACAGGAAATTTATAAAAGACTATTCTGCAGTCATAACACCAATGACCAAGTATTTAAAGAAAGACACGAAACTAAATATCCATGACATTGACTATATTCAAAGCTTTGACAAGCTTAAAATTTTACTAACTAATCCACTTGTTTTAAAATATCCAGACTTTTCTAAAGAATTCACATTAACTACAGATGCATCATTATACGCTATAGGAGCAGTTTTGTCACAAAACGATCACCCAATTGCATATGCCTCTCGTACCTTGAACACACATGAAATAGATTATTCAACAATTGAACGGGAATTACTCGCAATTGTCTGGGCAACAAAACATTTTCGGCCTTACTTATACGGAAGAAAATTTAAATTGGAAACAGATCATAAGCCCTTAATATAGTTAAATTCACTAAAAGAACCCAACCAGAAAATTATTCGTTGGAAGGTACGACTAAATGAATATGATTATTATCTAGTTTATATAAAGGGGAAAAACAATAACGTAGCAGATTTTCTTTCACGCACGAATGAATATAACTCGGAAAAAGACGTTAATGTAGGATACGCAAACCCTGATGTCACGTTGCAAGAGATTATGGATATCGCAAAAGAAAATAACATAGAATTACCTGAAAACGTAGATATTCCAAACACATCTATGTATTTAAGTCCACCATCGATACAGGATAGCATAACACAACATTCCGAAAGCGAAAACACCACAAGCCTTATACCAATTAAAGATGACTTTATAAACAAATATAAAATACAAATAATTTTATCAAATAAAACATATCCGGAGCCAATCAACAAAACCAGGATTTATATCAAAGAACGACAGTTACAATATCACGAATATATTACTGAGATAATTAAAATACTAAAACCAAACGTAATAAACGCAATCTATTCAGATTTAAGTGATCATCAATATAATAAATTACAAATTAAACTAAAAGAAATATTTAGCAATGAATATAAATTTCTTAATGTGTCGAAAATATTAAAAGACATTCAAACAGAAGATGAAGCAATTTACAACATTCGTAATTATCATATCAACGAAATCGGGCATGGAGGTATTGAAAAGACATTTAAAGGATTGTCAAAATACATCTATTTTCCCAAATTATACAAAATGGTTGTACGATACGTTAACAACTGCGAAAAATGCAATCTTGCAAAACATTCAACAAATCCTATTAAACCCAAATTCTACTTAACAGAGACTCCTGAAGATGTTAATAAAATCTTTCACATAGATATCTTTAAAATTGATAATTTAAAAATTGCAACATGCATAGATAAGTTTTCCAAGTATGCAGATCAAACCAAAATTTCATTGAAAAAAGCGTTAATATATTTTATTGCACATATGGGAAAGCCAAATAAAATACTCGCAGATAACGAATTTAATACATTTCTAATACAAGAATATTGTAATGATAAACATATAAACACACACTTTACCACACCTCATTCTCATACGGGAAACGCAGACATAGAACGCCTACATCAAACACTAGCTACTAAATATAGAATAACAGATAAAAACGACACTCAAAAAATTAGAATATTTAACAGTATTTATTACTATAATAATCAAATACACAGTACAACAATGGAAACACCTTATAATATCTTTCACGGCATAGGAAATAAAAGTGAAATCCTTAAAAGAATGAGTAATTTAAAAGTCAAAACAATTAACAAAGCTAATGAACATAGAGAAGACTATACTGAAAATAGAAAAAGTGGTTATGTCAAAGCCCCTGATAGGACCCCAAAACATAAAATGAAATATAAAAAGAAACCTCTAAATAATATTCATTTCACAAATATTAAACGAGAAAAACGTTTCGAAATTTCAGATTAAGCTTTCAATAATTCTCTTAGGTGCTTTGCAGACGATTATTTTTATCGGTTCGTTGTGTATTTGAATTTGTTGTAGCATTCTTTTGAGCATGTTTTTGAATTTCTTTATATGAGATGTGTTTGGAATTTTGTGGCTCTTTTTTCGGCACACATTTGATATATTCTTTTCAGTTGTTTTTGATATCAGCTTCTCCAATGTCAAAGCTAATTTCGGTGAGTTATTACTGCATCTAACTGTGATTTTATTATTTTCCATTGTCACTCTTGGAATATGCTCTATATCGAATTTTGATTTCATTAAATATTCTATATCAGCGTTTGAATCGCTGTTACAAACAAAAGCTTCTTTAGGCTTCATATTGTGTTTTATCAATCTTTTTATTTTAATAGTCGAGTTGCTGTTATGTAAATCAGCTTCCATATGTTTTATGTTGTGGGTTAGTTTATGCACTTCTTCAGACTTCCTTTTATTTTTCTTCTGCCTAGTATCTTTTTACTACCATCGCCTTCAATTTAAATCTTATGGGCATGTCCACTCCATTTCTACTACCTCACTGCGACACACACCTACAGGCGTTTACAGTAGGTCTGTTTCCGTACTTGAATTTATTATAATATATTAAAATAGATTCGCAGCAAGTCGTTTCCGTACTTTTGCTGCAAGCCAAATGCAAGCCAAATTTTGCAGCAAAAAGAAGCCAGCTGCCAAATTCTGTTACTGCTGCAGTTTGCTGAAAGTACGGAAACAGACCTAGTGTTTCTGCTACTCTTAATAGGTCTGCTCGCGTACCTCAGCAAACTGCAGCAGTAACCGAATTTGGCAGCTGGTTTCTTTTTGCTACAAAATTTGGCTTGCAGCAAAAGTACAAAAATGACTTTCTGCGAATCTATTTTAATATATTATAATAGATTCAGGTACGCTAACAGACCTAATATCTTTATACACAAAGAGCCAAGCGATGTGAACCCAGTGAGGTAGTAGAAATAAAGTGGACATACCCATAAGATTTACATTGAAGGGGATGGTAGTAATTTTTTTGTCTACTAAACGTCAAATCTGGTCAAATTGAAGTAGTTCCCCTCCAATTTGACATTTAGGTCGAAATGGCGGAAAGGCAGGTTTAACATGCTCTGTGCGCGAGAGGATCGAAGGGGCTTATGATGAAAAGCTATCGCGCGGGCCACAATGCTCCAGCACATTCCATTCCATTCCGATCCAGCACTCTCCAGCTCATGTCCATTCCAGCAAACTGAACACATAGTCTCCATTCGGTTTAGTGTGCGACAATTTACTTGTAAATTTGAAATTTCAGTTTTGCGTGATTATTTTAGAATGGATAGCAATTTTCTATAGTTGTTTGGTATGCTAATAAGCTTTGTGCGCTTGTATAAACAAAACCACAGCAAAAATTTTTTTATTACTAATAATAATACTCTTCTGATCCAGAAAAGTTGAAAGTTGGTCAACTCGTCCATTCCATTCCAACCTTATGTGTTCAGTCTCATACATTTTCTATGCCGCCAACTTTGACGTTTATTCTGGAATGGAATGGATCATTGTGTCCGGCGCTTATACCATCCGTGTTCACTCCGTTTCTACTATCTCACTGTGTGAACCACATCGCCATTCCCCTCATCTCATGGTTTCATCCCGACCACCACGTAATATCACGTTCACACTACACTCTAAATCAGGTATATTTATAGCCCGTTCACACTGTCGCTATATTAGACGCTTTCGATCATTTGATCGCTTTAGAGCTAAATCGACCACAAATCTACCTGATTAACCATACATTTGTCTCGGCTTCTGACGGTCGAAAGCTACTTAATTTAGAGTGAATCCAGTCTTAATCAGATACTATTATGAATTTGGTCCCGGCTGTATTGTTCTCAGAGGGTGCTGAATTCCATCCGTGAGAAGTAGAGTAGATTTGAATGAGATGTAATTCGAATTTCGTTTTAAAATAGTGAAAATTGAACAAACTAGGAAAATCTAGGTTGTACAAGATGAAAAGAAAATATTCTTGCATGTTCCTGAACTATTTCCAATAGTTTTGACGTAAAAAATATTCTGCACATAAATTCGAATGAAATTTCTCTCACTAAATCTTCTCGCTCCAAATCACATCGGCTAATGTGAACTCTTCACCTGATTAACGTGCAGCTTCTAAATCTAAACACCATATTAGGAGCTGTCAAGTAAATCAGGTGAAGTGTTCACACTAGCCCAAGTGATTTGGAGCGAGAAATGCCATTCAAATTTATATGCACAATTTTTTTAGCGGGAAAATTGTTACAAATGTTGCAGGAAATTCTTTGTTTTCATTTTGTACAACTCACATTTTGCTTTGTGTTCAATTTTAACTATTTTAGAACGAATTTCGAATGACATTTCATTCAAATCTACTCTCCCTCTCAGGTATGGAATTTCAAGGTGACAGCTTTCCAAGCTGATCATAAATACAATCTCAGGTTAGATAACTGGATTTTTGGTCCATATACATATACGGAGTAGGGACGCTGGTGAGGAAATAACTTCTTACGCTGTGCCTGGGGCACATCGTAAGAAGTTAGTTCCTAATCAGCGTACCAACTTATTCCATTTTCAAATAAAAAACACTTTGACCTTGAAATTGCGCCTCCATTTACGCAAAGCATTATCCGTCAAAGCAACCTGAGAGTGGCTGGTATTTTTTGCGAGAGTGAGACGTAGGTAAGCAACAAAAAATCTAATCTGAGTATGTAGTTGTCGCATCGCATATTGCATCTCTTGCTGTTCCATGCGATTTCTTTCAACTTTCCAGGCTGACCAACAATACAATCTCAGGTCCCTGGGTTTTTGGTCCGTATGCATATACGGAGTTGGCACGCTGGTTAGAGTAAGTACGCAGTCTTGCCTGAATTTCGGTCACTCGGTTTTGCTATTTATTTCTACACGGAAAAATTTTCGTGTAGAGAAGTGTAGAATATTACAAAGTGACAGTTAATTGCTCTCAACTTTGGCGGCATGGGATTTAGAAATTAGCTTTCTTTGAAAATAACCTTTACAATCTACCAACTGTATGTGAAATACTATGTTACTATTCCATCAATGCTTCTTTCAGCTCTTCAGTTTTAAATTCATTCAGGTTTGCTGCCTCATCATACTGCTATATTATGAACCAAACCAAAGTTTATGAAAGAAACCAAGTTCTAGTAGCAAATTTTAAAAACTACTTTCACTTTAAATTCAATTAGACTGAATGAAAATAGGCGTAGTTTTTCGAAGTAAAACAATTATGTAATCTATTTAATAATTGTTTATTTGATATATATTTCCTTCACACGAATACATAATTTCCATCCATGCATTTCATATCGCGTACACATGCGGTGTTGAAAACTTTAGGTCTGTTCGCGTACCTGAATCTATTATAATATATTCAAATAGATTCGCATAAATGCTTCAAGCCAAATTTTGCAGCAAAAAGAAGCCAGCTACCAAATTATGTTACTGCTGAAGTACGCGAACAGATCTTTTATAACGTCGCACTAACTCAATAGACCAACCAGCTAATTAAAGTGCTTCCTTGCAAACGTATCTGCCAAAAAAACCAAATGTGCTGGAAAATCTTTGCTTCAAGTTTTGCACGAACTATCCTACGCATAAAATTAGTTAATTTGTCGACAGAAAGTTCCGAAGTACAACAAATTTTAAATTTTCAAACAAAATTCAAATTTGACGCGCGTTCAAAATGGCCAAAATGATTGCTTTACGTGACCAAATAAATAGCAGACCATTTAATTCCGTCACCTCGTGCCTGAAAAAACTCTCCACTTGTGCTGCAGCGCCACCTACGAGCAAAGAGCAGCACTAACATTCTGACACTTTTCAGGCAACGTTTCAGGACAGACTGCGTACCGATTTTCTCAAGTGACCTGAAAAAAATTCAGGTGACGGAATTCCGTCACTCTTTTCCCATGCATTTTAAAGGGGAACCGAAATTCAGGCAAGACTGCGTACTTACCTTTAGGAACTAACTTCTTACGCTGTGCCTGGGGTGTGTTCAATGTTCATGCTATAGCTGCTCCAAAAGCATAGCAAACTCTTTGTATTTACGTAAATTAGCTCAGTATTTGCATTGAACTTTGGAAATCGTATGAAATTTTATGGTATTCAGCATATAGCTGCAAAAACCATTAAAATTTTGTGAACATATTTATAACATTTCACCTCTTTCTGGCTTTTGACGCCATATATGTGATAAAGACCGAAAAAAAACGTTGAAAATTTGATGGTATACGAATCAGCGCACCCGGCCTATTAAGCTTCATAGTCGCCTTTTAAAAATTCAAGCTGAGCTGCGCTGTATTTAAGCCAACTTAAAACTCTAATTGAGTTTGTAGTGTTACAATTGTACATATGTTATTTTGAACTTGAATTAGTGTTAGTGGTTTCACAAGATGATAAGAGATGTCGCTTGTGATGCCACATTGTGAAAATTAATAGAGCTGTCACTTTCGGGTAAACTGGACCTGATGCCCCACACCCGGGAAATCCTACCACCAGAGGGCGAAAAGGTGGTAGAAGGGCTGAAAAAATGAAGAAAAACAGACAAAATTATACATAAAAATAAAAAAGAAGATAAAACAATTAAGAAGAAGAAAAATAAGAAAGAAAAGAAGCACCAAAAGCAAACGCACAACTACAAAAACACAAACATATTCGCCCGACATCTATCGGCAAAATTCATGTAACAGCTGTGTGGGGCATCAAGTCCAGTTTTACCGTCACTTTCTCTATTACACAATCTTTATTAATTCTACACGAAATATAACAACAGAAATACATGACTTAATTCATTACAGCGATGCGACCGTCGTTTCCGAGGTGTGCGCGAGAAGAGAGCAAGCCGAACGCTTGCTAGGTCAAGTCAGGGGCCTGAGAGTACGTGATTTATTGATGGAAGAGATTGGCAGGGAGTGAAGGATTTACCATCAGCTGGCACGTAAAATGAGATAAAACTAAAATAAGATCACTTTATCACATGCGAAAGTGAGAAAATATACTGTCAAACGACAGGTGAGAATGTGTATATCCATGTTAGCTGATAGGTGAGAGTGTGTTGGCTTGCGTATAATCCCACCAAGAAGCAGTAAGCGCAGCGAACATTCTTGTATTGGGTTGCATAAAAGTGTCGGAGATATTGCTTTTACTCGCTAAATGGTATCGAAAGTAGTATTTCGCACTAATTACCTTTTCGCTTACCATTTTAATACTCAGAAAATGTTTTGAGAAAATCAATATTGCATAAATCGCCATTCATTAAAATAGTCTCTTTGGCAACGCACATGTATATTGCCTAATGGCAATGAGAAATTTATTTGATCGTAGCAAGGTTGCTTGGCGGGGTTCTTTGTGTCTTTTTTCAACTTGGACTTGGATATTGCTATCTACTTCTCGCAATTATATTGAAATTCACGTACTTTCCGAGCTACATATAGTTCTTCAATCCTCTCGCGCACAAAGCATGTTAAAGCTGCCTTTCCGCCATTTTGCTCTTATTGTAAAATTGGAGGGGAACTACTTGGATTTGACCCGATTTGACAATGAACAGACAAAATATTATTACCATCGCATTCAATGTAAATCTTATGGGCATGTCCACTCCATTTCTACTACCTCACTGCGACACACACCTACACGCGTTTACAGTGTTTCTGCTACTCTAATAGGTATGTTTCCGTACCTCAGCAAACTGCAGCAGTAACCAAATTTGGCAGCTGGCTTCTTTTTGCTGCAAAATTTGGCTTGCAGCAAAAGTACAAAAACGACTTTCTGTGAATCTATTTTAATATATTATAATAGATCAATGCCGCCTAGAAGTACGGGCCGTCAGGCTACGTAATTGTTTTAGCTATGACGTCAATTTGGGCAGGCATTTTGACATTTCCATCTGGCAGTGCCGATATACACCGAAATTTAACGTGCGGATTTTAGCTATAATATGAATAAAACGTTGGCTTTTTGTGCTGTTACGGACAGCTGTTTGCCGCTACTCACAGCAATAAAAAAAAAACAACAAAACAAAACAGTCAGGCGGTGCAATTCGGATGTCATTGCACTCAATTAGTGTTATTGAAATCTAATGGCATTCGAATTGCATTGCCCGTATAAAACAAAACGGGCGGTTGTTGCTCTGCAAGCGTCACCTAAACACTGAAAAAAAAAACAACAACAATGAAGCGGTGCAGTTCGAAAGCAATCAACACCTGAGTGCATTTGAACTGCATTGCTTGATGTTCGGGTTAGGGCATTAATCCCGAGATTGAAATGGAGATCCCGAAATTCGGGATTAGAATTTTCGCGATCCCGAGATAGTCCCGAGATTTCGGGATTTTATAAAAAAAAACTATATTAAGGGAATTTAAACAGATATATTGGCTTATTCGTATTCAATTAAAACTTTATTTCAATTATATATACATAAAACCGGAGGTTTAGTTCATTATAATGTTAAATTTATGCACGTATGTACATGGGTACTAGCAAGTAAGACGTTAATCTATAATTGCATCTAAATTAATCTTATGATCTGATTTTTTCTTATCTTCTTGTGCAATAAAGCTCTTTATTTGGTCATAATAGTTAGTTATAAAATTAGTTCAAAACGAATTGAAATTTAATCAGCATAACGGGTGTTGTGATAATATAATAAAAATACATTATTCTCTTTAGTTGTTTACATATCAATTACAAAACAATATTGCCTTTCAATGAAACAAGTAATAAGTAATAATATCTATTGGTTCAAACTGCTGATTTGTTTGGAAAGTATGTCTTTAATAAACATAATTCGTCAAGAGTTTCAAAATTTAAACTAGACCTGATTTGGCTGCACATATATCCAGCTGCTGAAAAAGATATTTCGGGTACACTTTTTGGTGGGATATTAAGCATGTAACCGTACGGCAGTTGTAATTCATTATTACAACTGGCTTCCGCCTCCGTTTTCATAAAACAATATTTCTTTTAGTATTAAGTTCTGCTTTCTAATTCCCAAAATGGGTTGAAATTTATCAATCCCGAAATCTCGGGAATCCCGATAAAAAATTCAGGATCCCGAAAATGTCCCAAATGTGTCGGGATCCCGAGATCTCGAAATCTCGGGATTGCATGCCCTAGTTCGGGTGATTCTTGCTTGATAGATAAGCTGTTGCAGGAGTTGGCGGCAACGGTATAATCAGTTGGGAAAACTGAGCGGACTGGTTGGCGGGAGTTGCATTTGGTGGAGGTTTTTTTGTTGGGCTGGATCGAGAAGTTGGGTTTTGGCACTTGATTATAGAAGTTGGGAGAGAACGAAAAATTTGATTTTTAGTCAGGAGCAAGCTGGTGGATTGTTTTTTTCTGATGGTGTATATTTTCGCCGAAGTGGTGTTATACTCCGCGGTCAATTTTCACTTTTACGATTCTATCATTGGAAAAAAAGTGATATATATTGTCCGTACATAAACAAGAAACGTAGAAATAGTAAATAGATTGATGTTTATAGTTTTATAAGTGTAAAATTGAAATCCATTAAAAATGTTCAGTGGGTCAGGAAACGGTACCGTCGTCTGGACTCCCTGGTAAGTGGAATTGCCTTATTTTTATAATTTTATTGCATTTATCTGCTTTTTTTTAAAATTCTAATTAGAATTGAGTTTTTTTATTTCTTTTAAATGTTAATTCAGTTTAATTTTAAACTCCATTTAATAAATTATACTTTAATGCTATTATTAAGTTTTAAATTTTGAATTTGATTTCTGTGTATTTTATAGTAGAATATATTTGTTATTTTGGTTATTTTTGGCAAATCCTGTTTTATTTTTTTTTCATCCTGGTATTTGGCAGTTAGCAATGTCTAACTAATTTAGTCAGGTAGGTTCAGTGAGGCCATGAATGGAAGATGGGCTCCCTTCTTCCCATCTCATTTAGTTTCTTGGTTGGTCTGCGTCTGTAAAGCGTGACCCAGCTAGGACTTGACCTACCCCTCCAAATACCCACGACACCGGTGACTAGCCGGCACCGCAAAGTCACGCAAGGGTAGCAGGTCAGGGAAAAAATTTCTGTTGTGGTGGCGACTGTTCACAGCTGTCCCGCAACAGTGCGTGAACGCGTTGTAATAATAATATTTATTCTTTTCTTTGATTTATTCTTTCATATTTTGCAAGTTTGATTTGTAGTTCTTTAATGTAATTAAAGTGAATTAAGCTTTCAATAATCTTTTAGGTGTTTTGCAGATGATTATTTTTATCGGTCCGTTTTGTATTTGAATTTGTTGTAGCATTCTTTTGAGCATGTTTTTGAATTTCTTTATATGAGATGTGTTTGGAATTTTGTGGCTCTTTTTTCGGCACACATTTGATATATTCTTTTCAGTTGTTTTTGATATCAGCTTCTCCAATGTCAAAGCTAATTTCGGTGAGTTATTACTGCATCTAACTGTGATTTTATTATTTTCCATTGTCACTCTTGGAATATGCTCTATATCGAATTTTGATTTCATCAGACATTCTATATCAGCGTTTGAATCGCTGTTACAAGCAAAAGCTTCTTTAGGCTTCATATTGTGTTTTATCAATCTTTTTATTTTAATAGTCGAGTTGCTGTTATGTAAATCAGCTTCCATATGTTTTATGTTGTGGGTTAGTTTATGCACTTCTTCAGACTTCCTTTTATGTTTCTTCTGCCTAGTATCTTTTTACTACCATCGCCTTCAATGTAAATCTATGGGCATGTCCACTCCATTTCTACTACCTCACTGCAACACACACCTACAGGCGTTTACAGTAGGTCTGTTTCCGTACTTGAATCTATTATAATATATTAAAATAGATTCGCAGCAAGTCGGTTCCGTACTTTTGCTGCAAGCCAAATGCAAGCCAAATTTTGCAGCAAAAAGAAGCCAGCTGCCAAATTCTGTTACTGCTGCAGTTTGCTGAAAGTACGGAAACAGACCTAGTGTTTCTGCTACTCTTAATAGGTCTGCTCGCGTTCCTCAGCAAACTGCAGCAGTAACCGAATTTGGCAGCTGGTTTCTTTTTGCTACAAAATTTGGCTTACAAAAACGACTTTCTGCGAATCTATTTTAATATTAGGTGTACAACTTTGCTTCCGCCGTTTTGCAATAGATGGCTGTAGCCAGTGGCGTGCACTCCATAGAAGCAAAGAAGCATTGCATACCCTAATAATCCATAGCGTTCATAATATTTTTTCTTGAATTTAATTTTCGCGTTGTACTGTATACATTGATGCTAACTCGGCATTTTGTATACATAATTGTTATATGTACACGCTGTGCTGCATCCGCTCGTAACGTAAGGTAAGCACAGATCGCTTTGCTTCCACCTTACGCACACTGCCATACGAGACGATTATACCGTGGAGATACACGTATAGTGTATAAACCATTGTTTGGTTGCCTTGCTTAGGCGATATCAAATTTGCATGTGTGTTTGTAACTTGGAAGCATGCTTCTTCGCACGTTGGCTTGGAATTCGAGCAGCGGTATTAGCGATGAAGTCTCATGTCTCTCAGCCGAACTTTTCAGCACGATTTTAGCTGCATGTTCGCTGTGCTCCTGTGTTCAAGCAGAGGTGCGCGGACGGCGCTGCTAAAAGATTTCCACTTTTGTGAATGAATTATTTGACTGCTACAGTACTACGAAAAATTTTATGTGCTATAAAATTGAAAATTGTAGTTATATATAAAAATGTTTGACGTGAAAGAACTAATTTTTTAAATCTAGAATAAATATATTAAAAATAAAAATAGAATAAAAATAAAATTTGAATTTAAAATTAATAGATTTTGTGCAAATTAAACCCAAAAAAATAAAAGAAATACGTTAAAGATTAATTGTGTTAAAAGATAAACATCAATAGGCTCGTATCACACTTAAAAGGAAGTGTTCACACAAATTAATGATGTGGAAACATGTAGTCAAACATGTGCTCAAACAGTTAACAGTTCAATCTAATGCGCGGCTTTTGGTACAAAAGTGTATTTTAAAATATTTTTTTTTACTTTTTTATGCAAGAAAATACACTTGTACTTCTATGGCTGAGTATATTTTGACAGTTGCATACCTAAGGTGAAAAGGCTGTGCACGCCACTGGCTGTAGCGGTAAGTGGTAGTTGAAATTAATAGATCATTAATGTCACACAATAAGCTTAGGTATTTGTAAACATAACGCCATCGAAATATTAGTCGATTTGTGTGTGCATCATAAAGTTATTCTCGATTAAACATGTCAGCTTACGAGCCAAATTCTCGTCATTTGCGGTAGGTTTTAATTTTCTTCTTTAATATGAAGAAATCTGCGACTGAGGCTCATCGAATGCTCTCAAATACCTATGGTGAGGCCGCTATTAGTGAAAGAACGTGCCGAGAGTGGTTTCAACGCTTCAAGAACGACGATTTTAACGTCGAAGACCAGCATGGCGGTGGAAGAGAGAAGGTTTTCGAAGATGCAGAATTGGAGGCATTACTTGATCAAGACTCGTGTCAAACGCAACAAAAATTGGCAGGATCATTGGGAGTGACGCAATAAGCCATTTCAAAACGCCTGAAAGTCATGGGAATGATTCAGAAACAAGGAAATTGGGTGCCGTACGAGTTGAAGCCGAGAGATGTTGAACGGCGTTTGTGTGTTTGTGAACAGCTGCTTGCAAGGCAAAGACGGAAAGGATTTCTGCATCGCATTGTGACTGGGGACAAACAATGGGTTCATTAAGATAATCCTAACCACAGAAAATTATGGGGATATCCCGGCCATGCTTCCACGTCGACAGCCAAACATAATATTCACGGGTCCAAGGTCATGCTCAGTATTTGGTGGGACCAGCTCAGCGTAGTGTATTATGAGTTGTTAAAACCGACTGAAACAATTACAGGCAATTGTTATCGAACGCAATTAATCCGTTTGAGCCGACCATTGAAAGACAAACGGCCGCAATACAACGAGAGACATGATAAAGTAATTTTACAACATGACCATGCTCGACCCCGTGTTGCGACAGTGGTGAAGACATACTTGGAAACTTTGAAATGGGAAGTCCTACCCCACCCGCCGTATTCTCCAGACGTTGCTCCCTCGGACTATCACTTGTTTCGATCAATGGCACACGGCCTGGTTGACCAGCACTTCCGGTCTTATGAAGAAGTAAAACATTGGATCGATTCGTGGATCGATTCAAAAGATGACCAGTTTTTTCAACGCGGGATTCCTATGCTGCCCGAAAGATGGAAGAAAGTAGTGGCCAGCGATGCACAATACTTTGAATCATAAATGTATAACCAGTTTTTTACAATAAAGCCTCGAATTTCGGAAAAAAACGGCGGAAGCAAAGTTGTACACCTAATATATTTTAATAATATTTTATTTATTAATATTAGTTTGCGTCAGAGAAAACGTAGTAGCCATAGGTTTTTGGAAAAACATTCGATACGACTGTCAGTGGCTGCAGAGATAATCGGCATAGTTCCCCAGAGAACACGTTACATAATTAATAGCATAGTTTTATGAAACAATAAATTTAAATTGGAGTAAAGCAATTGTAGAGTTATTTACACAATAGAACGACTCTTGCAGCTTTTCCCATATATATATATACATATATACATACATATATATATATATATATATATATATATATATATATATATATATATATATATATATATATATATATATATATATATGCATACATATATATATATATATATATATATATATATATATATATATATATATATATATATATATATATATATATATATATATATATATATATATATATAATATATAGTATATAGGGTATATATAATATATAATATATAGGGTGTTTGGTACTCGGTGGACACTTTTGTACTTTTGTAAGGACGCATTCCTTGATATATTTTGAGCAAAAAATTGTTGTACAGAGTGGTCCGGTTTTCAAAATCTGCGGAGTTACAGAGTGGTCAAGAAAAGTTTTTCGGACCTGTACCCTGACTCACTTAAATCGTTATATTTTGAAAACTAATAATTATAACGCAAAATTTTGTGGCTTATTTTTTATGGAATTAAATTACCTTTGATTTGATGTAACAATAAGAAAATCGATGAAAAATTGAGATTCTTGACATTTTATCCGTCAAGAATGAGGAGTATCTCTGCTTTTCTCCATTGCTGAAATTTTCGCTCGAAAGAATGACCAGATAATGGAGACACGTCAAAATTTACCTTCACGGTTAACTCAGTACCAGCCTTTAGCTGATAGGTGAGAGTGTGTTGGCTTGCGTATAATCCTATCAAGAAACAGTAAGCGCAGCTTACAACTGGCAGCAAACGAAATTCCCTGTATTGGGTTGCATAAAAGTGTCGGAGATATTCCTTTTACTCGCCAAATGGTATCGAAAGTAGTATTCCGTGGTAACTACCTTTTCGCTTACCATTTTAATACTGAGAAAATGTTTTGAGAAAATCAATATTGCATAAATCGCTATTCGTTAAAATAGTCTCTTTGGCAACGCACATGCATATTGCCTAATGGGAATGAGAAACGTATTTGATCGTAGCAGGGTTGGGGTGAACTTGGATGCTTGTCCCCTAGAGTAGTTCAGTTTACTCACCGACACACCCTGTGAGGTAGTAGAAATGGAGTGGATATGCCCATAAGATTTACATTGAAGGGGATGGTAGTAATTTTTTTCTGCTCATTGTCAAATCAGGTCAAATCCAAGTAGTTCCCCTCCAATTTGATAATGAGAGCGAAATGGCGTAAAGACAGCTTTAACATGCTTTGTGCGCGAGAGGATTGAAGGGGCTAATGGTGGAAAGCTATACCGTTCGTGTCCAGGGGCTGGGCACACCGATATGTAAAGTGAATTTTGCAACATTTCTAAAGCACTCAAACTGTTCTTTGTGTTGACAGTTGTTGTGGGAACGGGGGGTAGGGGGTTTGAGGGTGCTCTTGAGGTTTGTATTTGTGGCGCCAAATATATGGACGATAACGAGTAATGTTAAATGTGATAAAAGGTATA
>OZ022263.1:136359301-136399301 GCA_963978885.1 Nemotelus pantherinus
ATATATATATATATATATATATATATATATATATATATATATATATATATATATATATATATATATATATATATATATATATATATATATATATATATATGTATATATATATATATATATATATATATATATATATATATATATATATATATATATATATATATATATATTACTAGCTATTGTGAAGTGTTGTGAAAGTGCAGTGAAAGTGTGCCGGAGTAAATTAATGTCAAGTCCGTATAAGAAATCGTGAAACTTTTTTTGTCCATATACAACGCGAGTATGCAAGGCTTTTAGCCTCGACACAATTCAAGAGACTCCAGATTTTCAGTCAGTCTCATCTGACGAGTTTCCTTGCTTGAATAGTGCAACTGCGGAAACCAATATCATGGCACTAAATCAACAGCCACATGCGGTTGTTCCTGAAGATATTTTTGGTTCTTTGCGAATCCCTGACGCCGTAAAAGATTTGCCAAGATTTGACGGCAATCCTCGGCTACTCCATGAATTCCTCAATAACGTAGAGGAAATTCTCTCTTTCATCAGAGAAATAGATGGCACTCCTTACTCAAGAATAATTTTGCGAGCCATCCGCAACAAAATCGAGGGAGAAGCGAACGAAGTGCTGAATATGTTCGGGACCCCTCTGATATGGGAGAATATAAAAAGTAATTTAATTCTCCATTATGCCGATAAAAGGACTGAAACGTCATTAATACGTGACTTGCATATGTTAAAGCAAAGTGACAAATCAGTCGAAAAATTTTATGGGGAAATTGTTGAAATTCAAGCCAGAATGTATAATAACATTTTGATCCAAGAGAATGACTCAAATGTGATCGAAGCAAAGAAAACATTGTTTGCGGAGATGTGCCTTAATACTTTTTTAACTGGGTTACGAGAACCATTAGGGTCTGTTATCCGAGCGATGTGACCAGAAACGTTGGCTACAGCTCTTTCGTTCTGCATCAAAGAGCAGAATATATCTTATATGCGATCGGACAATCGACCACAGCCCAAGATAACTACTACTCGTCCACAGCCTAAACCATCAGGCAATAATTTCTTTCTAACACAACTAAAACCATTTCTGAACAGTTTCCCTAATTTCTCACCAAGCCCATCTTTTGACAACTTCCAATTTAAACCACCAAACGTGCACACACAATACGCACCAGCGATCTTCCAACGAAACAACCCTTTCGCTCAAAATCAAAATTTTAATACCTTTGGGCGACAATTTTCAAATCCTAATCAACGTTTTAATACATTTGGGAAACCATTTCCAAATCCCAATCAGCAATATAATACTTTTGGGAGACCGTTTCTCAACCAAAATCAGAACGTTTTTGGGAAACAGTCGCATTCTTCAAAACCAGAGCCGATGGAAATTAGTTCGGGAAACACGGTTTTACGAAACCGTCCAATGAACCAACAGGCTCAACAAACAAATTACCCTAAGTACATAGTAGAAGAACTACACAACATTGATACTGACAACACAACCAACGAAGAATTTGCATACATGCTGCCTTAACTCGACCAAACAGCTTATCAAGCTTATTTGGAACGATATTACAACAATGAGGAGACAAAAGATGACAGTGCTACTCCAACCGACCAAGAAATTCAAATTGACGACACCACAAATTTTACCACAGATGCCTCGACCGACCAACAGGATACATGGACATCAACAAACACGTTAACGACCTTCCCTATACAAACATTTCATCACCTTTTGGACGTCCATTAAAATTCCTAATTGATACTGGAGCCTCTGCTTCATTTAACCCAGAATACATTCACCCAGATGATCTGGAAGATATAGAACCAGTAACAATCAATACAATCCTTGTTGAACATAAATTGACAAAACAAGTTAAATTGCATAATTTCATTGAATTTAACCAACCGGGCGAAAACACATTTTTGATATTCAAGTTCCATAAATATTTCGACGGACTTTTAGGACTAGACGTACTGACCTCCCTAGGAGCTTCTGTAGACCTTGCAAATAAGACTCTGGTAATAAAAGGTTCTATCTTGCCAATACATTTTAAACCAAACCTTTCGTCATGAAAACTAATAATTCCTCCTAGGTCTAAAATAATAGCTAAAATACCTGTTGACATTAAGGATGGTGATATTTATCTAAGGCGTACAATAGTTAAGGAGGGTGTTTATATTGCCGAAGGAATTTACCACACCAAGAACTGGTACGGTCTGGTTGAAGTGACCAACTTAACTGATTGCGATCAGGTTGTACTATTAGAGCAACCATTGAAAGTAGAACCACTCTGTAAAAACTATATAGAAGTTAACAATTTCACATTCCAAACCACTCCTCTGGAAACGACTACACAGGATATTACCAAATTACTTCGCACTTCTCATTTGAATACAGAAGAGAAGAAAATGTTATTTCACATTTGTCGAGAATACGATGACATATTTTTTCATGAAGGACAGACACTATCATTCACAAACCAAGTGAAATACCGTATCAAGACTACAGATGATATACCTGTGTATACAAAATCTTATAGGTATCCTTTTGCTCTCAAAGATTAGGTCCGTAGGCAAATCAATGATATGCTTCAACAAGGCATAATCCGTCCAAGCTACTCTCCCTGGAGCTCTCCAGTTTGGATTTTACCTAAAAAGTTAGATTCAAGCGGAAAGCAAAAGTGGAGGCTTGTAATAGACTACCGCAAGTTGAATGAAAAAACAATTAGCGATCGCTACCCCCTTCCAAACATTACGGAAATACTCGATAAACTTGGTAAATGCATGTACTTTACCACTTTAGATCTGGCTAGTGGCTTCCATCAAATAGATATGGATCCAGTGGACATAAAAAAAAACAGCCTTCACAGTAGATGGTGGGCATTACGAGTATGTCCAGATGCCTTTTGGGCTGAAAAATGCCCCTTCCACATTTCAAAGAGTTATGGACAATGTCCTCCAAAATTTGCAAGGAACAATTTGTCTCGTCTATTTGGACGACATTATAATCTATTCTACGTCTCTCCAAGAACATGGCGAAAACCTCAGGAAAGTTTTCCACAAATAACGAAATGCAAACCTTAAAGTGCAACTTGATAAATAGGAATTTCTACGTAAAGAAATAGCATTCCTTGGTCATGTGGTAGCTACAGAAGGAATCAAGCCCAATCCTGACAAAATTAGAGCTATAAAACACTTTCCAATACCTAAGACTACGAAAGAAATTAAAGCCTTTCTGGGACTACTAGGGTACTTTAGGAAATTTACCAAAGACTTTGCACGACTCACAAAACCTCTAACAGAATGTCTGAAAAAGGACAAGAAAATTTAAATAAACAATCGATACCTAAATGCCTTCAACACTTGCAAAAATTTACTAATGAATGATCCAATACTGCAATAACCAGATTTTAATAAGCCTTTTATTCTGACAACAGACGCCAGTAATTATGCATTAGGCACTGTTTTATCACAGGGACCTATTGGTCAAGATCTTCCTGTATGCCATGCTAGCAGGACCTTAATGGATTCCGAGATCAAAAATTCAACAGTTGAGAAAGAACTGCTGGCTATCGTTTGGGCCACCAAATACTTAAGACCTTATTTGTTTGGTCGGTAATTCCTCATCATCACAGACCACAAACCGTTAACCTGGTTAATGAGCCTTAAGGATCCTAATTCTAAGTTAGTTCGGTGGAGACTTAGATTGGAAGAATTCGATTATAAAATCATATACAAAAAGGGAATTCAAAACTTAAACGCGGATGCCCTTAGCAGAATCAAACCGGAAGAATCAGTAAATGAAATAGATATCAACACAAATGAAACACAGCCAACATTAACTCCCGATGACGGGGACTCCACTGTTCACTCTGCTCACGAAAACCTAAATGATGGAATACCCATATCCGAACGTCACCTTAATGAATTCAACCTTCAGATAATTCTTGAAAAAAACAGATAAAAGGCCTCCCCACACCTTGGAAACCATTTTTCGAAATAAACAACGTAGAACATTCCGTCTGCCCAGTTACACAGAGGAAAGTTTAGTTAAAATATTTAAGGAATACCTTGCACCAAATAAATTATCCGCGATCTTTACCGATAATGAGACTTGTAATAGACTACCGCAAGTTGAATGAAAAAACAATTAGCGATCGCTACCCCCTTCCAAACATTACGGAAATACTCGATAAACTTGGTAAATGCATGTACTTTACCACTTTAGATCTGGCTAGTGGCTTCCATCAAATAGATATGGATCCAGTGGACATAAAAAAAAACAGCCTTCACAGTAGATGGTGATTATGTCTTTAAATGATTATGTCTTTATTGAAAGCCCCTGTACAATAACTAACGTTTTGATGGCATTAATCCTGGAATGGTACCGATGAGTAATTTTTACTCACATGCGGTGTATATTTCGTCGCGCATCAGCCAGTTGGCCACTCTGACTGCCATGAGGCTAGAAGCTATATAATATTTTTATGTTTAATGATCAAATAAAACATGTGCATAATACTATTGTTGCCTTCCTTTTAGTAAAAACATGTAGCTAAATTTATCCAAAAATGTACCGTACTATTCTAGGGTTAATACTGTATTTGAGTCCTATCTTGCGGTCTTGCAGTCATAGTTGGTGGACGGTTGGGGTTATGCAGTGATTGCTTTGATAAAACGTCAAGTATTTCTTTCAAATATTTACGAAGTTGGGTCATTAGGTTCGTAGAAAAGGGAGTAAGAAGTGCAAATAAATATGCAAATTTGTTTCTCTTTTTCAATATATTCACCTGCTACTCTGATACTTTTTTCCGATTTTTAATTAGTATATACAATACACCTTTTGAAAAATGTTTTGTCTTTGCCTCCTTTTTTCATAGATAGCTTCTTTCAACCACTGTAAAAATGAAGCGTAATATTCTCAGGTTTTGGAGACGACTTTATTTTTAAAATGTTTCAAAATACAAGATCCGTTCTGAGTCCTAAAACGGCTGCCATGACTTTTCCAGCAGATTGGGACACCTTGAACTTCTTCAGTGATGATGTGCGTATTTGTGTCATTGCATAGCTCCTTTTTTGGACTCAGGCTCATAATGATCAGACTAAGTTTTGTCTCCAGTAGCGATTCGACTACCAATAAAAAAACTCCACCCTCGTCTTCACTATGCAGGTCCTCGTTGTGGTTCGTCTTCAAATGAGTCTTTTTCTGGTTTAAAAAGACGGATGTAAACGGATGTCATCTTTTCCATTATAGTTTGAGCTGACTTTCCTTGTTTGGCGAGAAACTTCATAGCAGCGGGGTAGTCGGTTATATTTTACACTTTCATCCAGATTGAGTTGCTTGGTTGACGATAGGTCAAAAACTACTGGCTCGATTAAAATAAACCCTGCAATTGATACTTATTATGCGTCTCTAAAGCCATTACGTTTCATTAAACTTACCCCATTTATGACCTACCTACTCATTTCATAAGCTTAATGACCCAGCCTGAAAACATTGTACCTTTCAATCGTACAAATCATTTGAAGTGCAAATATGATCAAATAAATATTTGTTGGCTTATGCTGCATGTATAGGGTAAGTATAGGGCAATTAAATTCCGGCACATCACACAGTTTTTTTCTTCATTGTATATATTATATTTTACACACCGTGCTCAAAATGCATACACTAAATTAAGTTTCGTTAGATTTGAAATTTAAGTCGTTGCACTGAAGAAAATGCAAGTCATGTTTTTGGTAGTGTCAGTTAGATTAAGCCAAGCCTACCAGCTGCAAAAGTATCCAGAAAAATCAAATAAAATAATTCTAATGTGGATGAAAACATTATTACAACAATAACATACAAATTTCTTATTTTAAATTTTGTTTAAAAAACACAATTACCACAATAACAGACACAAATCTAATTTGGTCAGATTTCACATCCGCAATTATTAGATAGTTTGTTGTGCATTAATTAAGGAAGAACTGCGCAAAATATAAACTGAATTCAAACACAACTTTGAGACAAGTGGCATTAGCTTTGAATAACTTTTCTTCATCTGCTTTCATCAAATTTACGTAGTAAAGAGCTGGTGAGATTTTCTAGAAGTAATTTTCATTTGGGGGCCAATATTTATTAAAAAACAAGGTTTTGATCGAATTATCAAATTTGCTTGTATTAATTCCATTTCAGTAGCACTCAAACTGTAGAAAGCATGAAAACGATAAACGTAGCAAATCTAGCATAGATTAAAACCGATAAACCAATGCAAGCTGCGGGGACATCTATACAAAATCTTCTTCATATGATGCAAACAATATATTTTTGACCATGTCTTTAATTTTAAAGTGGGTTGTATGTTTAATTTTGGGGTACAATTAACAATGGAAATGTGTATATCATGTGCAGTACCTTTGAATTCGAGTTAGGTTCGCATTTTACGTTAATTAGCACGAACATATGCATGCTGTTCGGATTGAAAATGTATTTAGATATCTTAGTAATTGAACTTTGCAAACATATTGATTTTGTAATGCTGCGCACTGCTTGCGATTTCCCCATTATGTCGGTTTGTAATCAAATGGCTGTTTCAAGGCTATTGAAAAAGTTGCAATTTGGTATTAAATTTACAAGGTCGGGATAGGGAATTATAAATGACGTTGACTCGATGCGCACTAAATATGCATGTTCGCACGTTTGAATGAATAGAAACTAAGTGAATTTGGAGTCATAATGCAATTTCTTATATTCGATAGGATGTTTACACAACTTTTTCACTTTCGAGCATTAAACTAAAACAACCAGCACATGTTTTCTGAGTTGAGGTTTTTGGATCGAAATTTCTTCCCAAATTAAAAATGGGTACATTGTCTCTGACAGCTCACGTTTTTTGTTCGAACTGGCTAAGCGGATACTATGACAAAAAGTATTTAGCGTGCCGTTATGCCATAAACCATCAATAGTTCAAAGGCTCAGGCAAGTACATGACTAAAACAGAGAAAATACTTTTTTGGTCAATCATAGTGCTTCTTGTACGTTTTTACTACTCAATCACCAAGTTTAAAAATATTTTACATTTCTTTTCTATGGTAATTCTATAGCTCAGAACTACGTTTTGAAATGAATGCCTAGCTATGAAGGCAAGGAGACATATATGGGGAAAGCAGATATCAATTAGCCGATATCGATTCCATTATTCTTATTTTAAGTGCCACATTATTTCTTATTTTCTGAAGCGCTGGTGTTATGCCCAGTCGTCACTAAAGCTATGATATGACAATTAATGGAGCACTGGTACTATGCCCAGCCACCCGCTATTAAGACAACACAAACCAAACAAATACAGCCATGAGCATACGGCGGGATTCGAAACCTCAGGTAGTAGATCGCTGCTTCGCGAGCTGGCACCTTCTACCCCGGCACCTCTCATACCCTGGTCCTGGAACTCTCATAACCTGGCCTTGGACCTTTCATAACCTTATCTTACCATATCCGAAAGTATTTTACATTTGATGTTTTGATATATCCCTCTCTCTCTCTATATGTTTAAAATGTTCCGAAAATTCAAGTTTTCAATAGAACGGTTAAGCTGTTATGCAAACATTCATCGAAAGATAGTTGCAGCGTATTCCTTTATTATGACCCCTACCATTTTTCTCGTGAATTTTTCCAGATACAGATTTTCTTTTTCAATTTCAAGACTGCTTATGTGTGGTAATTTAGAACACGTGGAGGTTCGATATTTTGAAAAGAATTTTCACGTACCTGCTTTAACTAAAATGTTGCCCAAATATTTATTTTAAATCAGAATTGTTTATTTGTGATATGCATAAATACTTCCTATAAATTTCGTAATGATCCGATGTTTCTGCCAGGAGTTATGACAAATAATATCTTAGAAAAAAAATGTTGTTACTTTTAGGCAATCAGCGCTCACATAGAATGAAAAATTACCAAACCGTTATCAATGCCAATCATAAAACGTTATCAGTTTTCATTCCCCGCAATTATTTCACACAATAATTGTCTTTCCTTAGAAATATGGAAACAATCACTAAAATGCCCACTGCTGCCTTGACATGGACCGACCTAGAATTTCAGCTCGATCACGTTACGCACATTAAATAATCTCACTAAATCTTTTTTTCTGATTTATGTACACATGTAAAGAAAAGACGGGCAAATTTAGTATTAATTATCTTTGAAAATCAATAAAAATAGGCCGTCAATTATTTCATGTGGCACCAGTTTTACTCTTGGTTGTTTTTAAGTTTCCTCCGGTAACATTTTGAATTCGAAATTGTGTTACGATACTCAAATACTTATGTTCATCACGTATAAAATCCATAGCCTCCAGCCTAACATTATCACTCTAAATTTACTCAGTTTCTATTCATCCATCCGTGCGTACCAACATATTTCTTCAAAAATGAATAAAAATATAAAAGATATTGAGACAGAGCGAACAGTGATGTATGATCTAGATATGAATGATCTAATTACAGTTCCATTTCTAGCTTCATGCAAATCTTCGTGCTAATTGCCGTAAAAAGCGAACTTAACTCGAATCCAAAGTACTGCACATGATACACACATTTCCATTGTTGATTGTACCCAACATTAAACATACAACCCACAGTTAAATGAAAGACGTTGTCAAAAATATATTGGCTGCATCTTTATGCGAAGAAAGATTTTGGATAGATGTCCCCGCAGCTATCGATTTCGCAAGGTAAATATACATATGAGCAAAACTTTTCATGGGCGCGCACCCACCAATACTACCAGCAAATGAATTTCCAGATGTGGGAACACGTATGAGTTTTCTGAAATATGTTCTCATTACGCAACACACGACTTTATTTTTTGTTGAAGATTACTATAAAAGTAATATATCATTCATTCTAAGCATTTTTTCGATGTAAAATGTGAAATTGAAATTGTCGGTGTTTGACAACGTAGACAACCAAAATTGACAGCATAAACAGCCGTTTGAGAGCCACTGAATTTTACCAAATCTACCGCAAATTCTCCCTCTGGTGGCGAATACCGCAACTAGAGGACAAGTATCCAAGTTTTACCGCAGGGTTGCTTGGCTGGGTACTTTGTGTCTTTTTCCAACTTGGACTTGGATATTGCGGTAAAACTGGACTTGATGCCCCACACAGCTGTTGCATGAATCTCGGCGATAGATGTCGGGCTAATATGTTTGTGTTTTTGTGGTTGTGCGTTTGCTTTTGGGGCTTCTTTTTTTTCTTTTTCTTAATTGTTTTATCTTCTTTTTTATTTTTTTGTATAATTTTGTCTGTTTTTCTTCATTTTTTCAGCCCTTCTACCACCTTTTCGCCCTCTGGTGGTGGGATTTCCCGGGTGTGGGGCATCAAGTCCAGTTTACCCGATATTGCTATCTACTTCTCGCAATTGTATCGCAATTCACGTACTTTCCGAGCTATATATAGTTCTTAAGATATGGTCAAGTACCGACATCAGTGTCTGCTCGTGCGTATGGCACTACTTGCATCGTTGTTTCCTACAGTAGCCTACCCCAGTGATAACGTATATAGATCAATGTGTTTGAAATGTACCGCGTCTTGCTTTGGCATTCGTTCCAGGATAAGTTTTACTTGCTGCAGGACGAGAATAGCTTGTGTTCCAATTTCACGTTTTCAATGTGTGCAGGCTTGAGTCGCTCGACTGCTACAGTTCTGATCTTCTCGTTTGAAAACGCGGTCGCTAACTCGTTCAACGACTTGGTACGGTCCAGCATACGGTTGCTGCAAAGATTTCTTTCCAGCTCCTTGTTTTAAAAACACATGACTGCATGTGTTAAGGTCTTTGAAAACGAAGATACTTTGACTATTGTGATGTGATGCTGGTGCTGGTTTTAGCTGTTTCATTCTTTGCCGAAACTTTTTGATAGAAATAGAAGGTTGCTCCGATGATGCGCTGTCATCGAAGAACTGTCCTGGTAACCGAATTTGTATTCCATATAGCATTTCAGCGGCTGAACAACCAATGTCTTCTTTATAGGCTGTCCTTAAGCCTAACATCACAGCGGGAAGTAAGTCAATCCAATGAATTGTCTCATGGCACATTATAGCAGCTTTCAACGTACGATAGAATCGTTCAACCATTCCGTTTGATGCGGGGTGGTATGCTGTTGTTCAAATTCGGTTTGTAACGACAAATTGTAGCATGGCTTGGATTAATGCCGACTGAAACTGCGCACCTTGATCGGTTGTAACTGTTTCGGGCGTCCCAAATCTTGCTACCCAGCAAATGAAAAAGGTTGAAGCTATGGTGTCAGCTGTGATGTCGTCCAAAGGTATTGCTTCGGGCCAACGCGAAAATCTATCGACCATTTTCAGGATATATGTGTATCCGTGTGAAGGTGATAGTGGCCCGACAACATCTAAATGTATATGCTGGAATCGTGCGTTTGTTGAGGGAAACTGCTGTGGTGCCAGTGTTATGTGTCGATTAATGTTAGATCTCTGGCATGCTTTGGAAGCAGATCCTGTAGTTCGACATCGCTGGTTTGTTCTTTAGCAATATCTTCAGCACTTGGAGCGGCTATTTGACACACGGTATCGACATCTGTTCTAGAAAGTGCATCAGCCACGGTGTTGAGCGCTCCCTCAATATGGTGTATACTCGTCGTAAATAGGCTGATAGATTCCAGTTGCCGCATCTGTCGAGGCGAAGCTTTATCCGAGCGTTATAAAAATGCGAAGGTTAAAGGTCTATGGTTCGTCACGAACGAAAATGATCTGGCTTCGAGCATATGTTTGAAATATTTTACAGCTTCGTCAACAGCTAACAACTCCTTATCATAAGTGCAGTATTTCATTTGCGCTGCGTTTAATTTCTTCGAAAAGAAACCTAGCGGTCTCCATGTGTTGCGCTCTTTTTGTTCTAATACAGCACCGATAGATACGTCAGACGCATCGGTTCGAAGTAGTAACTCAGCTCCTTCTTTCGAATGTGCAATCTGCGTGGCATTTGCAATCATCTTCTTGCTTTCCTCAAACGCTTTGAAAGTGTATTGGGTCCTATTGATTGGCCTTTTATTGTTTTTTCCGTTCGACAACAGGGAGTAAAGTGGCGCAAGTATTCTAGCTGCGCCTTTAAAGAAGCGTCGATAAAAATGTATTATTCCCAAATACCTTCGTAGCTCGAGAAGGTTCTTTGGCTTTTTATAGGTGATGATGGCAGTCACTCGATCTGGCAAGGGTTTGATTCCTTCGTTGCTTCGCTCCGAAAACGCACTTGGATATGTTGATTTTCATACCGTATGCTTTGAGCCGTTCGAACACTTATTTTTAAATGCCTTCTGTGCTCCTTTGCATTATTTGATGTCACCAGAATGTCATCGATGCACGCGAAACAAAAACAGAGACTTCGCAGAACCGTATCAATGAAGCGCTGAAACGTTTGCGCTGCGTTGCGCAAACCAAATGTCATTCGGCAAAATTTGAACGATCCGAATCGTGAAATCAACGCATTCTTAATGGCCTCATAACGATTTGGCGGTGGCGATTCGACGCGCGACTTGTTCTAAAGTTACCAAATTCAACGATGGTACAATTATGTTAAATCGATTCAGATCGCTTGTGATTCGATGCGTCGCGAATGGAGCCTCTACTTGAACGAACCACAAGGTAGGGCGTCATTGCTAAAACGGTGGTAATTTAATTGTTTCCATTGTTTCTACACAGTGTCTCGAAGATTCGAAGACGCGGCGCGATATTATTGGCGTTGTGGCGTCTGTTTTATCGTCAAATGCAGTAGCCATTTTTACTGTCACTATATCGTTTATTCACTCGAAAGCCTTTTGCGTAGGGGTCACCTATGTGGAAATTAATGGAGCTGTCACTATGTCACTATCTATATAACACAATCTTAGCTAATTCTACACGAAATATAATAACAGAAATAAATGAGATAATTCTCAGTAGCAATGCGGCCGTCGTTGCCGAGGATTGCGGGAAAAGAGAGCAGGCTGAACGCTTGCTAGGTAAAATACCGACATCAGTGTCTGCTCGTGCGTATGGCACTACTTACATCGTTGTTTCCTACAACATGGGATTGAACGAAGCTTTCAAAAGACATTAAATAAAGTGACTTCGAGTCAAGTAGACGTGTTTGTATTTAAATTGCGCAGCGAACAAAGGAGATATTACAATCAGGTGTGGGGTCTAATGGCGAAGAAGCCAACCACAAAAGCCGACCTAATACGAGCTTTGGCAAACAACGGTGTGAAAGTGTCAGCGACCGGGACAATAATCCAACTGCAAAAACTAATGGACAACATGTCCAAAGAGAAGTGCGCAGTAGTCGAGAGTGAGGTGAGTGATTGTGCTACGGAGGAGACGCCATTGTAATTAGGCGCTGCCACCCAGACGCCACCAAAACACGCGGTCGAGACACCACCGCCTACTACGCAAAAACGTATTTCAGAAGCTGACGAAATACCGCCGCCAATGTCAGAAACCGATGAGACGCCGCTGCTTGTTGCAAATGATGATGATGATATGCCGTCATCGCTTCCAGATGCCAGAAGTGAGACGCCACCGAAGCCCGATATTAAGATGCCACTGCAATTAGCTGTTTATGTACCGCCGCCAAGATGCCATCTCAGCAAATTGTTTGGGAGCCATCGCATAGTATACAGATGCTGATGTCAGACGCCCAGATGCTACCGCCGCCATATGCCGAGGAAGTTTCACCGCTACCGATGCCCAATGTACAGAGAACCGCTGCCCATATCCCGCTGCCGTATGCAAGACAAATGAGCCAAGCGTCATACGCACAGATGCCCGCTGCCTACGTGCCATCAAGGAAATTTGAAGATGCTATGACAGCCGATAGAATTACGCTCTTTAGCAGCCAGAGTGAGATAGCTGAGCTTGACTTGGAGCTAACGGTACTGAAAAAGAAGCAGGAGATCCGAGAATAATCCGAGTTGAAGAGCCTTAAAAGAAATCAGTCAGATAATTTTCCAGGGGAGACAAGACCTAAACTGACACTTCAGGGTATCAAGAGAATTGTTCCTCCGTTCAAATCGTATGGGGCCAGAATGAATATGTATGATGTCCATAATAGTAGAGGAGCCCGGGATGCTAAATTTGCAGTTACTAAAGCATCGTGGGGACCTATTGGATTGTGAAGATTAGGTTCTGAAATGAAAACTAGCGCACCTGAATCGCTAGAAACACTAATGTTCGAAGAACAGTAGAAGAATCCTGCAGATTTTGAGTGCATATTCTACCGCACGAGCTGCTTATTACAGCCAAAATGTTTCAAAGCAGCATCTCATATAACATCAATGAAGAAAATGCTCAGTGCCTGCAGCACTGTAACTGAAGTTGGTGTTTGGGACTGTGATCCGAAAAATTTAACTATTGGGGTGTTTCCGTAAAAAGGGGTAAAAAAAACAATAACAAAAAAAATGTCTATTGGGTAGGCAATAACGTATTTAGATAATTCGCATTGCATTGTAAGGATATATCTATAACCGTTGGATATTCAAAGTGGTCCTACTGTATATATAGCAATTGTTTCGAATGTGTTTTTCGGTGTGTCAGTTATTGTTTGCTTTTCTTTTACATGTTTTGTTTGTTTATTTTTCGTACAAGTTTCACAGTTTTTAAAAAATGTTTTTATCATCTTGTTCAAATCTTTCCATAAAAATTTTTGTTTTAGTTTTAGTAATGTCTTTCTTACATCTAAGTGTCCTCCTATCGGTGTTGTGTGGTAATTATTTATTAGTTTGAATTGTATTATTTTATCAGTTGTTCATTTTGGTGGTTTGTATAACATTATTTTTAGGGGCTCTTTATTATTTGTTAGGATACTATTCTGTAGTTGATTGAATATGTTTTTAAATTCTTCTTTATTTATCATGTTATATATTTCATCTCTTTCTTCTATGTATATTTTCGTAATATTTCTTCTAGTTGCTTGTGATGTCAGCTTCTCCAATGTTGGAGCTGATTCCGATGGATTATGGTTGCATCGAACTAAGATCTGATTGTTTTCAAATATAATTTTTGGAATGCTCCCTGTTTCGAATTTTAATTTTATTAGATTTTTTATATCAGCTGGGGAATCGCTCTTCCATATGTAGATTTCATTAGCCATTAGGGTTTGTTTTGGTTTGGTTATTCTTCTTGTTTGCGCTTTTTTAGTGTTTTCTAAGTTTTTTACCATATTTCTTATTAGGGGTAATACTTTCTTTTCTTCGGTAATATTTCTCTGCTTTGGTATCATATCTTTTAATGTATCTGAATTTAATTTTATGCGTGATACACATTCATTTTGCCCTTTCATTCATTCATTCATTCATTTTGCCCTTTCGATACATAGTATTGAAGTCGTAATCGCATAAATCTAGTCTTATGCGTGTCATCTTTGATGATGGGTTTTTATGTGTAAACAATGATATAAGTGGTCTGTGGTCTGCTATGATTGTAAATTTGTTTCCAAATAGATAAGGTCTAAAAAAATTTATCGCCCAATGGATTGCTAATAATTCTTTTTCGATGATCGGTTTGTTTATTTCATGTTTTACTAAGGTTCTACTTGCGTACGAAATGGGTAAGTCATGTCCTATTTCACCTTGTGAGAGTACTGCACCTAATGCGTAGTCTGATGCATCGGTTGTGACAATATATGGTTTACTGAAATCTGGGTACTGTAGTATGGGTGCAATCATTAGTTTATTCTTTGGTATTTCAAATGTTGATTGACATTTTTCCGTCCATAAGAATTTCGAATTCTTTTTTAACCAATCGTTCAGGCTTTTTGTGGTTTTGGCAAAGTTTGGGATAAATCGGTGTTAGTAATTAGCGAATGCAACGAATCTTCGGACTTCGTCTGCGTTTAAAGATACCAGATAGTTTCTAATTGTATTAAATTTTGCAGGGTCTGTGCGGACTCCGTCTTTTTTAATTAAGTTTCCCAAATACACTAGGTCTGTTCCCGTACTACGATTAATTGCGATTAATCGCAATGAATTGCAATGAAGCTGTTCCCGTACTCCATTCTACTGAAAACTGAAAATTTCCCCTCTTTTAGTAAGTACGATGAAATTTCAGTAGGGTCTGAGCTACTGAAAAGAGTCAAACGGTGTGGTGCGAGTAAATATTCTCAAATATGCGCGGCAAGCAACATATTTTTTGCGTAATGTTGCTATTGTAGTATTAAAGAAAATTCAAAAACTCAAATAGAACCAAAACACAGTTGCATCCGCTTCGTGCGACGGTCGAACCAAGAAAGAGCGACTCGTCACGTTCTTTATTGATATATCTTCTTCTTCTTATACACTAAAAGGTCGCTTACAATCTATGCAGTATTTATATTCGCTTAGGTATAGTACATATTAATAATATTTGAAATCTTACACTACACTATGAAGGTCGAATATTTTTGTGGCGATAATTTATTACCGCTTAGGATGACTTTATAATCACTATTGTTCTCCCACAAACCGAAAACTGACACTTTTGTTTGCCGATTTTCAGGAAATGCAATGAGGGCGTTTCATGAATTCATGAATTCCCCCACCACATGATTCAGTAAAATTCAGGAAAATTCAGTGACTGAAAGTACAGGAACAGACCTACTACTTCACTTCTAAAAAAATTGCATTCTTCAGAGTTGATCTTGAGGTTGTATTTTTCTAGCCTATCAAATATTTTTATTAGATTGCTATTATAATGTGCGAGACTGCAACCAAAAACAAACATGTCATTAACATATAAAAATGCTGCTGCATCTAATCCACTTAGAGCTATTGTTAGCATGCGTTGGAAACTATTCGATGAAATAGTTAGACCGAAAGGTAGTCGTTTGAACTGATAATGTCCTTTGTTTGTCGAAAAGGCTGTTAATGGTATTGACTCCCTTGTCAGTTCGATTTGGTGAAAGGAACTTGTCATGTCAAGAGTGGAGAAATATCTCGCTCTCCCTAGCCTGTATAAGACATCTTCTTATCTTGTTAGTGGAAGCTTGTCATTAACCATTTTTTCGTTGAGTGCCCTGAAATCCACAACAAGTCCCCATTTTGTTAGACCTGACTCACTTTTCTTTGGTGTCAAAAGTAATGGTGAGTTGTATGGGCTCGTGAAGTTTTCGATAATATTATCATTTAGTAATTGATTTACTTGTTTATTTATTTCATCAATGTGTGTATGGGGCAATCTATAGTTGTTGATATATCTTGGAGTGTTATCCGTGACGTGTATTTTTTGTTTATAAAAGTTATCTGCTGTAAGAGGGTCGTATTCTAGTTGAAAGATATGCTGATAATGTTTAAATATTTCTAGTATTTTTGTCTTCTGAGTTCAAGTGGTTTATGTTGATATGTTTTAGTAAATCTTTAATTCTCTGCTTATCTCTGATGTCTTTATTTACTGATGAATTGTTTTTATCTGCTTTGTATCTAGCTAATGGTTCTGTTTCTATTTTAAAGTTTTTAATTACAAAGTCCTCTTCGTTAGTGTTAAGTAGTTTTATATTTTTAATGCCTTCTGCTGGTATTATTGTACTACCTATGTAGACTCCCGGTGTGATTTCTTAATTATTAACTATCTCTATCTTAAATATATCTATATCTTATTAACTATCACACTGTCTTCTTCAATGTTAAAGTCAACTGGGCAAAAAAATTCACATCGTGCGGGTATCGTTAATTTGTATATTTTGGAATCTGTACTGATTGGTATTGTATAATCTTCACTGTCGATATTAATTGTTAACGTATATGTTTCGTAATCAATTTTTGCCAGTTTCTGTACAAAGAAATCTCTTCCTAGTATTCTATCTGTATGGATAGGGAAATCAGGTTCCACAATTTGGAAAGGATAGACTATGGGTTTTTCAACAATGTTCAAGTCTAGATTCGCAATACCTATTGAGTATATTTCCTGGTCTGTTATGCCAGAAAATTGGCATCGTTTGTCTTTTTCTATGTTTTCATCTTCTGAAATTGCATTTATCTTGCAGATTGATATATCTGCTCCTGTATCTATTAAGGGGTTAGTCCACTGTTAAACTGCTCAAAATGAACTTTTTTTTTAAACAGCTACCAAAAAAAAACTATTCAAGATATCGATTTGAAATTTTACATGCATCTTTATTAAAGTTAGGAGTTCACATTTTCATTGGAAAAAATTATAAGAAAACAAAATGGCGGCCACCCCAATGGATCGCCGCAGCACCGCCGAAAAAAAAAAGCAAATTGCGCCTCGTAAATTTCTGGACAAAATAAGCATCTGTGAACAAATTATCAAAAATATTTCATTAGTTTTGAGTACAAAGGACTGCACGGGCCTAAATTTAGAACAAAAAAAAATTTTTTGACGATCTGGGAAACATTTTTTTGATAAAAAAAATTTTTTTTCTTAATTTTTTTGATTCAAAAGTATACCACATTTTTTTTAATCGCTTTAGGGCTCTAAATTTAGGCCCGTGCAGTCCTTTATACTCAAAACTAATGAAATATTTTTGATAATTTGTTCACAGATGCTTATTTTGTCCAGGAATTTACGAGGCGCAATTTGCTTTTTTTTTCGGCGGTGCTGCGGCGATCCATTGGGGTGGCCGCCATTTTGTTTTCTTATAATTTTTTCCAATGAAAATGTGAATTCCTAACTTTAATAAAGATGCATGTAAAATTTCAAATCGATATCTTGAATAGTTTTTTTTTGGTAGCTGTTTAAAAAAAAAGTTCATTTGGAGCAGTTTAACAGTGGACTAACCCCTTAATAGTTTCAAATATTTTCTTGACTTTCTACAGTATAGAGTAACGTAATTCTTCAATTGTGTATTTAATAAGTATACCTTTTCTATCTGGGTCCCGGGGTTAACTTTTATTACTCGTTGCTGCTGGCCTCCAGGCCAATGGCGTTTCCCTGTATTATGTTTACTCTGTGTTGCCTATGATTTTCGTAATTTCTACTTGTTCCCTTGTTGTTCCTATTATATATGTTAGAGGAGTGATATGTGTTTCTGTACCTTTGATTGTTGACTTCATCATATCTGTGGTTGTAATTATTTGTATACTTATTTCTGTGATTGTTGTTTTGATTTGTATTATTTCTGGCATTATGATTACTTCTATTACTCCTGTTATGATTTCTATTATTATTAACATGGTTTTGGCTATAGTTATTATTCTTATGTGTATTACTATAATTATTTGGTTTATTTCTATTGTTATAATTCGATTGCTGATTTGTATTATTTCTTCTATTCACGTACACAACGTTTTCTGTTATATTGTTACTTGATTCAAATTCGGTTGCTATCTGAATTGGTGCGATAAATGTTTTGGGTTGAGCCGCAAAAACGGTCGGCTTGAGGGGTTCACTGTACCCATTTTTGCAAATAGTTAAGGCATATGAGTCATTTGACTTCTGTATTGCGCTTTTTTCTGCGGGAGATGAGTTCTAACCTAAGCTACTAAGCTGAATTTCACGTAGTTCATTAATGAGCTCAGATAGCTTTTCGCCAAATTTTTCTACCGTTCCACGTTTTCTTAATTGTGCTAATTGAGTATGAATTTGCTGTGGACTTTTTTTGTTTTTAAATCTATATCTGAGAATTTTTTCTAATTCTTCATAGGTTTTTATATCTTATGTTAAGAGCTGAGTTTTAACTGCTGTTTCTAATTCACGTTTCTTGTAAAATTCAACAAATTGTTTGTTCCATCTTCGTTAAGACTTTCGTTGATCAGACTAACTATTATTAGAAACGCTTCTAGTTCTTTGGGGTTTCCCGTAAAAGTTGGTATGGATTTTAATGCTAATTCGATGTTGAAATTACTCATTTTGCTGTCTACTAAACTTTTTAATTTTTCTAATAGTCGTTCTTTTGCATCTTTATATTTTCTAATCAATGTTTCTAGTAACTCTTGACCACTGTCTATGTTAATTGCTTCTTTTTGGATTTCCTCTTTAGTATTTAATTTTTCTAGAATGTATTCTCTTTTTTATTTCTGTTTGGTGTTTTCTTCAGATTTGTTATTATTTTTGTAATTAGACAAATATTTTCTTCCATTTATAGTGAATTACCATGGACCATATGAAACCTTTCTATTTCTTATCTGTAATCTAGCAATTACATCTATTAAAATTGCAATTTGAGTTTTAATTCTAATTAGTTTGTAGTATAATAATTGTACACATTTGAATTTTCAATTCGCATTTAAATTCTACTACTGGGTCATAGGTGTCGCTTGTGACGCCGAGTGCAATAAAGTGGAACTGTCAGATATAGAGAGAACTTAAGCCTTTTACATTTATATCACAAGTTTTCAAGAATAGAAACGTTGTTTGGTGAATTTTGATCTTCGAATTGAATTTTAAAATTCATTTTAATACATTTTACGGTAATTCATTCTAATTTCAGCATATTGTAAGTTGATTAGTTGTTTATTTTTTGTTTCATCTGTCCACGAAACTCTTTTATTTGCTCATAGAGCCGCTGCTGTTGCTCCCATGGTGGAGGATTTTCGTCGTCCTTCGCAATTCTTAATAGTGCCACAATTCGTTTTCTGATATAAACCTGTCGGCCACCGCGTTTTTTCCTCTTGGTGTCTACCTTCGGAATAGTTGTTTTTATCGCGTCAAATTTTTGCGCTTACAGAATCGCCGGATGGATTCGTGGCTGCGGTCCACCTTCCTTCGGTAGATTGGTTTTCGAAGCTGGCAAGGTCGCCATGAAATAGTTACGCTATGTCGTTCTTTAATCAAATTTATTCTTTAAATCTTCTAAGATTCTTTAATCAAATTCCTACCACAAGTCAAAGACGAGGTAGAGAATAAAAAAAATAAATATCGTTTTAATAACACAAGTGATCAAAGCATTAGCGTGCCGAATCTAACCGCACCTATTAGCTTCAGCTTGAAATACACTAGTCACTATTGCTCGAAATAAATGAAATGATATTTTTTTTATATATTTAACATCTGTTTGGTTGCCGACTGGTTTGGCATCCCGAAACAGACTGATTTATTCAAACGAATTTCTCCTTTATATATCGTGCGTTTGAATTAGACAATGTGTGGATCGGTCTTTCAAAATTAAAAATTAATTTACTATATCTTGCGTTTCGCCCGCTCAGAGCGGGATGTCGCTGTTGTCGGTGAGTGTAATAAATTGTGGACATTTGCCAGTTTGACATGTCACTAATCGTGCACAGCAATATCCCTCAGCAATCGGGATTCCTTCGGTTTGTTTCGGCATTGTTAATGGTTGTGTCCTATCTCCCAGCAGTGGAAACATGAATTGGGCGGCCTCTTTTCATATAGGCATCTGCTTTGGTAATGGCTGAAGAGACAACAATTGTAGCATCTTGTTTGTCTCAAAGCTTCAGGGTCATACTGCTGTCTTCTATCAACATTTGGCAGCGTACTTGAGTAGGCATCGTTTGTCCATACATAGTCGTGGTAGCACTAGGCGCCATTGGACCGGCCATACCAGCAGCAACATTAAGTCTTCTAACCTTCTGTGAAGATCTCAGGCTCAGCATGATTCGCTTCTCATGGGCATTCACTGCGTCTTTAAGTGCCAAAAGCAAAGTGGCATCATCTCGGGGCAATTTCATTCCGTCCACTATTATATTAAGGAGCTCCTACTCTGTCAGCGCACTGTGGTGGGCTAGCCCCTGAATAATAAGAACGTAGCAATGTAAGGACTCCGTTTCGTTGTTCCGTTCATCCACATGCATCACCGAGAGAGCCTCAACAATTGCCTTAGAGTTAACGTTGTTTAAGGCCCCCTCGATGTCCAGGAAGACAGCAAGCGTATATTCCTTTAGAGCGAGAGATTTCTCAACTTGCTCAATAAGGACGTGAAGAGCGGTCTCAACAGACCTACCTTTGGTATAAGCATGCTGCGACTGCGAGATCAGCATAGGATCGATTGATCTTTTAATATGGTAATCAATTATCCTTTCCAAAATCTTTAGCAGGACGCAGTTAAGACTTATTGGACGATAGTCCTTCGGCTTAACGTGCGTAACTTTTCCTGCTTTAGGAATAAACACCACTCTGGATTCTCGCCAGCTGGTGGGAACATACGAGAAGCGTAGACAAGCGTTATAAATCTCTCTGAGCCAAGGTAGCGATACTTCCATGGACTTCTGAGTGTCAGCCGCAAGGACGCCATCAGGGCCCGGGGACTTAAACGGCTCAAATGAGTTAATAGCCCACCTCAGTTGAGAATTTGATATTCTGAACGGCGGGATTGAACTGTAATTTTGCTCCGTCTGACACGCCACTTCTAGAGGGCAATGATTGCCCGGAAAGTGTGCGTCTATCAGTACTTTGAGAGTATCTGCACTCGAACTAGTCCAAATGCCCTCAGGATTCATGATGCACCCCATAGCTTTTGGTGTCGCGCTTGAGACCTTACGAAGGCGATTTGCCTCGCTGAGACTCTCCACGTTACCACAGAAAGATCTCCATGAGGACCTCTTTGCGATACGTACGGCATACTTAAAAGCCTTAAGCTGCGTTTTATACATCGACCGGTTATTAGATCTTTTTGAGCAATTGAACTCCCTCCTACATTCTCTTCGCAAGGTACTTATCTCCTTATTCCACCAGAGGGGCTTGGGATTTCCCCTGCCTGTGGGTGGCTTACAAGCTTCCCTAGACGCGAAGTTGAGGGAACTAGTAAGGGTGTCAACTGCCTTATCCAGTTCATGATAGCAGTCAATGCTCTTAGGAACAATTTCCAGTGAGGATCGAACTAGAGAATTAAATAGCTTCCAGTCCGTCCTCTTTCTGTTAATAAAGGCTACCTGCTCGGCAGAGCTGCGGCCAGCCACGTTGTACGATATGTACCTGTGATCAGAGTAAGAACACTCCTTTAGAACCCTGCAGTCACGGAGAAGTTGCGAGTGCCGCCCACTAATCAAGGTAACGTCAACCACCTCCCTTCGGTTTGAGGTAAGGAAGGTCGGTTCGCTGCCAGTGTTGGCGATGAAGAGGTCGTGGGCAAGGATGAAATCAAAAAGTTCCTCGCCTCGACCATTTGTATTGGAGCTACCCCATACTTCGTTATGAGCGTTAGCGTCAGCTCCCAGAATCAGTGGCACACTTGTTTTCCTGGCTTCAGCCACAATCCTCCTGACAATGTCGCAGGGAGGGCTAGTGCCACGATCATGTGCCATATAGCAAGAAGCAAACCAGCATGGTATTTGGTCGCATTCCACTGCAACAGCCATGTTATCCTTGTCACAGAAGTGATGTAATACAAGGACATTTATGGTTTTCCTGACAAGAATACAGGCACGTGGCTTACAAGAGCCGTCAGGTGCTATCAGTCTGTATCCATTGGTGCGTAACCCGCAAACCCGGTTGTTAACAACCCATGGTTCTTGGATAAGAATTAGCTCCTCCTCTGTCCTAGACAGGCGGAGTAGCAGGGCAGCTGATGCTGCTATGGAATGGTGAAGATTCACTTGGAGTACCTTAACCATTAATGAGTTAGTTAATTAGGGTAAGATCAACGTCCTCCCCCTCGGACTTAGAAGCCGTCCCAGCCTCTTGCTCTGCGCCCAGAGTCATGAGGTCCAGGCAGCCACCCAACTCGGAGGCAGTTCCGACACTAACCCCATCGGCAACGAGGGATTCCAAATCCGATTCCTCATCAGATTTCTCCCTCAGAAAGACATCAGACCCTTTTTCAAGTGGCTCCACTGTCGTTTGGGTCACCATCTTTGGGTCAGGCTTGGCAGGTATCGGATCTCCCGAAGCAGAGCTCTTTGGCCTGTCGCTTCGATAGATACGTAGGGCCAGTTTTTCGACCCCGTACCTGATGGTGCCCTTTCGAGCATCCAATGCCGGCAGCGCTTTATCGTTGATGACGAAGAGGGCTTCCCGCCGATTGTCCACCGACTCACCAATCTTCACAACCCTCCAATCCTCCGTAGGAAGATCAGGGTTGAAGAGCCGAATAATGTCTAGGACCTCCACTGGATCCGAATGGAAAGCAGGAATCCATGTCCTGCATCTTGGCCGACTGGGGATCTACACCACCTTAATCCTGGCGCCTGGCCAGAGTTCCCCCAGTTCGGAGATAGCCTGCTTGTAGAAATCGGCCGATCGTTGGTCTCCACACGCGACCAGCCTGATTCCCTTGTGCCAGCCCGCGTCATTCACCGTAGGTGGAGGACCCGAGCTAGCCTTCTGCAGCTTACAGCAGACTATGAAAAGAGCCTGCCTTATCTTGAGCCAGTTTTCGGAGGAGATGATTCCATCTCCCTTGCTGGCATCAATTACAGCCCAGACAAGGCACTCTTTGGCCATTTCATTAAACGGCCGAGTTATCCCTGAAGGGCTAGTTGTTGTCTTCTGCTTTTCGCAGTCCTGCCTGCCCTGGTACTTCTGCTCAGCCGACCTCTGTCGTTTCTGAGTTGTGCCTGCAGTTAGATGGAGCGGGTGCTCACCAGTGTAAGATTTTGCCCATTCAAGGGACTTTTTGTCCTTGTCGGACATTGTGTCAGGGGAGACGTTTTGAAATTTCCTCAGAACTTTGAAGGCTGCCCTTCTAGTTCCGTAAGCCCGAGATGGTTTGGCGGAGGAGCGTTGCGTGCCTGAGGAGGAGGTGGCACCGGAGGTAGCACTTGTTGACGGACGGGTTGGCTCATTCGCCGCTACCTTCCCGTCACACTGGCCACAAATGGGCTTCGTGGCTTGCACAAGGCCAGGCTTGGTGACCAGAGCCCCGGAAACGCCGGAAACAGGGGTTGAGGAAGAGCAGATCAGCCGTGGAGCTGGCTCAATTGTCATGTCTCCACAGCCTTCTGCAAGCTTAGTCGCTATGCCGGTAGCCATTGGAGCTGACTCATTCGTCATGTCTCCACGAACTACAGCAGCCTTAGTCTCAGTCTGCAGAGCTGGCTCATTCGCCATATCTCCACTTCTTGTGACTTTAGCTGCAATCGCTGACACAGCCATTTTTGTCTCCCCCTTCACATAAGAGGTTGGATTAATTTTGTTGTCAGGCTTTTGCCTAAGGATTTTTGGTTTTTTATTATTATTTTTTCTATTCATTCTTTAAGGGTCCCCACTCAAAGCCGCTATCGCAAGTCCGATTGTGTAGTCACCTTTAATGATCCCATGGTAATCTAGTGCAAGCAGGGAGGCCATGCGAGGGTTGCCACCAGCCCTTATGGGGACAAGTGGTCAGAGCCGGATCGGTGCTGATCAGGAGTCCAACTCAACTGAACCTACACCACCAACTTAATGGCGACGAGACGAGAAAACGTACTAAGAGGCCTGCCAGGGTTTTAACGGGACGGAGATGATCGTGTTAACCCGGAGCCGTTCACGAAGCGGATTTCACTCCGTCGCTACCGCGCCTGGAATGCTACGACCACCAGCCCAAGTGCAACAACGAGTCGTTAGACAAAGAGAAGTCCGAGGACGAAAGCGGTCGTGATCATGAAGAGAGTCTAGATCATTTAGCGTTACCCAGGATGCACCGCGAGGAGGCGATCTAGTTTACATCAACATGATATATAAAGAAGAATTTAAAAACATATTCAATCAACTACAGAATAGTATCCTAACAAATAATAAAGAGCCCCTAGAAATAATGTTATACAAACCACCAAAATGAATAACTGATAAAATAATAAAATTCAAACTAATAAATAATTACCACACAACACCGATAGGAGGACACTTAGGTGTAAGAAAGACATTACTAAAACTAAAACAAAAATTTTTATGGAAAGATTTGAACAAGTTGATAAAAACATTTATTAAAAACTTCGAAACTTGTACGAAAATAAACAAACAAAACATGTAAAAGAAAAGCAAACAATAACTGACACACCGAAAAACACATTCGAAACAATTGCTATATATACAGTAGGACCACCTTGAATATCCAACGGTTATAGACATATCCTTACAATGCAATGCGAATTATCTAAATACGTTATTGCCTACCCAATCGAAACAAAAGACGCTTAAACCATCGCCAAAACATTAGTAGAACAACTAATATTAAAACATTTTATTTTCTAAATATTGAAATCAGACAATGGAACTGAATTCGTCAATTAGCTTATGGAAAACATTTGTAAATTATTAAAAATTCAACAAATCTTCTCAGCACCATATCATCACGAAACATGCTGCACTGTGGAACGTAACCACCGAGTACCAAATGAATATTTGCTTAATTTTGCCAATGATTATGAATGGAACAATTGGATACCGTACTATACTTTCGCGTATTATACTACCCCACATGTAGACACGCAATATTCTCCATATGAACTTATGTATGGAAGATTACTCCAATTACCTGACGATATTGTAGAAGAAAACGAACCAATGAACAATTTAGACAATTTCGCTATTGAACTGAAAATTAAACTTCAAAATAGCATTAGTTTGGCTCGAAAATCGATTGAGAAAGTAAAAAGAAAAGATGGATTAGATACTCATGGTAACATAAATCGAGCAAACTTCAAAGTAGGAGACCTAGTTTTAGTCAGAAACATTAATAGAAAAAAAATACAGAATACATATCAGGGACCAGATGAAATACTAGAAAGAAATGGCGTTAATACTCATATATTAACAAATGGAAGAAGTAAGAAATACCACAACAATCTGTTAATATCTGAATAACAATCTGAATAACAGATGGCTGCACGAATTTCGTAAGAATTTACAATGATGGAGCGCATAGACAATTATCGTTCTTATAACAGAACTATTTCACGTTGTGGACGATAATTTTCCGATCAGTACAGTACAGTACGGTAGAGATCTATTGGTCAGTTTCATGAGTAAAATAGATTATGAAACATTCACCATTTCTTTTGGTGTGTCAGATGAAGAAATTGTATTACCCATGGATACAAAACGTCAGAACCATTCGGGAATCAATATATCCGCGAGAACTGAAGCGATAGTTCCGGTAAATGTAAGCATCGATGAAGATAGCATTGTGCTGAACGCAGAAATTGAGAAGGGTGTTTTCATCGGAAACACTATTATACCAGCCAAAGGCGTTCGACACGTAAAGGTTCTGAACACAACTGATAAAGATGTAGTCATAAACAACTTCAACGTAGAGGTTGAACCACTGAGAAACTACAAGGTATATGCAGGAAAACAACAGAGAGGTGATCAGAAGCGTTTCGACAAATTGCTGGGAGTTATAGATAAAGATAATTTGGACAAAATATCCATGGACAGCTTGCTTGAGATAATCAGAGAGTATCAAGATGTTTTTCACTTAGAGGAAGAGAAGTTGACAACAAACAATTTCTATAAACAAAAGCTGCAGATGACAGACAATAGTCCAGTCTAAATTAAAAATTATAGGCTACCTCAAGCACAAAACGAAGAGATATTACAGCAGGTCAGAGAATTCATTCTATACCAATAAATAGATCACTGAAATGTATATTAGTGCAGTATTCTTGAAACGGCAAATAAAGTAGTTAATATCAAGTAAATTATCTTTTTTTTATTCGAGTACGACAAGTATCTCGTTAGTGGCGCAGTCGGTAGGATACGCTGACGGTCTCTTTGTATCCTGGTGATAGAATAAAATCCGCGAAGGATTATCGCGAAAGCTCTACAAGTTATCCTCGACGGTATATCGGGAAAGTAATTTGTGTGCGGCAACGAGAGTAAATCGTTAGTTTAAAAGGGAGCTGTAAACCTTGAACCAGGAGAATCACCGGTGGATTTCTATCCTTTACAGCGGCAAATGCTTTTATTAGCATTATTAATGGATACGTAAGTCGAAAAAAAAATACTTTCTCCCATCCTCAATTGGAACTTATTTTCAAAAATTATATTAAACATTTATCTTAATCACAAAATATTTAAATCATTATTAAAATTCTTGAAGTTTACAAAATCATTCAAATCAGTGAAATATAATTAAATCATTATTGAAATTTATTATTAAAGTATATAAAATTGAATATATATTAAATATTATTAAATACTATTGAAAACTATACTATTATTAATTATATAAAAAAAAAAATAATTATAAATACTATTATTAATTATACTATAATAAAATAAATACTACTATACTATATATATATATATATATATATATATATATATATATATATATATATATATATATATATATATATATATATGTATATATATATATATATATATATATATATATATATATATATATATATATATATATATATATATATATATATATTACTAGCTATTGTGAAGTGTAGTGAAAGTGTAGTGAAAGTGCAGTGAAAGTGTGCCGGAGTAAATTAATGTCAAGTCCGTATAAGAAATCGTGAAACTTTTTTTGTCCATATACAACGCGAGTATGCAAGGCTTTTAGCCTCGACACAATTCAAGAGACTCCAGATTTTCAGTCAGTCTCATCTGACGAGTTTCCTTGCTTGAATAGTGCAACTGCGGAAACCAATATCATGGCACTAAATCAACAGCCACATGCGGTTGTTCCTGAAGATATTTTTGGTTCTTTGCGAATCCCTGACGCCGTAAAAGATTTGCCAAGATTTGACGGCAATCCTCGGCTACTCCATGAATTCCTCAATAACGTAGAGGAAATTCTCTCTTTCATCAGAGAAATAGATGGCACTCCTTACTCAAGAATAATTTTGCGAGCCATCCGCAACAAAATCGAGGGAGAAGCGAACGAAGTGCTGAATATGTTCGGGACCCCTCTGATATGGGAGAATATAAAAAGTAATTTAATTCTCCATTATGCCGATAAAAGGACTGAAACGTCATTAATACGTGACTTGCATATGTTAAAGCAAAGTGACAAATCAGTCGAAAAATTTTATGGGGAAATTGTTGAAATTCAAGCCAGAATGTATAATAACATTTTGATCCAAGAGAATGACTCAAATGTGATCGAAGCAAAGAAAACATTGTTTGCGGAGATGTGCCTTAATACTTTTTTAACTGGGTTACGAGAACCATTAGGGTCTGTTATCCGAGCGATGTGACCAGAAACGTTGGCTACAGCTCTTTCGTTCTGCATCAAAGAGCAGAATATATCTTATATGCGATCGGACAATCGACCACAGCCCAAGATAACTACTACTCGTCCACAGCCTAAACCATCAGGCAATAATTTCTTTCTAACACAACTAAAACCATTTCTGAACAGTTTCCCTAATTTCTCACCAAGCCCATCTTTTGACAACTTCCAATTTAAACCACCAAACGTGCACACACAATACGCACCAGCGATCTTCCAACGAAACAACCCTTTCGCTCAAAATCAAAATTTTAATACCTTTGGGCGACAATTTTCAAATCCTAATCAACGTTTTAATACATTTGGGAAACCATTTCCAAATCCCAATCAGCAATATAATACTTTTGGGAGACCGTTTCTCAACCAAAATCAGAACGTTTTTGGGAAACAGTCGCATTCTTCAAAACCAGAGCCGATGGAAATTAGTTCGGGAAACACGGTTTTACGAAACCGTCCAATGAACCAACAGGCTCAACAAACAAATTACCCTAAGTACATAGTAGAAGAACTACACAACATTGATACTGACAACACAACCAACGAAGAATTTGCATACATGCTGCCTTAACTCGACCAAACAGCTTATCAAGCTTATTTGGAACGATATTACAACAATGAGGAGACAAAAGATGACAGTGCTACTCCAACCGACCAAGAAATTCAAATTGACGACACCACAAATTTTACCACAGATGCCTCGACCGACCAACAGGATACATGGACATCAACAAACACGTTAACGACCTTCCCTATACAAACATTTCATCACCTTTTGGACGTCCATTAAAATTCCTAATTGATACTGGAGCCTCTGCTTCATTTAACCCAGAATACATTCACCCAGATGATCTGGAAGATATAGAACCAGTAACAATCAATACAATCCTTGTTGAACATAAATTGACAAAACAAGTTAAATTGCATAATTTCATTGAATTTAACCAACCGGGCGAAAACACATTTTTGATATTCAAGTTCCATAAATATTTCGACGGACTTTTAGGACTAGACGTACTGACCTCCCTAGGAGCTTCTGTAGACCTTGCAAATAAGACTCTGGTAATAAAAGGTTCTATCTTGCCAATACATTTTAAACCAAACCTTTCGTCATGAAAACTAATAATTCCTCCTAGGTCTAAAATAATAGCTAAAATACCTGTTGACATTAAGGATGGTGATATTTATCTAAGGCGTACAATAGTTAAGGAGGGTGTTTATATTGCCGAAGGAATTTACCACACCAAGAACTGGTACGGTCTGGTTGAAGTGACCAACTTAACTGATTGCGATCAGGTTGTACTATTAGAGCAACCATTGAAAGTAGAACCACTCTGTAAAAACTATATAGAAGTTAACAATTTCACATTCCAAACCACTCCTCTGGAAACGACTACACAGGATATTACCAAATTACTTCGCACTTCTCATTTGAATACAGAAGAGAAGAAAATGTTATTTCACATTTGTCGAGAATACGATGACATATTTTTTCATGAAGGACAGACACTATCATTCACAAACCAAGTGAAATACCGTATCAAGACTACAGATGATATACCTGTGTATACAAAATCTTATAGGTATTCTTTTGCTCTCAAAGATTAGGTCCGTAGGCAAATCAATGATATGCTTCAACAAGGCATAATCCGTCCAAGCTACTCTCCCTGGAGCTCTCCAGTTTGGATTTTACCTAAAAAGTTAGATTCAAGCGGAAAGCAAAAGTGGAGGCTTGTAATAGACTACCGCAAGTTGAATGAAAAAACAATTAGCGATCGCTACCCCCTTCCAAACATTACGGAAATACTCGATAAACTTGGTAAATGCATGTACTTTACCACTTTAGATCTGGCTAGTGGCTTCCATCAAATAGATATGGATCCAGTGGACATAAAAAAAAACAGCCTTCACAGTAGATGGTGGGCATTACGAGTATGTCCAGATGCCTTTTGGGCTGAAAAATGCCCCTTCCACATTTCAAAGAGTTATGGACAATGTCCTCCAAAATTTGCAAGGAACAATTTGTCTCGTCTATTTGGACGACATTATAATCTATTCTACGTCTCTCCAAGAACATGGCGAAAACCTCAGGAAAGTTTTCCACAAATAACGAAATGCAAACCTTAAAGTGCAACTTGATAAATAGGAATTTCTACGTAAAGAAATAGCATTCCTTGGTCATGTGGTAGCTACAGAAGGAATCAAGCCCAATCCTGACAAAATTAGAGCTATAAAACACTTTCCAATACCTAAGACTACGAAAGAAATTAAAGCCTTTCTGGGACTACTAGGGTACTTTAGGAAATTTACCAAAGACTTTGCACGACTCACAAAACCTCTAACAGAATGTCTGAAAAAGGACAAGAAAATTTAAATAAACAATCGATACCTAAATGCCTTCAACACTTGCAAAAATTTACTAATGAATGATCCAATACTGCAATAACCAGATTTTAATAAGCCTTTTATTCTGACAACAGACGCCAGTAATTATGCATTAGGCACTGTTTTATCACAGGGACCTATTGGTCAAGATCTTCCTGTATGCCATGCTAGCAGGACCTTAATGGATTCCGAGATCAAAAATTCAACAGTTGAGAAAGAACTGCTGGCTATCGTTTGGGCCACCAAATACTTAAGACCTTATTTGTTTGGTCGGTAATTCCTCATCATCACAGACCACAAACCGTAAACCTGGTTAATGAGCCTTAAGGATCCTAATTCTAAGTTAGTTCGGTGGAGACTTAGATTGGAAGAATTCGATTATAAAATCATATACAAAAAGGGAATTCAAAACTTAAACGCGGATGCCCTTAGCAGAATCAAACCGGAAGAATCAGTAAATGAAATAGATATCAACACAAATGAAACACAGCCAACATTAACTCCCGATGACGGGGACTCCACTGTTCACTCTGCTCACGAAAACCTAAATGATGGAATACCCATATCCGAACGTCACCTTAATGAATTCAACCTTCAGATAATTCTTGAAAAAAACAGATAAAAGGCCTCCCCACACCTTGGAAACCATTTTTCGAAATAAACAACGTAGAACATTCCGTCTGCCCAGTTACACAGAGGAAAGTTTAGTTAAAATATTTAAGGAATACCTTGCACCAAATAAATTATCCGCGATCTTTACCGATAATGAGACTTGTAATAGACTACCGCAAGTTGAATGAAAAAACAATTAGCGATCGCTACCCCCTTCCAAACATTACGGAAATACTCGATAAACTTGGTAAATGCATGTACTTTACCACTTTAGATCTGGCTAGTGGCTTCCATCAAATAGATATGGATCCAGTGGACATAAAAAAAAACAGCCTTCACAGTAGATGGTGGGCATTACGAGTATGTCCAGATGCCTTTTGGGCTGAAAAATGCCCCTTCCACATTTCAAAGAGTTATGGACAATGTCCTCCAAAATTTGCAAGGAACAATTTGTCTCGTCTATTTGGACGACATTATAATCTATTCTACGTCTCTCCAAGAACATGGCGAAAACCTCAGGAAAGTTTTCCACAAATAACGAAATGCAAACCTTAAAGTGCAACTTGATAAATAGGAATTTCTACGTAAAGAAATAGCATTCCTTGGTCATGTGGTAGCTACAGAAGGAATCAAGCCCAATCCTGACAAAATTAGAGCTATAAAACACTTTCCAATACCTAAGACTACGAAAGAAATTAAAGCCTTTCTGGGACTACTAGGGTACTTTAGGAAATTTACCAAAGACTTTGCACGACTCACAAAACCTCTAACAGAATGTCTGAAAAAGGACAAGAAAATTTAAATAAACAATCGATACCTAAATGCCTTCAACACTTGCAAAAATTTACTAATGAATGATCCAATACTGCAATAACCGGATTTTAATAAGCCTTTTATTCTGACAACAGACGCCAGTAATTATGCATTAGGCACTGTTTTATCACAGGGACCTATTGGTCAAGATCTTCCTGTATGCCATGCTAGCAGGACCTTAATGGATTCCGAGATCAAAAATTCAACAGTTGAGAAAGAACTGCTGGCTATCGTTTGGGCCACCAAATACTTAAGACCTTATTTGTTTGGTCGGTAATTCCTCATCATCACAGACCACAAACCGTTAACCTGGTTAATGAGCCTTAAGGATCCTAATTCTAAGTTAGTTCGGTGGAGACTTAGATTGGAAGAATTCGATTATAAAATCATATACAAAAAGGGAATTCAAAACTTAAACGCGGATGCCCTTAGCAGAATCAAACCGGAAGAATCAGTAAATGAAATAGATATCAACACAAATGAAACACAGCCAACATTAACTCCCGATGACGGGGACTCCACTGTTCACTCTGCTCACGAAAACCTAAATGATGGAATACCCATATCCGAACGTCACCTTAATGAATTCAACCTTCAGATAATTCTTGAAAAAAACAGATAAAAGGCCTCCCCACACCTTGGAAACCATTTTTCGAAATAAACAACGTAGAACATTCCGTCTGCCCAGTTACACAGAGGAAAGTTTAGTTAAAATATTTAAGGAATACCTTGCACCAAATAAATTATCCGCGATCTTTACCGATAATGAGACTTTCAAAATAGTCCAAACGGTTTATTCTAAATATTTCTCGAACTCGAAACTTTTTAAAATAATCCGTTGTTGTGATTTCGTATCAGTTTTTACCGAGGAAGATGAACAAGATAAGATCATCAAAGACTATCATAACAATAACAACCACAGAGGTATCACTGAAACCTTATTGCACCTCAAAAGAACCTATTTCTTCCCATACATGAAATTAAAAATCACGAAGATCATAAATAACTGTAAAACCTGCCAAACCTTAAAATATGATAGGAATCCTCCAAAGATAAAGTTCCAACAGTCGGAAAATCCAAGGCAACCTCTCGATCATATATGCATAGACATTTACACGATTAACGGTCATCCAATCCTTACCATATTTGACCGATTCTCCAAATTCGCAGCCGCTTATACCTTGCAAGCTAAAAATAGTCTAAATATTATAAAGTCATTGAGACATTTCTTTAGCCTACACGGCACACCTAAACAATTAACAGCAGACCAAGGGACGGAAATGAAAGCATTAATATTCCAAGATTTCTGTAACCAATATGGAATTTCAGTACACTATACATCCTTCCAGCAAACTAGTAGTAACGCTCATATAGAGATGTTTCATTCCACCCTTGCTGAAGCATATCGAATTATACTCGATAAAAGGAAAAAGGAAAAACTAGAAGCTGATCATAATGATATCCTAAGCGAAGCACTTATCACGTACAACAATGCCATCCATTCTACCGCTAAACACACTCCATATGAAATGTTTACCGGCAGGACCCACATCTTTGATAAAACATTCACACATAATAACGAGCATGAGTACCTTGAAAATTTAAACACTTTCAGATCCCAAATATACCCAAAAATTAAGAACCAAATAGAAGAACTCATAAGTAAAAATTTAAATAAACTAAACGCCAACCGTGAAGATGCTCCAAGCATAAAAGAAAACGAACTTATATTTGGAAAAGAATGTAGAAGAAATAAAATCACTCCTAGGTTCACACAGCACAAAGTTCGAAAAAATAATCGAGTTACAATAATCACTACAAAATACCAAAAGCTCCACAAGGTAAGGATTAAGAGGAGACGGAAATACCAACATAACCTAGAAACCCAAAGTAACACCAGTCAACTAATGAGAACATTATCTCTCTTACAGACTTTGGCTGACACGGGTTGCCAGAAATTTTTTGAAAAAGTCGCCCAGCTGGTGGCAATTTATAGCCCAAAATCGCGGAGTAGAGCATATTTGTAGCCCAAAATCACATTTACACATTAGTTGGTTTAATTTTTACTTCAAACCATGATAAATTACACCGAACACTACAATATGCACATTTATTCAAATTCGTAAGGTACTCTTCGCTAGAAACATACTTGAAAAACTAAATTATATTACTTATAATTCATCAGAAAACAGTAAATTACTGTATTAGTACATTTCATCATCATTATCTTCTTGACCATCGATATCATTATTATAGATATTTGAATTAAGCTTCTTTATTAATTTCTCAGATATGGGAAAGCAATTACAACATCATTGGCATGTAAGTGCAACCGTATACGCATTAAAGCAGAGAGTGTTTTTAGATTTACTCTGTTTCTAAGTTTATTTTTGATTATATTCATGCAAGAAAAACATCGCTCAACAAAGGCGTTTGACGCAGGAAGTGTCATTATAGACAATACCATTTCTCACAAATCTTTAAATAAAAACACACCTGAAGCAGATTTCAGAGCATAAATTTTAAACCAGGAAACTGTTGGATCATCTGGAACTTCATTCGAAAATATTTCAGTCATGGATGTTGATCTTAATTTTTCAAATTAAAATTCGAACTCTTTCTCATTACTTAGAGTGAAATGCAGAGGTCGCTCCGAAAATTTTAGTGAAGTATTTTCTAAAAAAAATTGTTGGTGAAAACATGTATGCTCTTCTGAAAATGAATAAATGAGACGGCATTATTTTGATTAATTCTTTCAACGTCAAGCGGCAAAATAGGGGACAATTATTTTTGACGGTTTCAGCCTCGCGCTGAGAAAAATTGCAGTTTAACAGTTCCATTTGTAGTTGCAATTTTGGTGGGAAAAAAAGCAAATCCGCAAAAGTTTGATTACATTTGAATTAAGCTTCTTTATTAATTTCTCAGATATGGGAAAGCAATTACAACATCATTGGCATGTAAGTGCAACCGTATACGCATTAAAGCAGAGAGTGTTTTTAGATTTACTCTGTTTCTAAGTTTATTTTTGATTATATTCATGCAAGAAAAACATCGCTCAACAAAGGCGTTTGACGCAGGAAGTGTCATTATAGACAATACCATTTCTCACAAATCTTTAAATAAAAACACACCTGAAGCAGATTTCAGAGCATAAATTTTAAACCAGGAAACTGTTGGATCATCTGGAACTTCATTCGAAAATATTTCAGTCATGGATGTTGATCTTAATTTTTCAAATTAAAATTCGAACTCTTTCTCATTACTTAGAGTGAAATGCAGAGGTCGCTCCGAAAATTTTAGTGAAGTATTTTCTAAAAAAAATTGTTGGTGAAAACATGTATGCTCTTCTGAAAATGAATAAATGAGACGGCATTATTTTGATTAATTCTTTCAACGTCAAGCGGCAAAATAGGGGACAATTATTTTTGACGGTTTCAGCCTCGCGCTGAGAAAAATTGCAGTTTAACAGTTCCATTTGTAGTTGCAATTTTGGTGGGAAAAAAAGCAAATCCGCAAAAGTTTGATTACATTTGAGTCAATGTAAAATATAGCCCAAAGTAGCAAGCGACTCGCCCAAATAAAATGTCGCAAACTGATAGAAAAGATAGCCCAATTGGCGATAAATCGCCCAATCTGGCAACCATGGCTGACACACGGGCAGATTATGGAAACACACCAATTGACGGACAACCAAGCGATACTCCCACTGCAATTAGGGAAAGCCAAGACAATTAGTACGTACAGGAACCTTTTACACATTATAAGACTCGACGACTACAAGCAAAATATCGACAAACTCACGGACACCTTAAACACTCTAAAGAACATAAGTTATCTGCAAAGATCCATTAGCGTCACGCAATTCAAACTTAATGAACTAAAAAGCAAATACATTTCATTGATCCCTAGAGTCAGAAATAGGAGAGGATTGGTCAACTGATTGGGTACACTTATCAAAACTATTACAGGGAACACGGACGCCAATGACGCAAAAACCATTAATAGCCAAATCGAACAACTCTCTTCCGATAAAGATCACATTGTCAAAGAAATATCTGATCAGGCAAGGATTAATTCGGATATGATGCAAAGATTCCAAGCAATCACCGATCACATAAATAATGAAACGGAAACTATTCAAAATTATCTAAATAACTACCAAAACCAGATACGAACTAACCGAGACACACTTCTGCATGCACAGTATTTAAATCAAATTAATTTCAATATAGATCTTTTAACAAACCATATTTCAAATGTAGCCGAGACAATTTTACTATCAAGAATAAATATTGTACCAAAACATATTTTAAATCCTAGTGAACTCAGTGAAATATACGATGTATTACACAATCAATCGATAAATTTAATATCCGATGAGCACATTTATGAGCTTTTAGAAATCCAAGCATATTATAATAATTCAAATTTAATTCTTAATGTAAGAATTCCAATTCTTTCCAATCAAACATTTTCCTTATTCCACATAATCCCATGGCCAATTAATAAAACACAACAAATTAATACCAGTCCATACATACTCCTTAACCCTCAAAGTATTCAATATTTCGACAAACCCTGTAACAAAATCGAGGAAGCCTACTACTGCAAGGAATCTTTTCGACAAGAAAGCGTTAACGACTCCTGTATTGGAAATTTACTCCTTAATGTTCCTGCTCGATGCACTGTTGACGACATAGAAGAAGTACACTCAGCCCCTGGACACGGACGGTATAACTTTCCAGCATTAGCCCCTTCAATCCTCTCACGTACAAAGCATGTTAAAGCTGCCTTTAGGCCATTTCGACCTCATTGTCAAATTGGAGGGGAACTACTTGGATTTGACTCGATTTGACAATGAGTTGCTAAAAAATTACTACCATCCCCTTCAATGTAAATCTTATGGGCATGTCCACTTAATGGTTAATGCACCCAAGACAAGGCTCAGATATGATTGTGGAAACAACGTCCAATTCCTACAAGGAACCGTTCTAATACGGTATCATAATTGCACGATCGAAATTAACGGCATTCATTATCAAGACAACCCTAACATTTTCTTGGGAAAAATACACATTTATCCTATAATTCCTGAAAATTTTTCAACACATTGCATCCAAGAAATTAAGCCTGCCAAAACTAAATTTACAACAATCAAAAATCTCTAGCGCACCTGAACCGCTAGAAACACTAATGTTCGAAGAACAGTAGAAGAATCGTGCAGGTTTTGAGTGCATATTCCACCACATGCGCTGCTTATTACGGCCAAATTGTTTCAAATGCCACGTTTTACTTTTGTCTCAAGAATGCATTATAACTCATATGGTAGAAGGTTTCAGATATTACCACTGGCATGAATTTCAACGTTTATGAGAGCAAAACACGGGTTAATTATATTCGTTATCAGTTGCTTATTTCATAAAATTTTGAAAGCAGCATCTCATATAATATCAATGAAGAAAATGCTCAGTGCCTGCAGCACTGTAACTGAAGTTGGAGTTTGGGGCTGCGATCCGAAAAGTTTGCAGAACTTTGGGAATTGAAACATCGCTTATTTATTTTCATTGTAAATATTTCCAGTATGAATACTAGCTGTAATCATTTATTGATACAAAAGTAGCACAACCGACTCGTGCTGGCAACCTTTCGCCAGTATCAAAGCCAAGAATATATTACATCTGCTTCACGTTGTTATATAACATTTGAAGTTATAGGAGTATAAAGAAATTTAGGATTACCTGCAGCGAGTTTTTTCAAATAATCGAAAGCTTAATATTTGCTGTTTATTGTCACAACAATATCATAACCAATTGAAAATTCTACGATAAAACCGCTTAATAAAGACATTGCAAACAAACATAAAACCAACAATAGCTGGCAACCCTATCATGGCCTTCCAACCAAATGAGGCTTGAATAATGTTTATAATAGGTTCCAGTAATTGTATGAAATTCGTTTTGATTTCATGACTACACTGGAAGTTATAGGGCAATCAGTTTTATTTTCCTGGGCGAATTTTCAAAACCAAAGGCACAAAAATTACCATAGCTGGCAGCACCAATCGAATTTTTCAACCAAATTTCTATCAAACAGAGTTTAAAGCAAGGTTCAGCTACTGTGTCAATTTCATGAAAATCTGGTAACTTATTCACATTTCATAGGGCAAAAAGCATTTTTTTTCTTTGTAAATTTTCAAGATGGCACCACTGGAACAGAGTTACCTACAATTCAAAATCGCTTCTATCAGACCTGGAACTACTTAAGCCCAATGCATTCTGTAAATTTCAATTCTATCTGATTATTGATTCGTGAGTTCCCGTGAACAGAAGTTTTTGAAGCTAAAAATATAGGTTAGCTGAGAAAGGGTTGACATAAAATTTCCAAAGTTTTACTTTGACTGTATAGATTTAGCATAAGATTTGTATACAGATTGGTTTTATTGTAGAAACGGACAATTTTTAGGATATTCGATGGTTTGAATGTTTTCACTTCCAAATTTTTATTTCTTCAAATTTAAGACACCAAAATTATCATAGCTGGCAGCTCCAACCGAATTTTTCAACCAAATTTCTAGCAAACGTGGTTTGAAGTAAGGTGCAGCTACAGTGTGAATTTCGTCCAAATCGAACGATTCAATCAGAATTTATAGGGCTAAAAGCAGTTATAATTTTTAGTGATTTTTCAAGATGGCACCACTGGCACAGAATCAGACCTGGTCCTATTTAAGACCAATACATTCTGCAAATTTCAATAAATTATAAATATTATAATTATTATATTATAATAATCGTGAGTTTCCGTGAACAGAAGTTTTCGATGCTAAAAATATAGGTAAATTGGGCAAGGGTTACCAGGCGTGCCCGTTATACCATATCAAATTTTATTTTTGCCTATGTAAACAAAGCACAAAATTTACATATGAGTGGCTTTTTTTTTTTAAGAAACGACATTTTTTCAAGAGAGACGATGATTTGGAGGTTTTCACTTTCAGTGCCTGCCCTAACTACAGGGTTGCCAGCACGCTCATTCTACAGCTCAATCTACAGCTAAATAAAACAAACATGTCCTGAAAATTTCGTAATCATGGAATAGATATGTCAAAAGCTATCGCAATTTAAAAATTTTCAAATTTTCCCGTTCTCTTTTTAGGCACCCAGCGCACACATGGGGTTAAAAATTCCAAAACATTATCCGATTTACATGTAAAACTTGTTCGAAATTTATGTCGTCAACTTTATTTTCGCAAAAATTGTTTGTGTACGGAATAATAGGTATATTCAAAAAATCACTAAAATGGCCGCCGGCGCCAAAACGTTAAAGATTATGAACTTTTTGTGAGACCTGGCAATATTCTGCATATACACCAATGTGTCCTGAAAATTTCAGCTCAATCGAATGGCGCGTTCCTGAGATTTTTTCACTAAAATTTATATATATATATATATATATATATATATATATATATATATATATATATATATATATAAATATATATATATATATATATATATATATATATATATATATAAAAATATATATATATATATATATATATCTATATATCTATATATCTATATGTCTATATATCTATATATCTATATATCTATATATCTATATATCTATATATATATATATATATATATATATATATATATATATATATATATATATATATATATATATATATATATATATATATATATATATATATATATATATATATATATATATATATATATATATATATATATATATATATATATATATATATATATATATATATATATAGTATATATATATATATAGAGATATGAATTTTTGGCCAAAGTGATTTTAATACTAATGTTCTTCTTCGAACATTTGTAAAAATAGATTATCAATAAACTCTTTGGAAGTAATCACAGAAAAGCATAACTACGTCACTTGGTCCACGATGACAATCTTGGGACTGAGCATCAGCGTAATTCTCATCTATCTCGTCAAACGAAGGAAGACGGTCATCCAGATTTCGAGACCTCATGATGATACCATAACTGCGGGAACAGGAAGCAATCTCCTTTGGCCATCGCTTCACTCTTAAGGGGGGAGGAGTTACGTACACACTTCATATCATACTATTGAATTAAGCATGTTGAATTATATGTAGTATCA
>OZ022263.1:136404301-136405671 GCA_963978885.1 Nemotelus pantherinus
ATTATTTTTTCTATTCATTCTTTAAGGGTCCCCACTCAAAGCCGCTATCGCAAGTCCGATTGTGTAGTCACCTTTAATGATCCCATGGTAATCTAGTGCAAGCAGGGAGGCCATGCGAGGGTTGCCACCAGCCCTTATGGGGACAAGTGGTCAGAGCCGGATCGGTGCTGATCAGGAGTCCAACTCAACTGAACCTACACCACCAACTTAATGGCGACGAGACGAGAAAACGTACTAAGAGGCCTGCCAGGGTTTTAACGGGACGGAGATGATCGTGTTAACCCGGAGCCGTTCACGAAGCGGATTTCACTCCGTCGCTACCGCGCCTGGAATGCTACGACCACCAGCCCAAGTGCAACAACGAGTCGTTAGACAAAGAGAAGTCCGAGGACGAAAGCGGTCGTGATCATGAAGAGAGTCTAGATCATTTAGCGTTACCCAGGATGCACCGCGAGGAGGCGATCTAGTTAACATCAACATGATATATAAAGAAGAATTTAAAAACATATTCAATCAACTACAGAATAGTATCCTAACAAATAATAAAGAGCCCCTAGAAATAATGTTATACAAACCACCAAAATGAATAACTGATAAAATAATAAAATTCAAACTAATAAATAATTACCACACAACACCGATAGGAGGACACTTAGGTGTAAGAAAGACATTACTAAAACTAAAACAAAAATTTTTATGGAAAGATTTGAACAAGTTGATAAAAACATTTATTAAAAACTTCGAAACTTGTACGAAAATAAACAAACAAAACTTGTAAAAAAACAAACAATAACTGACACACCGAAAAACACATTCGAAACAATTGCTATATATACAGTAGGACCACCTTGAATATCCAACGGTTATAGACATATCCTTACAATGCAATGCGAATTATCTAAATACGTTATTGCCTACCCAATCGAAACAAAAGACGCTTAAACCATCGCCAAAACATTAGTAGAACAACTAATATTAAAACATTTTATTTTCTAAATATTGAAATCAGACAATGGAACTGAATTCGTCAATTAGCTTATGGAAAACATTTGTAAATTATTAAAAATTCAACAAATCTTCTCAGCACCATATCATCACGAAACATGCTGCACTGTGGAACGTAACCACCGAGTACCAAATGAATATTTGCTTAATTTTGCCAATGATTATGAATGGAACAATTGGATACCGTACTATACTTTCGCGTATTATACTACCCCACATGTAGACACGCAATATTCTCCATATGAACTTATGTATGGAAGATTACTCCAATTACCTGACGATATTGTAGAAGAAAACGAACCAATGAACAATTTAGACAATTTCGCTATTGAACTGAAAATTAAACTTCAAAATAGCATTAGTTT